>CM060466.1:35200581-35890366 GCA_030544235.1 Lepturacanthus savala
CTGAGCAACGCTTAACATGAGCTATTTGACCAGTTAGAGAGAGGTTTGACCAGGTATGGACACATCTTCTATAATGAAGATGTTTGGCATGAATAGGAGAGGTCTCATATTAGCACTCAGCATTATGAAGAGAGATCTATAAAAAGCCCCCCAGAGATGCTGTCATATTCAACATGCTTTTAACACGGTTTTTGGAATAAAAGTCTTTATGCACAAGAGAAAAGTGCTGGGTGGTGATTTCTTTCATCAGCACATCAAGAAACATTATTGGCTGTTAACTCTTCTTACGTCACCCTGACACAACGTGATGTTTAGCAGGTTAGATATTCAGTCTCAGAGTCGAGCTGTTGATGAGCCTCCAGACTCATGTCCTTCTTTTGTTCACACATAGTGAACCTCCTTGCAGGTTTGGTGGAGGTTTATGAGCGGCTGGTCCGGGATAAAGTCATGTAATGTGAACTTGGCTCAGAGTAGAGAGGTTATCCTTTTTAGTTTTACAGCCTCTCTGCTCCCTGCATACAGTCCTCCATCTGTAGGTATATGAGAGATTACCCCACCCTTTCTGAATGAGACAGACATAGTTTCCACACACAAGGGAATAAACACCAAAAACACAGACATATCATATATATATATATATATATATATATATGGCAACTGCCCAAAACATAATCATCTCCCCAAGATGCAATCAGCCATATGATCCACTTTAATCTCAATCCACCAACACATAACAGCCTGAGCTGTGATGATCTGTAGACGTATGGAGCCGCTGCTACTGAAAACACACCAACATTACTTGTGTGTGAGTGTGTGTGTCAGTGAAATGATGAAAGAGAGGCAGTTATCCATCCCAGCTGCCTGCTGCGTGAGTTAACACTTATCATAGAAGACATACAGACCTTAATCAGAGCATGTGTGCAGCACATGAATCAAAGCTACTGCATGTAAGGTCAACAGGTACAAATCTATTCTCCCACTCTTCCTCTCTTGGATGGAGTCAGGAAAATCATAATCCAGCTGGTGACTGAACATGTTTGATATCCATGGTGATTTATTAACAGACTATTCAATGACAATCTAATCAGATTACATTCCTGAACTATTCTGTGACACTTTACTTGAATGTGGGTCATAATCATCACTTGACACCTGCCATGAACATTAATGATGACATTAATAATTAGGAGAGTTCATTTTGTCAAAAATGTCATGTGGTGTAACCCTAAAAACTTGGTACTAGATAGTTTAATTCTCTTAAAAAAGTTTTAAAACATTAAAACACATACTATCAACACGTTTTATATTCTAGGTGGATTATATATTTAAAATTGTAAAATTTAAAATTCTTTTTTGGTTACACCATTTGACATTCTGTGTCAAAAAATCACACAAAATCGTGACTTTTGTAAAAAAAAAAAAAAAGATGACACAAATGGACTTTCAAATAGCAAGAAACTGACATGAACACACAATGTACATTTATAGAAGACTGTATTCTTAAAACTTGTCTTTCTCATCTTGCCAAATATTATTTGTCACTGACCCATAAACATGACATCTAACTAATAGTAGTGGTAACAAAAGTCTAATTCCATAAAATAATTAATGATTTGGCCCACCTTAGACTTTTACGACTTGCCATATTGTGACTACTGTGTACTTTTAGAAATTCAAGCAAAGGGATAACATGACAAGTCAGATCAATAGGAGCGATGTGCAATATCAATGGTTTGATATTTAAATGGCAGGATGATTGGATGCATTTACAAACTGAAAGACAAACTGCCTGCAAGCTTGAAAAGGACACTTTGAATATAAGCCTACCTGGAGAATTCCATAAAAAATGTGAAGACATCGAAACAGATTTGGAAGTAATTGTCAGCCAACTAGGGAACAGACTTGATTCGTGCAACCTTGAGCTCAGTGTATCCAGTTTTAACATATTCAAGATAAAACACCTATTATCATGAGCGAAGATTTGACACTGTGAAATTACAGGTAGTGGATGAAACATGGAGGATGATTAGCAGGGAACATGCTGGAACAGATAAGATAATATTGCTGCCACAGCCTGGTACTAAGTGTTCAGTCTGGCTTTATCTGGATTGATGCAATTCATTTTCATTTTTCTTTCCTCCTATAACATGCATTTTACCCTCAGGTTGTTCACTTTATATGCAAATCTGATGTAAATCAATTGAAAAATTACCAAAACAGGTCTCTTGTTCAGGGGGTTCCCAAAGTTTTCAACCTGCGATCCCCGAAATAACAGGCGATCCCCACGATCCCCGGAGGTGAAAAAAAAAGTGCACACAGGCCATAGGTACGGTGGCCAGGAACCCTCAATGCTGCAAATAAAAGAAACAGTGCTGCAAATAAAAGAAAACTCCACAACAGAAGTGAATTACCAGGGACTATTATTGGTGGACCTGTAGTTTTTTATGTGAGTGAAGAAGATGAAGAATACGTATATGAAGAAGAATTTTTTATCAGTGTATCATTCGTTCATTCCATATCCATTTTAGAATCCAAAATCAGAAAACGGATGACTTATTTCATTTCTCGTTTTCAAATCAAAAATCAGAAAGCAAATAATGGCATATTTTTCGATGTTTTGATTTAGTTTTGAAATGAAAAATAGAATATGAGAGAATGGAATTATCATGGGATTTTTGTTCTATTTTGGTTTGTATCATTTTCGATGTGTTGGACCTGGAAGTTGTTGCCTTTATTTAAGTCACCCTAAGTTAGGGTTAGGCTGAGCCGAAAGTTGTCACCAACGATGCTCTGTCCCTCAACCAGAACATGGAACCAACTACAATGAAAAAAAAATGTAAACCATCCTCTTACCTCCCTGGATATCATTGATCTCTATGAGCAGCGGGAGCAAGGAAAAGACAATAACACCACTATATGTGACTATTAAACCATTAAACAATAACACCACTATATGTGACTATTAAACCACTAAACAATAACACCACTATATGTCACTACTAAACCACTAAACAATAACACCACTATATGTGACTACTAAACCACTAAACAATAACACCACTATATGTGACTATTAAACCACTAAACAATAACACCACTATATGTGACTACTAAACAACTAAACAATAACACCACTATATGTGACTACTAAACCACTAAACAATAACACCACTATAGGTGACTACTAAACCACTAAACAATAACACCACTATATGTGACTATTAAACCACGAAACAATAACACAACTATATGTGACTACTAAACAACTAAACAATAACAACACTATATGTGACTATTAAACCACTAAACAATAACACCACTATATGTGACTGCTAAACCACTAAACAATAACACCACTATATGTGACTATTAAACCATTAAACAATAACACCACTATATGTGACTATTAAACCACCAAACAATAACAACACTATATGTCACTACTAAACCACTAAACAATAACACCACTATATGTGACTATTAAACCACTAAACAATAACACCACTATATGTGACTACTAAAAAACTAAACAATAACACCACTATATGTGACTACTAAACCACTAAACAATAACACCACTATAGGTGACTACTAAACCACTAAACAATAACACCACTATATGTGACTATTAAACCACGAAACAATAACACAACTATATGTGACTACTAAACAACTAAACAATAACAACACTATATGTGACTATTAAACCACTAAACAATAACACCACTATATGTGACTGCTAAACCACTAAACAATAACACCACTATATGTGACTATTAAACCACTAAACAATAACAACACTATATGTCACTACTAAACCACTAAACAATAACACCACTATATGTGACTACTAAACAACTAAACAATAACACCACTATATGTGACTACTAAACCATTAAACAATAACACGACTATATGTGACTACTAAACCACTAAACAATAACACCACTATATGTGACTACTAAACCACTAAACAATAACACCACTATATGTGACTACTAAACCACTAAACAATAACACCACGATATGTGACTAATAAACCACTAAACAATAATACCACTATATGTGACTATTAAACCACTAAACAATAACACCTATATATGTGACTACTAAACCAACAAACAATAACACCACTATATGTGACTACTAAACCACTAAACAATAACACCACGATATGTGACTAATAAACCACTAAACAATAACACCACTATATGTGACTACTAAACCACTAAACAATAACACCACTATATGTGACTATTAAACCACTAAACAATAACACCACTATATGTGACTACTAAACAACTAAACAATGACACCACTATATGTGACTATTAAACCACTAAACAATAACACCACTATATGTGACTACTAAACCACTAAACAATAACACCACTATATGTGACTACTAAACCACTGAACAATAACACCACTATATGTGACTATTAAAGCACTAAACAATAACACCACTATATGTGACTACTAAACCACTAAACAATAACACCACTATAGGTGACTACTAAACCACTAAACAATAACACCACTATATGTGACTACTAAACCACTAAACAATAACACCACTATAGGTGACTACTAAACCACTAAACAATAACACCACTATATGTGACTATTAAACCACGAAACAATAACACAACTATATGTGACTACTAAACCACTAAACAATAACACCACTATATGTGACTGCTAAACCACTAAACAATAACACCACTATATGTGACTATTAAACCATTAAACAATAACACCACTATATGTGACTATTAAACCACTAAACAATAACAACACTATATGTCACTACTAAACCACTAAACAATAACACCACTATATGTGACTACTAAACAACTAAACAATAACACCACTATATGTGACTACTAAACCATTAAACAATAACACGACTATATGTGACTACTAAACCACTAAACAATAACACCACTATATGTGACTACTAAACCACTAAACAATAACACCACGATATGTGACTAATAAACCACTAAACAATAACACCACTATATGTGACTACTAAACCACTAAACAATAACACCACTATATGTGACTATTAAACCACTAAAAAATAACACCACTATATGTGACTACTAAACAACTAAACAATAACACCACTATATGTGACTACTAAACCACTAAACAATAACACCACTATAGGTGACTACTAAACCACTAAACAATAACACCACTATATGTGACTATTAAACCACGAAACAATAACACAACTATATGTGACTACTAAACAACTAAACAATAACAACACTATATGTGACTATTAAACCACTAAACAATAACACCACTATATGTGACTGCTAAACCACTAAACAATAACACCACTATATGTGACTATTAAACCATTAAACAATAACACCACTATATGTGACTATTAAACCACTAAACAATAACAACACTATATGTCACTACTAAACCACTAAACAATAACACCACTATATGTGACTACTAAACAACTAAACAATAACACCACTATATGTGACTACTAAACCATTAAACAATAACACGACTATATGTGACTACTAAACCACTAAACAATAACACCACTATATGTGACTACTAAACCACTAAACAATAACACCACGATATGTGACTAATAAACCACTAAACAATAATACCACTATATGTGACTATTAAACCACTAAACAATAACACCTATATATGTGACTACTAAACCACCAAACAATAACACCACTATATGTGACTACTAAACCACTAAACAATAACACCACGATATGTGACTAATAAACCACTAAACAATAACACCACTATATGTGACTACTAAACAACTAAACAATAACACCACTATATGTGACTATTAAACCACTAAACAATAACACCACTATATGTGACTATTAAACCACTAAACAATAACAACACTATATGTCACTACTAAACCACTAAACAATAACACCACTATATGTGACTACTAAACAACTAAACAATAACACCACTATATGTGACTACTAAACCATTAAACAATAACACGACTATATGTGACTACTAAACCACTAAACAATAACACCACTATATGTGACTACTAAACCACTAAACAATAACACCACTATATGTGACTACTAAACCACTAAACAATAACACCACGATATGTGACTAATAAACCACTAAACAATAATACCACTATATGTGACTATTAAACCACTAAACAATAACACCTATATATGTGACTACTAAACCAACAAACAATAACACCACTATATGTGACTACTAAACCACTAAACAATAACACCACTATATGTGACTATTAAACCACTAAACAATAACACCACTATATGTGACTACTAAACAACTAAACAATAACACCACTATATGTGACTATTAAACCACTAAACAATAACACCACTATATGTGACTACTAAACCACTAAACAATAACACCACTATATGTGACTACTAAACCACTAAACAATAACACCACTATATGTGACTACTAAACCACTGAACAATAACACCACTATATGTGACTATTAAAGCACTAAACAATAACACCACTATATGTGACTACTAAACCACTAAACAATAACACCACTATAGGTGACTACTAAACCACTAAACAATAACACCACTATATGTGACTACTAAACCACTAAACAATAACACCACTATAGGTGACTACTAAACCACTAAACAATAACACCACTATATGTGACTATTAAACCACGAAACAATAACACAACTATATGTGACTACTAAACAACTAAACAATAACAACACTATATGTGACTATTAAACCACTAAACAATAACACCACTATATGTGACTGCTAAACCACTAAACAATAACACCACTATATGTGACTATTAAACCACTAAACAATAACAACACTATATGTCACTACTAAACCACTAAACAATAACACCACTATATGTGACTACTAAACAACTAAACAATAACACCACTATATGTGACTACTAAACCATTAAACAATAACACGACTATATGTGACTACTAAACCACTAAACAATAACACCACTATATGTGACTACTAAACCACTAAACAATAACACCACTATATGTGACTACTAAACCACTAAACAATAACACCACGATATGTGACTAATAAACCACTAAACAATAATACCACTATATGTGACTATTAAACCACTAAACAATAACACCTATATATGTGACTACTAAACCAACAAACAATAACACCACTATATGTGACTACTAAACCACTAAACAATAACACCACGATATGTGACTAATAAACCACTAAACAATAACACCACTATATGTGACTACTAAACCACTAAACAATAACACCACTATATGTGACTATTAAACCACTAAACAATAACACCACTATATGTGACTACTAAACAACTAAACAATAACACCACTATATGTGACTATTAAACCACTAAACAATAACACCACTATATGTGACTACTAAACCACTAAACAATAACACCACTATATGTGACTACTAAACCACTAAACAATAACACCACTATATGTGACTACTAAACCACTGAACAATAACACCACTATATGTGACTATTAAAGCACTAAACAATAACACCACTATATGTGACTACTAAACCACTAAACAATAACACCACTATAGGTGACTACTAAACCACTAAACAATAACACCACTATATGTGACTACTAAACCACTAAACAATAACACCACTATAGGTGACTACTAAACCACTAAACAATAACACCACTATATGTGACTATTAAACCACGAAACAATAACACAACTATATGTGACTACTAAACCACTAAACAATAACACCACTATATGTGACTACTAAACCACTAAACAATAACACCACGATATGTGACTAATAAACCACTAAACAATAATACCACTATATGTGACTATTAAACCACTAAACAATAACACCTATATATGTGACTACTAAACCACTAAACAATAACACCACTATAGGTGACTACTAAACCACTAAACAATAACACCACTATATGTGACTACTAAACCACTAAACAATAACACCACTATAGGTGACTACTAAACCACTAAACAATAACAACACTATATGTGACTATTAAACCACTAAACAATAACACCACCATATGTGACTGCTAAACCACTAAACAATAACACCACTATATGTGACTATTAAACCATTAAACAATAACACCACTATATGTGACTATTAAACCACTAAACAATAACAACACTATATGTCACTACTAAACCACTAAACAATAACACCACTATATGTGACTACTAAACAACTAAACAATAACACCACTATATGTGACTACTAAACCATTAAACAATAACACGACTATATGTGACTACTAAACCACTAAACAATAACACCACTATATGTGACTACTAAACCACTAAACAATAACACCACGATATGTGACTAATAAACCACTAAACAATAACACCACTATATGTGACTACTAAACCACTAAACAATAACACCACTATATGTGACTATTAAACCACTAAAAAATAACACCACTATATGTGACTACTAAACAACTAAACAATAACACCACTATATGTGACTACTAAACCACTAAACAATAACACCACTATAGGTGACTACTAAACCACTAAACAATAACACCACTATATGTGACTATTAAACCACGAAACAATAACACAACTATATGTGACTACTAAACAACTAAACAATAACAACACTATATGTGACTATTAAACCACTAAACAATAACACCACTATATGTGACTGCTAAACCACTAAACAATAACACCACTATATGTGACTATTAAACCATTAAACAATAACACCACTATATGTGACTATTAAACCACTAAACAATAACAACACTATATGTCACTACTAAACCACTAAACAATAACACCACTATATGTGACTACTAAACAACTGAACAATAACACCACTATATGTGACTGCTAAACCACTAAACAATAACACCACTATATGTGACTATTAAACCACTAAACAATAACACCACTATATGTGACTACTAAACAACTAAACAATAACACCACTATATGTGACTATTAAACCACTAAACAATAACACCACTATATGTGACTACTAAACCACTAAACAATAACACCACTATATGTGACTACTAAACCACTAAACAATAACACCACTATATGTGACTACTAAACCACTAAACAATAACACCACTATACAGTATGTCACTACTAAACCACTAAACAATAACACCACTATATGTGACTACTAAACCACGAAACAATAACACCACTATATGTGACTACTAAACCACTAAACAATAACACCACTATATGTGACTACTAAACCACTAAACAATAACACCACTATACAGTATGTCACTACTAAACCACTAAACAATAACACCACTATATGTGACTACTAAACCACTAAACAATAACACCACTATATGTGACTATTAAACCATTAAACAATAACACCACTATATGTGACTATTAAACCACTAAACAATAACAACACTATATGTCACTAATAAACCACTAAACAATAACACCACTATATGTGACTACTAAACCACTAAACAATAACACCACTATATGTGATGTCGCTAGAGGCGCAAATCCGGACATCTATGGTAACAAAATAAATGCCTTTTGGCACAGAGGTCACCACAGGGGTCACCACAGGGGTTACTACCGAGGAGGAGGCAGAGGTGACAAAAAACCCCAAGAGTTCAAAACATTTCATCAAGAAGCCATGAAAAAGCCTCATTTGAGCTCAAATGTGAGGCCTTACATCCGCCAATGGGTACAAAGAAGAGCAAGAAGGTCAGCAACCGAGGTCAGACCTCCACCAGAACCTGAAATGCCTGTACTAACACCAGAGGTCGAACACCCTCTGGTGTTCAAACCAAGTATTATGAACAGATTGGGCCCTGAAATAAACCCAAATCCAATGAGAGAAATGAGATATCCTCAAATCGAAATCATCGATGAATCTGAAGACGAAGACCAACCAAGATATACTACAGTCATAAAGAGCCCCCCTGCACCTGAGACGGTAAAAACAGAAGAAGTGTTCGACGTCGACGCATGGAAGTCAATGTCTCCCATTCCGGACCTGAACGAGGTTTCAACATCGGTCGAGAGGGTCGAGAGAGGAAGGGAGGACGAGCTGCCAAAACCTGCCAAAATACGGAGCTGGAGGCTGAGAAGAACCATACAGTAAGAAGAGGCCAGGAGGGTGATTAAAGAGTTTAAAGTGTATTGTGAGTATATAAAAGTATTATTGAAATCATTGTGTGTTATGATCAGATGAAAGGTTAAAGGAAAAGATAAAGATTGTTGACATTTTAACATCATAGGATCTATTTGTATGAGATTTTGGTAAAATCTAACATGTAACAAATGTGTTAAATGTTAAAGACCTTGAGAAAGAGGAACTAGTATAAAGTAGTGAAATTTATGATTTGTTTTATATAACCGTTGTAACTAAGCTAATGATAAGACAAACAAATGATTAATAATTACTAATAAGATATGGAAATGTAATAAGAATGAAGTTATGAAGTATCAAATGTAATAAAAGTGTGATTAAAATGTTGAATGTATAAAAGATAGATCACGAGTTTAATAAGGAAGTGAGAATTGCAGAGGGAAGCACTTTCCAGCAGATACAGACGGCGTGTTTAACAGAAGGCTCGGAACCTTATTGTTGTTATGCAAAATTGCGTAATACTGGAAACTTATTTATGCCTACTGCTTTAGTTTTGACAAAATGTCATGAACCGACATACCTAATATGGGTTGACCATTTGGTCTTGTTCTGATGAGTTGACAGAAGCATAGCCAAGACGTCACTATGTTGGTAAAAAAGGTGCTTTCCACAGCAGTCCTTATCCACCAATGAAGTTGTGTTTGACCAAATAAGGGACAGCTAGAAAAGTATATAAACCCTAGATTTTTAGTCCAAAGGAGCTCTTTTTGGGTTGCATGGGGACACTGCGACACTCTGAACAAAGAAGCTACATCGACAAAGAAAATCTGAAGATTCTTTTTATGTTTCTTTTTTTTAATGGCCTTTGGCCATTAGCAATTTTTATACAGATCCAGATCGGGTTATGAGCTGGAGCTCATATACCAAACGCCATTCCAAAGACTCTGAACTCAAACTTTTCTTCAAACATCTACGAAGATTGCTCCAACTCTGACAAAGCTGTCTTCCAGATCAAGGGGATTTGTGAGTAGTACAGGTTAGGGAATTTAGAGATAGGTTAGGGAAAGAGATATATTTTGTTGATTGATTTTTGATTTTATAACCCTTTTTACTTATTTTATTTTTGCTCTGAGCTCTTGCATATCTTGAATAAAGCACTCTTTCTGCATTTAAAGTAAAAGACTACTAGTTTTCTTGTTTGATTACTTGGGTGTTTTTAAATGGTTACCCGCCTCTCCTCATTGATGTAAAAATAATTAGTTCTGTGTACCTAAGTCAAGTCCATAGATGAAGGCTCTTGTAGGTTGATCTAGACTCTGAAATTAATATTCCCTTAACAATAAAAGTATATTTATTGTTTAAATAAATTACCAGCAATTATAACAACTGTTACCATTTAGGAAGAAGCTGTCGTTAACTAAGGGGTTTTCACCAGGTATTTCTATTATCAGGCAATAGGGGTACAGGTGTTAAGGTAGAGGGAAATCCTTAGGAGGTAGACAGTTAGCAGGCTGGGCGAATTCTTCTGCCCCAGCCAAAAGTTAATAAATCAGAATCCTGTCCGTGTGTCTCCAAGCAGGCTGATTTCATACCACTTTAAGGTGTGGCTGGCCTGGTGTTCCTGTACCGGAGTTCCAGGGTAACATTTTTGGCGCCCAACGTGGGGCCCGACGAGGTCGAAGGCTGGAAGGTCCACCTGTTCCAGATCCAGGCCCAGGTCCGGTTCCAATTCCAGATCCAGGCCCAGGTCCAGTCCCAGTTCCAGATCCAGGCCCAGGTCCGGTCCCAGTTCCAGTCCAGTTCCGAGTCCGGTTCCAGATCCTGATCCAGAGACGGGGGAAGCAGAGACCTTCGGCGGGTCGAGGCCCGTGAAGCCAGACACCGAGAGGTGTCAGCAAGGAGACGAAGAGCAGTCAGGTGGCGCGAGCCCCTGAGGTGCAGCTGAAGTGGTACGAGAAGAACCACTAATCAAAACAGTCTCTACAACAGAGACCCACGACCGAGTTCGGGGGTATAGTCAAGTATCCAAACCCCCGAGGCAGGGCGAAAGCCCTGTGAAGAGCCTGACAAGGCCAAAATAAGCTGCTGTTGTAGCTCTCATCCGGCCGGTGAGAAAAGAAGAAGCAGCTATGGCCGACTTGAGCCCAGAGCCAGACGACCCAAATGAGCTGAAAATGCGTCAAGGGTCAAAGGCAATAATGGTGGTGCCTTGGCTCGATGGATGGCAAACCCTGTCGCCTCAAGCAAAGCTGCAGCTAGAAGCTTTGAATGTAACAGAACAAGACTACAATGAAGGCCAAGACATACAGGCTACCTGTGCCCACTGGGTGTCGACAATAGATGGCCGCTGGGACGTGGCCCTCGTAAGAGGCCCGCTCCTCCCGAAAAAGAAGAAAACGGCCAGTGATCGAACCAGGGCCTGGTTGGGGTGGGCAGCAACCTATCTCCTGGGATTCCTCTGGGCCAGGAGGTCAATGGCAATATGCAGCCCCAGTGAAGAGTATGATGGGGACGTCAAGCTGATAAGCAAGCTGACGGGTTGGGGCAAGATGCTGGTAAATAAAGATAAGAAATGCAGTCGAGAACCGAAAGACTGCCCTGCAGTAACATCGTTGAGGCGATGGGCAGAAGAAAACCAAGCACCCGAACCTCATGATAAAGCCCCCACTGAATATGATGGTAATAATAGCCGCAAAGGTGAAGAATCATCAGAAGAAGATGAAAGCGAGGAGGATAGTGAGAAGGAAGGAAGTGACAGTGACTCCGGGGCAAAAGAACAAAGAAAAGCCCTGGACACCTACAGTTTTGGGGGTGGTTTGGAGCAGACAGAGGAGCTTCGGAGGTTGTCACAAAAGCATGAGGAGAAAAGGGAGTTATTCAAAAAAAGATGTGAAGAAGTGAAGAAAGAAATTGAAAACCAAAAATCAAAACTGAATACTCCATTACCCTCAACTCCCCAGATTAACAACCCATTGTTGTTAGATCTCCTCACAAGGCATGACTCTTCTACACCCGCTGGTCCATCAACATTCCGACCTGTACCCCCACACACGTCAGTCATAAATCCAATAATACCAAGATTTGAATTATTGGAGACGGAGAAACGGGGACAGGAGCTCCCAGGGAAGAGAACAATGAAAACAAACAGGACTGGGGAACAATCTGATGATTCATATGTAGCACCGAACTATACCCCGATGCATCCAGCCCAGAAACCTGAGAGAAAGCCACAAACCCCAGACCGCACGAGAATGACAAACAACACCGTCGTGCAGCGAAGCTGGGAGGGTTTAAGAAGGACCAAAGCAGCAGCTGCCCTAGTGTGGTCGTCATCCAGTTTGTTTATAGAAGAACAACTGAGAAATGAGTGGGGAGAAATGTGTGGCAAGACATATCGAGAAAAAATATGCCAAGCAAGAAATGAACGGGCCCCAATCGGCCCGGGAGACGTTGTGCAAATACCCACACCTGAAATCGAGTGGGCTGACTTCGTTCTCCATGTGTTAGACCCACTGTTTACCGAAGATGCAGTGACCTACCAAGAGCGAGTCATGATCTCGGTAGCTACAGGGTTAATGCACGCCAGCAACCAAAAACTAGATTCTGTCACTATACCCCTGATTTACTGCGGAGCGCCATTGAAGTATTGGAGAGCAGTGGAAAAAGGGGTAATTGCGGCAATAAAAGCCCATGACAGAATTAAAGGGGTGTGGAGCGCAGTGAAGACAGTCACTGTAGTATATGACCCCCGAATGAGTCCAGGGGGAGCATATGATATGATGAACCCAACAGAAGACGTAACAACAATCAAGCCTGCCGGCCCACCAGACCGGCAAAGCAGCTGGCCAGACGACAACAATAATTATCCGTCGTCACCAGAGCAGGGGTCAAACCGCTACAGAGCTCCAACACCATATCGTCCACCAGTAACATCAGAACTAGAACCAAGAAGCAACTGGCTGGCCGGAACAGAGCCTGCAGAAGAGTCCAAGCCACCCTCCAGAGCACCTAGTGTAAGGTGGGGAAGTTTGCCTCACGCTCCACAATACCAGCATTCAATCCATGATGATCCAGTAGATGAAATGGGGCAGCATGGAACGGGGCAAGGCGTATCAATACCCAGGTGGGATATAGTCCCTAAAGGCCAAGGGTTTGATGAGGGGCCTCCAGCAGAACCTGACCGCTCAACAAGCCAGTACTATCAACCAATACGTGAAGTCAGAAACGACCAGGCCTCAAGATGCCCATCAGAGAGTCACTCCCCGGCACGGCCCTGCAGAATTCAGCCCCTGAGAGCACCTGAAGAAGGGGGAGCAGGGCAGGGAGAAGGGAGCGGGGAGTCGGGCGAGGAACTGGACGCAGCCAGTGACTCGAGCTGGCTTATGGCCCAACGGCAACCTGAAAGAGTGAAGATGATGACTTACAACAGACCTGGCAAAAAACCTCCAGCGTATCACAACCCTGGGGAGCCGTCCGCAAGACGAGCCAGATGTCCAGAATGGGGTCCGCTGAAAGCCAGAGACGGCAGATTTGTATATGTGCCGTCAGTTGATCAAGCATTGGTGGAACCTCCTGAAAGCTGGAACTCGAAGATGAAGGAACCAGTGGACGGAGATGAGGGGTACACCTATGGTGATTACTGCAACATAGCCAACATGCCACCATATGCAAAACTGGCACAAGACCCCAAAATGACTGAAACACTTAGAAGAAGCTATATAGAAATAGCACATGATTTCCTGCTGAGAAAAGTAAAACCCAAAATAGTAGCTGCAGTAAAAGAAGCAGCAGACACCGAGTCAGAATCTGATGATGAAGACTTTATCCCACTGAAACCAAAGAAAACCGAGAGGCAGATATCAGAGCAGATAGATGTCCCCCTCGGCGCTGCACTACCAGAAGCACCAAGAGAGCGACGCCGTCATAAGGCTAGCCCTACTCCCTCCAGGAAAAGCACAATCCGTGACAGGTCACCTGTCTCAGACAGCAGCGAAGAAGACAGAAGAGAGAGAGCGAGATCTCTCAAAGACCTGAACGGGTTGATAACCCTGATCCGGCCACAGGGACCGGGGGAGGCTCCAAAGAATTATCTTTGTGACACTTGGAGAATGGTTAACCAGCAGCATGTGAGTGAGCAAGTAAAGAGACTATGGATAGGCAAAGTGATGCAGATCCAAGTACCAGCCCAACAAACCGCTCAAGAGTTCTATGAATTGGTGACGATGGGGGAAGGTGACGATGAAGACGCCAAAGCCCACCGACTCAATCGTAGGCTGAGAGCAGGTGAAGATCTGGCCACGCTGTGGGCCAGTGAAAGCAGTGAAATCCATCCGAAGAGAGCCATAGCATTCCTGGGGAAAGTCACAGAAGGACTGCCTGGGGCAAATGAATTTAAACGCATGCACCACTCAGCGCATAATGACACAGACATAAGAAAAGCAGTGGTAGCATTTGACTGCCTGAACAAAAGCCTGAAACAACAAAGAGCCAAAGAAAGCCAGGGCTCTTACAACAAGATGAGAAGCGACTCATATCAACCAAGATCGCAAAATCCAGCATCAGTTCCCGCACAAGGTCAACAGGGGGGAACTGAAAGGCGAGCGCCAGTGAAGATGCAACCGGCGGGTCGCCTGTCCCAAGCCGAGTTTGACAAGCTCAGCCCCGCTGAGAAGTCCAAGCTCATCGAATCCCGTAAAAAGGATTCGGCTGGGAAGTCCTGACTACAATCAGCTCAGCTTCGACGAGTCGTTCTAGAGCGTGCTTACTGGGTGGGAAACGAAATATACACCACCATAGATGGTGAACCCTACCTAGTAGATACAGGGGCCACTGTATCTATGACTCGTCGAAAGTTAAGACCGAAAGGCACGCTTGAGGTGGTGATGGCCGATGGGAGAAAAACAACACTGCCATATGCAATATGGCTAAACAAAGTATGGGTGCTAGGTCCTCAGAACCTGGTATCCATAAACGACTTAGACAATGACCAAAGCATAGAAAAAAGACTGATTGAGCTTAGGCTCAAACCCAACAAAGTCCAATGGTTCAAAGAAGTTGACGTGACAGAAACAACGGAGCAGAAGATCCAAGCAAGTGACCTGTCCATGCAAGGCAAAAGAAGATTGCGAAAAATCCTAGAGAAAGCAGTAGTTGCAAAATTCAAAAATGATTGCGGAGCCCTAGGCCCCGAGTATGCACACACCATTGTTGGGGGAGTACATCCACCTGTGCGCCAGTACCCGATAAACCCAAATGCAGTTGAAGAGATGGATCTGATCGTCTCAGAGTTACTGGAGCAGGGGGTGATCAGGAAAGAGCCAAATCCAATCACCAACAGTCCAATACAGGGGGTGCAAAAGTCTGCTGTCAGCGGAGGAGGTTGGAGGGCAGTAATCAACTTCAAAGCCCTAAACAGAAGAACAGTGGCTAACCGAGCCAGCCTCATAAATCCGCAAGGCACGCTTAAAACACTGCAAGTAAAAAAGTACAAAACCTGTATTGATTTGGCAAACGGGTTCTGGTCATTGCCTCTGGCTGCAGTCTCACAGCCAAAGACAGCGTTCACTCACAAAGGCACGTCCTATTGCTGGACTCGCCTACCACAAGGCTACAAGAACAGTCCTAATGTGTTCCAAGAAGCCGTCATGAAGATCTTGGAGGGCCTTGGAGTGACAGTATACATTGATGATGTATACTTTGCTGATGATGATGAAGAAACACATCTGAATCGGTTACAAGAAGTGGTTGAGCGGCTGTCTAAATCCGGTTTGAAATTGAATTTGAAAAAATGCCAGTTAGCACAACTGGAAGTGAACTATTTGGGGTTCACTGTGTCAACAGAGTTGGGCCTGGCAGAAAGCTACAGAGAAAAGATAACCCAAATAACCCCTCCGACATCAGTAAGAGATCTTCAAAGTATATTAGGCCTGTGCAACTACGTCAGAGATCATGTGAGGGGGTACCAGAAATTAGCAAGACCCCTCTACCAGAAACTAAGAAAGATCCAGAAAGAAGAGAGTGAAGAAGAAGTGATAGTTTCTGGAAAAAATGGATGGACATGGACAGCGACGGATCAAGAACATCTCAAAGCTCTACAAAAAGCAATATCTGAAGCAGAGACTCTAGAACCCAGAGAAATTGAAAGCAGCTTAAAAGCAACGATCCACTGTGACGAAGATAACGCAGTGGTGGTGGTCCAGAACGAAGGTGGTGGGATGATAGCACTCTGGAGCTACGTCCTAACATCAGTAGAAAGAAAATACATGCCTGAAGAAAAAGAGTTGGCTGTCCTTGCAAGATATTGGGGGGCACTAAAAGAGCTCGCCCAAGGGCAGCCCATCAAAGTAGAAACACAGAGTGCTGTACACCGTTACCTAAGAAAAGGAACCGTGGAAAGCACCAAAGCAACCAACACCAGATGGGCGAGATGGGAAGACATTCTGCTCGATCCAGACTTAGAAATAGGGCCGGCTGGCCCTGTTCCAAGCAAAAAGAAAACCCCAAAAATGAAAACTGAAGAAAAAGAATGGGAGCTGTACACAGATGGTTCCAAAAAAGGCCAGGATGAAAAGGCCTATTGGGGTTTCATTCTTAAAAAGAATGGCAAAGAAGAACACAGACAACGAGGAAAGGTGGCAGGCACAGCACAGACAGGAGAAGTTACCGCTGTGGTTGAAGGCCTGCTAGAGATGGAAAAACGCAAAATCAAACAAGCCAAGATAATCACTGATAGCTTCTATTGTGCACAAGCATTAAAAGAAGACTTAGAAATCTGGCTTGAAAACGGCTTTGAAGGCGCTAAGGGCAAACCAGTAGCTCACAGCGACCTGTGGCGAAAAATAGCCGAATTAAAAATGAACATGGACCTTGAAGTGGTGCACCAGAGGGCGCACACTACCAAGGGTGAACATTGGCAGGGTAATGCTGAAGTCGACCAATACGTGCAAGCACGTAGGGTACTACTAACAGGGGCGAAAGAGTGGGAAAACTCAGCAAAAGGAAGAGTGGTTCCCGAAGACTGCGTGGAAGAAGTGATACTGGCAGTCCATGAGGACATCGGTCATGCCGGTATACTACCAACACGTAAAGGGCTGGAGAAGATGCAGCTGTGGATTCCAGAAAAGCGTGTCAAAGAAATTCTCAGAAATTGCCAAGTGTGTGGGCAATACAACGCAGGGCGGAAAGGGCAGCGGATGACCGGTCAAACCATCAAAAGCACAATCCCATGGGGGTCAGTCTGCATGGATGTGGCTGGACCTATGGGAACAACGGGCAAAAAGGGAGAGCGCTATCTGCTGGTGATGGTTGACTCCAAGTCGGGGTATGCAATAGCAAAACCAACAAGAAGAGCCACAGGTAGCAGTGTGGTGTCTCTCCTAGAACAAGCCTGCAGCGCTCTCGGTGTTCCAAAAGAGCTCAGAACCGACAATGGCACACATTTTAAAAATGCTATCGTTGACAGCTGGTGCCAAAAGCACGGGGTGCAGCGAATATATTCACCCCCCTACACCCCCCAAGCAAATGGGGTAGTAGAGCGAACGATAGCATTAATAAAAAACTGGATAGCAAAAAATGCTAATGGTAAGGAGTGGAGCACCAAAATGGTCGAACTGGGGGAAGCGCTGAATGACCGGGTCAGAGAAGGCCGCCCGCCGCCTGCACAAGAGCTAAATGAGAGGCCATACCGAGCTGCAGAGATTGGGAGGAAGGCCCCCAAGTTAGAGGTGGGTCCTGACTCAAGCTACCCAATCAAAGTGGGTCAAAAGGTGTGGCTAAAAGCAAGAGCACGCCCAGAAGGGGTGGCTGTGTATCCTAAATACGACCGACACGATGAAGTCATAGAGATTCTTGACCTCAACACAGTTCTAACAAGAGAACATGGGATCCAAGGAGTAGAGCAACTGAAACCAGTACCAATCTAGAGAAGTAACCAGGAGGCCGAAAGACTGATGGCTTCAAGAACACAGAACCTGCCCCCTTGGATACGGGTAGCTAATATCCAGGGAGTGGTTGTCATGAGGAGAGGGCAACATGAGCTCTGCGTTGGCAGAGCTATCACCAAGTTAACTTTTGCTAAGAAAGGCTACATCAATGAATGGGAACCTGAGCCCATACTCTGGAGAAAAGCTCCGGACGGAGTATGTGTAAGCTGTGGGGCGTTATCTCAACTCCCCATCGCGTGGAATGGCCCAGGCAATGAAAGACTCACGAGGGTGCCGGGCCGAGAGAGAGATGGTATTTACGGGCTGGATGGAACAACACCCGGTCCAGTCAAAGTAACTGATGCTTTAATATGTTCTCAATGTCGGACAGAACGACTGCCCCGACTAAAAATCATCACCCAATGGGACCTTAGAAAAGACTCCAGAGGTCACTTGGGCTGTCAGTGCGCATGGACAGGCACTGAACTAATTAGATGTGGTACCTGCGAACTTGAAGTGAGATCCGGACGACTCAGAGAAATCTGTGTCGCCGAGGGTTGGCAGGTCCGCAAATTTT
Organism: Lepturacanthus savala; assembly: GCA_030544235.1. NCBI lineage: Eukaryota > Metazoa > Chordata > Actinopteri > Scombriformes > Trichiuridae > Lepturacanthus > Lepturacanthus savala. Next base: position 35,220,248 of record CM060466.1, read on the forward strand.
CCAATCCACTACTGGTCTTAGACCAGTTGCCTCCTGATCCAGAGAACTGGACAGCAGAAGCAGCGGGAGGAGCAGTAGAGCCCATGGAGGGGGCGTCAGCACCGCCAGTGAGGTTTGCAAGCTGCTGCACCTTAGCATTGCAAACTGGGTGGATAGAAACCCTTGATAAAGGCTGGCCATACACTAATTTGGAAGAGGCCAGAGGCCTATTGATTGGTCAAGCCAAAGTTCAAGAGCGGTTCCGGATCTATCGAGAACCCGGGCCCAATCATGATCCGAGAGACGACATAAACCACTTTCCAGAGGCTCTTCAAGACATGGCAGTCCGAGGAGGGTGGTTAGGGCCTTGGGAACTCACATGTTGGGGGAAACTGGCCCGAGAGATGGTCACTGATCCTCGTCTGCCATGGCTCAAGACAGATGAAGTCATTCCTGAAGAACCTGGCAGAAACTGGAATCGTCAGCATTATTACATGACCCGCCTAGATGGGTGGGGTAATCCTGCAGCACAAATAAGAGAAAAAAGGCTGTTCTGCAAAGTCACTCCTGAAGCGGAAGTGAGAGAGAGAATTCTCCAAATTCCGGGCTCATACGTTCACCGAGCACCGGGTCCCCTGTATCCTGATGAAATATATCTGGTCGAGGTCAAAATCCAAGCAGTGTTGGTTCCGTACAAGGGGGTATACTCCTTGGCCCTCAAAGTATGCAGTGCCACCGAAGAGCAAGTCAATCCACCTCCTGAAAAAAAGGAGGAAACACCGAAAGAGAAGACAAAGTTCCAGAAATTCTTAGATCGTTTCAAATCCAGCCGAAACTCCAAAGATGACGGATCGGCAGCAAGAGAAAAAAAGAAGAAATAAAGGAAGAGTAAGAATAACTCAGTGGCAACAGTGGAGAACAGAACCATGTAACACCTCTACAATAAATAATCGATTCAAAGTAAAATTACCAGATCCCTACAATATGATAGTCATGTACGAGTATCCAGTAATTCATCAACAAACTCTAATAAAAGTTCGAACCAATAATTATTGCTGCTGTGGTAGCAAACCATCCGAAAGAAAAAAAGAAGCAGCGAGCGAGATCCAGTGCACCATGGGTCCATATGTTGAGATTTGTGTTGGAGAACAAATCATCTGGCAGACGGCACCATGGGCTGGGGCATTGTTGAACCAAGGAAGAGTGGGGAAAGGGGTCATCATGAATGTTCCAGCACGATGGGACCAGTCCACAACCAGTGAACCCTGGGGGGCAGTGAAATCATCAATCGCTCACCTAATAATTACTAATCAAGAAGGAAGAGTTTGTGAAATTGTACGTGACAACAAGAAAAAATTATGTAAAGCCATCTATCTAGAAAAAAGATGGCAACAAGAAGAAGTCAAAAGACGCACCGAATATCAGATGAAACGGTGTTGGCGGCTTAGTCCCCTAAACCCAGGAGACGCGGCTGCGTGGCCGCGCCCGCCTACAAAGACAAAACCAGAAGAAGAATAAAAATTGCTGAGGTGAGCAGAGCAGAGGTGGAGCTACGAACACTGACTATGAGATAAAGCCTAACGGACACAACAGGAACAGAACACACCAGCTCAAAGAACAGAGCCAAAAGCAACGAGCATGCGACCCCGAGGGGCCCATTATGACCCGAGATGGACCAAGACCAAGCTGATGGTGGGAGTTGTAGGAGTGGTGACGGTGTTGGCCATCCTGTATCATTTGGGGGATCTCCCCTGGGAACAAAAACATCTTCGCATTAGTTATATAACTACAAGAGTCTACAATCAGAGTTGCTGGGAGGTGAACAGTGAGGTAACAGTCTTAAACAACCCAAAACCAGAAGAAAATGAGACCAGTCTGACAAACCTGCTGCAGAATCTTCGAATTTTAAACACCTCCAGCCAAACGGCACTGCTTAAAAAGCAGTTTAATTTGACTGAAAACGACAATGAAACCCTCAACATTTGGTTAAGCTTATGGGGGAACAACACATCTAGAAAAATCCTAGAAGCCGTAGTAGGATCCAAAGAAAAGATTCTACTATATTGGCTGAACCTAATCAGTAATGAAACCCGACAAACCCAAGTAAATTGGATCCAGATAGATGGACAGAGCCCTGACTGGTACTACACCAAGACGTGTGAAGAACGACCAAGAGCCGAATGTTACATACTGGAAGGAAGAGGTGGTGCAGCCGGCCTCACATCAAGTGAAGAGGTGCCATACATCTATCCCAAAACCTGATGGATTTTTGGGCAATTTGAATCTAAAATGTGAACATCGACCCAAGAGGCCCGAGGTCGAGTGGGCGAGGAATGACACCGGGAACGTGACGGGGGCCGAAGAAGCGGCGACAGCTGAAGGTACTCCGGCACCAATCCTCGAGGTGCCAACTACCAACACCCGACCAATCCTAAGCAGGCTCCAGAAAAGGCATTCAAACTCGATCCATGCATGTGGAACTTAGGGCCCCTCATGTGCCAGGGTCAAAACTATTTAACTCTGAGCATGGTAAAAGAAGAAACCGCAGCATTGATGCCTGAAGCTATGTTAGCAAGATGGATAACACACGAAGACTGGTTGAATGATACCCTGCCATGGGTATGGAAGAAGGGGGTTATCCATCTGAGAGGAAGCTATAAGGTGTTAATGCCTGCCAAAGGAGGTGATTTAATAGAACCTTCAAAAAATGAGATGTATGTACAACGCCTGCCGACCCCAGATGACCTGTGGTCAGTACCAAAAGAAGATTTTAAGAAAATTGACGAATGTGCAGTTAATAGAATGGTCAACAACCTTGACGGCACAGAGTTTGAAACGGGTGCAGGGGCTAAATACCCCTGGGTTACACCTAGATGTGACATCAATCAAGTGAGTGCCTGGCAGTCGGGAAACTGGCGCTACAACTGTTCAAAAGTCAAGAAACACAAAACTCTTAAAGGGACGCTGCAAGCCTGGGTGGAACATTTCTACCGAGTTACCGAACGCACTTGGTGGGGCCTGCAGCAAGAAGAAATAGAAGAATGGGTCGTACCATGTCTAAATCAATCTGACAACTATTGGGTGAAGTATCAGTACCTGGCTACAGTCTATTCCCTGGGCGATGGGCTTGCAGAGTGGTATCTGGGGACGGGCGTGAGGCCTCAACTCACTGTCAGTCCTAGACCATGGAAAATGACATGTGATTCATCCAACACCACCTGTAACATTGAACTAGCCAGCAGGCCTTGCGGGGAAATACCAGGTTGGGAAAGTACCTGTGGCAAATGGTATGAGGAGAAGTACGGTGCTTTCCGCCAGGGAACTAAGTGGGTGAGAAGTAACACACATGTAAGAAGAAATTTGACCCGCGCTACCAACGAACCTGTTTGGCAGAGATCAACCAACTCATTGTCCCAAGGGTGCGCTAGAATGCTGTTAGGCCAGATGGCTGATTGGAAGAGGGTGACAGGCCAGATCATACCTTTCGTCGGCGAAGCAGAACGAAGCAGAATGGAAGGTCATGCCTTCCGTAAAGGTCTTTGTGAAGGCAAAGAGATAGAGGGGTATGAATGGCTGGGCCCAAACAAAATGTATAACAACGGGACGTGTGAACAGCCTCACGAGGGATGGCTGCACTGTGGAGACCACGAATGCACCGTCGCTGAACTCTGGGGGCGCACTGTTCTCGAAAGCATTGAAGAAATCCCTAAAGAAATTGTTGAAAAAGTGGAAGAAGGTGCCACCCAAATTTACGAGCAACTGTCGGGCCTGGCCCAAAAGTTGGTGCTGTCCCTGTTGATGGGGCTAGGAATTGTAATCCTATGCCTTCTGATACTGGGGTGTGTCAAATTGATCGTCACGTCCACCATTGAGCGACGAGAAGTGAGACCGCCCCGGATGGGGGAGGAGCTAAGACTCCTCCTACTGGAGGAGGAGCCAAACCCCCGATAAATGTGCCGGCGCGGTAGCGCTAGGCTCATTCCGAGCTTCGACTTTGAGCAGCAACCACCACCAAGAGGCAACTATGACATCGGCTACAGCCGTTCCATGCTCCGGAGAATACACCGCCGTGACCCAATGGACCACGACCTGGGGCATTATATCCAACTCAAGCGTACCGGCTCCAACTGAAGTATGTACCGCTGAGTTTGTGGTGATGGAAACGATATGGTTGCTGTTCTGTTGCACCGGACCCTGGAGAAGAACCTACGGGGTCCGTATACTCTGTCTGCTTGAGGGCATGGCACATGTGGTGGTTAACATCGTGTTGAGAGGCCAGTACATCCACACTACATCGTGGTTTATGGCCTTTATCCTGAGCCGCATGAGAATTGACACCACCCGGAGAGGCCTTGAGAGAGGGGTACTGCTGTTTGTATGGCTGGCCGCTGACCTGACTTCCCTGGTATCGAAACCCATGTACTGGGCTAATCTGGTCTACGAAGGCCTATTGGTGATAAGCCTGTTGGCATACATGGCCTCCCAAGTTCATCAGCTACGTGGAAAACAGGCCGGCCTCTGGGTGTTGAAATTAGTCCGGCTCTGTGTCTGGTCTCTAGGCTGGGGAGCTGTCAGCCTGTTATGCCTGCTAGGAATGACCAGCAATCTCCCTTTGATTGTGTGGTTCATCCTGTACGGGTACTTATTCCCCGGGCCAGAGCCAGTAGACCATGTGTGCGGTGCAGAGCAGCAGACTGAGATAGCACGGCGCAAAACCATGTCCAAAAGCTGTGAACATGTCATAGAGAACCCCTATGAGGGGTTGCCTGGCGCTCACATAACCATAACATCGGTGTGAGACAGTTGCTGCCAAAGAAGAAACTCATGCTTGCTTCGCTGTAACGCAAAAACTAGTATATTGAAAGTAATCAAGTAACCTACTGTATTTTTCAGCCGCTGCCCCACTGCAGTCAACGCCACTGCCAGAGAGACCTGAGATGGGGCCTAAATCTATGGGTCACCGAAGAAGGGGTCAAGTGCAAGCGATGCATCAAAGAAAGAGAGAAGGAGATGATCGTTGGCATCCTCAGATACCCTGGTGACACTGACCTTGGGCCTGACAGCGGAGACATTCTGATGGTTCTCGAAGCGCATGCTACATGCACCTGGCAGTCAGTGAGTCAACCAAAAGGATATCACTGGGTCAACATCAGACCGGGCTGCTACGGCAGGGCAGAATACTGCCCTGTGACGGTTAAAAAATGGTCCATACCAAGATCATACCATCAGGTGGCGTCCACGGTTCATCTTCCCAATGGGGCGATGATAGATCACTTCATCTACAATCCCGGAGAGCAGTTCTGGGTCAAAAACCGAATCAAAACGGTTATGCTAAGGGGGAAAAGATTTCCTGAACCAAACAAAGTTGAAGAAATAAAAAATACCGCAATTGAAGAATACCATCGAGTCCGTGGAGGGGGTGTCGCTAGAGGCGCAAATCCGGACATCTATGGTAACAAAATAAATGCCTTTTGGCACAGAGGTCACCACAGGGGTCACCACAGGGGTTACTACCGAGGAGGAGGCAGAGGTGACAAAAAACCCCAAGAGTTCAAAACATTTCATCAAGAAGCCATGAAAAAGCCTCATTTGAGCTCAAATGTGAGGCCTTACATCCGCCAATGGGTACAAAGAAGAGCAAGAAGGTCAGCAACCGAGGTCAGACCTCCACCAGAACCTGAAATGCCTGTACTAACACCAGAGGTCGAACACCCTCTGGTGTTCAAACCAAGTATTATGAACAGATTGGGCCCTGAAATAAACCCAAATCCAATGAGAGAAATGAGATATCCTCAAATTGAAATCATCGATGAATCTGAAGACGAAGACCAACCAAGATATACTACAGTCATAAAGAGCCCCCCTGCACCTGAGACGGTAAAAACAGAAGAAGTGTTCGACGTCGACGCATGGAAGTCAATGTCTCCCATTCCGGACCTGAACGAGGTTTCAACATCGGTCGAGAGGGTCGAGAGAGGAAGGGAGGACGAGCTGCCAAAACCTGCCAAAATACGGAGCTGGAGGCTGAGAAGAACCATACAGTAAGAAGAGGCCAGGAGGGTGATTAAAGAGTTTAAAGTGTATTGTGAGTATATAAAAGTATTATTGAAATCATTGTGTGTTATGATCAGATGAAAGGTTAAAGGAAAAGATAAAGATTGTTGACATTTTAACATCATAGGATCTATTTGTATGAGATTTTGGTAAAATCTAACATGTAACAAATGTGTTAAATGTTAAAGACCTTGAGAAAGAGGAACTAGTATAAAGTAGTGAAATTTATGATTTGTTTTATATAACCGTTGTAACTAAGCTAATGATAAGACAAACAAATGATTAATAATTACTAATAAGATATGGAAATGTAATAAGAATGAAGTTATGAAGTATCAAATGTAATAAAAGTGTGATTAAAATGTTGAATGTATAAAAGATAGATCACGAGTTTAATAAGGAAGTGAGAATTGCAGAGGGAAGCACTTTCCAGCAGATACAGACGGCGTGTTTAACAGAAGGCTCGGAACCTTATTGTTGTTATGCAAAATTGCGTAATACTGGAAACTTATTTATGCCTACTGCTTTAGTTTTGACAAAATGTCATGAACCGACATACCTAATATGGGTTGACCATTTGGTCTTGTTCTGATGAGTTGACAGAAGCATAGCCAAGACGTCACTATGTTGGTAAAAAAGGTGCTTTCCACAGCAGTCCTTATCCACCAATGAAGTTGTGTTTGACCAAATAAGGGACAGCTAGAAAAGTATATAAACCCTAGATTTTTAGTCCAAAGGAGCTCTTTTTGGGTTGCATGGGGACACTGCGACACTCTGAACAAAGAAGCTACATCGACAAAGAAAATCTGAAGATTCTTTTTATGCTACAAAGCAACAGGCTAATGGCCTTTGGCCATTAGCAATTTTTATACAGATCCAGATCGGGTTATGAGCTGGAGCTCATATACCAAACGCCATTCCAAAGACTCTGAACTCAAACTTTTCTTCAAACATCTACGAAGATTGCTCCAACTCTGACAAAGCTGTCTTCCAGATCAAGGGGATTTGTGAGTAGTACAGGTTAGGGAATTTAGAGATAGGTTAGGGAAAGAGATATATTTTGTTGATTGATTTTTGATTTTATAACCCTTTTTACTTATTTTATTTTTGCTCTGAGCTCTTGCATATCTTGAATAAAGCACTCTTTCTGCATTTAAAGTAAAAGACTACTAGTTTTCTTGTTTGATTACTTGGGTGTTTTTAAATGGTTACCCGCCTCTCCTCATTGATGTAAAAATAATTAGTTCTGTGTACCTAAGTCAAGTCCATAGATGAAGGCTCTTGTAGGTTGATCTAGACTCTGAAATTAATATTCCCTTAACAATAAAAGTATATTTATTGTTTAAATAAATTACCAGCAATTATAACAACTGTTACCATTTAGGAAGAAGCTGTCGTTAACTAAGGGGTTTTCACCAGGTATTTCTATTATCAGGCAATAGGGGTACAGGTGTTAAGGTAGAGGGAAATCCTTAGGAGGTAGACAGTTAGCAGGCTGGGCGAATTCTTCCGCCCCAGCCAAAAGTTAATAAATCAGAATCCTGTCCGTGTGTCTCCAAGCAGGCTGATTTCATACCACTTTAAGGTGTGGCTGGCCTGGTGTTCCTGTACCGGAGTTCCAGGGTAACAGTGACTACTAAACCACTAAACAATAACACCACTATACAGTATGTCACTACTAAACCACTAAACAATAACACCACTATATGTGACTACTAAACCACGAAACAATAACACCACTATATGTGACTATTAAACCATTAAACAATAACACCACTATATGTGACTATTAAACCACTAAACAATAACAACACTATATGTCACTAATAAACCACTAAACAATAACACCACTATATGTGACTACTAAACCACTAAACAATAACACCACTATATGTGACTATTAAACCACTAAACAATAACACCACTATATGTGACTACTAAACAACTAAACAATAACACCACTATATGTGACTATTAAACCACTAAACAATAACACCACTATATGTGACTACTAAACCACTAAACAATAACACCACTATATGTGACTACTAAACCACTAAACAATAACACCACTATATGTGACTACTAAACCACTAAACAATAACACCACTATATGTGACTACTAAACCACTAAACAATAACACCACTATGTGACTACTAAACAACTAAACAATAACACCACTATATGTGACTATTAAACCACTAAACAATAACACCACTATATGTGACTACTAAACCACTAAACAATAACACCACTATATGTGACTACTAAACCACTAAACAATAACACCACTATATGTGACTACTAAACCACTAAACAATAACACCACTATACAGTATGTCACTACTAAACCACTAAACAATAACACCACTATATGTGACTATTAAAGCACTAAACAATAACACCACTATATGTGACTACTAAACCACTGAACAATAACACCACTATATGTGACTACTAAACCACTAAACAATAACACCACTATGTGACTACTAAACAACTAAACAATAACACCACTATATGTGACTATTAAACCACTAAACAATAACACCACTATATGAGACTACTAAACCACTAAACAATAACACCACTATATGTGACTACTAAACCACTAAACAATAACACCACTATATGTGACTACTAAACCACTAAACAATAACACCACTATACAGTATGTCACTACTAAACCACTAAACAATAACACCACTATATGTGACTACTAAACCACTAAACAATAACACCACTATATGTGAATACTAAACCACTAAATAATAACACCACTATATCTGACTATTAAACCACTAAACAATAACACCACTATATGTGACTACTAAACCACTAAACAATAACACCACTATATGTGACTACTAAACCACTAAACAATAACACCACTATATGTGACTACTAAACCACTAAACAATAACACCACTATACAGTATGTGACTGCTAAACCAATAAACAATAACACCACTAAATGTGACTACTAAACCACCAAACAATAACACCACTATATGTGACTACTAAACAACTAAACAATAACACTACTATATGTGACTACTAAACCATTAAACAATAACACCACTATATGTGACTACTAAACCACTAAACAATAACACCACTATATGTGACTATTAAACCACTAAACAATAACACCACTATATGTGACTACTAAACCACTAAACAATAACACCACTATATGTGACTATTAAACCACTAAACAATAACACCACTATATGTGACTACTAAGCCACCAAACAATAACACCACTATATGTGATTACTAAACCACCGAACAATAACACCACTATATGTGACTACTAAACCACTAAACAATAACACCACTATATATGACTACTAAACCACTAAACAATAACACCACTATATGTGACTACTAAACCACGAAACAATAACACCACTATATGTGACTATTAAACCACTAAACAATAACACCACTATATGTGACTATTAAACCACTAAACAATGACACCACTATACAGTATGTGACTACTAAACCACTAAGCAATAACACCACTATATGTGACTATTAAACCACTAAACAATAACACCACTATATGTGACTACTAAACAACTAAACAATAACACCACTATATGTGACTATTAAACCACTAAACAAAAACACCACTATATGTGACTACTAAACCACTAAACAATAACACCACTATATGTGACTACTAAACCACTAAACAATAACACCACTATACAGTATGTCACTACTAAACCACTAAACAATAACACCACTATATGTGACTATTAAACCATTAAACAATAACACCACTATATGTGACTATTAAACCACTAAACAATAACAACACTATATGTCACTAATAAACCACTAAACAATAACACCACTATATGTGACTACTAAACCACTAAACAATAACACCACTATATGTGACTATTAAACCACTAAACAATAACACCACTATATGTGACTACTAAACAACTAAACAATAACACCACTATATGTGACTATTAAACCACTAAACAATAACACCACTATATGTGACTACTAAACCACTAAACAATAACACCACTATATGTGACTACTAAACCACTAAACAATAACACCACTATATGTGACTACTAAACCACTAAACAATAACACCACTATACAGTATGTCACTACTAAACCACTAAACAATAACACCACTATATGTGACTACTAAACCACTAAACAATAACACCACTATATGTGACTACTAAACCACTAAACAATAACACCACTATATGTGACTATTAAACCACTAAACAATAACACCACTATATGTGACTACTAAACCACTAAACAATAACACCACTATATGTGACTACTAAACCACTAAACAATAACACCACTATATGTGACTACTAAACCACTAAACAATAACACCACTATATGTGACTACTAAACCACTAAACAATAACACCACTATATGTGACTATTAAACCACTAAACAATAACACCACTATATGTGACTACTAAGCCACCAAACAATAACACCACTATATGTGATTACTAAACCACCGAACAATAACACCACTATATGTGACTACTAAACCACTAAACAATAACACCACTATATATGACTACTAAACCACTAAACAATAACACCACTATATGTGACTACTAAACCACGAAACAATAACACCACTATATGTGACTATTAAACCACTAAACAATAACACCACTATATGTGACTATTAAACCACTAAACAATGACACCACTATACAGTATGTGACTACTAAACCACTAAGCAATAACACCACTATATGTGACTATTAAACCACTAAACAATAACACCACTATATGTGACTACTAAACAACTAAACAATAACACCACTATATGTGACTATTAAACCACTAAACAAAAACACCACTATATGTGACTACTAAACCACTAAACAATAACACCACTATATGACTACTAAACCACTAAACAATAACACCACTATATGTGACTACTAAACCACTAAACAATAACACCACTATACAGTATGTCACTACTAAACCACTAAACAATAACACCACTATATGTGACTATTAAACCATTAAACAATAACACCACTATATGTGACTATTAAACCACTAAACAATAACAACACTATATGTCACTAATAAACCACTAAACAATAACACCACTATATGTGACTACTAAACCACTAAACAATAACACCACTATATGTGACTATTAAACCACTAAACAATAACACCACTATATGTGACTACTAAACAACTAAACAATAACACCACTATATGTGACTATTAAACCACTAAACAATAACACCACTATATGTGACTACTAAACCACTAAACAATAACACCACTATATGTGACTACTAAACCACTAAACAATAACACCACTATATGTGACTACTAAACCACTAAACAATAACACCACTATACAGTATGTCACTACTAAACCACTAAACAATAACACCACTATATGTGACTACTAAACCACTAAACAATAACACCACTATATGTGACTACTAAACCACTAAACAATAACACCACTATATGTGACTATTAAACCACTAAACAATAACACCACTATATGTGACTACTAAACCACTAAACAATAACACCACTATATGTGACTACTAAACCACTAAACAATAACACCACTATATGTGACTACTAAACCACTAAACAATAACACCACTATGTGACTACTAAACCACTAAACAATAACACCACTATATGTGACTACTAAACCACTAAACAATAACACCACTATATGTGAATACTAAACCACTAAACAATAACACCACTATATCTGACTATTAAACCACTAAACAATAACACCACTATATGTGACTACTAAACCACTAAACAATAACACCACTATATGTGACTACTAAACCACTAATCAATAACACCACTATATGTGACTACTAAACCACTAAACAATAACACCACTATATGTGACTACTAAACCACTAAACAATAACACCACTATACAGTATGTGACTGCTAAACCAATAAACAATAACACCACTAAATGTGACTACTAAACCACCAAACAATAACACCACTATATGTGACTACTAAACAACTAAACAATAACACTACTATATGTGACTACTAAACCATTAAACAATAACACCACTATATGTGACTACTAAACCACTAAACAATAACACCACTATATGTGACTATTAAACCACTAAACAATAACACCACTATATGTGACTACTAAACCACTAAACAATAACACCACTATATGTGACTATTAAACCACTAAACAATAACACCACTATATGTGACTACTAAGCCACCAAACAATAACACCACTATATGTGATTACTAAACCACCGAACAATAACACCACTATATGTGACTACTAAACCACTAAACAATAACACCACTATATGTGACTACTAAACCACTAAACAATAACACCACTATATGTGACTACTAAACCACGAAACAATAACACCACTATATGTGACTATTAAACCACTAAACAATAACACCACTATATGTGACTATTAAACCACTAAACAATGACACCACTATACAGTATGTGACTACTAAACCACTAAGCAATAACACCACTATATGTGACTACTAAACCACTAAACAATAACACCACTATATGTGACTACTAAACCACGAAACAATAACACCACTATATGTGACTACTAAACCACTAAACAATAACACCACTATATGTGACTATTAAACCACTAAACAATGACACCACTATACAGTATGTTACTACTAAACCACTAAGCAATAACACCACTATATGTGACTACTAAACCACTAAACAATAACACCACTATACAGTATGTGACTACTAAACCACTAAACAATAACACCACTATATGTGACTATTAAACCACTAAACAATAACACCACTATATGTGACTACTAAACCAATAAACAATAACACCACTATGTGACTACTAAACCACTAAACAACACCACTATATGTGACTACTAAACCACTGAACAATAACACCACTATATGTGAATACTAAACCACTAAACAATAACACCACTATACAGTATGTGACTACTAAACCACTAAACAATAACACCACTATATGTGACTATTAAACCACTAAACAATAACACCACTATATGTGACTACTAAACAACTAAACAATAACACCACTATATGTGACTATTAAACCACTAAACAATAACACCACTATATGTGACTACTAAACCACTAAACAATAACACCACTATATGTGACTATTAAACCACTAAACAATAACACCACTATATGTGACTACTAAACCACTAAACAATAACACCACTATATGTGACTACTAAACCACTAAACAATAACACCACTATACAGTATGTGACTGCTAAACCACTAAACAATAACACCACTATATGTGACTACTGAACCACTAAACAATAACACCACTATATGTGACTACTAAACCACTAAACAATAACACCACTATATGTGACTACTAAACCACTAAACAATAACACCACTATACAGTATGTGACTGCTAAACCACTAAACAATAACACCACTAAATGTGACTACTAAACCACTAAACAATAACACCACTATATGTGACTACTAAACAACTAAACAATAACACCACTATATGTGACTACTAAACCATTAAACAATAACACCACTATATGTGACTACTAAACCACTAAACAATAACACCACTATATGTGACTATTAAACCACGAAACAATAACACCACTATATGTGACTACTAAACCACTAAACAATAACACCACTATATGTGACTATTAAACCACTAAACAATAACACCACTATATGTGACTACTAAGCCACCAAACAATAACACCACTATATGTGATTACTAAACCACCAAACAATAACACCACTATATGTGACTACTAAACCACTAAACAATAACACCACTATATGTGACTACTAAACCACTAAACAATAACACCACTATATGTGACTACTAAACCACGAAACAATAACACCACTATATATGACTATTAAACCACTAAACAATAACACCACTATATGTGACTACTAAACCACTAAACAATAACACCACTATATGTGATTATTAAACCACTAAACAATGACACCACTATACAGTATGTGACTACTAAACCACTAAGCAATAACACCACTATATGTGACTACTAAACCACTAAACAATAACACCACTATACAGTATGTGACTACTAAACCACTAAACAATAACACCACTATATGTGACTACTAAACCACTAAACAATAACACCACTATATGTGATTATTAAACCACTAAACAATGACACCACTATACAGTATGTTACTACTAAACCACTAAGCAATAACACCACTATATGTGACTACTAAACCACTAAACAATAACACCACTATACAGTATGTGACTACTAAACCACTAAACAATAACACCACTATATGTGACTATTAAACCACTAAACAATAACACCACTATATGTGACTACTAAACCAATAAACAATAACACCACTATGTGACTACTAAACCACTAAACAACACCACTATATGTGACTACTAAACCACTGAACAATAACACCACTATATGTGAATACTAAACCACTAAACAATAACACCACTATACAGTATGTGACTACTAAACCACTAAACAATAACACCACTATATGTGACTATTAAACCACTAAACAATAACACCACTATATGTGACTACTAAACAACTAAACAATAACACCACTGTATGTGACTATTAAACCACTAAACAATAACACCACTATATGTGACTACTAAACCACTAAACAATAACACCACTATATGTGACTATTAAACCACTAAACAATACCACCACTATATGTGACTACTAAACCACTAAACAATAACACCACTATATGTGACTACTAAACCACTAAACAATAACACCACTATACAGTATGTGACTGCTTAACCACTAAACAATAACACCACTATATGTGACTACTGAACCACTAAACAATAACACCACTATATGTGACTACTAAACCACTAAACAATAACACCACTATATGTGACTACTAAACCACTAAACAATAACACCACTATACAGTATGTGACTGCTAAACCACTAAACAATAACACCACTAAATGTGACTACTAAACCACTAAACAATAACACCACTATATGTGACTACTAAACAACTAAACAATAACACCACTATATGTGACTACTAAACCATTAAACAATAACACCACTATATGTGACTACTAAACCACTAAACAATAACACCACTATATGTGACTATTAAACCACGAAACAATAACACCACTATATGTGACTACTAAACCACTAAACAATAACACCACTATATGTGACTATTAAACCACTAAACAATAACACCACTATATGTGACTACTAAGCCACCAAACAATAACACCACTATATGTGATTACTAAACCACCAAACAATAACACCACTATATGTGACTACTAAACCACTAAACAATAACACCACTATATGTGACTACTAAACCACTAAACAATAACACCACTATATGTGACTACTAAACCACGAAACAATAACACCACTATATATGACTATTAAACCACTAAACAATAACACCACTATATGTGACTACTAAACCACTAAACAATAACACCACTATATGTGATTATTAAACCACTAAACAATGACACCACTATACAGTATGTGACTACTAAACCACTAAGCAATAACACCACTATATGTGACTACTAAACCACTAAACAATAACACCACTATACAGTATGTGACTACTAAACCACTAAACAATAACACCACAATATGTGACTATTAAACCACTAAACAATAACACCACTATATGTGACTACTAAACCACTAAACAATAACACCACTATGTGACTACTAAACCACTAAACAACACCACTATATGTGACTACTAAACCACTAAACAATAACACCACTATACAGTATGTGACTACTAAACCACTAAACAATAACACCACTATATGTGACTATTAAACCACTAAACAATAACACCACTATATGTGACTACTAAACAACTAAACAATAACACCACTATATGTGACTATTAAACCACTAAACAATAACACCACTATATGTGACTACTAAACCACTAAACAATAACACCACTATATGTGACTATTAAACCACTAAACAATAACACCACTATATGTGACTACTAAACCACTAAACAATAACACCACTATACAGTATGTGACTGCTAAACCACTAAACAATAACACCACTAAATGTGACTACTAAACCACTAAACAATAACACCACTATATGTGACTATTAAACCACTAAACAATAACACCACTATATGTGACTATTAAACCACTAACCAATAACACCACTATACAGTATGTGACTACTAAATCACTAAACAATAACACCACTATATGTGACTACTAAACCACTAAACAACACCACTATATGTGACTACTAAACCACTAAACAATAACACCACTATACAGTATGTGACTACTAAACCACTAAACAATAACACCACTATGTGACTACTAAACCACTAAACAACACCACTATATGTGACTACTAAACCACTAAACAATAACACCACTATACAGTATGTGACTACTAAACCACTAAACAATAACACCACTATATCTGACTATTAAACCACTAAACAATAACACCACTATATGTGACTACTAAACAACTAAACAATAACACCACTATATGTGACTACTAAACAACTAAACAATAACACCACTATATGTGACTATTAAACCACTAAACAATAACACCACTATATGTGACTACTAAACCACTAAACAATAACACCACTATATGTGACTATTAAACCACTAAACAATACCACCACTATATGTGACTACTAAACCACTAAACAATAACACCACTATATGTGACTACTAAACCACTAAACAATAACACCACTATACAGTATGTGACTGCTTAACCACTAAACAATAACACCACTATATGTGACTACTGAACCACTAAACAATAACACCACTATATGTGACTACTAAACCACTAAACAATAACACCACTATATGTGACTACTAAACCACTAAACAATAACACCACTATACAGTATGTGACTGCTAAACCACTAAACAATAACACCACTAAATGTGACTACTAAACCACTAAACAATAACACCACTATATGTGACTACTAAACAACTAAACAATAACACCACTATATGTGACTACTAAACCATTAAACAATAACACCACTATATGTGACTACTAAACCACTAAACAATAACACCACTATATGTGACTATTAAACCACGAAACAATAACACCACTATATGTGACTACTAAACCACTAAACAATAACACCACTATATGTGACTATTAAACCACTAAACAATAACACCACTATATGTGACTACTAAGCCACCAAACAATAACACCACTATATGTGATTACTAAACCACCAAACAATAACACCACTATATGTGACTACTAAACCACTAAACAATAACACCACTATATGTGACTACTAAACCACTAAACAATAACACCACTATATGTGACTACTAAACCACGAAACAATAACACCACTATATATGACTATTAAACCACTAAACAATAACACCACTATATGTGACTACTAAACCACTAAACAATAACACCACTATATGTGATTATTAAACCACTAAACAATGACACCACTATACAGTATGTGACTACTAAACCACTAAGCAATAACACCACTATATGTGACTACTAAACCACTAAACAATAACACCACTATACAGTATGTGACTACTAAACCACTAAACAATAACACCACTATATGTGACTATTAAACCACTAAACAATAACACCACTATATGTGACTACTAAACCACTAAACAATAACACCACTATGTGACTACTAAACCACTAAACAACACCACTATATGTGACTACTAAACCACTAAACAATAACACCACTATACAGTATGTGACTACTAAACCACTAAACAATAACACCACTATATGTGACTATTAAACCACTAAACAATAACACCACTATATGTGACTACTAAACAACTAAACAATAACACCACTATATGTGACTATTAAACCACTAAACAATAACACCACTATATGTGACTACTAAACCACTAAACAATAACACCACTATATGTGACTATTAAACCACTAAACAATAACACCACTATATGTGACTACTAAACCACTAAACAATAACACCACTATACAGTATGTGACTGCTAAACCACTAAACAATAACACCACTAAATGTGACTACTAAACCACTAAACAATAACACCACTATATGTGACTATTAAACCACTAAACAATAACACCACTATATGTGACTATTAAACCACTAACCAATAACACCACTATACAGTATGTGACTACTAAATCACTAAACAATAACACCACTATATGTGACTACTAAACCACTAAACAACACCACTATATGTGACTACTAAACCACTAAACAATAACACCACTATACAGTATGTGACTACTAAACCACTAAACAATAACACCACTATGTGACTACTAAACCACTAAACAACACCACTATATGTGACTACTAAACCACTAAACAATAACACCACTATACAGTATGTGACTACTAAACCACTAAACAATAACACCACTATATGTGACTATTAAACCAC
This sequence comes from Lepturacanthus savala, assembly GCA_030544235.1. Taxonomy (NCBI): domain Eukaryota; kingdom Metazoa; phylum Chordata; class Actinopteri; order Scombriformes; family Trichiuridae; genus Lepturacanthus; species Lepturacanthus savala. Next base: position 35,238,849 of record CM060466.1, read on the forward strand.
TAAACAATAACACCACTATATGTGACTACTAAACAACTAAACAATAACACCACTATATGTGACTATTAAACCACTAAACAATAACACCACTATATGTGACTACTAAACCACTAAACAATAACACCACTATATGTGACTATTAAACCACTAAACAATAACACCACTATATGTGACTACTAAACCACTAAACAATAACACCACTATACAGTATGTGACTGCTAAACCACTAAACAATAACACCACTAAATGTGACTACTAAACCACTAAACAATAACACCACTATATGTGACTACTAAACAACTAAACAATAACACCACTATATGTGACTACTAAACTATTAAACAATAACACCACTATATGTGACTACTAAACCACGAAACAATAACACCACTATATGTGACTATTAAACCACTAAACAATAACACCACTGTATGTGACTACTAAACCACTAAACAATAACACCACTATATGTGACTACTAAACCACTAAACAATAACACCACTATACAGTATGTGACTACTAAACCACTAAACAATAACACCACTATATGTGACTATTAAACCACTAAACAATAACACCACTATATGTGACTACTAAACCACTAAACAATAACACCACTATATGTGACTACTAAACCAAAAAACAATAACACCACTATATGTGACTATTAAACCACTAAACAATAACACCACTATATGTGACTACTAAGCCACCAAACAATAACACCACTATATGTGATTACTAAACCACCAAACAATAACACCACTATATGTGACTACTAAACCACTAAACAATAACACCACTATATGTGACTACTAAACCACTAAACAATAACACCACTATATGTGACTACTAAACCATGAAACAATAACACCACTATATGTGACTATTAAACCACTAAACAATAACACCACTATATGTGACTACTAAACCACTAAACAATAACACCACTATATGTGACTATTAAACCACTAAACAATGACACCACTATACAGTATGTGACTACTAAACCACTAAGCAATAACACCACTATATGTGACTACTAAACCACTAAACAATAACACCACTATACAGTATGTGACTACTAAACCACTAAACAATAACACCACTATATGTGACTATTAAACCACTAAACAATAACACCACTATATGTGACTACTAAACCACTAAACAATAACACCACTATGTGACTACTAAACCACTAAACAACACCACTATATGTGACTACTAAACCACTAAACAATAACACCACTATACAGTATGTGACTACTAAACCACTAAACAATAACACCACTATATGTGACTATTAAACCACTAAACAATAACACCACTATATGTGACTACTAAACAACTAAACAATAACACCACTATATGTGACTATTAAACCACTAAACAATAACACCACTATATGTGACTACTAAACCACTAAACAATAACACCACTATATGTGACTATTAAACCACTAAACAATAACACCACTATATGTGACTACTAAACCACTAAACAATAACACCACTATACAGTATGTGACTGCTAAACCACTAAACAATAACACCACTAAATGTGACTACTAAACCACTAAACAATAACACCACTATATGTGACTACTAAACAACTAAACAATAACACCACTATATGTGACTACTAAACCACGAAACAATAACACCACTATATGTGACTATTAAATCACTAAACAATAACACCACTATACAGTATGTGACTACTAAACCACTAAACAATAACACCACTATATGTGACTATTAAACCACTAAACAATAACACCACTATATGTGACTACTAAACCACTAAACAATAACACCACTATGTGACTACTAAACCACTAAACAACACCACTATATGTGACTACTAAACCACTAAACAATAACACCACTATACAGTATGTGACTACTAAACCACTAAACAATAACACCACTATATGTGACTATTAAACCACTAAACAATAACACCACTATATGTGACTACTAAACAACTAAACAATAACACCACTATATGTGACTATTAAACCACTAAACAATAACACCACTATATGTGACTACTAAACCACTAAACAATAACACCACTATATGTGACTATTAAACCACTAAACAATAACACCACTATATGTGACTACTAAACCACTAAACAATAACACCACTATACAGTATGTGACTGCTAAACCACTAAACAATAACACCACTAAATGTGACTACTAAACCACTAAACAATAACACCACTATATGTGACTACTAAACAACTAAACAATAACACCACTATATGTGACTACTAAACCATTAAACAATAACACCACTATATGTGACTACTAAACCACGAAACAATAACACCACTATACAGTATGTGACTACTAAACCACGAAACAATAACACCACTATATGTGACTATTAAACCACTAAACAATAACACCACTATACAGTATGTGACTACTAAACCACTAAACAATAACACCACTATATGTGACTATTAAACCACTAAACAATAACACCACTATGTGACTACTAAACCACTAAACAACACCACTATATGTGACTACTAAACCACTAAACAATAACACCACTATACAGTATGTGACTATTAAACCACTAAACAATAACACCACTATATGTGACTACTAAACAACTAAACAATAACACCACTATATGTGACTATTAAACCACTAAACAATAACACCACTATATGTGACTACTAAACCACTAAACAATAACACCACTATATGTGACTATTAAACCACTAAACAATAACACCACTATATGTGACTACTAAACCACTAAACAATAACACCACTATACAGTATGTGACTGCTAAACCACTAAACAATAACACCACTAAATGTGACTACTAAACCACTAAACAATAACACCACTATATGTGACTACTAAACAACTAAACAATAACACCACTATATGTGACTACTAAACCATTAAACAATAACACCACTATATGTGACTACTAAACCACTAAACAATAACACCACTATACAGTATGTGACTACTAAACCACTAAACAATAACACCACTATATGTGACTACTAAACCACTAAACAATAACACCACTATATGTGACTACTAAACCACTAAACAATAACACCACTATATGTGACTATTAAACCACTAAACAATAACACCACTATATGTGACTACTAAGCCACCAAACAATAACACCACTATATGTGATTACTAAACCACCAAACAATAACACCACTATATGTGACTACTAAACCACTAAACAATAACACCACTATATGTGACTACTAAACCACTAAACAATAACACCACTATACAGTATGTGACTGCTAAACCACTAAACAATAACACCACTAAATGTGACTACTAAACCACTAAACAATAACACCACTATATGTGACTACTAAACAACTAAACAATAACACCACTATATGTGACTACTAAACCATTAAACAATAACACCACTATATGTGACTACTAAACCACGAAACAATAACACCACTATATGTGACTATTAAACCACTAAACAATAACACCACTATATGTGACTACTAAACCACTAAACAATAACACCACTATATGTGACTACTAAACCACTAAACAATAACACCACTATACAGTATGTGACTACTAAACCACTAAACAATAACACAACTATATGTGACTATTAAACCACTGAACAATAACACCACTATATGTGACTACTAAACCACTAAACAATAACACCACTATATGTGACTACTAAACCACTAAACAATAACACCACTATATGTGACTATTAAACCACTAAACAATAACACCACTATATGTGACTACTAAGCCACCAAACAATAACACCACTATATGTGATTACTAAACCACCAAACAATAACACCACTATATGTGACTATTAAACCACTAAACAATAACACCACTATATGTGACTACTAAACCACTAAACAATAACACCACTATGTGACTACTAAACCACTAAACAACACCACTATATGTGACTACTAAACCACTAAACAATAACACCACTATACAGTATGTGACTACTAAACCACTAAACAATAACACCACTATATGTGACTACTAAACCACTAAACAATAACACCACTATACAGTATGTGACTACTAAACCACTAAACAATAACACCACTATATGTGACTACTAAACCACTAAACAACACCACTATATGTGACTACTAAACCACTAAACAATAACACCACTATACAGTATGTGACTACTAAACCACTAAACAATAACACCACTATATGTGACTACTAAACCACTAAACAATAACACCACTATACAGTATGTGACTGCTAAACCACTAAACAATAACACCACTAAATGTGACTACTAAACCACTAAACAATAACACCACTATATGTGACTACTAAACAACTAAACAATAACACCACTATATGTGACTACTAAACCATTAAACAATAACACCACTATATGTGACTACTAAACCACGAAACAATAACACCACTATATGTGACTATTAAACCACTAAACAATAACACCACTATATGTGACTACTAAACCACTAAACAATAACACCACTATATGTGACTACTAAACCACTAAACAATAACACCACTATACAGTATGTGACTACTAAACCACTAAACAATAACACAACTATATGTGACTATTAAACCACTGAACAATAACACCACTATATGTGACTACTAAACCACTAAACAATAACACCACTATATGTGACTACTAAACCACTAAACAATAACACCACTATATGTGACTATTAAACCACTAAACAATAACACCACTATATGTGACTACTAAGCCACCAAACAATAACACCACTATATGTGATTACTAAACCACCAAACAATAACACCACTATATGTGACTATTAAACCACTAAACAATAACACCACTATATGTGACTACTAAACCACTAAACAATAACACCACTATGTGACTACTAAACCACTAAACAACACCACTATATGTGACTACTAAACCACTAAACAATAACACCACTATACAGTATGTGACTACTAAACCACTAAACAATAACACCACTATATGTGACTACTAAACCACTAAACAATAACACCACTATACAGTATGTGACTACTAAACCACTAAACAATAACACCACTATATGTGACTACTAAACCACTAAACAACACCACTATATGTGACTACTAAACCACTAAACAATAACACCACTATACAGTATGTGACTACTAAACCACTAAACAATAACACCACTATATGTGACTACTAAACCACTAAACAATAACACCACTATGTGACTACTAAACCACTAAACAACACCACTATATGTGACTACTAAACCACTAAACAATAACACCACTATACAGTATGTGACTACTAAACCACTAAACAATAACACCACTATATGTGACTACTAAACCACTAAACAATAACACCACTATATGTGACTACTAAACCACTAAACAATAACACCACTATACAGTATGTGACTACTAAACCACTAAACAATAACACCACTATATGTGACTATTAAACCACTAAACAATAACACCACTATATGTGACTACTAAACCACTAAACAATAACACCACTATGTGACTACTAAACCACTAAACAACACCACTATATGTGACTACTAAACCACTAAACAATAACACCACTATACAGTATGTGACTACTAAACCACTAAACAATAACACCACTATATGTGACTATTAAACCACTAAACAATAACACCACTATATGTGACTACTAAACAACTAAACAATAACACCACTATATGTGACTATTAAACCACTAAACAATAACACCACTATATGTGACTACTAAACCACTAAACAATAACACCACTATATGTGACTATTAAACCACTAAACAATAACACCACTATATGTGACTACTAAACCACTAAACAATAACACCACTATACAGTATGTGACTGCTAAACCACTAAACAATAACACCACTAAATGTGACTACTAAACCACTAAACAATAACACCACTATATGTGACTACTAAACAACTAAACAATAACACCACTATATGTGACTACTAAACCATTAAACAATAACACCACTATATGTGACTACTAAACCACGAAACAATAACACCACTATATGTGACTATTAAACCACTAAACAATAACACCACTGTATGTGACTACTAAACCACTAAACAATAACACCACTATATGTGACTACTAAACCACTAAACAATAACACTACTATACAGTATGTGACTACTAAACCACTAAACAATAACACCACTATATGTGACTATTAAACCACTAAACAATAACACCACTATATGTGACTACTAAACCACTAAACAATAACACCACTATATGTGACTACTAAACCACTAAACAATAACACCACTATATGTGACTATTAAACCACTAAACAATAACACCACTATATGTGACTACTAAGCCACCAAACAATAACACCACTATATGTGATTACTAAACCACCAAACAATAACACCACTATATGTGACTACTAAACCACTAAACAATAACACCACTATATGTGACTACTAAACCACTAAACAATAACACCACTATACAGTATGTGACTGCTAAACCACTAAACAATAACACCACTATACAGTATGTGACTGCTAAACCACTAAACAATAACACCACTATACAGTATGTGACTGCTAAACCACTAAACAATAACACCACTAAATGTGACTACTAAACCACTAAACAATAACACCACTATATGTGACTACTAAACAACTAAACAATAACACCACTATATGTGACTACTAAACCACGAAACAATAACACCACTATATGTGACTATTAAACCACTAAACAATAACACCACTATACAGTATGTGACTACTAAACCACTAAACAATAACACCACTATATGTGACTATTAAACCACTAAACAATAACACCACTATATGTGACTACTAAACCACTAAACAATAACACCACTATGTGACTACTAAACCACTAAACAACACCACTATATGTGACTACTAAACCACTAAACAATAACACCACTATACAGTATGTGACTACTAAACCACTAAACAATAACACCACTATATGTGACTACTAAACCACTAAACAATAACACCACTATATGTGACTACTAAACCACTAAACAATAACACCACTATATGTGACTATTAAACCACTAAACAATAACACCACTATATGTGACTACTAAACCACTAAACAATAACACCACTATACAGTATGTGACTGCTAAACCACTAAACAATAACACCACTAAATGTGACTACTAAACCACTAAACAATAACACCACTATATGTGACTACTAAACAACTAAACAATAACACCACTATATGTGACTACTAAACCACGAAACAATAACACCACTATATGTGACTATTAAACCACTAAACAATAACACCACTATATGTGACTACTAAACCACTAAACAATAACACCACTATATGTGACTACTAAACCACTAAACAATAACACCACTATACAGTATGTGACTACTAAACCACTAAACAATAACACCACTATATGTGACTATTAAACCACTAAACAATAACACCACTATATGTGACTACTAAACCACTAAACAATAACACCACTATATGTGACTACTAAACCACTAAACAATAACACCACTATATGTGACTATTAAACCACTAAACAATAACACCACTATATGTGACTACTAAGCCACCAAACAATAACACCACTATATGTGATTACTAAACCACCAAACAATAACACCACTATATGTGACTACTAAACCACTAAACAATAACACCACTATATGTGACTACTAAACCACTAAACAATAACACCACTATACAGTATGTGACTGCTAAACCACTAAACAATAACACCACTAAATGTGACTACTAAACCACTAAACAATAACACCACTATATGTGACTACTAAACAACTAAACAATAACACCACTATATGTGACTACTAAACCATTAAACAATAACACCACTATATGTGACTACTAAACCACGAAACAATAACACCACTATATGTGACTATTAAACCACTAAACAATAACACCACTATATGTGACTACTAAACCACTAAACAATAACACCACTATATGTGACTACTAAACCACTAAACAATAACACCACTATACAGTATGTGACTACTAAACCACTAAACAATAACACCACTACATGTGACTATTAAACCACTAAACAATAACACCACTATATGTGACTACTAAACCACTAAACAATAACACCACTATATGTGACTACTAAACCACTAAACAATAACACCACTATATGTGACTATTAAACCACTAAACAATAACACCACTATATGTGACTACTAAGCCACCAAACAATAACACCACTATATGTGATTACTAAACCACCAAACAATAACACCACTATATGTGACTACTAAACCACTAAACAATAACACCACTATATGTGACTACTAAACCACTAAACAATAACACCACTATATGTGACTACTAAACCACGAAACAATAACACCACTATATATGACTATTAAACGACTAAACAATAACACCACTATATGTGACTACTAAACCACTAAACAATAACACCACTATATGTGACTATTAAACCACTAAACAATGACACCACTATACAGTATGTGACTACTAAACCACTAAGCAATAACACCACTATATGTGACTACTAAACCACTAAACAATAACACCACTATACAGTATGTGACTACTAAACCACTAAACAATAACACCACTATATGTGACTATTAAACCACTAAACAATAACACCACTATATGTGACTACTAAACCACTAAACAATAACACCACTATGTGACTACTAAACCACTAAACAACACCACTATATGTGACTACTAAACCACTAAACAATAACACAACTATACAGTATGTGACTACTAAACCACTAAACAATAACACCACTATATGTGACTATTAAACCACTAAACAATAACACCACTATATGTGACTACTAAACAACTAAACAATAACACCACTATATGTGACTATTAAACCACTAAACAATAACACCACTATATGTGACTACTAAACCACTAAACAATAACACCACTATATGTGACTACTAAGCCACCAAACAATAACACCACTATATGTGATTACTAAACCACCGAACAATAACACCACTATATGTGACTACTAAACCACTAAACAATAACACCACTATACAGTATGTGACTACTAAACCACTAAACAATAACACCACTATATGTGACTATTAAACCAGTAAACAATAACACCACTATATGTGACTACTAAACCACTAAACAATAACACCACTATGTGACTACTAAACCACTAAACAACACCACTATATGTGGCTACTAAACCACTAAACAATAACACCACTATACAGTATGTGACTACTAAACCACTAAACAATAACACCACTATACAGTATGTGACTACTAAACCACTAAACAATAACACCACTATATGTGACTATTAAACCACTAAACAATAACACCACTATATGTGACTACTAAACAACTAAACAATAACACCACTATATGTGACTATTAAACCACTAAACAATAACACCACTATATGTGACTACTAAACCACTAAACAATAACACCACTATATGTGACTATTAAACCACTAAACAATAACACCACTATATGTGACTACTAAACCACTAAACAATAACACCACTATACAGTATGTGACTGCTAAACCACTAAACAATAACACCACTAAATGTGACTACTAAACCACTAAACAATAACACCACTATATGTGACTACTAAACAACTAAACAATAACACCACTATATGTGACTACTAAACCATTAAACAATAACACCACTATATGTGACTACTAAACCACGAAACAATAACACCACTATATGTGACTATTAAACCACTAAACAATAACACCACTATATGTGACTACTAAACCACTAAACAATAACACCACTATATGTGACTACTAAACCACCAAACAATAACACCACTATATGTGATTACTAAACCACCAAACAATAACACCACTATATGTGACTACTAAACCACTAAACAATAACACCACTATATGTGACTACTAAACCACTAAACAATAACACCACTATACAGTATGTGACTGCTAAACCACTAAACAATAACACCACTAAATGTGACTACTAAACCACTAAACAATAACACCACTATATGTGACTACTAAACAACTAAACAATAACACCACTATATGTGACTACTAAACCATTAAACAATAACACCACTATATGTGACTACTAAACCACGAAACAATAACACCACTATATGTGACTATTAAACCACTAAACAATAACACCACTATATGTGACTACTAAACCACTAAACAATAACACCACTATATGTGACTACTAAACCACTAAACAATAACACCACTATACAGTATGTGACTACTAAACCACTAAACAATAACACCACTACATGTGACTATTAAACCACTAAACAATAACACCACTATATGTGACTACTAAACCACTAAACAATAACACCACTATATGTGACTACTAAACCACTAAACAATAACACCACTATATGTGACTATTAAACCACTAAACAATAACACCACTATATGTGACTACTAAGCCACCAAACAATAACACCACTATATGTGATTACTAAACCACCAAACAATAACACCACTATATGTGACTACTAAACCACTAAACAATAACACCACTATATGTGACTACTAAACCACTAAACAATAACACCACTATATGTGACTACTAAACCACGAAACAATAACACCACTATATATGACTATTAAACGACTAAACAATAACACCACTATATGTGACTACTAAACCACTAAACAATAACACCACTATATGTGACTATTAAACCACTAAACAATGACACCACTATACAGTATGTGACTACTAAACCACTAAGCAATAACACCACTATATGTGACTACTAAACCACTAAACAATAACACCACTATACAGTATGTGACTACTAAACCACTAAACAATAACACCACTATATGTGACTATTAAACCACTAAACAATAACACCACTATATGTGACTACTAAACCACTAAACAATAACACCACTATGTGACTACTAAACCACTAAACAACACCACTATATGTGACTACTAAACCACTAAACAATAACACAACTATACAGTATGTGACTACTAAACCACTAAACAATAACACCACTATATGTGACTATTAAACCACTAAACAATAACACCACTATATGTGACTAATAAACAACTAAACAATAACACCACTATATGTGACTATTAAACCACTAAACAATAACACCACTATATGTGACTACTAAACCACTAAACAATAACACCACTATATGTGACTATTAAACCACTAAACAATAACACCACTATATGTGACTACTAAGCCACCAAACAATAACACCACTATATGTGATTACTAAACCACCGAACAATAACACCACTATATGTGACTACTAAACCACTAAACAATAACACCACTATATGTGACTACTAAACCACTAAACAATAACACCACTATATGTGACTACTAAACCACGAAACAATAACACCACTATATGTGACTATTAAACCACTAAACAATAACACCACTATATGTGACTATTAAACCACTAAACAATGACACCACTATACAGTATGTGACTACTAAACCACTAAGCAATAACACCACTATATGTGACTACTAAACCACTAAACAATAACACCACTATACAGTATGTGACTACTAAACCACTAAACAATAACACCACTATATGTGACTATTAAACCAGTAAACAATAACACCACTATATGTGACTACTAAACCACTAAACAATAACACCACTATGTGACTACTAAACCACTAAACAACACCACTATATGTGACTACTAAACCACTAAACAATAACACCACTATACAGTATGTGACTACTAAACCACTAAACAATAACACCACTATACAGTATGTGACTACTAAACCACTAAACAATAACACCACTATATGTGACTATTAAACCACTAAACAATAACACCACTATATGTGACTACTAAACAACTAAACAATAACACCACTATATGTGACTATTAAACCACTAAACAATAACACCACTATATGTGACTACTAAACCACTAAACAATAACACCACTATATGTGACTATTAAACCACTAAACAATAACACCACTATATGTGACTACTAAACCACTAAACAATAACACCACTATACAGTATGTGACTGCTAAACCACTAAACAATAACACCACTAAATGTGACTACTAAACCACTAAACAATAACACCACTATATGTGACTACTAAACAACTAAACAATAACACCACTATATGTGACTACTAAACCATTAAACAATAACACCACTATATGTGACTACTAAACCACGAAACAATAACACCACTATATGTGACTATTAAACCACTAAACAATAACACCACTATATGTGACTACTAAACCACTAAACAATAACACCACTATATGTGACTACTAAACCACTAAACAATAACACCACTATACAGTATGTGACTACTAAACCACTAAACAATAACACCACTATATGTGACTATTAAACCACTAAACAATAACACCACTATATGTGACTACTAAACCACTAAACAACACCACTATATGTGACTACTAAACCACTAAACAATAACACCACTATATGTGACTACTAAACCACTAAACAATAACACCACTATATGTGACTACTAAACCACTAAACAATAACACCACTATACAGTATGTGACTACTAAACCACTAAACAATAACACCACTATATGTGACTACTAAACCACTAAACAATAACACCACTATATGTGAATACTAAACCACTAAACAATAACACCACTATGTGACTACTAAACCACTAAACAATAACACCTCTATATGTGACTACTAAACCACTAAACAATAACACCACTATATGTGAATACTAAACCACTAAACAATAACACCACTATATCTGACTATTAAACCACTAAGCAATAACACCACTATATGTGACTACTAAACCACTAAGCAATAACACCACTATATGTGACTACTAAACCACTAAACAATAACACCACTATATGTGACTATTAAACCACTAAACAATGACACCACTATACAGTATGTGACTACTAAACCACTAAGCAATAACACCACTATATGTGACTACTAAACCACTAAACAATAACACCACTATACAGTATGTGACTACTAAACCACTAAACAATAACACCACTATATGTGACTATTAAACCACTAAACAATAACACCACTATATGTGACTACTAAACCACTAAACAATAACACCACTATGTGACTACTAAACCACTAAACAACACCACTATATGTGACTACTAAACCACTAAACAATAACACAACTATACAGTATGTGACTACTAAACCACTAAACAATAACACCACTATATGTGACTATTAAACCACTAAACAATAACACCACTATATGTGACTACTAAACAACTAAACAATAACACCACTATATGTGACTATTAAACCACTAAACAATAACACCACTATATGTGACTACTAAACCACTAAACAATAACACCACTATATGTGACTATTAAACCACTAAACAATAACACCACTATATGTGATTACTAAACCACCGAACAATAACACCACTATATGTGACTACTAAACCACTAAACAATAACACCACTATATGTGTCTACTAAACCACTAAACAATAACACCACTATATGTGACTACTAAACCACGAAACAATAACACCACTATATGTGACTATTAAACCACTAAACAATAACACCACTATATGTGACTATTAAACCACTAAACAATGACACCACTATACAGTATGTGACTACTAAACCACTAAGCAATAACACCACTATATGTGACTACTAAACCACTAAACAATAACACCACTATACAGTATGTGACTACTAAACCACTAAACAATAACACCACTATATGTGACTATTAAACCAGTAAACAATAACACCACTATATGTGACTACTAAACCACTAAACAATAACACCACTATGTGACTACTAAACCACTAAACAACACCACTATATGTGACTACTAAACCACTAAACAATAACACCACTATACAGTATGTGACTACTAAACCACTAAACAATAACACCACTATATGTGACTACTAAACAACTAAACAATAACACCACTATATGTGACTATTAAACCACTAAACAATAACACCACTATATGTGACTACTAAACCACTAAACAATAACACCACTATATGTGACTATTAAACCACTAAACAATAACACCACTATATGTGACTACTAAACCACTAAACAATAACACCACTATACAGTATGTGACTGCTAAACCACTAAACAATAACACCACTAAATGTGACTACTAAACCACTAAACAATAACACCACTATATGTGACTACTAAACAACTAAACAATAACACCACTATATGTGACTACTAAACCATTAAACAATAACACCACTATATGTGACTACTAAACCACGAAACAATAACACCACTATATGTGACTATTAAACCACTAAACAATAACACCACTATATGTGACTACTAAACCACTAAACAATAACACCACTATATGTGACTACTAAACCACTAAACAATAACACCACTATACAGTATGTGACTACTAAACCACTAAACAATAACACCACTATATGTGACTATTAAACCACTAAACAATAACACCACTATATGTGACTACTAAACCACTAAACAATAACACCACTATGTGACTACTAAACCACTAAACAACACCACTATATGTGACTACTAAACCACTAAACAATAACACCACTATATGTGACTACTAAACCACTAAACAATAACACCACTATATGTGACTACTAAACCACTAAACAATAACACCACTATACAGTATGTGACTACTAAACCACTAAACAATAACACCACTATATGTGACTACTAAACCACTAAACAATAACACCACTATATGTGACTACTAAACCACTAAACAATAACACCACTATGTGACTACTAAACCACTAAACAATAACACCACTATATGTGACTACTAAACCACTAAACAATAACACCACTAAATGTGAATACTAAACCACTAAACAATAACACCACTATATCTGACTATTAAACCACTAAGCAATAACACCACTATATGTGACTACTAAACAACTAAACAATAACACCACTATATGTGACTATTAAAGCACTAAACATTAACACCACTATATGTGACTACTAAACCACTAAACAATAACACCACTATATGTGACTACTAAACCACTAAACAATAACACCACTATATGTGACTACTAAACCACTAAACAATAACACCACTATACAGTATGTGACTGCTAAACCACTAAACAATAACACCACTAAATGTGACTACTAAACCACTAAACAATAACACCACTATATGTGACTACTAAACAACTAAACAATAACACCACTATATGTGACTACTAAACCATTAAACAATAACACCACTATATGTGACTACTAAACCACTAAACAATAACACCACTATATGTGACTACTAAACCACTAAACAATAACACCACTATACAGTATGTGACTGCTAAACCAATAAACAATAACACCACTATATGTGACTACTAAACCACTAAACAATAACACCACTATATGTGACTACTAAACCACTAAACAATAAAACCACTATACAGTATGTGACTGCTAAACCACTAAACAATAACACCACTGAATGTGACTACTAAACCACTAAACAATAACACCACTATATGTGACTACTAAACCACTAAACAATAACACCACTATACAGTATGTGACTGCTAA
The DNA here is from genome assembly GCA_030544235.1 of Lepturacanthus savala. Lineage (NCBI taxonomy): Eukaryota > Metazoa > Chordata > Actinopteri > Scombriformes > Trichiuridae > Lepturacanthus > Lepturacanthus savala. The sequence goes on from CM060466.1 coordinate 35,254,572, forward strand.
ACCACTAAACAATAAAACCACTATACAGTATGTGACTGCTAAACCACTAAACAATAACACCACTGAATGTGACTACTAAACCACTAAACAATAACACCACTATGTGACTACTAAACCACTAAACAATAACACCACTATATGTGACTATTAAACCACTAAACAATAACACCACTATATGTGACTACTAAACCATTAAACAATAACACCACTATATGTGACTACTAAACCACGAAACAATAACACCACTATATGTGACTATTAAACCACTAAACAATAACACCACTATATGTCACTACTAAACCACTAAACAATAACACCACTATACAGTATGTGACTACTAAACCACTAAACAATAACACCACTATATGTGACTATTAAACCACTAAACAATAACACCACTATGTGACTACTAAACCACTAAACAACACCACTATATGTGACTACTAAACCACTAAACAATAACACCACTATATGTGAATACTAAACCACTAACCAATAACACCACTATACAGTATGTGACTACTAAACCACTAAACAATAACACCACTATATGTGACTACTAAACCATTAAACAATAACACCACTATATGTGACTATTAAACCACTAAACAATAACACCACTATATGTGACTACTAAACCACTAAACAATAACACCACTATACAGTATGTGACTACTAAACCACTAAACAATAACACCACTATATGTGACTATTAAACCACTAAACAATAACACCACTATGTGACTACTAAACCACTAAACAACACCACTATATGTGACTACTAAACCACTAAACAATAACACCACTATATGTGAATACTAAACCACTAAACAATAACACCACTATACAGTATGTGACTACTAAACCACTAAACAATAACACCACTATATGTGACTATTAAACCACTAAACAATAACACCACTATATGTGACTACTAAACAACTAAACAATAACACCACTATATGTGACTATTAAACCACTAAACAATAACACCACTATATGTGACTACTAAACCACTAAACAATAACACCACTATATGTGACTATTAAACCACTAAACAATAACACCACTATATGTGACTACTAAACCACTAAACAATAACACCACTATATGTGACTACTAAACCACTAAACAATAACACCACTATATGTGACTACTAAACCACTAAACAATAACACCACTATATGTGACTACTAAACCACTAAACAATAACACCACTATACGTGACTACTAAACCACTAAACAATAACACCACTATATGTGAATACTAAACCATTAAACAATAACACCACTATACAGTATGTGACTACTAAACCACTAAACAATAACACCACTATATGTGACTATTAAACCACTAAACAATAACACCACTATATGTGACTACTAAACAACTAAACAATAACACCACTATATGTGACTATTAAACCACTAAACAATAACACCACTATATGTGACTACTAAACCACTAAACAATAACACCACTATATGTGACTACTAAACCACTAAACAATAACACCACTATACAGTATGTGACTGCTAAACCACTAAACAATAACACCACTAAATGTGACTACTAAACCACTAAACAATAACACCACTATATGTGACTACTAAACCACTAAACAATAACACCACTATATGTGACTATTAAACCACTAAACAATAACACCACTATATGTGACTACTAAACCACCGAACAATAACACCACTATATGTGACTACTAAACCACTAAACAATAACACCACTATATGTGACTACTAAACCACTAAACAATAACACCACTATATGTGACTACTAAACCACGAAACAATAACACCACTATATGTGACTACTAAACCACGAAACAATAACACCACTATATGTGACTACTAAACCACTAAACAATAACACCACTATATGTGACTACTAAACCACTAAACAATAACACCACTATATGTGACTACTAAACCACTAAACAATAACACCACTATACAGTATGTGACTGCTAAACCACTAAACAATAACACCACTAAATGTGACTACTAAACCACTAAACAATAACACCACTATATGTGACTACTAAACAACTAAACAATAACACCACTATATGTGACTATTAAAGCACTAAACATTAACACCACTATATGTGACTACTAAACCACTAAACAATAACACCACTATATGTGACTACTAAACCACTAAACAATAACACCACTATATGTGACTACTAAACCACTAAACAATAACACCACTATACAGTATGTGACTGCTAAACCACTAAACAATAACACCACTAAATGTGACTACTAAACCACTAAACAATAACACCACTATATGTGACTACTAAACAACTAAACAATAACACCACTATATGTGACTACTAAACCATTAAACAATAACACCACTATATGTGACTACTAAACCACTAAACAATAACACCACTATATGTGACTACTAAACCACTAAACAATAACACCACTATACAGTATGTGACTGCTAAACCAATAAACAATAACACCACTATATGTGACTACTAAACCACTAAACAATAACACCACTATATGTGACTACTAAACCACTAAACAATAAAACCACTATACAGTATGTGACTGCTAAACCACTAAACAATAACACCACTGAATGTGACTACTAAACCACTAAACAATAACACCACTATATGTGACTACTAAACCACTAAACAATAACACCACTATACAGTATGTGACTGCTAAACCACTAAACAATAAAACCACTATACAGTATGTGACTGCTAAACCACTAAACAATAACACCACTGAATGTGACTACTAAACCACTAAACAATAACACCACTATGTGACTACTAAACCACTAAACAATAACACCACTATATGTGACTATTAAACCACTAAACAATAACACCACTATATGTGACTACTAAACCATTAAACAATAACACCACTATATGTGACTACTAAACCACGAAACAATAACACCACTATATGTGACTATTAAACCACTAAACAATAACACCACTATATGTCACTACTAAACCACTAAACAATAACACCACTATACAGTATGTGACTACTAAACCACTAAACAATAACACCACTATATGTGACTATTAAACCACTAAACAATAACACCACTATGTGACTACTAAACCACTAAACAACACCACTATATGTGACTACTAAACCACTAAACAATAACACCACTATATGTGAATACTAAACCACTAACCAATAACACCACTATACAGTATGTGACTACTAAACCACTAAACAATAACACCACTATATGTGACTATTAAACCACTAAACAATAACACCACTATATGTGACTACTAAACCACTAAACAATAACACCACTATATGTGACTACTAAACCACTAAACAATAACACCACTATATGTGACTACTAAACCACTAAACAATAACACCACTATATGTGACTACTAAACCACTAAACAATAACACCACTATACGTGACTACTAAACCACTAAACAATAACACCACTATATGTGAATACTAAACCACTAAACAATAACACCACTATATGTGACTATTAAACCACTAAACAATAACACCACTATATGTGACTACTAAACAACTAAACAATAACACCACTATATGTGACTATTAAACCACTAAACAATAACACCACTATATGTGACTACTAAACCACTAAACAATAACACCACTATATGTGACTACTAAACCACTAATCAATAACACCACTATACAGTATGTGACTGCTAAAGCACTAAACAATAACACCACTAAATGTGACTACTAAACCACTAAACAATAACACCACTATATGTGACAACTAAACCACTAAACAATAACACCACTATATGTGACTATTAAACCACTAAACAATAACACCACTATATGTGACTACTAAACCACCGAACAATAACACCACTATATGTGACTACTAAACCACTAAACAATAACACCACTATATGTGACTATTAAACAACTAAACAATAACACCACTATATGTGACTACTAAACCACGAAACAATAACACCACTATATGTGACTACTAAACCACGAAACAATAACACCACTATATGTGACTACTAAACCACTAAACAATAACACCACTATATGTGACTACTAAACCACTAAACAATAACACCACTATACGTGACTACTAAACCACTAAACAATAACACCACTATATGTGAATACTAAACCACTAAACAATAACACCACTATACAGTATGTGACTACTAAACCACTAAACAATAACACCACTATATGTGACTATTAAACCACTAAACAATAACACCACTATATGTGACTACTAAACCACTAAACAATAACACCACTATACAGTATGTGACTGCTAAACCACTAAACAATAACACCACTAAATGTGACTACTAAACCACTAAACAATAACACCACTATATGTGACAACTAAACCACTAAACAATAACACCACTATATGTGACTATTAAACCACTAAACAATAACACCACTATATGTGACTACTAAACCACCGAACAATAACACCACTATATGTGACTACTAAACCACTAAACAATAACACCACTATATGTGACTACTAAACCACTAAACAATAACACCACTATATGTGACTACTAAACCACTAATCAATAACACCACTATACAGTATGTGACTGCTAAAGCACTAAACAATAACACCACTAAATGTGACTACTAAACCACTAAACAATAACACCACTATATGTGACAACTAAACCACTAAACAATAACACCACTATATGTGACTATTAAACCACTAAACAATAACACCACTATATGTGACTACTAAACCACCGAACAATAACACCACTATATGTGACTACTAAACCACTAAACAATAACACCACTATATGTGACTATTAAACAACTAAACAATAACACCACTATATGTGACTACTAAACCACGAAACAATAACACCACTATATGTGACTACTAAACCACGAAACAATAACACCACTATATGTGACTACTAAACCACTAAACAATAACACCACTATATGTGACTACTAAACCACTAAACAATAACACCACTATACGTGACTACTAAACCACTAAACAATAACACCACTATATGTGAATACTAAACCACTAAACAATAACACCACTATACAGTATGTGACTACTAAACCACTAAACAATAACACCACTATATGTGACTATTAAACCACTAAACAATAACACCACTATATGTGACTACTAAACCACTAAACAATAACACCACTATACAGTATGTGACTGCTAAACCACTAAACAATAACACCACTAAATGTGACTACTAAACCACTAAACAATAACACCACTATATGTGACAACTAAACCACTAAACAATAACACCACTATATGTGACTATTAAACCACTAAACAATAACACCACTATATGTGACTACTAAACCACCGAACAATAACACCACTATATGTGACTACTAAACCACTAAACAATAACACCACTATATGTGACTACTAAACCACTAAACAATAACACCACTATATGTGACTACTAAACCACGAAACAATAACACCACTATATGTGACTACTAAACCACGAAACAATAACACCACTATATGTGACTACTAAACCACTAAACAATAACACCACTATATGTGACTACTAAACCACTAAACAATAACACCACTATACGTGACTACTAAACCACTAAACAATAACACCACTATATGTGAATACTAAACCACTAAACAATAACACCACTATACAGTATGTGACTACTAAACCACTAAACAATAACACCACTATATGTGACTACTAAACCACTAAACAATAACACCACTATACAGTATGTGACTGCTAAAGCACTAAACAATAACACCACTAAATGTGACTACTAAACCACTAAACAATAACACCACTATATGTGACAACTAAACCACTAAACAATAACACCACTATATGTGACTATTAAACCACTAAACAATAACACCACTATATGTGACTACTAAACCACCGAACAATAACACCACTATATGTGACTACTAAACCACTAAACAATAACACCACTATATGTGACTATTAAACAACTAAACAATAACACCACTATATGTGACTATTAAACCACTAAACAATAACACCACTATATGTGACTACTAAACCACCGAACAATAACACCACTATATGTGACTACTAAACCACTAAACAATAACACCACTATATGTGACTACTAAACCACGAAACAATAACACCACTATATGTGACTACTAAACCACGAAACAATAACACCACTATATGTGACTACTAAACCACTAAACAATAACACCACTATATGTGACTACTAAACCACTAAACAATAACACCACTATACGTGACTACTAAACCACTAAACAATAACACCACTATATGTGAATACTAAACCACTAAACAATAACACCACTATACAGTATGTGACTACTAAACCACTAAACAATAACACCACTATATGTGACTATTAAACCACTAAACAATAACACCACTATATGTGACTACTAAACCACTAAACAATAACACCACTATACAGTATGTGACTGCTAAACCACTAAACAATAACACCACTAAATGTGACTACTAAACCACTAAACAATAACACCACTATATGTGACAACTAAACCACTAAACAATAACACCACTATATGTGACTATTAAACCACTAAACAATAACACCACTATATGTGACTACTAAACCACCGAACAATAACACCACTATATGTGACTACTAAACCACTAAACAATAACACCACTATATGTGACTACTAAACCACTAAACAATAACACCACTATATGTGACTACTAAACCACGAAACAATAACACCACTATATGTGACTACTAAACCACGAAACAATAACACCACTATATGTGACTACTAAACCACTAAACAATAACACCACTATATGTGACTACTAAACCACTAAACAATAACACCACTATACGTGACTACTAAACCACTAAACAATAACACCACTATATGTGAATACTAAACCACTAAACAATAACACCGCTATACAGTATGTGACTACTAAACCACTAAACAATAACACCACTATATGTGACTACTAAACCACTAAACAATAACACCACTATACAGTATGTGACTGCTAAAGCACTAAACAATAACACCACTAAATGTGACTACTAAACCACTAAACAATAACACCACTATATGTGACAACTAAACCACTAAACAATAACACCACTATATGTGACTATTAAACCACTAAACAATAACACCACTATATGTGACTACTAAACCACCGAACAATAACACCACTATATGTGACTACTAAACCACTAAACAATAACACCACTATATGTGACTATTAAACAACTAAACAATAACACCACTATATGTGACTATTAAACCACTAAACAATAACACCACTATATGTGACTACTAAACCACCGAACAATAACACCACTATATGTGACTACTAAACCACTAAACAATAACACCACTATATGTGACTACTAAACCACGAAACAATAACACCACTATATGTGACTACTAAACCACGAAACAATAACACCACTATATGTGACTACTAAACCACTAAACAATAACACCACTATATGTGACTACTAAACCACTAAACAATAACACCACTATACGTGACTACTAAACCACTAAACAATAACACCACTATATGTGAATACTAAACCACTAAACAATAACACCACTATACAGTATGTGACTACTAAACCACTAAACAATAACACCACTATATGTGACTATTAAACCACTAAACAATAACACCACTATATGTGACTACTAAACCACTAAACAATAACACCACTATACAGTATGTGACTGCTAAACCACTAAACAATAACACCACTAAATGTGACTACTAAACCACTAAACAATAACACCACTATATGTGACAACTAAACCACTAAACAATAACACCACTATATGTGACTATTAAACCACTAAACAATAACACCACTATATGTGACTACTAAACCACCGAACAATAACACCACTATATGTGACTACTAAACCACTAAACAATAACACCACTATATGTGACTACTAAACCACTAAACAATAACACCACTATATGTGACTACTAAACCACGAAACAATAACACCACTATATGTGACTACTAAACCACGAAACAATAACACCACTATATGTGACTACTAAACCACTAAACAATAACACCACTATATGTGACTACTAAACCACTAAACAATAACACCACTATACGTGACTACTAAACCACTAAACAATAACACCACTATATGTGAATACTAAACCACTAAACAATAACACCACTATACAGTATGTGACTACTAAACCACTAAACAATAACACCACTATATGTGACTATTAAACCACTAAACAATAACACCACTATATGTGACTACTAAACAACTAAACAATAACACCACTATATGTGACTATTAAACCACTAAACAATAACACCACTATATGTGAGTACTAAACCACTAAACAATAACACCACTATATGTGACTACTAAACCACTAAACAATAACACCACTATACAGTATGTGACTGCTAAACCACTAAACAATAACACCACTAAATGTGACTACTAAACCACTAAACAATAACACCACTATATGTGACTATTAAACCACTAAACAATGACACCACTATACAGTATGTGACTACTAAACCACTAAGCAATAACACCACTATATGTGACTACTAAACCACTAAACAATAACACCACTATATGTGACTACTAAACCACGAAACAATAACACCACTATATGTGACTATTAAACCACTAAACAATAACACCACTATATGTGACTACTAAACCACTAAACAATAACACCATTATATGTGACTATTAAACCACTAAACAATGACACCACTATACAGTATGTTACTACTAAACCACTAAGCAATAACACCACTATATGTGACTAGTAAACCACTAAACAATAACACCACTATACAGTATGTGACTACTAAACCACTAAACAATAACACCACTATATGTGACTATTAAACCACTAAACAATAACACCACTATATGTGACTACTAAACCAATAAACAATAACACCACTATGTGACTACTAAACCACTAAACAACACCACTATATGTGACTACTAAACCACTGAACAATAACACCACTATATGTGAATACTAAACCACTAAACAATAACACCACTATACAGTATGTGACTACTAAACCACTAAACAATAACACCACTATATGTGACTATTAAACCACTAAACAATAACACCACTATATGTGACTACTAAACAACTAAACAATAACACCACTATATGTGACTATTAAACCACTAAACAATAACACCACTATATGTGACTACTAAACCACTAAACAATAACACCACTATATGTGACTATTAAACCACTAAACAATAACACCACTATATGTGACTACTAAACCACTAAACAATAACACCACTATATGTGACTACTAAACCACTAAACAATAACACCACTATACAGTATGTGACTGCTAAACCACTAAACAATAACACCACTATATGTGACTACTGAACCACTAAACAATAACACCACTATATGTGACTACTAAACCACTAAACAATAACACCACTATATGTGACTACTAAACCACTAAACAATAACACCACTAAATGTGACTACTAAACCACTAAACAATAACACCACTATATGTGACTACTAAACAACTGAACAATAACACCACTATATGTGACTACTAAACCATTAAACAATAACACCACTATATGTGACTACTAAACCACTAAACAATAACACCACTATATGTGACTATTAAACCACGAAACAATAACACCACTATATGTGACTACTAAACCACTAAACAATAACACCACTATATGTGACTATTAAACCACTAAACAATAACACCACTATATGTGACTATTAAACCACTAAACAATAACACCACTATATGTGACTACTAAACAACTAAACAATAACACCACTATATGTGACTATTAAACCACTAAACAATAACACCACTATATGTGACTATTAAACCACTAAACAATAACACCACTATATGTGACTACTAAACAACTAAACAATAACACCACTATATGTGACTATTAAACCACTAAACAATAACACCACTATATGTGAGTACTAAACCACTAAACAATAACACCACTATATGTGACTACTAAACCACTAAACAATAACACCACTATACAGTATGTGACTGCTAAACCACTAAACAATAACACCACTAAATGTGACTACTAAACCACTAAACAATAACACCACTATATGTGACTACTAAACCACTAAACAATAACACCACTATATGTGACTATTAAACCACTAAACAATAACACCACTATATGTGACTACTAAACCACCGAACAATAACACCACTATATGTGACTACTAAACCACTAAACAATAACACCACTATATGTGACTACTAAACCACTAAACAATAACACCACTATATGTGACTACTAAACCACGAAACAATAACACCACTATATGTGACTATTAAACCACTAAACAATAACACCACTATATGTGACTATTAAACCACTAAACAATGACACCACTATACAGTATGTGACTACTAAACCACTAAGCAATAACACCACTATATGTGACTACTAAACCACTAAACAATAACACCACTATATGTGACTACTAAACCACGAAACAATAACACCACTATATGTGACTATTAAACCACTAAACAATAACACCACTATATGTGACTACTAAACCACTAAACAATAACACCATTATATGTGACTATTAAACCACTAAACAATGACACCACTATACAGTATGTTACTACTAAACCACTAAGCAATAACACCACTATATGTGACTAGTAAACCACTAAACAATAACACCACTATACAGTATGTGACTACTAAACCACTAAACAATAACACCACTATATGTGACTATTAAACCACTAAACAATAACACCACTATATGTGACTACTAAACCAATAAACAATAACACCACTATGTGACTACTAAACCACTAAACAACACCACTATATGTGACTACTAAACCACTGAACAATAACACCACTATATGTGAATACTAAACCACTAAACAATAACACCACTATACAGTATGTGACTACTAAACCACTAAACAATAACACCACTATATGTGACTACTAAACAACTAAACAATAACACCACTATATGTGACTATTAAACCACTAAACAATAACACCACTATATGTGACTACTAAACCACTAAACAATAACACCACTATATGTGACTATTAAACCACTAAACAATAACACCACTATATGTGACTACTAAACCACTAAACAATAACACCACTATATGTGACTACTAAACCACTAAACAATAACACCACTATACAGTATGTGACTGCTAAACCACTAAACAATAACACCACTATATGTGACTACTGAACCACTAAACAATAACACCACTATATGTGACTACTAAACCACTAAACAATAACACCACTATATGTGACTACTAAACCACTAAACAATAACACCACTAAATGTGACTACTAAACCACTAAACAATAACACCACTATATGTGACTACTAAACAACTGAACAATAACACCACTATATGTGACTACTAAACCATTAAACAATAACACCACTATATGTGACTACTAAACCACTAAACAATAACACCATTATATGTGACTATTAAACCACTAAACAATGACACCACTATACAGTATGTTACTACTAAACCACTAAGCAATAACACCACTATATGTGACTAGTAAACCACTAAACAATAACACCACTATACAGTATGTGACTACTAAACCACTAAACAATAACACCACTATATGTGACTATTAAACCACTAAACAATAACACCACTATATGTGACTACTAAACCAATAAACAATAACACCACTATGTGACTACTAAACCACTAAACAACACCACTATATGTGACTACTAAACCACTGAACAATAACACCACTATATGTGAATACTAAACCACTAAACAATAACACCACTATACAGTATGTGACTACTAAACCACTAAACAATAACACCACTATATGTGACTATTAAACCACTAAACAATAACACCACTATATGTGACTACTAAACAACTAAACAATAACACCACTATATGTGACTATTAAACCACTAAACAATAACACCACTATATGTGACTACTAAACCACTAAACAATAACACCACTATATGTGACTATTAAACCACTAAACAATAACACCACTATATGTGACTACTAAACCACTAAACAATAACACCACTATATGTGACTACTAAACCACTAAACAATAACACCACTATACAGTATGTGACTGCTAAACCACTAAACAATAACACCACTATATGTGACTACTGAACCACTAAACAATAACACCACTATATGTGACTACTAAACCACTAAACAATAACACCACTATATGTGACTACTAAACCACTAAACAATAACACCACTAAATGTGACTACTAAACCACTAAACAATAACACCACTATATGTGACTACTAAACCATTAAACAATAACACCACTATATGTGACTACTAAACCACTAAACAATAACACCACTATATGTGACTACTAAACCACTAAACAATAACACCACTAAATGTGACTACTAAACCACTAAACAATAACACCACTATATGTGACTACTAAACCATTAAACAATAACACCACTATATGTGACTACTAAACCACTAAACAATAACACCACTATATGTGACTATTAAACCACGAAACAATAACACCACTATATGTGACTACTAAACCACTAAACAATAACACCACTATATGTGACTATTAAACCACTAAACAATAACACCACTATATGTGACTACTAAGCCACCAAACAGTAACACCACTATATGTGATTACTAAACCACCAAACAATAACACCACTATATGTGACTACTAAACCACGAAACAATAACACCACTATATGTGACTACTAAACCACTAAACAATAACTATATGTGAGTATGTGCTAAACTACTAAACCACTAAACAATAACACCACTATGTGACTACTAAACCACTAAACAACACCACTATATGTGACTACTAAACCACTAAACAATAACACCACTATATGTGACTATTAAACCACTAAACAATAACACCACTATATGTGACTACTAAACCACTAAACAATAACACCACTATATGTGACTATTAAACCACTAAACAATAACACCACTATATGTGACTACTAAACCACTAAACAATAACACCACTATATGTGACTACTAAACCACTAAACAATAACACCACTATACAGTATGTGACTGCTAAACCACTAAACAATAACACCACTATATGTGACTACTGAACCACTAAACAATAACACCACTATATGTGACTACTAAGCCACCAAACAATAACACCACTATACAGTATGTGACTGCTAAACCACTAAACAATAACACCACTAAATGTGACTACTAAACCACTAAACAATAACACCACTATATGTGACTACTAAACAACTGAACAATAAAACCACTATATGTGACTACTAAACCATTAAACAATAACACCACTATATGTGACTACTAAGCCACCAAACAATAACACCACTATATGTGATTACTAAACCACCAAACAATAACACCACTATATGTGACTACTAAACCACTAAACAATAACACCACTATATGTGACTACTAAACCACTAAACAATAACACCACTATATGTGACTACTAAACCACGAAACAATAACACCACTATATATGACTATTAAACCACTAAACAATGACACCACTATACAGTATGTGACTACTAAACCACTAAGCAATAACACCACTATATGTGACTACTAAACCACTAAACAATAACACCACTATACAGTATGTGACTACTAAACCACTAAACAATAACACCACTATATGTGACTATTAAACCAGTAAACAATAACACCACTATATGTGACTACTAAACCACTAAACAATAACACCACTATGTGACTACTAAACCACTAAACAACACCACTATATGTGACTACTAAACCACTAAACAATAACACCACTATATGTGACTATTAAACCACTAAACAATAACACCACTATATGTGACTACTAAACCACTAAACAATAACACCACTATATGTGACTATTAAACCACTAAACAATAACACCACTATATGTGACTACTAAACCACTAAACAATAACACCACTATATGTGACTACTAAACCACTAAACAATAACACCACTATACAGTATGTGACTGCTAAACCACTAAACAATAACACCACTATATGTGACTACTGAACCACTAAACAATAACACCACTATATGTGACTACTAAACCACTAAACAATAACACCACTATATGTGACTACTAAACCACTAAACAATAACACCACTATACAGTATGTGACTGCTAAACCACTAAACAATAACACCACTAAATGTGACTACTAAACCACTAAACAATAACACCACTATATGTGACTACTAAACAACTGAACAATAACACCACTATATGTGACTACTAAACCATTAAACAATAACACCACTATATGTGACTACTAAACCACTAAACAATAACACCACTATATGTGACTATTAAACCACGAAACAATAACACCACTATATGTGACTACTAAACCACTAAACAATAACACCACTATATGTGACTATTAAACCACTAAACAATAACACCACTATATGTGACTACTAAACCACCGAACAATAACACCACTATATGTGACTACTAAACCACTAAACAATAACACCACTATATGTGACTATTAAACCACTAAACAATAACACCACTATATGTGACTACTAAACCACTAAACAATAACACCATTATATGTGACTATTAAACCACTAAACAATGACACCACTATACAGTATGTTACTACTAAACCACTAAGCAATAACACCACTATATGTGACTAGTAAACCACTAAACAATAACACCACTATACAGTATGTGACTACTAAACCACTAAACAATAACACCACTATATGTGACTATTAAACCACTAAACAATAACACCACTATATGTGACTACTAAACCAATAAACAATAACACCACTATGTGACTACTAAACCACTAAACAACACCACTATATGTGACTACTAAACCACTGAACAATAACACCACTATATGTGAATACTAAACCACTAAACAATAACACCACTATACAGTATGTGACTACTAAACCACTAAACAATAACACCACTATATGTGACTACTAAACAACTAAACAATAACACCACTATATGTGACTATTAAACCACTAAACAATAACACCACTATATGTGACTACTAAACCACTAAACAATAACACCACTATATGTGACTATTAAACCACTAAACAATAACACCACTATATGTGACTACTAAACCACTAAACAATAACACCACTATATGTGACTACTAAACCACTAAACAATAACACCACTATACAGTATGTGACTGCTAAACCACTAAACAATAACACCACTATATGTGACTACTGAACCACTAAACAATAACACCACTATATGTGACTACTAAACCACTAAACAATAACACCACTATATGTGACTACTAAACCACTAAACAATAACACCACTAAATGTGACTACTAAACCACTAAACAATAACACCACTATATGTGACTACTAAACAACTGAACAATAACACCACTATATGTGACTACTAAACCATTAAACAATAACACCACTATATGTGACTACTAAACCACTAAACAATAACACCATTATATGTGACTATTAAACCACTAAACAATGACACCACTATACAGTATGTTACTACTAAACCACTAAGCAATAACACCACTATATGTGACTAGTAAACCACTAAACAATAACACCACTATACAGTATGTGACTACTAAACCACTAAACAATAACACCACTATATGTGACTATTAAACCACTAAACAATAACACCACTATATGTGACTACTAAACCAATAAACAATAACACCACTATGTGACTACTAAACCACTAAACAACACCACTATATGTGACTACTAAACCACTGAACAATAACACCACTATATGTGAATACTAAACCACTAAACAATAACACCACTATACAGTATGTGACTACTAAACCACTAAACAATAACACCACTATATGTGACTATTAAACCACTAAACAATAACACCACTATATGTGACTACTAAACAACTAAACAATAACACCACTATATGTGACTATTAAACCACTAAACAATAACACCACTATATGTGACTACTAAACCACTAAACAATAACACCACTATATGTGACTATTAAACCACTAAACAATAACACCACTATATGTGACTACTAAACCACTAAACAATAACACCACTATATGTGACTACTAAACCACTAAACAATAACACCACTATACAGTATGTGACTGCTAAACCACTAAACAATAACACCACTATATGTGACTACTGAACCACTAAACAATAACACCACTATATGTGACTACTAAACCACTAAACAATAACACCACTATATGTGACTACTAAACCACTAAACAATAACACCACTAAATGTGACTACTAAACCACTAAACAATAACACCACTATATGTGACTACTAAACCATTAAACAATAACACCACTATATGTGACTACTAAACCACTAAACAATAACACCACTATATGTGACTACTAAACCACTAAACAATAACACCACTAAATGTGACTACTAAACCACTAAACAATAACACCACTATATGTGACTACTAAACCATTAAACAATAACACCACTATATGTGACTACTAAACCACTAAACAATAACACCACTATATGTGACTATTAAACCACGAAACAATAACACCACTATATGTGACTACTAAACCACTAAACAATAACACCACTATATGTGACTATTAAACCACTAAACAATAACACCACTATATGTGACTACTAAGCCACCAAACAGTAACACCACTATATGTGATTACTAAACCACCAAACAATAACACCACTATATGTGACTACTAAACCACGAAACAATAACACCACTATATGTGACTACTAAACCACTAAACAATAACACCACTATATGTGACTACTAAACCACGAAACAATAACACCACTATATATGACTATTAAACCACTAAACAATGACACCACTATACAGTATGTGACTACTAAACCACTAAGCAATAACACCACTATATGTGACTACTAAACCACTAAACAATAACACCACTATACAGTATGTGACTACTAAACCACTAAACAATAACACCACTATATGTGACTATTAAACCAGTAAACAATAACACCACTATATGTGACTACTAAACCACTAAACAATAACACCACTATATGTGACTACTGAACCACTAAACAATAACACCACTATATGTGACTACTAAACCACTAAACAATAACACCACTATATGTGACTACTAAACCACTAAACAATAACACCACTAAATGTGACTACTAAACCACTAAACAATAACACCACTATATGTGACTACTAAACAACTGAACAATAACACCACTATATGTGACTACTAAACCATTAAACAATAACACCACTATATGTGACTACTAAACCACTAAACAATAACACCACTATATGTGACTATTAAACCACGAAACAATAACACCACTATATGTGACTACTAAACCACTAAACAATAACACCACTATATGTGACTATTAAACCACTAAACAATAACACCACTATATGTGACTACTAAGCCACCAAACAGTAACACCACTATATGTGATTACTAAACCACCAAACAATAACACCACTATATGTGACTACTAAACCACGAAACAATAACACCACTATATGTGACTACTAAACCACTAAACAATAACACCACTATATGTGACTACTAAACCACGAAACAATAACACCACTATATATGACTATTAAACCACTAAACAATGACACCACTATACAGTATGTGACTACTAAACCACTAAGCAATAACACCACTATATGTGACTACTAAACCACTAAACAATAACACCACTATACAGTATGTGACTACTAAACCACTAAACAATAACACCACTATATGTGACTATTTAACCAGTAAACAATAACACCACTATATGTGACTACTAAACCACTAAACAATAACACCACTATGTGACTACTAAACCACTAAACAACACCACTATATGTGACTACTAAACCACTAAACAATAACACCACTATATGTGACTATTAAACCACTAAACAATAACACCACTATATGTGACTACTAAACCACTAAACAATAACACCACTATATGTGACTATTAAACCACTAAACAATAACACCACTATATGTGACTACTAAACCACTAAACAATAACACCACTATATGTGACTACTAAACCACTAAACAATAACACCACTATACAGTATGTGACTGCTAAACCACTAAACAATAACACCACTATATGTGACTACTGAACCACTAAACAATAACACCACTATATGTGACTACTAAGCCACCAAACAATAACACCACTATACAGTATGTGACTGCTAAACCACTAAACAATAACACCACTAAATGTGACTACTAAACCACTAAACAATAACACCACTATATGTGACTACTAAACAACTGAACAATAAAACCACTATATGTGACTACTAAACCATTAAACAATAACACCACTATATGTGACTACTAAGCCACCAAACAATAACACCACTATATGTGATTACTAAACCACCAAACAATAACACCACTATATGTGACTACTAAACCACTAAACAATAACACCACTATATGTGACTACTAAACCACTAAACAATAACACCACTATATGTGACTACTAAACCACGAAACAATAACACCACTATATATGACTATTAAACCACTAAACAATGACACCACTATACAGTATGTGACTACTAAACCACTAAGCAATAACACCACTATATGTGACTACTAAACCACTAAACAATAACACCACTATACAGTATGTGACTACTAAACCACTAAACAATAACACCACTATATGTGACTATTAAACCAGTAAACAATAACACCACTATATGTGACTACTAAACCACTAAACAATAACACCACTATGTGACTACTAAACCACTAAACAACACCACTATATGTGACTACTAAACCACTAAACAATAACACCACTATATGTGACTATTAAACCACTAAACAATAACACCACTATATGTGACTACTAAACCACTAAACAATAACACCACTATATGTGACTATTAAACCACTAAACAATAACACCACTATATGTGACTACTAAACCACTAAACAATAACACCACTATATGTGACTACTAAACCACTAAACAATAACACCACTATACAGTATGTGACTGCTAAACCACTAAACAATAACACCACTATATGTGACTACTGAACCACTAAACAATAACACCACTATATGTGACTACTAAACCACTAAACAATAACACCACTATATGTGACTACTAAACCACTAAACAATAACACCACTATACAGTATGTGACTGCTAAACCACTAAACAATAACACCACTAAATGTGACTACTAAACCACTAAACAATAACACCACTATATGTGACTACTAAACAACTGAACAATAACACCACTATATGTGACTACTAAACCATTAAACAATAACACCACTATATGTGACTACTAAACCACTAAACAATAACACCACTATATGTGACTATTAAACCACGAAACAATAACACCACTATATGTGACTACTAAACCACTAAACAATAACACCACTATATGTGACTATTAAACCACTAAACAATAACACCACTATATGTGACTACTAAGCCACCAAACAATAACACCACTATATGTGATTACTAAACCACCAAACAATAACACCACTATATGTGACTACTAAACCACTAAACAATAACACCACTATATGTGACTACTAAACCACTAAACAATAACACCACTATATGTGACTACTAAACCACGAAACAATAACACCACTATATATGACTATTAAACCACTAAACAATGACACCACTATACAGTATGTGACTACTAAACCACTAAGCAATAACACCACTATATGTGACTACTAAACCACTAAACAATAACACCACTATACAGTATGTGACTACTAAACCACTAAACAATAACACCACTATATGTGACTATTAAACCAGTAAACAATAACACCACTATATGTGACTACTAAACCACTAAACAATAACACCACTATGTGACTACTAAACCACTAAACAACACCACTATATGTGACTACTAAACCACTAAACAATAACACCACTATATGTGACTATTAAACCACTAAACAATAACACCACTATATGTGACTACTAAACCACTAAACAATAACACCACTATATGTGAATATTAAACCACTAAACAATAACACCACTATATGTGACTACTAAACCACTAAACAATAACACCACTATATGTGACTACTAAACCACTAAACAATAACACCACTATACAGTATGTGACTGCTAAACCACTAAACAATAACACCACTATATGTGACTACTGAACCACTAAACAATAACACCACTATATGTGACTACTAAACCACTAAACAATAACACCACTATATGTGACTACTAAACCACTAAACAATAACACCACTATACAGTATGTGACTGCTAAACCACTAAACAATAACACCACTAAATGTGACTACTAAACCACTAAACAATAACACCACTATATGTGACTACTAAACAACTGAACAATAACACCACTATATGTGACTACTAAACCATTAAACAATAACACCACTATATGTGACTACTAAACCACTAAACAATAACACCACTATATGTGACTATTAAACCACGAAACAATAACACCACTATATGTGACTACTAAACCACTAAACAATAACACCACTATATGTGACTATTAAACCACTAAACAATAACACCACTATATGTGACTACTAAGCCACCAAACAATAACACCACTATATGTGATTACTAAACCACCAAACAATAACACCACTATATGTGACTACTAAACCACTAAACAATAACACCACTATATGTGACTACTAAACCACTAAACAATAACACCACTATATGTGACTACTAAACCACGAAACAATAACACCACTATATATGACTATTAAACCACTAAACAATGACACCACTATACAGTATGTGACTACTAAACCACTAAGCAATAACACCACTATATGTGACTACTAAACCACTAAACAATAACACCACTATACAGTATGTGACTACTAAACCACTAAACAATAACACCACTATATGTGACTATTAAACCAGTAAACAATAACACCACTATATGTGACTACTAAACCACTAAACAATAACACCACTATGTGACTACTAAACCACTAAACAACACCACTATATGTGACTACTAAACCACTAAACAATAACACCACTATATGTGACTATTAAACCACTAAACAATAACACCACTATATGTGACTACTAAACAACTAAACAATAACACCACTATATGTGACTATTAAACCACTAAACAATAACACCACTATATGTGACTACTAAACCACTAAACAATAACACCACTATATGTGACTATTAAACCACTAAACAATAACACCACTATATGTGACTACTAAACCACTAAACAATAACACCACTATACAGTATGTGACTGCTAAACCACTAAACAATAACACCACTAAATGTGACTACTAAACCACTAAACAATAACACCACTATATGTGACTACTAAACAACTGAACAATAACACCACTATATGTGACTACTAAACCATTAAACAATAACACCACTATATGTGACTACTAAACCACGAAACAATAACACCACTATATGTGACTATTAAACCACTAAACAATAACACCACTATATGTGACTACTAAACCACTAAACAATAACACCACTATATGTGACTACTAAACCACTAAACAATAACACCACTATACAGTATGTGACTACTAAACCACTAAACAATAACACCACTATATGTGACTATTAAACCACTAAACAATAACACCACTATATGTGACTACTAAACCACTAAACAATAACACCACTATGTGACTACTAAACCACTAAACAACACCACTATATGTGACTACTAAACCACTAAACAATAACACCACTATATGTGACTACTAAACCACTAAACAATAACACCACTATACAGTATGTGACTACTAAACCACTAAACAATAACACCACTATATGTGACTACTAAACCACTAAACAATAACACCACTATATGTGACTACTAAACCACTAAACAATAACACCACTATACAGTATGTGACTACTAAACCACTAAACAATAACACCACTATATGTGACTATTAAACCACTAAACAATAACACCACTATATGTGACTACTAAACCACTAAACAATAACACCACTATGTGACTACTAAACCACTAAACAACACCACTATATGTGACTACTAAACCACTAAACAATAACACCACTATATGTGACTACTAAACCACTAAACAATAACACCACTATACAGTATGTGACTACTAAACCACTAAACAATAACACCACTATATGTGACTACTAAACCACTAAACAATAACACCACTATATGTGACTACTAAACCACTAAACAATAACACCACTATGTGACTACTAAACCACTAAACAATAACACCACTATATGTGACTACTAAACCACTAAACAATAACACCACTATATGTGAATACTAAACCACTAAACAATAACACCACTATATCTGACTATTAAACCACTAAGCAATAACACCACTATATGTGACTACTAAACAACTAAACAATAACACCACTATATGTGACTATTAAAGCACTAAACATTAACACCACTATATGTGACTACTAAACCACTAAACAATAACACCACTATATGTGACTACTAAACCACTAAACAATAACACCACTATATGTGACTACTAAACCACTAAACAATAACACCACTATACAGTATGTGACTGCTAAACCACTAAACAATAACACCACTAAATGTGACTACTAAACCACTAAACAATAACACCACTATATGTGACTACTAAACAACTAAACAATAACACCACTATATGTGACTACTAAACCATTAAACAATAACACCACTATATGTGACTACTAAACCACTAAACAATAACACCACTATATGTGACTACTAAACCACTAAACAATAACACCACTATACAGTATGTGACTGCTAAACCAATAAACAATAACACCACTATATGTGACTACTAAACCACTAAACAATAACACCACTATATGTGACTACTAAACCACTAAACAATAAAACCACTATACAGTATGTGACTGCTAAACCACTAAACAATAACACCACTGAATGTGACTACTAAAACACTAAACAATAACACCACTATATGTGACTACTAAACCACTAAACAATAACACCACTATACAGTATGTGACTGCTAAACCACTAAACAATAAAACCACTATACAGTATGTGACTGCTAAACCACTAAACAATAACACCACTGAATGTGACTACTAAACCACTAAACAATAACACCACTATGTGACTACTAAACCACTAAACAATAACACCACTATATGTGACTATTAAACCACTAAACAATAACACCACTATATGTGACTACTAAACCATTAAACAATAACACCACTATATGTGACTACTAAACCACGAAACAATAACACCACTATATGTGACTATTAAACCACTAAACAATAACACCACTATATGTCACTACTAAACCACTAAACAATAACACCACTATACAGTATGTGACTACTAAACCACTAAACAATAACACCACTATATGTGACTATTAAACCACTAAACAATAACACCACTATGTGACTACTAAACCACTAAACAACACCACTATATGTGACTACTAAACCACTAAACAATAACACCACTATATGTGAATACTAAACCACTAACCAATAACACCACTATACAGTATGT
The DNA here is from genome assembly GCA_030544235.1 of Lepturacanthus savala. Classification (NCBI taxonomy): domain Eukaryota; kingdom Metazoa; phylum Chordata; class Actinopteri; order Scombriformes; family Trichiuridae; genus Lepturacanthus; species Lepturacanthus savala. The sequence goes on from CM060466.1 coordinate 35,278,375, forward strand.
GACTACTAAACCACTAAACAATAACACCACTATATGTGACTACTAAACCATTAAACAATAACACCACTATATGTGACTATTAAACCACTAAACAATAACACCACTATATGTGACTACTAAACCACTAAACAATAACACCACTATACAGTATGTGACTACTAAACCACTAAACAATAACACTACTATATGTGACTATTAAACCACTAAACAATAACACCACTATGTGACTACTAAACCACTAAACAACACCACTATATGTGACTACTAAACCACTAAACAATAACACCACTATATGTGAATACTAAACCACTAAACAATAACACCACTATACAGTATGTGACTACTAAACCACTAAACAATAACACCACTATATGTGACTATTAAACCACTAAACAATAACACCACTATATGTGACTACTAAACAACTAAACAATAACACCACTATATGTGACTATTAAACCACTAAACAATAACACCACTATATGTGACTACTAAACCACTAAACAATAACACCACTATATGTGACTATTAAACCACTAAACAATAACACCACTATATGTGACTACTAAACCACTAAACAATAACACCACTATATGTGACTACTAAACCACTAAACAATAACACCACTATATGTGACTACTAACCCACTAAACAATAACACCACTATATGTGAACACTAAACCACTAAACAATAACACCACTATACGTGACTACTAAACCACTAAACAATAACACCACTATATGTGAATACTAAACCACTAAACAATAACACCACTATACAGTATGTGACTACTAAACCACTGAACAATAACACCACTATATGTGACTATTAAACCACTAAACAATAACACCACTATATGTGACTACTAAACAACTAAACAATAACACCACTATATGTGACTATTAAACCACTAAACAATAACACCACTATATGTGACTACTAAACCACTAAACAATAACACCACTATATGTGACTACTAAACCACTAAACAATAACACCACTATATGTGACTACTAAACCACTAAACAATAACACCACTATACGTGACTACTAAACCACTAAACAATAACACCACTATATGTGAATACTAAACCACTAAACAATAACACCACTATACAGTATGTGACTACTAAACCACTAAACAATAACACCACTATATGTGACTATTAAACCACTAAACAATAACACCACTATATGTGACTACTAAACAACTAAACAATAACACCACTATATGTGACTATTAAACCACTAAACAATAACACCACTATATGTGACTACTAAACCACTAAACAATAACACCACTATATGTGACTACTAAACCACTAAACAATAACACCACTATATGTGACTACTAAACCACTAAACAATAACACCACTATATGTGACTACTAAACCACTAAACAATAACACCACTATATGTGACTATTAAACCACTAAACAATAACACCACTATTTGACTACCAAACCAGAGGTTTTCCCATGATCATACTACTTAGTGTTCTAAGTAGTATGATCTGTTACAGATGTTTTGGAAATAAAGCATTTTTCTTCTCCGATTTGAAACCGAGAAATGAAATAAGTTGTTATCCGTTTTCCGATTTTGGATTCTAAAACAGATCTTGAATGATACGAAGGAATCAATGAATGATACTGATAATTCTTCTTAGTATTCCTCCAAAAATATGTGGTAATTTGTCAATAAAAATGACCAAAAATACAGATGCAGATGAAACAGCTGATGAAATGAACAGTATCAGTAGTATACATGATTTTACATGTATAAATTTACTATATGAAAAAAGCAGAATACATTTTTCCAAATTTATTTCATGAATGGAAATCATTTTGCGACCCCCCCCCTCGGAATTCAGCGACCTCCCAGGGGGTCCCAACCACCACTTTGGAAACCACTGTGTTATTCCACAAGTAAAAGTACCGAGACGCCTTGAGGCAAGAATCACACAAAGAAATAAATATTGTTCAAAACCCATCCAGTTCATGATTTCCACAGTGGACTATATACCCAAAGTAGAAATGCTATAGATTAAACAGGTGCAAATTCTGAGTGTAGAACATTTTCATCTCACAGGAATATTCAATCATATATTCAGCTTTACCTCATCCTAGTCAGGTCAAGTCAGGTTACAATTTCTTCTCTCTCATCATCTTGCTGCAGTTGCCTCATGAATTTTATACAAAACTTTGTGCATTTAGTTTCTTATCCATGGTAAGAGAAGTCTTAAAGAGTCACCAGGTGTAGCTACTTATAAAGTAAAATATGGAACAGGTTGTTCGAGACAGACATGTCAGCCATGCTACTGAGGATGAATACAGATCACAAAGATGAAAGAAATCCAGGAATTGTGCTCGTGCTAGAGACAAAACACATCCAAAACAATCCTCCCCAACCTCATCATTGCTGACAGCTGAGTCAGGGAAGATACAGTCTCATACTTCCAGACAATCACAGATCTTTGTCTAGGGATTTAGAAATGCAAGATAGGCTGACGCCCCTTACAGTTTCTGTCAAGAACATGCCTTCCTGGAAATGTTGCTTTTTCCTGTCTCCTTCATAGTGAAACAACTTCTACATGTCACCCACACCTGCCTTAAATACTTTGGATTGGTTACACCAAATTTTAGTAATCTTTAGTAATTTTAGAAACCTGGGGTAAAATCTTTGGATTCTAGTCACATGAAGCGTTTGGAGACTGACTCGTGAGCTTCTGGAGGATAGAGCAACTACAGGATTAAAGGCCTTATGTCTCAGCAAGACTTAGAAAAGTTTGTCCATGCTGTTATTTTCAGTAGACTACTGTAACAGGGTCTTTACAGGCCTCTTAAAAAACAGACAGCTGCAGCTAATTCAAAATGCTGCTGCTAGAGTCCTCACTAAGACTAAAAACATAGTTCATATCACTCTAGTTCTGATTTCCTTACATGGGCTTCCTGTTTACCAAAGAATTAACTTTAAAATCCTTTCACTGGTTTATAAAGCACTGAATGGTCTTGGGTCTAAGTCTATCTCTGACCTACTGATCCCTTATGAGCATCCAGACCTCTTGGATGGTCTGGGACAAGGTCTGCTCCCAGATCCAGAACTAAACCTGGAGAAGCAGCGTTCAGTTTTTATGCCCCACACATCTCAATTCCCAGAGAACTGGAACAAACTCCCGGGGAGCTGGGACAAACTCCCAGAGAACTCAACTGCAACTTTCAATGTTTCTAATTCAGAGCTGAAGACTTTTCTGTTGCTACTGTCTATTGATGATGTCATTTATTAATTATTTTCCACTGCACTGGAACTTTCCCCTTTTAATTAACTGTTTTCAATTGTATCTAGATGCTTTTGTTTGTTTTATGTTTTATGTAAAGCACTGAATTACCTTGTTGAAATGTGCGATACAAATAACCTTGCTTTGCCTTGCAAAAGGAACCTGTAGCCACATTGGAAACACAATAAACAGACCTGGTGCTATGAACTGGGCCAATAACAGCTGGACAGCGACAGTCTGCCATGGCGTATGCAACCCAACCATCTCTGTTGCCTACGGCCTGGGCATAGCACAGAGGACATAGCCTGTGATTTCAAGAAATGGCATCACTGTTTATTCCCACTGCCAAAAAAATGGTATTCTATACAGTCAGTTTCAGAAAGCTGTGCTGAAAGCGAAATAACATGGACTGTTATAGAAGTCACCTTCTAAGAAAAAAAAGTCAAGTGCATAAATGTGAAAAGTAGTTTCTGTGTGTATCTTGACATATCTTGCTGTGTGAGGGGCCTCTGATCTGATCCCGATCTTCATCCTACAAGGCAGCGAGGGAAGGATCACACTTTCATCTCTGACCAATCGGACATCCTCTGGGGACAGGACTGGCTTTTATACATCTGTCTCCTGATTCGCTTGATTCTCTCCTCCTTTCTCCTTCCTCTGTTTTTCACCCACTTTATCCATTTGCATTACTTCCCTCCTCCGGTCGCTTCATTCCATCAAATAGTCTGATTGAATATGAATAGGAGCTTGTACATGTTAGATATGCAATGTAAAGGTCGGTCAGTCAGTCAGTCATTTTCTATACCTGCTTATTCCTCGTTAGGGTGGAATAAGCAGGTATAGAGGCAGGGATACACCCCCAGATAGTCGCCAGCCAATCGTGGGGTGCCAGCCACACACACCATTTACTCACACACTCACACCTACGGGCAATTTAGATTCTCCAATTAACCTCAGCATGTTTTTGGACTGTGGGAGGAAGCCGGAGTACCCGGTGAAAACCCACGCAGACACGGGGAGAACATGCAAACTCCACACAGAAAGGTCCCAGACCCAGGACCCAATGTAAAGGTACAATGTGTGAATCTTTATGCCTAACCCTAACCCTGACCCTATATTAAACACAAGTCTCTATAAATATTTACTCTATGTTTGAGGTGAATTCTCATTTCTGATTGGCTAACAGTTCAGAATTGCATCATCAACATCAGAATTGCTTTACACACATTGTTTGTCCCAAGTTTATTCACATGTTGTAAACTCTACCAATGGAGCACAACTGTCAAAATGCTGAGTAAATTACTGGATAAACTAACCAGCGGACTGGGAAGGAAACTCACAACTGGCTGATTTAACATTTCTTTTAATCTATTTGGAGAGAAAACAACTATTTTAAAGACTTCGATATTTAGAGGAAAAAGAAAGAAACCAAGCAAAAAAAAAAGAGCAACTGTTTGGTAGCGATTTCTAAAATCTATTCTCTTTAATGGAAGGAGTGAGGAACTTTAAAATTGCATGAGAAACTTATGGGAAATAATGATGGTTTCAGGTATGTGTACATTTCAATGATACATCCAGACATGAGCCAGGCTGAACAAAATTATATGTTTGTATAAATTATTTTGTAAAATAGCACAGTATAGACTATACACAACATGGACTATACATAGCATGGACTATACACAGTGTGGACTATAAACAGTGTGGACTATACACAGCATGGACTATACACAATGTGGACTATACACAGTGTGTACTATACACAGCGTGGACTATACACAACATGGACTATGCACACAATGGACTATACACAGTGAGGACTATACACAGTGTGGACTATACACAGTGTGGATTATACACAGCGTGGACTATACACAGCATGGACTATACACATAATGGACTATACACAATGTGGACTAGACACAGCATGGACTATGTACTGTGTGGACTACACACAGCATGGACTATACACAGTGTGAACTACACACAGCCTGGACTATACACAACATGGACTATACACACAATGGACTATGCACAGTGTGGACTATACACAGTGTGGACTATATACAGTGTGGACTGTACACAGCGAGGACTATACACAGCATGGACCATACATAGTATAATGGACTATACACAATGTGGACTAGACACAGCATGGACTATGCACTGTGTGGACTACACACAGCATGGACTTTCCACAGCGTGGACTATACACAGTGTGGACTATACACTGTGTGGACTACACACAGCATGGACTATACACAATGTGGACTACACACAGCCTGGACTATACACGGCATGGACTATTGACACGATGGACTATACACAGTGTGGACTATACACAGCATGGATTATACACAGCATGGATTATGCACACGATGGACTATACACAGTGTGGACTATATACAGCAGGGACTATACACAATGTGGACTATACACAGCATGGACTATACACAGTGTGGACTATAAACAGCATGGACTATACACAGCATGGACTATACACATGATGGACTATACACACGATGGACTATTCACAGTGTGGACTATACACAGCATGGACTATACACAGTGTGGACTATACACAGCATGGCCTATACACAGTGTGGACTATAAACAGCATGGACTATACACAGCATGGACTATACACATGATGGACTATACACACGATGGACTATTCACAGTGTGGACTATACACAGCATGGACTATACACAGTGTGGACTATACACAGCATGGCCTATACACAGCGTGGACTATACACAGTGTGGACTATACACAGCATGGCCTGTACACAGCGTGGACTGTACACAGTGTGGACTATAAACAGTGTGGACTATACACAGCATGGATTATACACAGTGTGGACTGTACAGTGTGGACTATACACTGTGTGGACTACACACAGCATGGACTATACACAGTGTAGTCTATACACAGCATGTACTATGCACACGATGGACTATACACAGCGTGGACTATACACAGTGTGGACTATACACAGCATGGACTATACACAGCATGTACTATACACAGTGTGGACTATACACAGTGTGGAATATACACAGTGTGGAATATACACAGTGTGGATTATACACAGCATGGACTATACACAGCATGTACTATACACAGTGTGGACTATACACAGTGTGGATTGTACACAGTGTGGACTATACACAGTGTGGACTATACACAGCATGGACTGTACACAGTGTGGACTATACACAGTGTGGACTATTTACAATCTGGACTATACACAGCATGGACTATACACAGTGTGGACTATTTACAATCTAGACTATACACAGCATGGACTATACACTGTGTGGACTACCCACTGTGGACTATACACAGTGTGGACTGTACGCAGCATGGACTATATACAGCATGGACTATACACATTGTGGACTATACACAGTGTGGACTATACACAGCATGGACCATACACAGTGTCGACTATACACAGTGTGGACTACACAGTGTGGACTATACACTGTGTGGACTAAACACAGCATGGACGATACACAGTGTGGACTATACACTGTGTGGACTAAACACAGCATGGACGATACACTGTGTGGACTATACACACAGTGGATTGTCCATGTCCATGCTGTGCATAGTCCATGCTGTGTATGGACTATGAACTATACACTGTGGACTATATACTGTGTGGACTATACACAGCGTGGATTATACACAGCATGGACTATACACAGTGTGGACTATACACAGCATGGCCTATACACAGTGTGGACTATAAACAGCATGGACTATACACAGCATGGACTATACACATGATGGACTATACACACGATGGACTATTCACAGTGTGGACTATACACAGCATGGACTATACACAGTGTGGACTATACACAGCATGGCCTATACACAGCGTGGACTATACACAGTGTGGACTATACACAGCATGGCCTGTACACAGCGTGGACTGTACACAGTGTGGACTATAAACAGTGTGGACTATACACAGCATGGATTATACACAGTGTGGACTGTACAGTGTGGACTATACACTGTGTGGACTACACACAGCATGGACTATACACAGTGTAGTCTATACACAGCATGTACTATGCACACGATGGACTATACACAGCGTGGACTATACACAGTGTGGACTATACACAGCATGGACTATACACAGCATGTACTATACACAGTGTGGACTATACACAGTGTGGAATATACACAGTGTGGAATATACACAGTGTGGATTATACACAGCATGGACTATACACAGCATGTACTATACACAGTGTGGACTATACACAGTGTGGATTGTACACAGTGTGGACTATACACAGTGTGGACTATACACAGCATGGACTATCCACAGTGTGGACTATACACACGATGGACTGTACACAGTGTGGACTATACACAGTGTGGACTATTTACAATCTGGACTATACACAGCATGGACTATACACAGTGTGGACTATTTACAATCTAGACTATACACAGCATGGACTATACACTGTGTGGACTACCCACTGTGGACTATACACAGTGTGGACTGTACGCAGCATGGACTATATACAGCATGGACTATACACATTGTGGACTATACACAGTGTGGACTATACACAGCATGGACCATACACAGTGTCGACTATACACAGTGTGGACTACACAGTGTGGACTATACACTGTGTGGACTAAACACAGCATGGACGATACACAGTGTGGACTATACACTGTGTGGACTAAACACAGCATGGACGATACACTGTGTGGACTATACACACAGTGGATTGTCCATGTCCATGCTGTGCATAGTCCATGCTGTGTATGGACTATGAACTATACACTGTGGACTATATACTGTGTGGACTATACACAGCGTGGATTATACACAGCATGGACTATATACAGCATGGACTATACACAGTGTTGACTATACATAGTGTGGACTATACACAGTGTGGACTATTTACAATCTGGACTATACACAGGATGGACTATATACTGTGTGGACTACCCACTGTGGACTATACAGAGTGTGGACTATACGCAGCATGGACTATATACAGCATGGACTATACACATTGTGGACTATACACAGTGTGGACTATACACAGTGTTGACTATACACAGTGTGGACTACACACTGTGGACTATACACTGTGTGGACTATACACAGCATGGACGATACACAGCATTGACTCTTCACAGCATTGACGATACACAGTGTGGACTATACACTGTGGACTATACACAGTATGGACTACACACAGCATGGACTAATCACACTGTTCCCTCCAGAGAGACCAAATTTACTGCTTAGGTCTCCACGAGTTTGTGAAACGCTGATCCAACAGACTACCACAACCCCAGGGATGGTTCACACTCAACTCTGGGATTTACACTCTGCATAAACATGTTTGATGCTTCATCCCCCCCCCCCCACACACACACACACACTCACAGCTCTCTGTGATGGTGCCAGTCTCATTGCTTTCCAAAGGGATTTGATTGGGATTAGTGTGTAAAAGCCAGTATCAACTTGATAATAGCGTTCACTTGTTTCTGGATCTTCCCCACTGTGTAAGAGACCATGTACAAGCGCTTTGTGTCCCTTTTTATTTTGGCCAGCAGTCAAGGAAGACACTTCATTATCACCAAGCTGCCTTTCATCCCATGAAAGTCTCATCTAATTCTCTCTTTGAGTCTCTCATCTCACTGTATTGCTGTTGTTCTCTGTCTTAGACCAACTGTCTCATTATCTGCCTGTCGTCCTTGCCCATTCCCAGCATAAGCTGTACACCAGTGAATCAGTTTAAAAGAAATAAATACAACAACACGCTACTGCACTAAGAGTTGAGACAGTTCAACTTAAGTAGAATTATGTCAAGGGTTTTGTGAAAATGAAAAAAAAAAAAAAAGTTAACACACAAGCCAAAACAAGATGGGGTATGATGGAAAGGGACTTAATTTGACATTTATCTGCATTTTGCAATGCTTTCATTAAATTGTGTTATATCTTAACAGGTGTTAACCTCTATTGCATGAAATATTGTTTTAGACATGGTAAAATGTTTGGAATGTGTTGACATACATACATATATATATATATATATATATATATATATATATATATATATATATATATATATATATATATATATATATATATATATATATATATATATATATATACAAGAAAAAGTTGTAAACATAGGATAGTTTTAAGCTTGTTCCTATTTTAGCATTCATTCATTCATTTACTATACCCATTTATTCCTCTGCTTGAGCCAATCCCAGCACATTACAGGCAACAGGCATATTTTAGCATATTAGAAAATAACTATAAAAGCAAAATTTAATTAAATGTAAAAAAAAAAAAAGTTTCTTTAGCCCAGATATTGGATCATTTTTTTCTTTGGCGAAAATTTCCAAATATTCTGAATAACAGACAACCTTCAGTTGTGAGACAGTGATGCTCACATGTCAAATATCCATGAGCAAACAGGATATCCTGGTCATGTGACCTCATAAATTCTATGTCCTTCAAAATAAAAGCCCTTTTTACGCCTAACTGTAAAAACATAGATTACAGCTTTTTAGGAAAATGAAGATAGTACTTGTTGCCATGGCAACAATATGCAATAGACGATTATAGCTAGTTTCCATAATTTTTATTATGCATTCATGCACCTTTCTTCAAAAGGTGCATGTTTAATTACTAATTATCAAATATGATTATTACTAAATTATCTTATTAATAAGACATAATAAAGAATAAATGGGCACCAACAATAAGCAACCAGTGAATTCAGTATCAAAGAGGGGTATTTACTCATCATTATCAGTGTTTATTATATTGATAACTCTACAGTGAAGGAATGCAACTCTTATAGTCAGCAGCTGCAAATCAACGCTGGTCTTTGTTGAGGCCTTGTGATTCTAGTTGAGGGTTTGAGTCCAGCAGTGATGAGTCTCAAATACATGAGGGAAGTCTGGAGTCAGGAGTTGAATGCTCTCAGCAGGATGTTCATTCATTATTTCAAGTTTAAAAACTTCAAGTCAAGTGAACTCATGTGTATATTGTGCGAAATCAAATGTGTGCATATTTTAAATGTTGAATTATCTTGAAATTAATTACTTTACTAAAACTACCTGGGAGATATTAAATACTTGAGACTATTACTCCAAATGAAGCCAACTAAGTGTAGTAGTTGAGCCGTTGAGGATATTTTACATTTTTATAGCTGAACAGAAAAATGGAGCCACTTCAACAGTTCTCTTGTATAATTTATCCATTTAACTTCATGAATTAGGAAACACTTCCAAAGCACCATGAGAGGAGTTGTTGTCGTGCAGAACTGTAGGTTGATGTGACATTTATACAGAGGTGTCAAGTAACGAAGTACAAATACTTTGTTACTGTACTTAAGCACACTTTTTAGGTATCTATACTTTACTCCATTACTATTTTTTTCTGCCTACATCTGACTTCTACTCATTACATTTTCACACAAATATCTGTACTTTCTATTGCTTACATTTTTAAAACCAACGGTCTTGTTACTCTTGCTTTAACTTTAACCGTTAACTTTTATAAAACGGGTGAAAACTGTTGCACTGTGTCGGATGCCGGCCGAAAGAACCAAAGCACGGGTCTATCTGTGGGTTAAAAATGTGCCTTCAAAAATAAATATTATACAAACATAAAAAACTTTTTTTATGTGTCCATGGGCGCAGATAGCACAGGGGACACATTTACAGTGACACCGATCTGTCCCCCTCTCCCACACTGTCCTTACATAAGTCGACAAACAGGTTAAATAAAGGAGAAAGTGATCGCTGCGGTGTTTCTGCAACGAGGTGCATTCAGTTGTACTCGTAAATTGGAAGTTTGAAGTCAGAGAAGCAGTCAAATCTAGCATCTATACAAGTACAAACGTTGAGATTTTCCTTTCAGTCCATCAATATCATTTCTCTTTTATTCTGTACTCAATGATATCCCAGTTTTTAAGCTGGGAAGTGCTCAGTTCTGATGTTATGTTGTGTGTAGCTCCGAGTTCCGACGTCCAATAAAGCACCATCTCGACCCATGTGTGGTCCTAGAGGAGCAGGTTCTTTTGCCTGTGCCTGCCACGGGAACCTGATTCAAATGGCTGAATGATTAACTCAAAGAGTAAGTGATGATTTATCTATTGAGCCAAAGAAGGAAACAAAAAATCAGCATTTTTTTTCTTATAAGAACCAAAAGGTATAAATATCCAATGCCTGTTGCCTTTCCAAATAGACCCCCTATGGAAATGTTACCATCATCACCGCCATGTACTCCTAGTGTCTCTCTGTTTCTGGCAGTGTGTTGAGTTTGGCACCAGTTGAGTTTAAATGAATAGTTTGTCATTCTAGGAAATGTGTTTATTTGCTTTCTGGTGAAAGTTAGATGAAAAGATCAGTACTACTACATCTGTACAGTGATTCTGATGATTACATCAGTAGAGTCATGATGCTGCATAAACACATGGAAGCAGGGACCAGTTTGACCAGCTTGCCTGGAAAAGTAAAATAAAAAATTATATGTTCCTTTAATGTCAGTGTTAAACAGGGGCAGAAATTCCATTTCATTGATGGCTAAATGAAATCCTATACTACTATAATAATCTGGCCCTATCACTCCTGATGCAAGTTTGAGCTCTATTGAGTTTTCAATAATGTTATCAAAAGTAATAATGGTAGTTATAGCAATATTCCATATATATTTATATTTCTACATAAGGCAAATGAGATCATGAATCAATTAAGTAAAAACTAGTCAAATCATTGATGGAGGACCACGTCCTCACTCTACTTTCTGTTCCCTCCTCCTTCCCCCTAGTAGTTGTTGCTATGGTAACACTCATCGTTAGAGCTGGTTAGCAATCACTAGGTCTGATCTTAACCAGCAGACTGGTAAAAAGAGGCGGATTCTGGACTAATGTTGAACTAGTGGTGTGATAAATGACTTACTGGCTGCTAGCTGACCGTCAACATTAGCTGTTGGCCACTGGAAAACAGCATCTGGACCTAACCACTTTGAAGAATGGGAGGGGGGGCATAATTTATGTATATAATTTATTTATTATTTATTTATTATTTAGTTGGTTTATTTATTTGTGCTATAATATATATTATAATATAACCACAATTTACATTTACTACTGTAAGAAATAGAACTGCTTGGTCATTTCTATTGACTTGTGGAACCGGCCTATCCATCAAACCACTGGCTGACTACAGAGGTCACTTCTTATTTTAATTAGTTCAACATGTGGCTGGAATTGCTCTGGAATAACTACACACTCATTTATCAGAAGACATGTGACGTGATGGTTAGAACCACAAAAGTCCACCAAACCAAATTAGATATAATAGAGTTTTCACTTTCAATAAACCTGCGTCTGTTGCTCCTTGTACTCACCACTAGTCCTACAGCCTCTTTAGTCACAGAATGGTACAGGTGAAAAAACCTCTCAGACCTTTAAAGCTGTCTGACCTCCTCCTCTTGTCTCGTCCTCCTCCTTCTCCCCTCTCCTCCTCCTCTTCCCTCCTCCTCCTCCTGCTCCTCATCCTCCTCTCCCCTCCTGCTCCTCCTCCTGCTCGTCATGCTTCTCCTCCCTCTCCCCTTCTGCTCCTCCTGCTCCTCCTCCTCCTCCTGCTCCTCCTCAGGACAAAAGTCGTAACCATATTCTCAGGATAGTTTCATGCTATGTCAGTCAATGACTCCATTAGTTTTATACACGAATTTATCATATTTGCATATTGTTGACATATAACAACAAATATATTTTAGCATATTAGAAAGAAAACATATGTATAACATCAGACTTGAATTGAATTTAAGTTAGATTCTTTATTTGGTGAAAATTTTCCCAAATTCGGAATAAAAGTCAACGTTGAGTTGTGAGTCAGTGATGCTCACATGTCCATGAACAAACAGGATATCCTGGTCATGTGACTGCATGTATGTGCTTCAAAATTCAAAAAACTGCAGTAGAGGGTTAATGGTTCCATGTCATAGAAAGATAAAGAAAGAAGAAAGAAAGGTTTCAAATGCTCAATCCACGGAGAACTGTACAGTCTGTATTCAGGATATGTCTCTTTAAACAAGTCTTCATGACTTCTGTAAAGTTGTGACATCACAACTGAACAGGTATCAACAAGCAATGTGTGGTATAGACTGTGTTTTTTATTATTTATTCATTTTTTTAAATAATTAAATTTTTTCTAATAAAATCTGACAATTCCCCCTCACAGCAGCACAACTTGTTTCCATTTCCTCTATGATGCATTAGCAGAGACGTAGCGTCTGTCTGTCGCTCTCATCGTCTGGGACGGAGCCTTCTCCAGGTCCACCAAAGCCAAAAGGCCCAGCGTTAAATTCATTATCAGCTGTCTCAAAGATGAGGAGCCAATCTGTCTGAGAGGTGTCTGGAAGACTCACGGAATGAGCTGTGGTGAAATGCTAACACACTCCCTGGAGTGTGTGTGTGTGTGGATATGAGAAGTGTTTATTGTGTGACGTGTGTGTCTAAGATGGGTTTATTTTTTGGCTGCCAATAAGCAATAAAACAGAATAAAAGGAAGCAGCTAAGCAGCAGATTACAGCCATTGTACACACACTAATATCCTTCTGCTGGGTATAAAACTACGATGTTTCCAGTTATGGAAAACAACCAAATCATTACACTGTATATGTGATTGATTGGAGGTTGAGGCTGTTGTTGTCACATCTTAAAGTGTGTCTAATGCATTTTTTGTGTTAACAATGGATACCATGAATAGACTGATGCTGAAAGTGTCACTGCTGTTTCAGTGACTGGAGTAGTTTGCTGCTTGGAGCAGGATATTTCCCTCAGGAGGTGAAAACAAAGCTATAGCAGAGTGAATATTGCACTCGGGCAGAAAACAGGACTGTGAGTGAATGCTAATGCTGGATGGATAAGTAGCTGTCTGTCTGTAAAAAAGGTGATAATGTAGAAATATTGAGATTACAGCCTGTTTCACTGCCTCCAAGTGTAATAAATGAATAAAGAATAATTCATTGTATCAATACTATGATACAGTAGCATCAGAATAATGTATAGTAGAAATACAGTAAAGTATTCAGATAAAAAAAATTATCTAATTAATTACAGGTTTTGTAATTAACGAATCATAATTAAGTCAGTCAGTCATTTTCTATACCCGGAGCCTATCCCAGCATGTTACGGCAAGAGGCAGGGATACTACCCAGATGGTCAGCCAATCGTGGGGCACACACACCATTCACTCACACCTATGGGCAATTTAGAGTCTCCAATTAACCTCAGCCTGTTTTTGGACTGTGGGAGGAAGCTGGACTACCTGGTGAAAACCCACGCAGACACGGGGAGAACATGAAACTCCACATAGAAAGGTCCCTGACCCAGGACCAAGGAGGTCTTGAACCTGCGACCTTCTTGCTGTGAGGCAACAGCGCTAACCCAGGCTAACGGCCCAGCTGGTCAGCATATGTCAGGCTGAAGGCTGATTGACTGAATGATTTTCATCAATAACTTTGGATCTAAAGCTCCTTCAACCATATAACTTGGTGGAGATCATGTTGAAGACCTTCTCTTCCCTTAATAACCGAACACCGAACTTTTTGAGATTGATAATACTAACACCCCGCACCATCCTTAGCCCCATGATGGTTACCATGGCAACGAAGTTACCACGCACAGGCTCATTGAGTTAACAGTTACTGCAGCAGTTGGTCTGTGTCAGTGTCCTCATCACCATGGAAACACCACAGCTTGGTGGCTGAACTGATATTTCTGTGGCTGAAAGCTGATTGGTCAATAGGTTTTCATCAATAACTTTTTAAGTCTCCACACCTACCAAATTTTATAGTATTAATAAAGAGGACCCCAGCATCCCATCAATGGTATCATGACTGTTATATTAAACTGCAGCAAGGACCCCCGACAGCCCCAGAGCCGAGACCCAACTCTCACAATTTCCGTGGGAATTGTCTAGTTTGTATTATTTTTCTTAGGTGAAAAACTGGAAATGGGTCCCACAGACCCGAAGACCAGTTTTATACTGTGTGTGTGTGTGTGTGTGTGTGTGTGTGTGTGTGTGTGTGTGTGTGTGTGTGTGTGTGTGTGTGTGTGTGTGTGTGTGTGTGTGTGTGTCAGAGAGTGTGTCTGGGTACAGTTTTTTCATTCCTCACAAAAACAACAGTCTGTAGGTGAGTGTTTTTTTCCTTCATGCCCTGTCGTCTTCATCTTCTTCGTCATCTTCTCCTTCTTCTTCTCTTTCTCCTTCTTTTCTTCTCCTTCTCCTTCTTCTCCTTCTTCTACTTCTCCTTCTGCCCCTTCTTCTTCTTCTTCTACTGTGTGAGGGGAGGATTATTCAGGATTATTAATGAACAGAAATGATGTCAGCACTGTGGTTAGATTTAAAATTAGAAACACTAATCCAGAAACCATTACTGTCATCATGTGCCACTATATTTCTCCCTGAAATCACATTAAGCAAATACGCTTCACTATCATCAGAGAAAGAGGTGTTGAACTAAAATTAGAGTCTAGTAGACAGTAATCAGATTACTGGGATAAATCTGGCCAATATGTAGCTCTGAAAGAGCTGGAACTGAGTCAATGAATGTCAGACTGATCAAATTACAACCTCTACAACTTCTCTGTTTGTTCTGTTGTTAATTAATAATGATAATAACCCAAAGACATGAATGAATATCATGAGCTGTCATGACCAGTTAGTTGTGACAATGGGATCCTGTTAATCTGTGTAATCCCAGCGCTGTGCCTCCAATCAGACAATCAGCAGCAACAATAAGAAGAGCTGCATTTACAAGATGCTTATTTAAAACAGTCTGGGTTATTTGACCATTTGTTTGAGGTGTCCATTTACTTAAATTTATCAACTGGTTCTACTGTTATAGTCTAAATATATAACGCAGCTTTTATTTAGCGCAGCCAGGGCTGAAGTTGTTATATGGAAGTGAGAAAAAAAAACAAAAAAATGACAATTTTGTCTGAAAAATTGTGTTTTCTTTTTTTCAAAAAGAATGAACCTTGAACTAAATGTCTGTTTTTGTCTAGAAACTCGAAAGTTGTTGTTGTTTTCTGTTGATGTTTATATTTCCATAGATATAAATATTCTGCTTTTAAAAAGTTTCATTTACAATTCAAATTGTACAAACAATTCATGCAGTTCATTTCACACACAGTAAATATACAACAACCATACATACATATGGAAATAATATTATATGATGACAGAGTATATATCTGTTTATAAAATAGAGAAAACAAACACAACAACAGGTGTGACAGACTTTATAGTTTAACCTATACCTTATAGTTTAACCAAAATAAGTGTGACTGTTTATTATTGACCAAAGACTTCAGAGTTGATATCTAATATAAGTCTACATGTTTTAAATAGTTTAATAGATTTAGTGTACATATCAATTTCAATCAGAAATCATTGAAATGATAGAGATGAGTTTTACATTTAAACATGTTGGTTTGTAGCCATCAAACAGAAAAACATCCATCTCTGCAGGTTACTGAGTGATGCATATGTCAGTCGGTCAGTCATTTTCTATACCTGCTTCTTCCTCATTAGGGTCACATGGTCTGCTGGAGCCTATCCCAGCACGTTACGGCGAGAGGCAGGGATACATCCCAGATGGTCGCCAGCCAATCGTGGGACACACACCATTCACTCATACACTCACACCTACAGGCAATTTAGAATCAACAATTAAAATGTTAGCGGACTGTGGGAGGAAGCCGGAGTACCCGGTGAAAACCCACGCAGACAACATGCAAACTCCACACAGAAAGGTCCCAGACCCAGGAGCAAGGAGGTCTTGAACCTGCGACCTGCTTTCTGTGAGGCAACAGCGCTAACCCCTGTGCCACCGTGTCACCCTGCTGCATATGTTGTAATATTATTGAATAATGTTATATATTATGATCACTGCTCTGTAGTTAGCAGCTGATGAAAGTCTAAACCCAGCAGCTTTATAACTTTCTGTACTGATGCTTCACCTTGACAGCGTCTTTCTTGTTACAGGAGGCATTAATTATCCTTTAATTCAACATATTGAAACTTGTTTGTTAAAATACTCAACACATATTTATTTTTTTACATTTTCCCCTTTGTCTTTGTTGAATCCCATTTTGTTTTTGTGTATTTTATTCATTATAATATTACAGGAAATACATCATACATTTTCCATAAATGGATAATTATCAACAACCAAGTTTTTCTATGTCTCTAGTGTGTTTTTATTGAATTTCATTATAAATGTGACGTTCTCAGGTCTGAAGAACATATGAATCCTACCAACAGAGGTTTAAAAAATACATATTTGTGTGGTTTTTCTTATGGGTCCCACAGACACAGACACCCTATAAGGGTTAAAGGTTGTGTGTTGTTTCTGTGTTTTTTGTCACATGAAGGTCAGAGGTCAGTGTCACTAACAGAATGTTTCTGATGTCGTGTGAAACACCAAGATCTGGACTCACATTCACACTTTGCTGTGGTGTATTTACCCATCTTTAACCCTCTGTTAACCATTAACTACTGCATGGCATTGCCATGGCAAGGAGTACTTCATCTTCATTTTCCTAAAAAGCTGTGTTATAACATCTATGTTTTTACAGTGAGGTTTTAAAGGGTGGCTTTTATTTTGAAGGACATACAATTTATGAGGATTTAAGAGGAATCACATTTATTCAAGTTTGATGTTATATGTTTTTTTCTAAGATGCTAAAATAGATGGCAAGAATATGCAAATATGTAAAATTCTGATACAGCCATAAGAAAATCATTCAAAACATTTTTATGAGGTCTAACATTATATTGAGGGTTAAAGAAAAAAGCCAGAAATTCCTGTGTAAATGAGGAAGTGTTAACATGTCACTTCAGTTTATTGATGAAGGGAATTTCAAGGTTACGGGTCAGTGTTGGATCAATGAATCACTGTTGTCACCAGGTTGGACAGTAAGAGATAGAATCTGATGGAATAATAGAGCTACTGATAACACACATATACACTCATGTTAACTACAACACACACACACACACACACACACACACTCCTGAATCCCATAGCTTCACAAATGCAGGGCGTGTCAGGAAGGAGGGAACATACACTTTGCTGTTTTCACCCTAAGGTGGAGAGGACACACTTATTTATACATACACTTAGCTTATTCATACGTTCACACAGACACACACACAAACAGCAGCTCCCCTCAACACTTAAAATGGAGTGAAAGGAGAGTAGAGAGACCCTGTAATGTCAGGTTTCTTTGCTGAGAAGATGAAAGAGGGAAGATCAAACAAGCGGTGCTATGTGATAAAGGAAATGTCATCCTCCCCAGACACACACACACACACACACACACACACACACACACACACACACACTGAAATAAGCACAGACAGACAGTAAGCGCCCACAGGAAGAATGATGGAACATGTGTGTGTCCACTTGAGAGTAAATATGTGCCAGCATGTTTGTGTGTGTGTTTGTGTGTGTAATTCCCATAGTGTAATTCCATCCATGTTGTCTTTGGAGTTATTAATTCCAAGCAGCAAACAGTAATTAAACCGCAGTTTTTTAAATGTATATATAACTATATACACAGGGAACTGAAAACAAGGTCAAACATTATTATGACCCATTAAATTAAAATGAGATTACTAATTCCATGCTGAACATGACCGACTGGAACATTAATAAAAATCAGCTGGTTAATATTTATCCCAACCATCAGTTTTCATCCACTTCTCTGAGTAAATGCAGCATTTTACTGAGTTTTATTCAACCAGTTTTTGAGGATTGGAAATGACATGTGTGTCCTGCAGCAGATAATACGATGATGTCCAACTATGTGTGATCAGGGAAGAGTACATTTCATTAAAAAATACACAAATCAGAACTCACAAGCTCACATTGAAGTCACAAACAATGAAATTAGAATACAAATTCAGTTGAAAAGTAAATGTACATGTCATTTAGGTCAAACGGATCATAAACGTTGATTCACAGCGTGGAGGAAGGTTGTCTCCCAGTCAGCTGGTCTGGACGTCCTCAGCATTCACCTTTATATATGAAGGTTTTATTATTATTTTATTATTATGTCATTTACATGAAGGTTTATGGGGGAGCTGCTTATTGCCAGATATCTGACGGCAGATTACAGCCTCCACAACACAAAACTGATTCATATTCACGTTAGAAATGTTGTTTATTCATGCTTTTATTTTGAATATAGTTTTATGTACTTTCTATTTCTGCTTCAACATGTTTACAGGGGTTTGATATTGGTAATAATGAATGAGAAGAAACTTTCATTAGTTTAATGTGTGTGTGTGTATAGTCCTTCCACTCCTTAATATATGATCATGGCTAAATACTAAACGGTGGAATAATCTATATTTCTAAAGACATTAAAAGTCACTTCTGATGGGGGACCTTCGGAAAAATGGACGGTGAGATGGCTGCATGAGCTTGAGCTCCCGATAGCAAGACAGAATTAGTCCCCTTAAATTCACTAAATGTTAAGCAATTCATAATAATTTTACTTTGGATGAAAAGGGGAATAACAACCAGAAGTCAAACAAAACGTGATACACAAGAAAAGAAGAATACACCGGAGATGGAGGACGCTTCAGCGTGCTAACGACAGCTCAGCAGAAAACATGTGCTCTGTGCTCCAAAGTATAAGTAAGGAAATACGCGACTTCAGGACTGAGCATAAAGCGGACCTACATGCCCTCAAAGAAGAACTGAAAGAAGACATGAAAAACAAACTAAAAGATCTCAAAACGGAAATTTACCAAAAACTCTCCAGGCCCAAGAAACCAGGCTGAATGAAGCAGAATCACGGATCAACAAGACCGAGTCGGCTAATATGGCTATGTAGGAGGTGCTCATTAAATCCATGGAAAGACAGAAAGCGATGCAAGAAAAGTTGACAGATTTAGAAGGATGGTCTAGGCAGAATAACATTCACATTTCTGGCATACCCGAAGGGAAAGAAGGCAACTCTGTGTCTGAATATGTGGAGCAACTTGTGAAAAGCAAACTTGCACTTTCAGCGGACACAAGCTTGCAGATTCAACGCGCCCACAGAGCGTTAGCTCACAAACCAGAGCGGAACGAACCACCCAGGTCAGTAGTGGTGAATTTGCTGGAGTTTAACACCAAAGAAACAATACTGAAAAGAGCCTGGGGGAAGAAAATAATGATTGAAGGGCGACGCTTCATTTAACCACGACTACGCCACAGAGGTGCTTCAGAAGCGCAAGGCTTATACGGGAATAAAGAGGCTGCTGAAAGAGAAAGGAGTTCGTTTCCAGACTCCGCTCGACAAGATGCGCATTCATTGGGACTCGGGAACATGTACCTATGGGAGCACAGAAGAAGCAGCACGGGAGCTGCGGAGGAGAGGCTACTCAGTGGAGACACCAGGCAGCAGCACCGCGGAGCCGAACCGGGAGATGGAGCAGCATCTTCAGGCCCCGACATGGCAACGAGCAGGAGAGAAGAGCACAGAAAATAATACGCGTCGCGCAAAGGAAAGACCACAGGAGTTGGAGCGGATTCCTCCCAACTAGTCTTTATTCTTTACCTTGTCACGGTATGTGAAACTTTGTTTTGGCCCCTTAATGAGTCTAGCTGTTAGAAGTTAATAAAAAGGACTGAAATATCACTTCTGCCCGTGATTTAAGCTTTAAATCGCTGTATATGGCAAATATATCTGCATGTCATCCCTGAGACGACAGCTACTGCATGACAGCTACCTTATTTTATTTTATTATATTTTTTGGGCTGGTATTTGAGGCCAAAATAAATAGGAATTAAGCCAAATACTTCATTTGGAATAGATAATATATGATAGGCTATCGGATGACGTTGGACTACTAGGATGTGTGAAATGGCGTGTTTCACCTCTAGCAAGGGGCCCTCCCGAAGGAGGATTTCCCCTCTCCCTACCAACGGGGACTCAGGGTGGCAAGGAATCACCCTAACTTGGAAGTTAATTGTGTTTTCCCTGTTCTTTTCAGTTAGCACATGTTGTCCAGATGTTCAGGACTGGGCAGTTTTAAGATGTCTGGAGGTTAAGATATGTAACATGGGATCAGATCACTTAAATGCCATTTAACGATATAAAACTGGTGTCTCTAAATGTAAATGGGATAAATAATCCAATTAAGAGGAGCAAGTGCCTGGCTAAATTAAAAAAAGAAAAGGCTCAAGTACTATTTTTACAAGAAACTCACCTGCCTCAACAAGAACATGAAAAGCTAAAACGCTTTGGGTTTAGAAATACATTTTACAGTTCCTACAAACCTAGTCAGAAGATGGGAGTGGCTATCCTTATCACAAATATAAAAATACAGTTCAATACAGTGTTTAAAAGAAGTTAGAGACAACAAAGGGAGATTTGTATTAATCAAAGGAAAGCTAGAAAACAGAATGGTAACAATGATCAATGTATACACACCCCCAGAGAGCACCAAACACTTTTTTAGAACCCTGTTTGACACTATCGCTATAGAAACTGAAGGTATTCTGATATGTGGAGGAGACTATAATGTGGTCATGAACCATAACATGGACACAAAAAGCTCAAAAAGAAGCAAGAAGCATCTAACCAAATTTATTAATACATCAGCCCAGGAAATGGGACTAATAGATGTGTGGAGAGACCTTCATCCACTAGAAAGGGATTATAGACACTACTCGGTACCTCACTCTGTCTACTCCAGAATTGACTACTTTTTAATTAATGCAAGTGAAATTCATAGGGTTACATAGGAGTGTAAAATCGGTGTGGCAGATATATCAGATCATAGTGGGATCAGCTTGAAAATATACCCGAACAATAGGAAAATAAATACTACATGGAGGCTAAATGTGGGCATCTTAAACAGATAAGATAAGATAAGACAAGAAATTAAAAGGTATATAGAAGAAAACTATAATGGGGAATTAAACCCGTCAATACTGTGGGACGGTATGAAGGCAGTTATTCGGGGGAAAGTAATCCCTTTGACAACATCACAAAAAAGGGCTTGGCTAGCTTCATATAAAGACAAATTAGAGAAGCTGCAGGAACTGGAGAAGAAGCATAAAAATACGAAAAATAAGTCCACATTACAACAAATAAAGAAGGTAAGGGAAGAGATAAATGAAATACTCAGGACAGATATAGAAAAGAGGGCAAGGTTTGTAAAGCAGACTTATTATGAATCAGACCCAAAAGCAACGAGACTCTTAGCTAGACGCCTGCGGAAACAGCAGGCCATCAATGCTATTCATAAAATTAGGAACCCTCAAACCAAACAATTATCACACAAACCAGATGAAATAGAAAGAATATTTGAAGAATACAAGAAACTCTATTCTAGACCAATACAGGGCAATCCAATGTATTAAAACTATTTATCAAGAGCCCACAGCTAGGATCAGAGTAAATGGGAGCCTGTCCAATAGCATCCAGTTGGAGAGGGGGACAAGACAAGGATGCTGTCTGTCTCCCACCCTCTTCGCTTTATATGCCGAGCCTTTAGCACAAGCAATAAGGCAGAGTGAGGAACTGCAGGGTGTCAATATAGGGGGGACAAAACATATCATTGGCCTTTTCGCGGATGTTATTATTTTTCTTGAACACCCAGATATATATTTCCCAAATCTAATGACTCTTCTGGAAAGGTGTGAATACTATTCAGGGTATAAACTGAATATATCGAAAACACAAATTCTCTTGTTAAATTATTCTCCATCCCAACAAATAAGAGATTCATATGATTTGAAGTGGAACTCTAAAACGAAATGAAGTATCTTGGTGTAACCCTTAGCAAAACACTTCCAGACATGTTTGAAAACAATTATAGTGCAATCGAAAAACAACATCCAAAAAGATTTTGAAAGGTGGTCTACCCTCCCATTAGACTCTAGTGCTAGAATATAGACAGTTAAAATTAATATTTTACTTAAATTTTTATATTTATTTCAGGCTCTTCCAATTGCTATCCCCCAAAACAAATTTATAGCCTGGGACAGGATGATTTCTAGATTCATTTGGAATACTAAAAAACCAAGAATAAAATATACAACACTCCAACTACCTAAAAGCAAGGGGGGGTGGCTTTGCCGAACCTTACAGAATATTTATATGCAGCTCAACTTAGATATCTGGTCTGTTGGTGTAGACCTGACCATGAATCTAAATGGAAAGACATGGAAAAGGAAGCACACAGCTATCAAATACAGATATTGGTAGGGGAGGGTAGGGGTGTCTTACACCGTAGTAAGAAAATACAAAATTAGGAGGGATATATATGCACTCTGAGATTGTTTGCGTATGATTCAAAGTTTAAGCGAGGGACGTATGATCCAGTATTCAAAGAATGGGCACGAAAAGGTGCAACAGCACTATGTACAGTTTCAGAAGGTGGGGAATTTCTAAGTTTCCAAGATCTATAGTTATAGATCTTGATATTCAAAATATTGTCTTGGAAACAAAGACCTCTATAGATGCATGCAGTTGAGAGATTATTTCACAAAAGAGATAAGGTCAAATGAAACAAGTAGGATGATTGGAGTATTAATGGACTCAAACAGAAGGGGTTGCGGCCCATCTCTGCTTTTTATCAAGCTTTGGGTGAGAGCAGGGGGGAATTAACACTCTATATAAAAGAAAAATGGGAAGCAGAACTAAAAATCCAAATACAAGAGGAGGAGTGGTACCACATGTGTGAGATGCAATGTACATCAACAAATTTATTAATATGGAGAGAGTTCTGCTGGAAGAACCTAACTCACTATTTTATAACACCAAAGATAAAATCTAGGCAACTTGCTATACAACAAGATTGCTGGAGACTATGTGGGAGCATGGAGGCAGATCATGCACACATCTTCTGGAACTGTAAAAAGATGAGGATATACTGGCAAAATGTTAATTCAGAGATAAAATATGTCTTAGGATATGAAATCCCAAATACTTGTCCAGTGATGTATCTTGCAAACATTGAGAAGGCTGTAATGAAAGAAGATCTTTGCTTGACTAAAGTATTACTCGCAGCAAGCAAGAAAGCAGTAACAAGAAACTGGCTCAGTGTGATTATTCCAAAACAGGAACAGTGGTTGGAAATTGGTCAAGAAATCTTTGTTATGGAAAAACTGACGTACCTGTTGAGACTCAAAGAAAACATATTTGAAAAGAATTGGGAAAAATGGAACATTCATATGAGACATGACACCAACTGATCAACAGCATCAGCATGGAACAGTGGATTGAATAGCGAAATATCTTCAGTTTGTTAGTGTGATTATTAGTGTTTTGATTGTTCGATTTTTGATTTGTACTTTGTTTACTGTATTTTGTCAATATATATGTGAAAACTCAATACAAATGTGAGTTATAATTTAGAGGCCAGCCTCTAAATACTGCTTGACGAGATGATGATGAGGAACTGCTTCAGGTGTGTGCAGACAGCTCCACAGCACACCACACCCATCTCTGTAACGAGAGCACCTGGAGCCCAACCCCCAGCCTTTTTTCTTTTGTTCTTGTACCAGGATGCAGCGCGTGCGTTTGGAGCTTATTGATATCATGGAACAAATGCTTTTATTGCATATGTTAAAGCGCGAAATAAAACATATTACGGACTGTATGTGGCAGAGTTCTTTTTCCTTTTGCCTATTTTTTTGTACTGGACTTTTTTGCAGTTTTTTTCCTTGTACTGGACTTTTTTGCCGTTGTTTTTCCTTGTACCAGACTTTTTTTTCCTGGTCCTGATCCTCCTTCATACAACCGGATGTAGCGTGTATGATTGGAGCTCATTGATATCAAAGAGAAAATGTTTTTGTGGCAAATGCTGAAGCGGAAGCGACAGAGAAGCCGTTTGTGGAGGAGACTTGTAGACCACCATGGCTAAACTGACCACAGCTATTGTAGTTCATGATGCGCACCGACGTGTCGCATCGCAACAACAGCACAGTGCGTCCCCGCGTGGACCTGCCAGTTAAGCACATCTTTATGTGCATCACCCCATTTATATGACTTTATATATAACTTTTCTTATCGGTAACAATGATTAAAGAGTAACAGCACATAGTAAACTAATGATCACTTTGATCACTGTGTGTGTGTGTGTGTGTGTGTGTGTGTGTGTGTGTGTGTGTGTGTGTGTGTGTGTGTGTGTGTGTGTGTGTGTGTGTGTGTGTGTGTGTGTGTGTGTGTGTGTGTGTGTGTGTGTGTGTATTATCTCCATTTATAGGGTCAACCAAACCCATTCAGCTGTTCAGTTTCCTGCTGATAGAGAGTTAGACAGAAAATTAAGATGCTTGTATCTTTCCTCTGTAAAGGTCGTTTGGTTCAAATTATCAATTATTAATCACATCTCTGATTGATATAAATATCTAGAGTTTAAACACACACAGACACTGCAATAATGTCATTTATTTATTTATTTGTCATTTTTACTAGGGAAGGATTTGCATGAACCATTATAGGTGAATATTTATTTAATGCTCAACTACAGAGAACTGTGAATTTTTACATGAATATTCTGACAGCTGTCTGTGAACATACACTTTAACATATAGTCTTTAACGACTCTGAATTTGGGTTAAAAAAAAAAAGAAAGAAAAGTCCTCCAGAATAAATATTGTCTGAGAGCAGAAGAGTGTGAAATTACCAAAGTGAAGTGTGCGTAGCGTTTGTCGGGCTGAGGCTGATCCATGTCACAGGAAAGGTCGAGTACAGGGTTGGAGGAGTTAATCCTTTAACTCAGCTACAGATGAACTGTGAGGAATCCTTCAACTCAGTTATTTACAACCAGTAACAACCTTTATTTAAGGATGTTCACTCACCAGTGATGTGAAGCTGTGAGTCTGACGACAAACAGACAAATGATGCTCAACTTCCTGCAAATGTATCTGTCTGTGTGTCAGATCTTTTTTCTGTTCATGACACATAGTATAGAGTGTCAACCGCCTCTGCTCTACATGACTAACAAGTTGAAGAGAGCTGGTGTGTGTGTGTGTGTGTAGATGTCATCATTTATATATGTATTTATGCCCCATTTTCTTCTCCTGCAAAGTATATATAAAGTATATAGTGTCTGTTTAGTTGTTGTTAAGTAGAAATAAATAAACAGTTAAAAATGAACAAATGTGGAATCTCAACCTTCACACACTTTGTTTGTATGTGTTATTGTTTTATTTCCTCCAGGAACAGTTTTTATTGGACATCCCTTCTTCTTCAGATCGACCTGTGCAGTTTTCTTTAGTTCATGTCTCCTGGTTCATTTTCACGTATCACTCACTCTGTTCCACTGATATATAGCCACTAGTCATGTATTAAAGGCTACAAGTAGGTAAACATGGATGTAACACAGGATTTAAAATGTTTGTCTTAAAAAACTACAACTTTTTTAAAAACTGTCTTTGTGAATGTTTTCCTGAGAAAACAAATGCATCCAACCTGTCTGCTCGACCTCAACGAAACACTGTGCACTTTGGTGAGCAGCACATTCCTTTGTTTTGTGATACTACATCATTTTGACTACAAGTCATCTTTGAATCTAATTATATACAGAACAAGCAGAGCCAAGGCTTTTCTCACAGAACGTTGTTCCACTAAAACCCTGCATTGAAAGTGAAAACCTTCATCCTCCTCACTGCTCTTTACACGTCATTCATGCTGGTAGGATTCTATTTCATTAGAACCCTGGAGAATGCTGCAGCCAATTATCTGCATCTTTGTTTTTTGATAAATTAGTACAATCTCTGTATAATTCAGCTATTCTTGTCCTCCTCTATTGCCATTCATTGTTGTTTATGCCTCCATGTAGACACATACACCAATGGAGGCCAAAGTTAGAACCAGGAGCTGAAGTGTCATTACATCACAGCTGGCATCCACTCCAACCAGCCTCCAACCAGCCTCCAACCAACCTCCAACCAGCCTTCAACCTGCTCTGTGCTCTATCGTCCAGCAGGTTCTCGTGGATCGTGGCTGCTGCTGTGATCCTGCACGACGTCCACTACACATTTATTACTGGGAGTGGCTACTGCTTCAATTCAGCCGCATGAGGCCCAATGATGACGACTTCTGATGTGACTCATCAAGGCCCCCCTGATTCTCTACAGACTGAATCATTTTTCATCTCACAGACTGATAAATCATCATCAGATGCATGTCTGTCAGTCCTGGTCCATCTATAGCCTGTCCGTCCATGGGAGTGGATCTCTCCTTCACTCTGGTTCTACCTGAGGTTTCTCCTTTTTCCCACTGGGTTTTGGAGTTTTTCCTTGCCACGAAGGAGGGTCTAAGGCGGGGGATGTCTGGGTCACTGACTGAATTTTATGAAGCCCAGTGAGGCAACTGTGTTGTGATGTTGGGCTATAAATAAAATTGAATTCAATTGAATTCAACCAACCTCCAACCAGCCTCCAACCAACCTCCTTATAGATCTGTTTTATTATTTTACAGGTTGGTTGCTAAAAGGATTGGAAAAAAAAAAAAAACAGCAACTGAGAAGTTGCTACATTATGAGACAGATTTATTCCAACATGATAGGCAGGAGGAGGAGGAGGAGGAGGAGGGGACCAGGAGGAGGACCAGGAGGAGGAGGGGAGATGAGGAGAAGGAGGAGAGAGGAGGAGGAGGAGAGGAGCAGGACGAGAGAGGAGGAGAGGAGGAGCAGGAGGAGGAGGAGAGGGAGGAGCAGGAGAGGAGGAGGAGGACCAGGAGGAGGAGGAGGAGGAGAGGGGGAGAGGGGGTTAGTGTTAGGGTTAGGGTCAGGGTTAGGATAGGGTAAAGGTGGTGGTGGGGTTAGGGTTAGGGTAGGGTAAAGGTGGTGGTGGTTAGGGTTAGGGTCAGGGTTAGGGTAGGGTAAAGGTGGTGGTGGTTAGGGTTAGGGCGGAGCTCCGGTAGAAACCAGCCGAGCTCTGTGCACCTTCAGATGGTATCATGTACCCAGAAATGATGGCGGACCTTCGGACTTTCAGAGCTGTACAATGCAGTGACAGTGGTGATCACACACACGGATGATGAGAGAAAACAAAACAGACAGGGACACAATGACGGAATCTGGCGAATTTTCACAAAACAGCACAACAAATTTGAATTTGTTTAGGTGGACACTTATTTAGTGGACACTTCTTTAGGTGGACACTTATTTAGGTGGACACTTATTTAGGTGGACAGTTATTTAGTGGACACTTCTTCAGGTGGAGATACAAAGTTGATTTGACTACGATGTTCTTCACATCCTGATGTTTCAATAACATAAAGTAATGTGTGTTTCCATCCATTCATATGTTCTATCCAACGTTTCTGTAGCTTCACTCATCTCCATCTTCTGTCTGACAAGACAAAAGGAAAAGGAAGTGTAACATTTTTCACATTCACTTCATTGCTGCTGATCTTCAGCATTTTAGTGAATTTTTATGAAGAAAAACAAAAAAACACCACTTTAATCCAGGTAAAAAATGCATTGTAATGCACGTTACTGACATTTCTACCAAGCGCCTTATGTCTTACATAATGTCTTACATTAGTGTGTTACAGCAAAAATCAATGCATTACAGTAATTTCTTACTTTTGTAATGCATTACTCGCAACACAGGTAAGAAAGGATGGAAAGTTTGGAGGAAGGATTGAAGGAATGAGCTGCAAACCCTGCCAAAGACAACAGGGAGTAAAAGCTGGAGAGGAAGAATAAGTTAACAAAGGACCTACAGATGTACACATTTAAAGATCAGTGGAGACAAGATTCATTGTTGTGGTGAAAATAAGAAATCAGAACAGTCCTAGTTCCTCCAGGAAGGAAGTGACCAGGTAAAGGAAGAATCTGGACTGATGTTTAGACATCAGTTATCTGTAAGAGTGTGAAAAAAAGGCCTTGTGTCTTTTAAATCCCAGCTGAGTAGAAAAGGAGGGATTATCATGATCATCATTAATAAGCAAAATGTTGGCAACCTTAAGCTTTCCTCAATCTAATAAATCCTCCCTGATCCACACAGCAGCATAATTAATACGGATTTCAGGGGGGAGGTTAGCATCCAGTGAACAGGAGTTACTATAATAAGGAGGAAGAAACTCAAACATCCCAGTTGTTGCTTTTTCAGTGATGGTGACAGCTGAGATTGAGAGTTTACAAGACACTGAGTAAATAGTCTCACCCTGTGGAATTCATTAGTCATCGCGCGTCAACTCATGTGTGTGGGCTGGAAAATTAAACTTCCTGGAATTGTTGGGAAAGATTGGGTTTGAGGTGACAGGGAACAGCTCATCTCCTACATGGCTGAGATGTGGGCCATCTCAAAATGTTCATTAAATAGCTCGCAAATCACTCCTCATAGAATTATTACTATTATCATAATTATTTATATAACTATACAGAAAATGCAATTAATATAATTGCATTTTGTGTATAGTGTGAGCTCATGTTCAGAGAGTTCTTTTTGTGTTTGTCTTCCTGAGTAATCTCTGTTAACTGGAATTTGATGCCATTTAAAGGACCATGCTGTTGGTTTTGCATTATTGAGCCTTGCTAAGTAGCAAGTACATGTGTCTGGTGGATCCTGCTGTAATGTGCTGGGTTTGGCACATTATGTTCAGCAGGATGGGCCTCCACTTACAAAAATCCTGACAAGACCGTCCCTCTTGGACAAACTGCAGCATTCACCTGTGCTGTTGCTCCTCAAATCTGACAATCAGGCACAATTTAATGAGGACACGTGCAAAGGCTGAGAACTCTGATCCACTCGGATCAACCCCTTGTCCATCATTCCACTTTCCCATCACTACTGTAGTTCAGACTCTGATGATTTGTAAATACTTTATTTTCTTTTTTCTGTTTTTTAATGTTTATCCTTGTTATTGTAATTACGGCCCAGCGGGGGTTATTCTAAGGATTCTTTGGGGGTTCTTCAAAGGATTCTTCTTTGAAGCATCTGGCATGACAGAAATGTAAATACATGCGTGTATCGGGTCAAGATGGACAGTTTGCAGGTGTAGTACTAGTGTAGCAAAATTACTATTGTTTTTACTGTTTTTTAAACAACTCTCTTGATGATACATTTCACATTACATTTACTCTGAATTAATAAGACCTGTTCTTGAATAACTAATATTAGATGACAGCACTTTAAGTAAAGGTGTCACCAGAATTAAACAGCTGCTGTTGATGTTCCTGAATGTCAGCTCTTGGCTGCTGTGTAGACTTCAACTCATTAACTGAGGACCTTTATTTGGACACATGGGTGTAGTGTAAACTTGAAATGAGAGAGATTTGAGGAGCACTTCACATTAATACATGAAGCCCTTAGGTAAACGCAATGCTCTGCTCTCCGCAGAGAGAGATTAACTAGGACTGAAATAAATCTGAAACTGTTCAGGAAGGTTGACCATGACACGTTATTTAATAATGACAGATATCTTTTATTTGAAATCTCTGCTCATAAAAATACAGCAGCACCAAGGTCAAGGGTTGACAGCAGAGTACACAGCATTAAGTTCACTTTTCTAGCAATTCATTTTGTTTTTTTACATTTAAATGTTTAATAAAAATGGACAGGTATTACGTTTATCACTATTTAGTGTAGCCTTGACTGCTCTAAATCAAGCACATCATTAGATGAATATAACATTCAGTAGATCCACAATTTTATATGAAAACTAGTCATGTTAAGGAGTGTAAAGGTCATCTTCAACAATACTGTATTTTCCGGAGTACAAGTTGCACCAGCCATAAAATGAAGAAAAAAAACATAAGTCTCACTGGAGTATAAGTCGCATTTTGGGGGGCAATTTATGTTGTGAAGCTGAGGTAATTAGAGGGCAATTGATTGTTTATCCAGTGGGTATCGCTGTGTGATCACTGTGGCCGGCGAGAAGGTTTACTGAAGAGTGAAGTTGTCGTTCTCCCCGGGACTGGGAGGAATGTATTGTTTTTGTCTATCTTGATAAAAAGTGAAACTCAACATCTGCGTTTTATGATCCTTTGTTTTGACAAGTTACCACAATTTGATAAAATCCAATACCAAGAACTGACATGTCATTTAAAAGACAATTTAAAATAAAAATAGAGTTAACAGGCTGAACGGTATGTTTACGTTACATAACACAACTGAGAATGTTCCTCGTATGTTAACAGAACATATTAAGAGTTATTCCGATAACTATAGCAACAACATACTAAGAAGTTTACCAAAACCATCCGTGTCACTCCAAATATCCGGTAACTAAAACCCAAAGAAATCTTCATCCTCGGTTTCACTTTTCATCAACTCCTCTAACTCCAGAGGTAGAAGATGCGGCGCTTCCTCTTCTACGTCAATGACGTCATTGTTAGGATTATACAGACACGGGGACCCAAATGCAGATCGGTTAGAGGAGGGTTTATTGACAGTCACAAAATGCTGGTTTGTTATACAAAACTCTTCCTCCACATTACACAAAAAAGTCCTTAAGGTTGCAATCACAAAATTCTCCAAAGTAACAACAAAAAGCGTCCACAACGGGAAAAAACAAAAACGTTCCAAAGTTACAACTAAAGTGTCCACAAAGGGGATAGGAAAAAACATTCAAAGTTACAAAAGAAATTTCCACGAAGGGGATAAGCAAAAATGTTTCAAGATCACAACAAAAAGTGTCAACTGAGGGGATAAGCAAAAAGCATTCAAAGTAACAAAAGAAATTCCCACTAAGGGGATAAGCAAAAAAACATTTCAAAATCACAACAAAAGGTGTCCACTGGGGGGATAAGCAAAAGGTTCAAAGTAACAACAGAAATCAGGTAACTTAACTTATCACTCTGCCGAACAGGGAACAGAGTCAGGATCTCAAACACCAGGGAACACATGCAGACGATCAGACACAGAGGGAAGAACTAACAGGGCTTAAGTATGGTAAGGACAGACAGGCAAACAAGACACAGCTGGACATGATCACAATCAGAGTTCAGGAGTGACACAGGAAGGGAGGGGTAGACAACACACTAAGAGCATTGGAGTGGGTGATTCTCTTGCTGACCAGCAGGGCGGCCAGGGTTCCAGTCTCAGATACTAACAGTCATATTTTACTACTTGCAGCTTGTGATCTGCAGAATATGATTTTCTTTTTGGTGCCGTTTTTGTTAAGACCTTCTCAGTTGTTTTTAAAAGTTACCGCCAATGTTGAAATTATCAACACAGGCCTAGAGCCCCTTCTTGCGGTTTAGTGTGAAAATAACATGTGAAATGATATACCAGTAATAATGTGTTAATAATTTCACACATAAGTCACTCCAGAGTATAAGTCGCACCCCCGGACTAACTATGAAAAAAAAGCAACTTATAGTCGGAAAATACGGTATGTAGATACAGCTGTAGCAGAAGGTGATGACAGCCACAAACCAATATTACCTGCTAAAATACAAAGCTACACTGCATTTTTCAATGTCCCAGAAGTAGCTTGTAGTAAACAACACTTGAGCCTCCTCATACAAATTTTATTACCTTTTGACAAATGTTGAAGCCAGTTTCTTTATAAATGTTGCATGGAGTTGCTTGACAGAGACTTAGCTTATGTAATGCTATTTAAAATAGATTAATATTGAGTTAGTGCATCATGTGGTGGCCTGACTAGATTTGTTTTAAGGTAGGGATTATTAGAAAGAAAGAAAACTTTGGTTAGAATCTAGTCTGGTCGTCATGGAGAAGTCCCCAAACATGCTTATAGCATCTCTATACTGTTATACTCCATCTCTATACTGTTATACTCCATCTCTATACTGTTATACTCCGTCTCTATACTGTTATACTCCATCTCTATACTGTTATACTCCGTCTCTATACTGTTATACTCCATCTCTATACTGTTATACTCCGTCTCTATACTGTTATACTCCGTCTCTATACTGTTATACTCCATCTCTATACTGTTATACTCCGTCTCTATACTGTTATACTCCATCTCTATACTGTTATACTTCATCTCTATACTGCTATACTCCATCTCTATACAGATATACTCCATCATTATACTGTTATACTCCATCTCTATACTGTTATACTCCATCTCTGTACTGTTATACTCCATATCTATAGTGTTATACTCCATCTCTATACTGTTATACTCCATCTCTATACTGTTATCTATACTGTTATACTCCGTCTCTATACTGTTATACTTCATCTCTATACTGCTATACTCCATCTCTATACAGATATACTCCATCATTATACTGTTATACTCCATCTCTATACTGTTATACTCCATCTCTGTACTGTTATACTCCACCTCTGTACTGTTATACTCCATCTCTATAGTGTTATACTCCATCTCTCTACTGCTATACTCCATCTCTATAGTGTTATACTCCATCTCTATACTGATATACTCCATCTCTATACTGTTATACTGCATCTCTATGGTGTTATACTCCATCATTATACTGTTATACTCCATCTCTATACTGTTATACTCCATCTCTATACTGTTATCTATACTGTTATACTCCGTCTCTATACTGTTATACTTCATCTCTATACTGCTATACTCCATCTCTATACTGATATACTCCATCATTATACTGTTATACTCCATCTCTATACTGATATACTCCATCTCTATAGTGTTATACTCCATCTCTATACTGTTATACTGCATCTCTATGGTGTTATACTTCATCATTACACTGTTATACTCCATCTCTATACTGTTATACTCCATCTCTATACTGTTATACTCCGTCTCTATACTGTTATACTTCATCTCTATACAGTTATACTCCATCTCTATACTATTATACTCCATCTCTATACTGTTATACTTCATCTCTATACAGTTATACTCCATCTCTATACTGTTATACTCCATCATTATACTGTTATACTCCATCTCTATACTGTTATAATCCATCTCTATACTGATATACTCCATCTTTATAATGCTATACTCCATCTCTATACTGTTATACTCCATCTCTATACTGCTATACTGCATCTCTATACTGCTATACTCCATCATTATACTGTTATACTCCATCTCTATACTGCTATACTCCATCTCTATAGTGTTATACTCCATCTCTATACTGATATACTCCATCTCTATAGTGTTATACTCCATCATTATACTGTTATACTCCATCTCTATACTGTTATACTCCATCTCTATACTGCTATACTCCATCTCTATAGTGTTATACTCCATCTCTCTACTGCTATACTCCATCTCTATAGTGTTATACTCCATCTCTATACTGATATACTCCATCTCTATAGTGTTATACTTCATCTTTATACTGTTATACTCCATCTCTATACTGTTATACTCCATCTCTATACTGCTATACTCCATCTCTATACTGATATACTCCATCTATATAGTGTTATACTCCATCTCTATACTGATATACTCCATCTCTATACTGTTATACTCCATCTCTATACTGTTATACTCCATCTCTATACTGTTAAAGCAGCCAGCAACTGGAATCTGGTCCTTTTCTTACATGGATTCTCTCTGGGGTCACACAGGACTATTTGCTTCTTTATCTTTGTCTTAATGTGTCTTCACAACACCCTAAACATAATTTATAACATACCTGCACATACCTGCGCGCACACACACACACACACACACACACACACACACTCACCAGCTCACTAGGCTTGCTGGGAGCCTTGATTAAAATCTCCTCTGTGTTCTGCTTCAGTTGGTGGCATGGTGAATGATGTGTGTCCACACACACACACACACACACCTGTCAAAAATATTCAGGTGTGTCAAATTCCTCATCTGCATGAGAAAATGGGAAAACACCTCCAATAAAAATGCCATCGCTCTAGTCCACTGAGCTGTAAAGGGATGATGGAAATCAGCTTTTTGGTCTTCATGGACCAGCTGAATGGAACAGAAAAAAAATGCTTTTTGTCTTTAGCATCTATGAAGATCAGGAAGGCATCACATTGAGCTAGAAAGCATTACAAGGTCACAGTTATTTTAAATTAGCAGGTTACTCATGGGTAAAGGTGGTTCATCTGATGAATGAATAAAAAGGCTGGTCCTCATGACAATCATGCCATCAAGGTTGTCCACATGGGCACAACCACACAGTCAAACACAATGTTTACAGCAATTTTTCCACTTATCACCTTCACACAATGCACTTATCTTCATATTTAAATCAATATTTATAATGTACAGATTTTTTTTTGCAGTGCACTACTTTTATTGCACTACCTCCAGAGTTCTTTTACAGTTTTGTTACTTTCAGTTCTATGTATGATATGACCCCCATTATTCATACCTGACACAAATATATATATATATATATAATACATATATATATATATATATATATATATATATATATATATATATATATATATATATATATATATATATATATATATATATATATACTGTATATATATAGTGTATATATATACTGTATATATATATATATATATATATATATATATATGTATAATATGTATAATATGTATAATATGACCCCCATTATTCGTACCTGACACAAAAGGACTATTCTATTCTTTACAACAAGGAATGTATATATATATATATATATATATATATATATATATATATATATATATATATATATATATATACTGTATATATCAACGATATCTCAACTACTTTGAATCCCATGGCGAACATGGCTCTGTAAAAGTGAGATGAGCAGATCAGACACCCAGAGCTGGGCTTTAATAGAGTTTATTGACAATGAAGAGAATAAAAAACAAACCGTGAGGTGGGGGTGTAAGGTTATGGATGAGTCTCTTCATCAGTCTGCCTCTCGCTTCCCAAAGGGAATGGTTGATTTGATATTAATGGCAGCTGCTTCACTGTTGTATTCACATCACGTCATCGGTTGGAATTCATTCATTCTCTCAGTCTCAGCTTGCTTCAGTCATGATCGTCCAACATTTAAGCCTAAAACACTCAGTAAATGCATGTTTAATGCATTTATGTAACACTGTACTAGTTTTGCAGATAGTTACATAATATTCACTCTAATAGATTTTAAAGGCTCATTATGTGATAATACAACCCATACGCATGCAGGAGCAGATCCTGCAGACTTTAGATAACATGGATTTACATTTCCTTCTCTACACCGCCGCTCCCTCTTCTTTGTCTGTTGTTACTAAGGCCAGAGTCTCCTGCACTTCATTTTCCTCCTGTATAGTGCCCCCTTCACTCCTCTGCCCTTCACTCTGCTTTATGCTCTGAGATTACTATTCTTGTCATGCAACTTCCAGCCAGGAGCTTCTGCAGGCCCCTGAACGATGCCTTTCTACATATTATTCTGCTCTTTCTCTGTACCTGTATTAGTTTATCTTCACTATTGTTCCTCTTTAATGACGATCCATCCATCATCATTTCAAATGGTTGATTTCAGGTTGTGTATTAGATCTAAGCAGAGATGATGCATGTGTCTTTTTTCAGCATCTGTACTTGTGCACCACTGTTGTCATCATGATTCCAGAATAGTAGTGGGCGGTGGACTTTCTATCCCACTGTGAGTTTCTTTCAGCATCTTCATGCACTACAAACCATGGTCACTACAACTAAAAGGACTCTTTTGGTTTTGGGAACAGACAACAATTTAACAGATCAAGTCGGAGGGAAGTTGAAATTTCCGTGCTGCTGAGAACTATGGAGGTGGGACCAATCATTTCAGCTGCTTGTATTTGTGATCCTGTTCTTTCAGTCACTACCCAAAGCTCATGACCATTGGTGAGTGTAGGAATGTAGATTGATGGAAAATTGAGAGCTTCGCCTTTTAGCTCAGCTCCTTCTTCACCATTACGGACCGATGCAGGTCCCCATCACTGCAGATGCTGCACTGATCCTCCTGTCAATCTCCCTCCATAAAAATAAAATATTGTGTAAAATATTGATTGCTGTTTCCAAAGCTGAGGATTCAACCTAAAATGTATTTTTTGTCCACAGATCATCAGTTTACTATTATAGAGACTAAAGAAACCAGGAAATAATCAGAGAAGAGAAGCTGGAACCAGAGAATTTGGACTTTTTCTACTAAGAAATGACTCAAATCAATTTATCGATTATCAAAATGATTAAACATGTATTTGTTCATCACATTTGAATGTTTCCTTTAGATTCTGCAGTTTCATCCTTCCATTTACACATCCTTTCAGCCATATCACTGTTTTATGTAGGATCAGCCATAGTTTCATAGTTTTCCACACCATCATCCCCCATTTCAGTTTCATCCTGTCAATCTCCTTTGCTTTTCATCATTGTCTTTCACTCTTCCCTTATTTGTATTTTACTGAGAGAATGTGTCCATAACTAGCAGTATATCACTGCAGTATGATATACAGTATTGTCTCTGGTCATTTTCACCTTATTCTTCTACTTCATTATTTCTCTTCTTTGTTTATATGGAAGTGGAGGTCTGTTTTTTTTTCACCAGATTTACTTGTAAATTTGATAAAACCACAGAGTATTTCTGACTCATTAAGTATTTGGGGTGACAACATTCAGCTCCTCACATTTTGTACCTTTCTGGATTTTCCTGTATGCACAAAACACACAAACCAAACGAATGAAAGACACATATTATATTTCTCCATGACTGTTTAGATGCCAACTGTAAAGATTGATGTTGTGTTGTGCTTCTTCATGGTGAGAGGATGCTTGGCTGCATGAATTTAAACCAGCACTTTCTTTGACTTTGTTTAGTTAATTCAATTCAGCATTCACAATAAAGCATTCACAGTGTAATGTTTATGTATTTTATCCTTTTCCATCTTGTGTTTTACTTCACTTAGGCAGCCAGGCTTCTGCCAGTGTCTTCTGCTCAATTCCCATAATATTTCCTGAAATGGGATTCAAACGGTTCAGTTTTAACCATAGAACAGTAAAGACCACATTTTCCTCTTACATCCCACATATTCATGCATTTGTTGTGTGAGAAGTCCTGTTGGTTTTAAAGGGAATTGGTTGATCAGAATTACATGGAGCCTAAATGTCGATGCTTCAAGGGGGGTTCTAACAACACGACTGAAGACCAATAAGTGTAAAGTGTAAGCGGTGAAATCAATGGTTAACTTCACAATTTTTAAAGCCTGTGTTTATGTGTATTGAATTATGTGTTCTTCCGTAGTCACTTTATTTTTAGTGGTTATTTTCTTCTTGTTGTTCCTTCTGCTGCAGCTGAAAAGAAAAATACTGTCTGTCAAAGGCAGACATTTTTACCAAAAACTGTGGAAGATATCTACATTATTCAACTAAAAGCCTAATATTATCTTCAGATAGACATTTAAATACAGTTTTGCTCATTATGTATGGATTTTTGTCCCCATATTTTACATGGTAAGCACATCTGGGAGGATTTTAGGAGGAGGAATAAGTACAGCAAGCAAAGCCTGTTTCACTCTTCATAGGGGTT
Organism: Lepturacanthus savala; assembly: GCA_030544235.1. Taxonomy (NCBI): domain Eukaryota; kingdom Metazoa; phylum Chordata; class Actinopteri; order Scombriformes; family Trichiuridae; genus Lepturacanthus; species Lepturacanthus savala. The sequence continues at coordinate 35,317,130 of CM060466.1, forward strand.
TTTGACGATTGCTTTAGGAAACATCTACTGAGACCCTAGTTAGAGATATGTTTATCTTAACACAAGCTATTGTTTATTTCATGATCTCATGACATAAACTCTCTCTGACACACACACACAAACACACACACTTCAGGAAACACAGATCAGACCACATCCCTCTTGTCATAAATGGTGAACAGGTGGAAATCATCTCCACCTTCAAGTTCCTGGGCATCCACATCTCCTCCGACAACTCCTGGATGGGCAACACCCCATATTTGACCCACAATGTATGTCAAATACCTACATCGTGGGGACCACCACTTTCTGAATGAGGATGGCATAGTGTTATTTCCAAAAAATCTTTTAGGCCAATGTCCCCACCAACGTAAACAATCACACACAATCACAATGTGAGTCCTAGATTAAGGACCATAGATTACGCAGAACCAAGGAATCCGACAAGCACAGCAGCGGACAACGAGCATCAACGAGGAGCGCCCCAGCCGAGTGAGACACCCTCTTCGTTGTGAGAGAACAACCAGACGGGGAAATGCAGTGTGAAGCCAACCGTCAGCATTGCCCTTGGAGGGAGTTGCATACGCGCCAGGACAGCCTCCTGGAGCTGAGAACTGTGCAGATTTTGAATTACCCGGGGTCACAAAGGACTATGAACTGTTTACAATGAAAGGTGAGTATGTGAAGCCATATATGTTAATGGTGAGATGCAATGGCCTTAAGATTAAGATGGAAATTGACACAGGTGCAGTTATGAGTGTTATGTCAGAGAAGCTGTACTGACAATTATTTGCACATTGACAAATCTGATATTTGAGAGGTGAGTGAGGTGCACACACAGACAACTGTTAAATCTACAAGCCAGATATTCTCTTTTCAAAATCTGCATGAAAATAACTGCCACACAATCAGAATTTTGAATAGATTAGTATCTATTTTAAGATACTAGGGAAAAAAAGGACGGAAGAAAAAGCAGCAAATTCATCCGTCACTTTCCACAGCTGAGATGTGCTCGGACGTGTGAGGTTTCTAACTAATGGGCTGGTGAATAAAGCAAACCAAGAGTGTGTCAATTGGTTTCAGCAACATTACACCCAGAATATGCAAGATGACATTTAACAAAGCACTGCCACAGATGACAAATGTTGAGATGCGCACAGTTGTAGTGAAAATTGTCTTGTGGGTAATGGAATATAATCAAATATTAAAAAAAAAAGAGAGAGACTCTCAAAAGATTCAAAAGGCTTTCAAAGATTTGTATTATTTATTTATGTTTTTTTATGTTTATTATGTCAGGGACAATATAAAAGCAATGCAGCAAGTTACAAAAACATGATGCTGTTTTATTGTATATGTGGTTTATAGTTTACAACCCCAGGCCCTGGTTTGGCCTTTCTATATTATACACTTATCTACCTAAAGGTAGAATTTTATGAATTACAAAGAAGCTCTATATAAATACAATTCCAAGTTTGCAGCCAAATTCATGATTTTATTACAAATGCAAACTATGACAATGACAGAATCAGTGTCAAATTCATAAAAAAATCAAGATCATTTCAACTCTTTCATTACTCTAACTACTTAGTTGGTTTTCAGCCATCAGTTAACCTTTTCATTAAATTCAACCCATTGAGTTGGCCAAATATCAATCCTGTGGTCAGTTTAGGAGATGACTTGTGCAACAAAGAGCAACAATAAAAGACGAGTTCCTTTGTTTCTGGAATCAACTTTTTTTTCATAAGCTGCTGTAGACAGATGATAAAATCTGCATGGGTGTACTGGCCCCTCAGATTTTCTTCCTCAGAGCAGCAGCTGTGTCACACAGCACTAACCCGGAGATCTCAACAAATTTGATGCTTGACAAAACACAGAGGCTTACGTTCCCTCTGAGGACATGTTGCCTCTTTACCTCATATCCCACAGTGATACAGTGGAGAAATGGATTCCTCTCTGCTTAAACGCAGATTTTCACACAACCACATTGGCCTGACCTTTTTTTTTTCTTTGCATTGTTTGGAACAAATATCAGTCACTTTACAGCTTACTAAACACAGAAATAGGACCATATGAATCATATTTAGCCATCTGCCCACACTTGGTTTTGGCCTAGCTAAAACTGAATTACATCACTCACACACACACACACACACCTGCCATATGGTTGAATAGTGAAGTCAATGTGTACTCTGAGTTACATCAGACAAGTAAGCCAAAGCACTGAGCCAGCTGGATGGCTGGATCTGGATTCACTTTAAGATGAAGTGGAGACATTCAAACCATATTTGGAAGTGTCTAGAAACATATAGAATAGCGTGATATCAGGTAAAATTCCTCTGTAAATTAGAGCCAATGATACAAATGATTTAAACTGTTGATATAACTGTGGTTGACTAGTAACAGGTGATTTGATTAGTTTCTGGTTTCTATGGTGATTTGATGGTAAAAAGTGGCACAGTGGATATTTTAAGATTTATAGGACCTAAATATGTATATATTATCACATAATTCCAACAAAAATGATCAGAAACAGTTATTATGAATTATAAATATACATGGTAAAGGCATATTTGGTATTATGTTATTGTCCTGTAGATGAAAATTGAGCATGTTGGAGTACACAGCAGCAGATAGTGGTAAGAAGTGATAAGTGATCTGCATGTGTTAGCTACAAAGGCAAAACGGAATGGGCTAAATATCAGGAAGTGTTTCATTTTCCCCACTATAAGACAGTGATTTGCTGTGACAGCTCAGACTGGATACCATATGCCTTCTTCTCCAAGCCAAGATCTCACTGCTGACTGTATGTGGCCCTTAAAGTGGTCCACTGACTTTTTAATGTCCTTTCCTAATATTCCTCAACATGGTTCCATCGTTTCTTTTTTCCTTTCTGACACCTTCTTCTAGCCCTGTACAGAAGGACGCTTTCCAATAACCTTTACTTGTCCTATCACACTGCAGGGTTTCCAATTATAAAGAAAGGAGCGATGCAGCAGTGTGAAGGCGCCTGGTTTCCTCCCTGCAACATGACACAGCTCTGGCAGTGGCAGTAATCCATTCCAATGAACAGGCTACATGAGGGCACTGTTCAACATTAGACATGATAAGAAGCCAATTGGTTGTATTAATATAGCATTAAACACAATATGCTGAAGCAGCTGGTATTCATTAGCCATTTTAATCATTAAAACATTTTATTCAGGTTATGTTAAAAAAAAAATAAAGTCATTAAAAACTCAGTAAGCAAAGAATAAATTGAGTAAATGTGCTCGGTCAACTTATCTTTCCATATGAGATAATGTATTTTCCTCCTCTTAATTAGGTTTAATCTAAATTAATCTAAAGAACTTTACTTGTTTATAGTAATAATCTACATTTGGATAGAATAAGTAACCTACAAACTTTATTTATTGTTTATTCCTGTCTTGTTAAATGAGAGGTCATGTGAATGTAAATCTGGTAGAATGGAAGCTGGCCATGTGATGATGGTGAAAATGGTGAGAGGGGTTGAAAGGCCTGCAGCCCAGGTCAGAGGACAAAGAGGCTAGATGTTGGACTTTCTTTAGATTGTCTCCAGGCAGCTGATCATCAGGAATAAGGACACATGGTGAGCTGTTGACCTAATAGAGAGAGGTCTGACCAGGTCTGGTCTCTTGAAGGTTCAGCATCATGAAGACAGATCTATAATTTGGACCCCAGATGCTCTAGAATTAAACATGTGTTTTGACAGTTTTTTTTTTGGGAATAAAACTCTGTGAAGAGAAGACGTGTTGGATGGTGATTTCTTCAATCAGCACATCAACAACAATAACTTATTAATGACCAATTACAATGTGTCCCTGCACTCAAATCTATAGGGTACAAGTTGATGCCACTTTTTAGATTTTAATCAATGAGATGATATACCAATATATAAGATGATTTAACAATGTGGATCTTTTTATGCTGAAGACATTCTGACATGTCACAGTAAGAAAAGTGTAAGTGTAAATAAGGAAAATGAATGATTGAATTCCATTTAGCTGCTTTCGTCTCTGTTGGCATGCTGGCTCAGTGTGATACTCACAGCTTACTGACTCATGAATAGAGCGAATATTATTAGTAACAGCTGGGCTTTTCCTGTTCTGACAAGTCAAGGTGTCTGCTGTGAAAAAGCCCTGTTTGGTGAAACTCAGTGATTACTCTGTGCTGTCTTTTTCATAATTTGTGCTTAACATAATAAGATTGTTTTGGTTTTGCAAGATGGCTCTGTTTAGCTACCACAGAGTGTGAAGTGTTCAAAGCTGCAGCCACTCTGGATGATTCTTCTGTCAGTGTACAGGACAATGCTGACTACATGACATCAGCACCTGCGTGGAGAACATTGTGTCCTCCATAAAAGTCAGGAAGTTTCCTTACCAGAAGCCCTGGATAAACAGTCAGGCACGCTGTATGCTGCGTTTATATCTGGTAGTGAGACCGAGCACAAAGCTAGCGAGGAAAGCCATCACAGCAGCCAAGAAGCAGCACAGAGACCAGCTGGATGGCTTCTATTCTACCGCTGGTCCAGGGTGCATGTGGCCTTAAAGCACATCACAGACTACAGGAACAGCACCAGTACCATCAGGACCAGCACCAGTACCATCAGGAGCAGCACCAGTATCATCAGGACCAGTACCAGTACCATCATGAGCTGCACCAGTACCATCAGGACCGGTACCAGTACCATCAGGAGCAGCACCAGTATCATCAGGAACAGCACCAATACCATCAGGACCAGTACCAGTACCATCAGGAGCAGCACCAGTATCATCAGGACCGGTACCAGTACCATCACTGCCACAAACAGCCTGCCTGATGTCCTGACCCCTTTTTATGCCAGTAGCACTCCAATCATTATGAAGTGCTTTCAGAGAGTGATGCTGAGCCACATTTAGAGCACGATACTAGACTCCCTGCAGTACACCTACAACTGGTCCACCATGATACCACCACTGTTGCCCTGCACATCTCCCTTAAACACCTGGAGAATAAAGACTCCTACATCAGGATGCTGACTACAACTCTGCAGTCAATACAGTCCTCCCCTCCTAACTCACTACCAAACTGCTCTCTATTGGACTACACCCCACCCTCTGGGACTGGTTGCAGGACTTTCTGACTGGCAGGCCTCAGTCTGTCAAGATAGGGACCAGGACCTCAGCAGCATCAGCACCAGGAACACAACAGGAGTGGTCCTCAGCCCCATCCTCTACAACCTGTTCACCCACGACTGTGTGGCCTCCCATAAGGACAACGTCATCCTGAAGTTCACATACGACAATGCCATGATAGGATGCATCACTGGAAGAGATGGAGGAGGTGATGGAGCAACCAGAATAGAGGAGGTTATGAAGGAGGTGGTGGAGGAGCCTACAGGATGGAGGAGGTTATGAAGGAGGTGGTGGAGAAGCCTACAGGATGGAGGAGGTGATGAAGGAGGTGGTGGAGGAGCCTACAGGATGGAGGTGGCCATGTGGTGTGAGGACAACTTCACATCTGATATAGTTTATACCTGATATAGTTTACATCTCATATACTTTGCACATGACTTGTAAATATCTGTACATAATCTCCAGATATATAATTAATATTTATATTCTATGTTACTTGTGTTATATAATTCTTGTTCTTTATTGAATTTAATTTTATTTCATGATTTTTATTTATATTGATACAGCATTCATGAGGACAGCAAGTAAGAATTTCATTGTACAGACATTGTTGAACATGACAATAAACACTTTGAAACTTAAATCTTGTTTTGTGGTTTAACATGTCATTAACATGTCATCAACTCGTCATTAATATGTCATCAACATGTCATCAATATGTCATTAACATGTCATCAATGTCATTAACATGTCATCAATATGTCATCAACATGTCATCAATATGTCATTATATGTCATCAATATGTCATCAACATGTCATTAACATGTCATCAACATGTCATTGACATGTCATCAATGTCACTGACATGTCATCAACATGTCATCAACATGTCGTCAACATGTCATTAACATGTCATCAATATGTCATAAACATGTCATCAACATGTCATTATCATGTCATCAATATGTCATCAACATGTCATAAACGTGTCATAAACATGTCATCAATATGTCATCAACATGTCATTATCATGTCTTCAATGTCATCAACATGTCATCAACATGTCAAACATGTCATCAATATGTCATTAACATGGCATCAACATGTCATCATTTCTTGTTACCTGCTGCCTGTTGCTCTGTTTTTTTGTTTGTTTGTTTTTTTGGATAAAATCCAACCAGGCATCTTGAAACACGGTAGTAAGAGTTGACTGGTGAGGGGTTTTATTCATTTTCTGAGGTACCTGTGGTATCTGAAGTACCTGTGGTATCTGAGGAATCTGGGGTATATGAAGAATCTGAGGTATATGAGGAATCTGAGGTATATGAGGATTCTGAGGTATATGAGGAATCTGAGATATATGAGGTAACTGAGGTATATGAGGATCTGAGGTATCTGATGAATCTGAGGTATATGAGGTATCTGAGGTATATGAGGAATCTGAGGTACCTGAGGTATCTAAAGGAATCTGAGGTATCTGAGGAATCTGATGTATATGAGGTATCTGAGGTATATGAGGTATCTGAGGTATATGAAGTATCTGAGGTATATGAGGAATCTGAGGTATATGAGGAATCTGAGGTATATGAGGTATATGAGGTACCTGAGGTATCGAAAGGAATCTGAGGTATCTGAGGACTCTGAGGTATCTGAAGTATCTAAATGGATGATCATAACAGCCAATAGATATCCACCTTCACCTCTGGGACAACCAATCATATGGGGCATTGGGTTTCTAAAGAGCCAGGCATCAATAAAGTCATGAGGGGGGGCCCGTTGGGTGAGTGAGTTCAGTGGTGATTAACGAGATGGCCTCTTAATAGGACTCTGACACACTATTGGCTGGTAGTCTGACAGGAAATCACCAATCATGGTGCAAGGATCATGGGGTTTCTCTGTCTTAATAAGAAGTGAGTAGGAAGATGGAAAGAGAGAAACACCAAGTGATAGTGAGTAATGCAGGACACACACACACATCTGAATGCCTCCATTTCCTTCATATAGTGCATGTTTTGTGTACATGTTTCCATTCATATGCTCCATGTATGTAGATATGGTTTGGGTATGAGTGGAAATACACCACATGTTATAAGGTGTGTGTGTGTGTCTGCAGTCCCAGTGAAACTGGCTGAGCTGTTTTATTCCATTTGAAGCTGTTTATGCTGCCTGGTTAAAGTTTGATGAGACCTCTGCTAGTAAATGAACACAGGAATTTGGAGAGAGAGACGCAATGCGGAAAATATACCAAGTCTGTGTTTGTGTATGTGTGTGTGTGTGTCTGCCATGCTGTGAAAATTAGGTCTTAACCGAAAACCACACTGAACACGTTTGTTGGTTTGGAGTGTGTGTCTAGGCTTAAAGCATTTGCATGTGTTTTATTTGTAAACTGAGCTCACATCATGTGTTTGTGTCTATTTGTGTGTGTCAGTGGCGGAAATGAGAGTGTGTGAGATTGGCATGTAATTATCACAGTGTCAGCTCAGTGATACTCTGCTGGGTCATTTATCCTCTGACTGTCATCACTCCACACCCTCTAGGACTCCACTATCCCACCACACTGTGTGTGTGTGTGTGTGTGTGTGTGTGTGTGTGTGTGTGTGTGTGTGTGTGTGTGTGTGTGTGTGTGTGTGTGTGTGTGTGTGTGTGTGTGTGTGTGTGTGTGTGTATGTGTGTGTGTGTGTAAAAAGGCATAGTCAAACATTTGTTGTAAATGCTCTAAATTTTAAAAAGACCATTACATAACAATTATGAAGGAATAATAGTTGCTGAACTCTAAATTGCTTCTAAACAGTTTACTAGATATCCATGAGGAATTCCAATAAACGATATCCAGCCTCAGCTTTGTCCTTGATTACATCCATGTTTATCACTGTCACTAAAAGAAGAGTTTTCTGTTTTAACTCCATTGGCTGAGAGCATTCCATAAATTATAAAAGTAAAGTGGATGAAACTGGATGTTACCCAAAACTCAGCATTTTAGACAAATGAAACCAAAAACACCTGCCAAAATAAATGGCCCTCTATTAGTATTGTGATGCAGTATTCCCATGTTTTAAGAGTTTCCAATTCAAAGTAAATATTATTAGTTATAATCATGTCAAAGGATATGCAGTCACATTCAATAGCATTTATTGTTACTTATCTGCTTTTCTGTCCCCAAATGCTGCTAGCCTTTATAAAAGTTCTTTATAAAAGCTTAAAAAGGCATTTATAATCTGAAGATAAATACAATCCTGACACTCACATTCCACTTCACTCTAATAGCAAAGAGTTTGTTCACAGTTAAAGGTGTCATGGTTGTTTTGAATGAATTGACAGTATTATACTTGCCCCTCTCTATTCATTCCACAAGAAAATAAACTTAAAATTAACCATATGTAAAAAAAATAACATGTATATATAATATTTACTCATCAACTGGGTGTTAAAAAACATGTGATCCTGCACTCTTTAGATAAGAAGAACCTGTGTTAATGCTTGTTCAAAGTGTTGCTACACACTCTACCATCTTTAACTGTGAACATCATGAATGCACAAATAACATAGAGCAGCATTAATAATTAAAACATCTCAGGAATCATTATCATCTGGTGCAGTCATCTGCAGTAATGAGAAAGTAATCACAACAACTGCTGTAGCACACATTTAACCATGTCGTCAACAATTATATGAGCAGCTAAAAAGCTGAAGAAAAGTCTTTCATGTTAGTGATAAATCATCACTGCTGTGTAACTGTAACCAGGGCGTTTTTATTTGATTTCAAACAAAAAGACATTTTATTTTGTTTTCTATTACCAATTTAAATATGTATATATCATTTTATTTTCCTGAGTTGCAGATGGCAGCTGAGCCCTGAAATAAAACACGCTGTTATGCTGTAGTCACATAGTTTTATATGAGTGAATGGACGTGTTGTTGTCATGTGAAGCTAAGCTAATGCTAGCCTGCTGTATTTCTAGGTGTGTGAGGTTAGGAATGTGCTGCTGTGCTTCTGTGCACTTTTTATTTGTTATGTTGCTGTAGGGCTTTGTGATGCATGAAGAATGATTCCATGGACCTGAATAGAATCAGATGTTTGGTGTTGATGCTGAATCGTCCCAGCAGTCACACTAGAAACACAGATGTGTTTATTGGTGCATCAGACAAGTGTTATTAGATCAGTAGGAAACCCGTCAGGCATCAGGAAAAATAAATTCAAAGCATTTATTCCCAAATAAAATAAATGGCTCACGTCAAAGTCACGTAGCGCAAATACATTGAGGACACAGTGGCAGCTAGCCCAAGAACAATCAACAAGAATTAATGTGAGATAAATGAATAAAAATGCTGTTATTTTATACAAACTACATCAGCAATACAAATATCATGGCTCTGTTAGCATTCACACAAACAAAAAGCTCCTGCAGGTTTTTGAATAAAAGTGCACAATTATGCAAAAACAGAAAGCAATCAGCATCCTTTCTTAAGCATTGTTCTGTGTTTTTGGTGCTGAGTTAAATGCCATTTCATTGCTGTCATGTCTGGTGAACAGTAAAGCACAACTAAGCAGAAATACAGCAATAGACTGTTTTGTCAAATAAAGAAACACTAGTGCTGAATATAAGCTTTCTGTTGTTCTAATTTGCATACAAATGTGTAACTCACTACTGTGTATGCACACGTCAATGATAGGTTCCTAAAAGTAGACTAGAGATACTAGACTAGTGTAAAACAACAGTGAAATTAAAAGACACCACACAAGAATATAAAGTTTTTCTTTCTTTAGTAATAAAAAAATTAAAAGTGTTTACAATCTCCAAAATAAAAAGAAAATGGACCCTTTTAAAAATAAAATGTTCGAAAACAAAGAAAAAGAAAACAGTTCCTTCCAAGTAGTTCAGCGTTAATCCCAACGTGCAACATTAATTCGGTTTGTAAAGCGTTAAGTCAAGTAGTCGAGTCAGTCATAGTCAAAGCGATGTGACCCGGCTGACACAATTATTATATTACCAGAGGGAATGACAGGATCACTGGAATGGTTGGCTCATCAACCAAGTCATCAACTCTTCATTGGTATCCAGATCCAGCCCAAAAACTTGACCTGTGTAACCCTTCATTAAGCTATGATATATATACATCAGGCCAATATTATATCCTCAATAATATATCAGTTTAAATTACAACATTTAACTCAATCTCTCAAACTAGACATGTGCAAGTTGCATAACCTACACTTGTTTTATACTGAAAAGCACTACATAGCATTCAAATAAATAACCAGTATTTAGTAATCAGGACGAATACCAAGAAATAAACATTTATACTGAAATCGCTTCGTGAGGACACGTTCAGACCTCTCACCTTCACATTGAATGTGTAATACATTCAGCTCATTTGGAGCTTTAAGCTTACTTATTCTGACCAAAATATACCCAACATGTATTAAGAAAACAAAATACAATTCTGACATTTCACCAAGTATCACACAAAATATCACACATTTCAAATGGGAAGTAAAGAATAGAAAAGTTGTTTTACCAACACGATTCAAACAGAAGAAACACTTCATGAAATGAAACTTCTATCTTCAAAATATACAGTTGTCCCTTTATAATTCCAAAGGAAACTTAAATACCATAAACAAACTTAGAGATTATTTCTTTAATGTTTCTTGCTCGCAGATGGAGCAAAAGAAAATAGAGTGTCCAACTCTCCGGTTCTTGTTAGCTTGATGGACTGATGGCTCTACAGGAAGCCAAATGCTTACAAACAGCATGTCAAAATAAAAGTACCCAATCATAACCTTCACAGTAAAAGCAATGCTATATCAAAATACATTTAAATCATGCTTATAACAATAAGAACCCATCATACATGAATTGTTTCATCGAAGTTATCACTATTTACTATCCCATTTTACTATTTATTACTATTTATGCTTTAATCAACTATTTATTGTACCTTTTTATTATGAATTTGTCAACTGGGTTACACATGTTATGGCCCAATCAAAACATGTATTCAAAGAATTAATACGGTATATTATTTGAAAGTCTTTGGAGAAATCTAATATGTCACCTCCTGCTGCCATTTCCATTGTCATAGTATAGTATAATCTCATATCTACTCAATCATCATGTCAAGTACAGACACGAAAATCCACATATCCTGAAAAGATGAAAACTTGATTTTAATCTCTTTTTATTTTGTTATCCTTCCAGTTTCTTCCATCTTTTAAATGTGTTAAGGTAGAGACAGTAAATACTCTATTTGTCTCTTGGCTGGGAGCGTTTCCCTTTAATCACTTTCTATTCAGTTAGAAATGATGTTCATGAATGTGTTTCTGTACGAGCTTTCCATTACAGTGCATGAATGTGTGGAGCTTGAGAAAAATTGCAAAATTTCAATTTTCAAAACAAGAAACGTTCACTCCTTCATTTTATAAAAGCTCCAAGCTTAAACATCATCCTGTAGAAGGCCATGTGAGGTAATCCACACCATGCTTTTCTACCTGCTGAGTGGAGGCACACTACTGGATTTATAGTCATCAAGTGAAGAAAAGTTTATTCTATCCTGACATTGCCTTTCTATTGATTTACACTCCCTGTCCTTTCTGGTGTTTTCCTTATAAAAAGGTCCTCCAGTGCTCGGCTAAACCTTCCACTTCTATGAACTTCTCTCGGTCAAATGTCCACTAAGACTGACCAGACCTGTTGGCTTCTGTCCTGATACCAATGATTATAACATAGTAGGGGTGTGTAGATCGAGACGAGATTTTAAGAAAACTAAATTACAAATTATATGAATGCCTGGATTTTATAACTCTGTAAGCCTTAACTTTTAATGAACTTCTTCCTTTTAATGAACTTCTTCCTCTACAAATTGAAACTAAAATAAAATGTTATAAAAGTTAAAATATATAGAAAAAAATTATACATTTGTCCTTTTTTCAAGTAAAAACAATATGTGCAAAACAAAAAGTTCTTCTCTGTCAGCAGGCGCAGTTGTTGATTTCTGTACTGAGCTGTGGTAGTGCTGTAAATGTCTGCATTGTGCTCGTATTCGCTGCGCTGTACACCATTGTTTGCATACAGTGTCTGCATATTGTCTGTGTCTTATCAGTCACTCTCTTAACATTTATCATTTCTGCCGGGAACCCAAAATGCTGCCAAACAAACGATTTAAAAGCGGCGGGGGCATCGTCAATAGTAATACCTGTGTTTTCCATCATTCTGGCTGCTTGCTGGATAAATCTCACGACACAGAATTTTAACGCGACGAACAATCTCGTCAAATCACATCTCGCGAGATCTCGTCACACGAGATCTCGTCACACCCCTATAACATAGTATTGTAATAAATATCCAGGTGTTGTTAAGGTTTGTCTGCTGTTTAGTTCCTCCTTTGAAATCTAGAATAGAATTTAAGATTCTTCTCCTTACATTCAAAACTCTCCATGGTCAGGCACCATCATATATAAAAGAGCTCATAACACCTTACTACCCCTCTAGAACACTGCACTCTCAGGATGCTGGGCTCCTTGTGGTTCCTATTGTCTCCAAAAGTAGAATGGGAGCCAGAGCCTTCAGCTATCAAGCTCCTCTTCTGTGTTCGGGAGGCAGACACAGTTATCACTTTTAAGAGTAGACTCAAGACTTTCCTTTTTGATAAAGCTTATAGCTAGGGCTGGCTCTGGTCATCCCTTAGTTATGCTGCCATAGGATTAGACTGCTGGGGGACTCCTCTCTTTCCCTCCCTCTCCCTCTCTCGCTTTCTCTCTCTCCCTCTCTCTCTCTCCCTTTCTCTCCACCTCCATCTGTGGACTTACATGCGTGATGCTTGATACATGTCTGTCAGTCCTGGTTCATCTATCCATGGAGAGATCCATGGGAGTGGATCTCTCCTTCACTCTGGTTCTCCCTGAGGTTTCTCCTTTTTCCCACTGGGTTTTGCCGCGAAGAAGGGTCTAAGGACAGGGGATGTCTGGGTCACTGACTGAATTTTGTTAAGCCCAGTGAGGCAACTGTGTTGTGATGTTGGGCTATAAATAAAAATTTAATTGAATTGAAATCTGCCTTTCCTTTGGTTTCAGGTGACCTGTCCCTTCCTCCTGTGTCTCCTATGTGGGTGATTGTCTTCCTGCCCTGATTGTTTCCACCTGTTATCTTGTGTATATCAGTCTACATCTCCCCTTGTCCTGTGCCACTTTGTCTTCTTCTGTTTCTTGTGTTCTCCAGGCTCCATGTTCATGTTCCTCATGTTCCAGCCTATGTTCTGGTTTTGTATTTTGTTTGATATTTTTTGTTTTTTTTACAAAAGTTTTTTTTCTTCGACAAGAGTGTTTTGTGTGTGTACTTTATCATTAAAAGACTACTTTGTCTACTAGTCATGTATTTGGATCCAGAATTCTAGTCCAGTTGTGACATTGTCAGCCTGTACAGGGCGTTTTATTTTGAAAATATTATAAAAAAATTATAATTTGAAAAATTATAAAAATATCGGTGTTAAAAACATGCTGATCCTAGAGCATCCAAATTATAGATCTGTCTTCATGATGCTGAACCTTGGAGAGCCTCTGGACCAATGTGAGACCTCTAGCTATTCATCACAAACATCTTCTTTATAGACCTCTCTCTGTACTAGGTCAACAGCTCACCACGTGTCCTTATTCCTGATGATCAGCTGCCTGGAGACATACTAAAGAAAGTCCAACATCTAGCCTCTTTGACCTCTGACCTGGGCTGCAGGCCTTTCAACCCCTCTCACCATTTTCACCATCATCACATGGCCAGCTTCCATTCTACCAGATTTACATTCACATGACCTCTCATTTAACAAGACAGGAATAAACAATACACATCTTAGTTTGTAGGTTACTTATTCTATCCAATTTAGATTATTACTACAAACAAGTAAAGTTCTTTAGATTCATTTAGATTAAAGCAAATACATGGAAAATTCACTCCACTCAAAATGTAGATACACCGAAAGTCTTAAATTCTTTTAGTGGTCATATTATTCAGGGACCACTTCAGTATAAAGCCTTCAGAGAAAACTTTAAGGACAAAGATGAATAAGCACAGGCAGAAGCAGAAGAGAAGGACAATGAAGATATGACACATTCCACTGGTCTTTTCAGAGCTTCTCCAAGGCTTGACTGAATTTAGACATTAGATAATATTGTCCTCGTCATTCTAGCAGTGATAATGACAGGGTTTTCACTGAAGCTAATGTTTTCACTCACTAGAAGTCACTAAGAGTTTCAGCAAAGTAACTAAAATATTAAATGATTACTGAGATATGTGGTGCTGCAGTGAACCAACACGAGACATGAAGAAACATGAAGAGACATGAAGAGACATGAGTAGACATGACGGAACATGAAGAGACATGCGGAGACATGAAGAAACATGAAGAGACATAAAGAGACGCGAAGAAACATGAAGAGACATGAGGAGACACGAGGAGACATGAGGAGACATGAAGAGACATGAAGAGATATGAGGAGACATGAGGAGACATGAAGACACATGAGGAGACATGAAGAGACATGAGGAGACATGAGGAGACATGAAGAGACATGAGGAGACATGAGTAGACATGACGGAACATGAAGAGACATGCGGAGACATGAAGAAACATGAAGAAACATGAAGAGACATAAAGAGACGCGAAGAAACATGAAGAGACATGAGGAGACACGAGGAGACATGAGGAGACATGAAGAGACATGAAGAGATATGAGGAGACATGAGGAGACATGAAGACACATGAGGAGACATGAAGAGACATGAGGAGACATGAGGAGACATGAGTAGACATGACGGAACATGAAGAGACATGCGGAGACATGAAGAAACATGAAGAAACATGAAGAGACATAAAGAGACGCGAAGAAACATGAAGAGACATGAGGAGACACGAGGAGACATGAGGAGACATGAAGAGACATGAAGAGATATGAGGAGACATGAGGAGACATGAAGACACATGAGGAGACATGAAGAGACATGAGGAGACATGAAGAGACATGAGGAGACATGAGGAGACATGAAGACACATGAGGAGACATGAAGAGACATGAGGAGACATGAGGAGACATGAAGAGACATGAGGAGACATGAGGAGAAATGAAGACACATGAGGAGACATGAAGAGACATGAGGAGACATGAGAAGACATGAAGAGACATGAGGAGACATGAGGAGACATGAAGACACATGAGGAGACATGAAGAGACATGAGGAGACATGAAGAGACATGAGGAGATATGAGGAGGGAGAGAACTGATTGATTTGATGTGGATGTGAAGTTTCTGCATCTTCATGTCTGATTTATAGGCAGAAATTACATTTACATTCATTTAATATTGACCCTTAATATTTAAAAAGCTATATAGCTAGTTTTTTTTGGATGGAATGTAGCATTTTTGATATTAACTACTTTCAATACTTAAAAAATGCTGAAAACATGACACTGTCTTTTTTTTATATACATTTCTGTATCTAGAAAGGCAGCTGTTTTTTTGGATCCATGTATTTATTAAACTCTGTGGACATGTCTTGCAATATTCCTTTTCCTTGTGAACTGTTTGTGATTCATGGTAGTTGAAGCGTTGCCACCACATTTTGCGATGAATGACTAGTTCGCAGCTTTAATTACAGGAGACTGAACACATTTACATGAATGCAGCAGTTTCTCATGAAATCTATTTCACACATTTTCCAGCAGCAGTGTGTGCTCGTCCCTTTAATTATCGCTCCCAGCTATGTTCCATCTTATCTTCATGGAGTTTCACATGTGTCATAATGTTTTTGAACATACTCTCGATAAATGGAGATTGAGATAAAATCACTCTGTCTTCCTCCATGTTTTTCTCTGGGCATATTGTGCTTGTAGAAAATATGCTGTCACACTTCCTCTCCCTCCTCACTTTGATAGAAAGAGGTTAGTTTAGTGGTGGATACTAATTATCTACTGGAGTGCTTTGAATGCCAAACAGATGGCGATCAATATGAACCAAAAGGGAAAAAGTGACTCTGGCAGACACACACACACACACACACAGACACACACACACACACACACACACACACATTCATAGTGGGGGTATTCTAAAGTGAAACTGTTTATAGTGATGTGCTGCTATCCATTATCACATATCTTCATTATTCTGCTGATGATAGCGGGTTAAAAATAGTGTGAAAAAGAGGAACAAAAGAGGAAGAAGGGACAGAAGGAAGAAAGAACCAGTTGAGCAGTTCAGGAAAGTCTCTTTGTCCTCTTTTGAGTTTTTGACATCATTCATATCGAGGACATGAATTCTCTTCTCTCAGTCAGTAACACTGCTGCTGCAGTTCATCCTCAGCTTGTTTTCAACTCTCCTTCCTTCCCGTTTCCTCTTCTCTCTTCTCTTTCACATCCTTTCTCCTCCCTCCTTTCCCCTTGTCATCATCACCTCTTCCAGTTTGTCTCCTCCTCCTCCTCCTCCTCCACCTCTTGATGTGATTAACAACAAGCTTGGCAGGGGGTATTTTCTATTTGGACTAATCAAACTAACTTCAGGATTTTTTTTGTCAAATTACTTTACTGTGCTGTTTGATCATGTTGCTAATCATCCGTAATTCCTTTTTTTTCAATTTCTTGAACATGATTTTGAAAACAGACTGAAATATGACTGGAAATTGTATTTATTTCTCTTTATTTCGCTCCATATACACTAATCAGTCAACACATCAATATGGAGATCACAACAAATCATGTCCCAGCTTTCATGCTACTACAGTAAACTGTAAGCTTAGCAAATATTATAATGAACATAAAATATTGTATGTATCCAGTACATCTGACAATTACAGTAAAAAAATGAAAATCTGACATGCAACACAGAAAATACTATAATAATCTCTTGGACTTGCTGGATCTGACCAGAAAATTTCATCAATATAGTCGATAGGCGACTTGGCATATTCTCATTGGGACAATATGGGAAGAACCAACCCTTGTTGAATATCCAGGCCTGCACCGCTGCAGTGGGGGTACCCCAGGCCTGCAGGTTGTAAACCTTCCACCTCCATGCTGAGAAAACCTCTCCACTGGATTTGGAAATGGAGGGTACAGTGGATTTCACACACCAGACTGTGTGAATTTGTTTCCCACATTTGATCCATCTCACAAGAGAGCAGTGATTGGCAGCAGTGAATCAGATATCCCCCTCAGGTCCAACCCTCTAATACTGAGTGCCAACAAGTTTACAGTCTTCGTTCCGGTACCTGTATGTGTGTACTCTGATGTTCTCCTGTGATCACTGGATTAATTCTGTGTTTTAGCGCTTACTGTTTTCTTCTTTTTGCTGCAGTCCCTCGTGTCTTTCCGTCCACCTTACGCCATCCCCCTCTCAGTCCCTGGCTGGGTAGCGCAGAACTGTCACTGCCTCCGCTGCCAGCCACCACCCTTAGTTTAGTTGCACATTTTTGTTTTGAATAAATCTCCAGTTCGCTCTCCACCAGTCTCTGTGTCTGCTCTGGGGTCTTACCAAGAACCAAACCGTCTCACTTATTCCATTTTTATATCAACTGCAGGACCTGGTTTTCATTCATGCAGATAAGATGTAAAATACACACAATATTTGACATGTTATGTTGCTGGGTTGAGTGAAGGTGACTTGAGAAGAGTTCATAGTGTAGCAGACGTCCAGCTATTGGTCAGAGTTATGATTAATGGTCTACAGAAGGTGTGATGAACTTCCCAACAGGCATTGTTTTGTAGTGCGGTGCTGGGCAGTCAAATGTTTCATCAGGTCCATGTTTTGACCATTTGTGGATAATGTTTGTCGCTATGGTTCAATGGAGTGCCAACGCTTTAGAAATGTCTTTATAATAGGGGTGTGACGAGACGCTCAGCTCACGAGACGAGACGAGACGAGACCCGAGATTGGGTTCACGAGATCGGGACGAGACGAGATTTTAAGGAAAACTAAATTACAAATTATATGAATGCCTGGACAACAGACTTTTATTTAACTGAGTTGTAGTGATGGGAATTGTCGTTCACTTTGAAGAAGTAGTTCAGATCGTTCAGTAAAAAGATCTGTTCATTTCGTTCAGCGCGCACGGGGGGGTGCAGAGAGCATGTGTGTATATGTATGCGTATATGTATATAATATAATAAACAAAAATGATTTCTGATTCATTGGTTATTTTAAGGGCGACACGGTGGCGCAGGGGTTAGCGCTGTTGCCTCACAGCAAGAAGGTCGCAGGTTCAAGACCTCCTTGGTCCGGGGTCTGGGACCTTTCTGTGTGGAGTTTGCATGTTCTCCCCGTGTCTGCGTGGGTTTTCACCGGGTACTCCGGCTTCCTCCCACAGTCCAAAAACATGCTCAGGTTAATTGGCAACTCTAAATTGCCCATAGGTGTGAGTGTGTGAGTGAATGGTGTGTGTGCCCCACGATTGGCTGGCGACCATCTGGGGTGTATCCCTGCCTCTCGCCGTAACGCGCTGGGATAGGCTCCAGCAGACCCCTGCGACCCTAATGAGGAATAAGCAGGTATAGAAAATGACTGACTGACTGACTGGTTATTTTAATAAGGGTAATACTTATAACAATATTTTTTATTATTATTAATAATATCAGTATTATTGTTTTTAACTAATTTTAACTAGCTTTTAATGTAAAGTGACTTTGAGTTGTTATTGTTTTTAACCAACCTTTACTGTAAAATGTCTGAGTTTTAAAAGCTATATAATTTTTTTTAAAAAACGACACATACACCGACAGTACAAGAACGAACCGTACACTGAACGGCTTCCCCTTAAAGTCATTCAGTGGATTCGTTCAGAACTATTTCACGGGAAGCCGTTCACTAAATGGCTCAGACCTACGGGCAAGTGGTTCAGTGAACGGTTCGCACCCACTAACAGGGAAGCGGTCAGTGAACGGCTCGCACCCACTTCGAGGAAAGTAGTTCAGTGAACGGCTCGGCGGAGCACCACGCATGCGCCGCGCCGTACGCCGCGCTGTACGGCATTGTTTGCATACAGTCTCTGCATATTATCCGTGTCTTACCATTTATCATTTCTGCCGGGAACCCCAAATGCTGCCAAACAAACGATTTAAAAGTGGCGGGGGCGTCGTCAATAGTAATACCCGTGTTTTCCGTCATTCTGGCTGCTGGGTGGATAAATCTCGCGAGACAGAATTTTAACGCGACGAGCAATCTTGTCAAATCACATCTCGCGAGATCTCGTCACACGAGATCTCGTCACACCCCTACTTTATAACCATTTCTAAACTGATAGATCTCAATTATTTTCTTTCTCATTTGTTCATACATTCCTTTGGTCTACTTCTCTTTGTCAAGCAGGTCCTGTTGAAGTGGGATTCATGTGGGATGAGCATTGGCAGCCCCACACCACCTGCCTCTTTCTTTCTTTGACATCATTCCTGCTCTCCAGTCTACTCATCCAGGCTGTAGAATCGATGGACTTCTTCCTAGGGATATCATTGACGTAGTGAGACTCAATAGAAACAATGATCACTAGGGCAGAGGGAGATACAGGAGGGAAGCTGCAGTCCTCATCTTTTCTCCACTACACATTCTGTTGTTTTGGAAAAAAAGCTTAAATGAAACTAGTTGCCTTCTGCCCTGAATTATCCTTTAGAAAAAGAATTGTCTGACAATGACACTGATGGAAGCTTCTAATTGGCTACAACAGTCAGAAGAGGTAAATAAAGTGTGCTTATTATCTCAGATGCCGAGCTAATGGAGTTGGTGTTGAAAGATGACAACCAAAGAACCTGTAACATATAAAATGAATGGAATGTTATTAAGTGCTGATCAAACTGATTTATATATCTACCATTTACATTATAGCCGCAACCTTGACACATACACTATATGGATCTTAAAGAGACAGTTTCCTTCTATATTACAACTTGTATTTCAACTTCATGTTTGGTCAATACTTTATAGTAAATGAGCTGGATATTCTTTGATTGGGTTGAATTCAGTACAGTCCAGGAATATTTTATAAACATAAATAACACATAGGACAACACGGTGGTGCAGGGGTTAGCACTGTTGCCTCACAGCAAGAAGGCCACAGGTTCAAGACCTCCTTGGGTCCTGGGTCTGGGACCTTTCTGTGTGGAGTTTGCATGTTCTCCCCATGTCTGCGTGGGTTTTCACCGGGTTCTCTGGCTTTCTCCCACAGTCCAAATACATGCTGAGGTTAATTGGAGACTCTAAACTGTAGGTGTGAGTGTGTGAGTGAATGGTGTGTGTGCTCCATGATAGACTGGAGACTATCTGGGGTGGATCCTGCCTCTCACCTGTAATGTGCTGGGATTGGCTGCAGCAGACCATGTGACCCTAATGAGGAATAAGCAGGTATAGAAAATGAATGAATGACTAAATAACACATTAAAAAGAAACTTTAAAATCTTAAACTGCTAATACAAAAGTCAATAAATTTCATATGTGAAACCAAAACATGCTTCATTACAGCCTCAAGAAAATCCCATGTGGATCAAGGGTTATTATCTATTATTGTGGTTTCCTGAGGTAATAATGGCCATGTTCCATGGTGAGATCACCAATCCACTTCATTATTATGCTCATTCTGACACTAGGGATTCTTTATTTTTACTAAGAAAATGTGTAAATGACAATAGACACAAAAACACAGTTCATTCAACAAATGGGGGTTCTGAGTTCAGTCTGGTGCTCATGCTAAATGCCTCTGTAAAGGGGATGGTGGCTATCCTGTCTATTCCATTTCAACCTAAGATTTGACCTAACATTACAGCCAATCAGTGAATGGCTGCTGCATTCTTAATGGGACTCTAGCCTTAACCATCTCCCAGTGGAGCTTGTGTAACAAACTCAGTTTTATTTGGACTCCTTCAAAGTAAGCACATAACACTCAGTGGAAGCAGGTCATTGAAAGGGCCCTGGGAGTATTCCCATAAAAAAATGGAGTTACATTGCAATCGGAAATTAAATTATTTATTAGAGGCTCGTACTGAGTTGAGAAACCCATTACACTAACAGTAACTGAAATGTGCTGATAGATATGGGCCACATGATTGAATTCAGTTCAGGAGGAACACTGTACACTATATATATATATATATATATATATATATATATATATATATATATATATAGTAAAATTCAACCCAAAGTGCCATCCCCAGTTGACTCAATACTAAGAGCCAATGTGCTGATGCCACATCACAGATCTGCTGCAGATCTATATACAGAGCAGAGGCCTGTAAATAATGGGCTGAAGATAAAACTTCCAAACAGAAACTGGATGGCTTTGTGTGTGTGTGTGTGTGTGTGTGTGTGTGTGTGTGTGTGTGTGTGTACTGTATGTCTGAATACCCTGTGGATTGGCCCAGACCACTGCTCCTTTCTCCCAGACAAGGGGAGAAGAGTTGAAAGGAGGAGTTCCAGGAGTCAGGGAAGGCTATGGCCTGATGGAGACAGACACTGACTGATTACTATTTGGATTCTACCTAAATCATCTAGTCAGTCTCAGCCCCCACCTGGGGTCAATTCAGTCAGTCAGTCATTTTCTATACCTGCTTATTCCTCATATCTGCTTATTCCCTGCTTATTCCTCCGTACTCCTCTGCTGGAGCCTATCCCAGTGCATTATGGCAAGAGGCAGGGATACACGCACACACTGTGAATGGTGTGTGGGGCACACACACCACACACTCACACCTACAGGCAATTTAGAGTCTCCCCAATTAACCTCAGCATGTTTTTGGACTGTGGGAGGAAGCCGGAGTACCCGGTGAAAACCCATGCAGACAACATGCAAACTCCACACCGAAAGGTCCCAGACCCAGGACCAAGGAGGTCTTGAACATGCAACCTTCTTGCTGTGAGGCAACAGCGCTAACCCCTGTGTCACTGTGTCGCCCTGGGTCAATTCAATCAGTTTGAAATGAAAACCAATTCAAAGTGTGACCAGAAAATCAGTGCAAGTAATGTTTCTATATATGACTTTTGGAAAAGTTTGAATTATGTAGTCAGATATTTAAATTCTTCATTGTCTGTTATTGTCGTTTGTTGTGTTGCACCACTTTATGGAGTGTGAAACCAAAGAGTGACTACTAGGGTAAATTGGTGAATTGTTGTATATATATATATATATATATATATATATATATATATATATATATATATATATATATAATATGCTGGGGGCACAAAGTATAACCCCAGAGGTTGAGCATATTAACATGAAAGTGCAAAAAAAAAAAAAATCAATTAAATTAAATACGTTGTTAGCAGTTAGCATCAGACTTTCTTTTATAATGTGTTATAATGACGTGTTTTATAATGGTATGAAATAAATATTATATGACAGCATTTGTGAAATTTGCATGAATGAGTTTGATTGAGGTGAGTAGCGTAAGTTTTGATGGAACCAGGACCAGTGGTGTGAGTTCAGTGATGAGTGAAAGTCGATAATCTGCTACACACACACACACACACACACACACACACACACACACACACACACACACACACACACACAAACACACACACTCACACACGCACACACATACACACCATATTCAAGCATACATACAGCGTGAATATATGAAGTCCATAATACAGTGGTGTCAAACAAAGACACCATCAAAGACACCTATTTTTAAGGTCATGCCACAGTATCTCTACGGGAGATTGTCTTCAGCCACTCGGTGGACTTGCTGCTGTGTTTTGGATCATTGTCCTGCAAGTTTCTTTCAGCTTGTGGTCGTAAACAGATGGCTGGACGTTCTCCTTTAAGATCTTTGGTAGACAACAGAATTCATAGTTCCATTTATCACAGCAAGTCCTCCAGGTCCTGAAAGACCATCACACTACCACCAACATATTTTACTGTTGGTGTCATTTTCTTTTTCTGAAATGTAGTGATACTTTTTTTGCCAGATGTAATGAAACACAACTTCCAAATTTACTCTCGAGAGTACTTTCCCAAAGGTCTTGAGGATCATCAAGAACATCTTTCTAAAAGTAGGAGAATAAGTGGATGTGATCATGAGAATTTTAATGAGATATTTGAACTGTTTTTGGTGTAAAAATATATATATCATATATCATTAATTTGTATAGGCAAACATTAATTTGGTTGCAGTAGATTTGGTAATTGTGAATAATACATTGAGCAGTGCATTTATAAAGGTCAGTCCTTTTTGGTGGACTGGTGGTGCTGCTAAACTACTGCAATATATCTTTGTATTGATTTGTTTCTTAAACTTATACGCTGACATATATGTCAGTAGCAATATATCTGTTTCAGGCTGTCAACCTGAAATATTGCCTTACTGATATATTGGTCAGGCTGCTTTTCACATTTGTTCTGATCAATACAACCACATACAGTAAATATTGCCTAAGTAATTTCACACAATCTCAAACCTTTACCTTTACTAAACAGCCCATTTCGTACTTGAATAACCCTTTGACTGTCTGTTAAAAACCAGAGTTAGAATGAGACGACTTTTCCTTTAATAAAGTCATTTCAACATTGTTCTAATGACACTGAGCAGAGGAAGAAGTCCCACAGTGAGATACGTCTCTACTCCATGGTTCATTCAGAATCAATTAAAGAAGAAGCTTGACTCAGCAGCAACAGTCAGATAGGACCGAAAAGAAAAGCCACCACTCCAACTCTGTAATACCATCACAATAAAAAAGACCCTTTAACACTGAAAACATGATCTGATTGACAGACGATGGAACTGACTGTACGGCTACATATGCTGCTGCTCTGCCTGTTGTTTCCCTCCATCTTCATCCTTATTCCTCCTCCTCTTTCTCCAGGGGAACATATGTGTCTGAGGTAGTGTGTGGGAGGAGACCTTGCTGAGATTCACACTGAGATGCTGCAACCAGGCCAGAGAGTGGGAGGGATAGATGGGTTGGGGAGATGGAGAGATGGAGGGATGGAAAGATGGAGGAATGGAGGGATGGAGAGATGGAGGGATGGAGAGATGGAGGGGTGGAGGGATGGAGAAATGGAGGGATGGATGAATGGAGAGCTGGAGAGATGGAGGGATAGAGAGATGGAGGGATGGAGGGATGGTAATGGAGGGGATGGAGGGAGTTTTACAAGTTGAGGGAAAAAGGAGGAAGCAAAGAAAGCAGTGGCCTGAGTGTGCTGCATTGATTTTAATTAAGCCGAGTGTTATTGCATGTTCCCCCTGTGCCTGCTGTAGAGTCACTCCCTCCCTCCAGTGCAGGAAAGACATTGTTTTAGTAGAGAACCGATCACCCTCTCGTTCTTAATTACCCTGAAGCTCCCTGGTGACGGCCATGAGCCCCTTTCCAGAAACAAATTGATAATTTTGTCATCAAATGCTTTAAATGAGTTTGACAATGCAGAAAAAAGAAAAAGGGATAGAGTTATTACCTGGCTTCCATTTCTTGACAAGCTGGCAGTCAGAAACAAAGGTACGTCGGCCTGCAACCTGCGTGCTTTGTTTAAAAGAAGCTGTTTCATGATGAATGTGCTCACCTCCTCATGAACTACTGAATTAATGTGTCTCCTGAGACCATCATCAACAGCCCAGTTCCTGGTCCCCCGTGTCCTTCCGTTCCACACACCCAGCTCTACCTCCATGTCACTTTATGCTCCCTAATGAACTCTCAGTTTGGAACACATTTTATAGCGTCACTACAAAGTAGTTCATCGCATCAAAATGAATAATATCTCTGTTATTTGTTGTTTTGATGTGTGTCCTACTTTGCAATTAGCCGGGAAACACAGATTCTCCATGTGAGGCTCTGGTTGGTCTAGAAAAGGTCCAACCACGTCTCCATGTGTTGCTGAGTAAGTGTCTCTGTGTTACAGAGTACGACTGCCACTGATGTCATGACCAAACCAATCCCAACACTCTATTTACTGTCTTGGAGGGTCACGACTCCTTGTCTCTATGACCCCCTCGGTGACTTGTCTGACCTGTCAGAAACGGTCGGGACTTCACTCAATACTCTAGTCAGGAAACACTGAAAAACCTCAGAAACACTGAAAAACCTCAGGAAACCATGAGAAACCTCAGGAAACTCTGAGAAACCTCAGGAACTCTGAGAAACCTCAGGAACACTGAGAAACCTCAGGAAACCATGAGAAACCTCAGGAAACTATGAGAAACCTCAGGAACCCTGAGAAACATCAGGAAACCATGAGAAACCTCAGGAAACTCTGAGAAACCTCAGGAACTCTGAGAAACCTCAGGAACACTGAGAAACTTCAGGAAACCATGAGAAACCTCAGGAACACTGAGAAACCTCAGGAACTCTGAGAAACCTCAGGAACACTGAGAAACCTCAGGAAACCATGAGAAACCTCAGGAACACTGAGAAACCTCAGGAAACCATGAGAAACCTCAGGAAACTGAGAAACCTCAGGAACTCTGAGAAACCTCAGGAACACTGAGAAACCTCAGGAAACCATGAGAAACCTCAGGAACACTGAGAAACCTCAGGAAACTCTGAGAAACATGAGGAACACCGAGAAACCTCAGGAAACCATGAGACCATGAGAAACCTCAGGAACACTGAGAAACCTCAGGAAACTATGAGAAACCTCAGGAACCCTGAGAAACATCAGGAAACCATGAGAAACCTCAGGAAACTGAGAAACCTCAGGAACTCTGAGAAACCTCAGGAACACTGAGAAACCTCAGGAACTCTGAGAAACCTCAGGAACACTGAGAAACCTCAGGAACTCTGAGAAACCTCAGGAACACTGAGAAACCTCAGGAAACCATGAGAAACCTCAGGAACACTGAGAAACCTCAGGAAACTATGAGAAACCTCAGGGACCCTGAGAAACCTCAGGAAACCATGAGAAACCTCAGGAAACTGAGAAACCTCAGGAACTCTGAGAAACCTCAGGAACACTGAGAAACCTCAGGAAACCATGAGAAACCTCAGGAACACTGAGAAACCTCAGGAAACTCTGAGAAACATGAGGAACACCGAGAAACCTCAGGAAACCATGAGACCATGAGAAACCTCAGGAACACTGAGAAACCTCAGGAAACTATGAGAAACCTCAGGAACCCTGAGAAACATCAGGAAACCATGAGAAACCTCAGGAAACTCTGAGAAACCTCAGGAACTGAGAAACATGAGGAACACCGAGAAACCTCAGGAAACCATGAGAAACCTCAGGAAACTCTGAGAAACCTCAAGAAATCATGAGAAACCTCAGGAAACCATGATAAACCTCAGGAACACAGAGAAACCTTAGGAAGGAAAACCTCAGATTGTTTCCTTTGTTTTGATGTATTTGATTTGTTAATTTTTCTATTAACTTTAACGTTGTTTCCTCTATCACTAGTTAACACATCTACAGTAGCAGGTAAGATGATTTGTTTGTTGGTGAGGGTTTTAATTCTGTTTTAGTTGTTTGTTGTTTGTTTTTAGAGGATTTCTACTGCTGCTCTATTGTTTTTTTATAGGGAATCTGTTAGGGTTAGGTTTAGGGTTAGGATTAGGTTTAGGGTTAGGTTAGGTTTAGGATTAGGATTAGGATTAGGATTAGGTTTAGGGTTAGGGTTAGGGTTAGGTTTAGGGTTGGGGTTCAGGGTATTGGTTACATTTTGGTGCTCTGGCCAGCTGTCGAGTCCCCGATGCCCCTAGGAGGGGGAAGGAGGAAAAAAAGGGGAGGGGATAATAAAGGTTTTATGGTCTAGGCACCGCAGAGCTACAGCTCTGAGGCGGAGTCAAACCCTGTCCTACTGCATCCCCTGTCTGGAAGAAGGTGGCTGAGCCATAGATTGAGTATGGGGACTGGGCGTGGGAGAGTCTATTTGGTGAGATCAGCAACAAAAAACAGGGAAAGGATGATGATGATGATGATGATGATGGGATGATGGTGGATATACATAAAAAAGAAGATATAAATAATAAGAAGAAGAATAAATAATATAATAATATAATATAAGATTAAAAGTGAAAGAAGAAGAAGTATTTAAAAGGGAAATAAAAAAAAATTAGAATAAATTAATGGATGGGGGGGCAATCAATATAAGAAATATTTCTGTGGAAATAATAAGTACGCATCTAGAGGGTCAAGGTCAGGGTTAGGTTTAGGGTAAGGGTTAAAGTTGGGGGTAAAGGTAGGGGTCAGAATTAGGGTTATGGTCAGGGTAAGGGTTAGGGTTGGGATCAAGGTTAAGGTTAGGGTCAGGGTTAAGGGTTAGGGTCTGGGTTAAGGTTAGGGTTAGGGTAAGGGTTAAGGTAGGGGTAAGGTTACGGTCAAGGTTAAAGTTAGGGTTAAGGTTAGGGTTATAGGGTCAGGGTTAATGGTCCGGGTTAAGATTAGAGGTGAGGTTTGAGGTCAGGGTTAAAGTCAGGGTGAGGGTAAATTGAAAATGGAATGAGAAGGAAAAAAAAGGGGGGGGTGTAGGGGGGTTACCATGCTTAGTCTAGGCCCCCCAGTGCAAGGGTGCCTAGTCTGTGTATCCAGACATGCTCTGCCCTTTTCCTTTGCGCTGGGGTCCAGTGGTCTTTGTGTTCTAGGCCAGAGATGATCAGATGGGTGGGTGGATGTTGTTGAAAGTGTTGTGCCGAGTCGGCCCCTCCCAATGTTATAAAGGTGTTGTGTGAGGCGGTTGTGAAGGGAGTGTTGAGTTTCTCCTATTTAATGTTTTGAGCAGAGGTGCAAGTGATGATGTAGACGATGACGGTGGTGTTTAGTGAAAGGGCGCTGAATGTGGGAGATGATAGATGGCTGTGTGGGTTTTGAATGAATTTCCTGTTTTTGAAATGTTGACTGTGTGCTGGAGGATAGGATTTATGGTTAGTGAATTGGGAACGGATGAGAATGGATTGTAGATTTTTATGTTTCCGAAAAGCTGATAAAATTCTTGAGTTATAAAAGGGAGGGTGTTGTGACTGTAGGTGGCGGAAATTCTTTTTGAGGGTAGTGTGTAGGGGGGTGATGCAGTGGGAAAAAGTGGAGATAATGGGGATGGTGTGGGGGTGTGGTGTGTGGGGTGTGTCGGGGCCCAAGGTGGAGCCAGCGGTATCTCCAATGAGCGGGTGGGAGCGAGAGTTGCCAGTACTTCGGTTTTTATAGATCTTAGAAATCTTTTGGAATAGCCACGGGGGCGGAGGCTGTGAAATAGTGTTTTGGTGGCGAAATTAAAGTCCTGTAGTTGTGTGCAGATGTGGAAGAAGCGGATGAGTTGTGACTTGATAATGCCTTTGAATGTATGTTTTGGGTGATAGCTGGATTTATGTAAAAGGGCGTGTGTGTTGGTGGATTTGAAAAAGACCTTAGTTTCAAGTGTTTTGTGAGTGGTGTTTAGGGGCATGAATGGTACTGTGGTGTCCAGGAAGTTGACGTGTGTAGGGTGTATGGTGTATTTAACCATAATGGAGGGGTGGTGGTTGTTGAGGATGTTTATAAAAGCAGGAAAGGTGGATAGGTCGTGTGGCCAGATTCCAAATATATCATCTAGGTAACGGAGGTATAGTGTAGGTTGGAGTGGGCATTTGCTGATTGCTTCTCGCTCCCACTCGCTCATATAGAGGTCCGCGTAAGAGGGGGTAAAGCGTTGACCCATGGCTGTGCCATTGACCTGTAATTAGAATTGGTTGTTGAAGAGGAAGTCGTTATTGTTTAAGCAGAGTTCAATTAATTGTAGCAGTTCTGTGTCTGGCCTGGTGGGGTCTGGGTGGCCCTAAAGGGACCCTAAAAAATGGTCGATATATTGGGAGATGTTGTAGGTGGTGCTGTTACAATCTGAGACTATGGGTCTGCCGGGAGGAACCTCAAAGGAAATGGTCCAGGTGTGTGGTTCTTTATGGATTTTGGGTAAAAGGTAGAAATATCGGGGTCGTGGTTGGTCTGGTCCATCGAGGAAGTATTTTTGTTTGGCTGTGATGTATTTTTTATCGTGTAAAATTTGTATTTTACATGGCGGACTTTGGTTTGTGTTTAGGGTTGTATGTTTTCTGTTAGTTTTTAGGATTAGGGTTAGGTTTAGGGTTAGGATTAGGTTTAGGGTTAGGTTTAGGGTTAGGATTAGGGTTATATTTAGGGTTAGGATTAGGGTAAGGTTTAGGGTTAGGGTTAGGTTTCAGGTTCAGATTAGGTTTAGGGTTAGGTTTAGGGTTAGGATTAGGGTTAGGGTTTCCTGACAATGCTGCAGCGCTCAATTCATTTCTAAACATGTTTTACATTCAGTGCAGCCAGATATGCACATAGTATTTTACAATTGTAGTAATTTACGCATTCACGGTGTGATTTTTGTGTATTTATCTTGTTTTTGTATGTTTCTGAACAGTTTCACAATGATCATCATCAAGCAACGAATAAATAAAAGACCTCACATATCAGTTTGATCGTTACTGCTACACTTTTAATTAATCTCAGGAAAATGACTGAAAAGATTATCTACAGGCCTGGATTCATTATTTTAATTTTTTTTTTTACTTTTTATTTTGGTTCTTCATAATTTAGGGCTTCAAAGTCACAGACAGACCTACAAGATGTGGAGGTGTATTTGTGGTGGAGTGTATGATATTTACACTCCAGCTATATTGAGTGTTGCTGTCCAGAGTGGCTAAAAGAGGCTGACTGATTACCTAAAAAGAAATTCATCTTTGTTTTATGTGTTTTTTAATTAAAAATTAAATAATAATATATACTGAACAACACGTCTCTTTTCTCCATACCCCGTGTCATACAGGCGAATAAATGCATAAAACATTGCTTTGGGCTTATTGGAATTAAAAAGCATAATTAAAGAAATGAGAGGTGGAAGCTCCGTCCCTGAGGAAGACAGAGAGGGATGGAGATGAAAGTGTAACTCTGGAGAAGCTGCATCAGACTGCACCATCATGGTCTCCATTCACAACATGGATTGTTATAGAATGGAGTTAAATCACCGCTATCATCGTCTCAGAGAGAAAGATGAGAAGAAAAAAGAGAGTGAGATGAAAGAAAGAGAGGAAGCACGGAGGGTGAAGGAGAAAAAGAGCCTGAAGCTCATCTCTGAATTCTCCTCTGACATGAAATAAAAAGAGAACGTGAGATGTGAAACTGCTGAGTGTGTGTGTGTGTGTGTGTATGTGTGTGCGTGTGTGAGTGTGTTTGTGTGTGTGTGTATGTGTGTGCATGTGTTTGTGTGTGTTAGTGTGTTGTGTGTGTGTGTGTGTGTGTGTGTGTGTGTGTGTGTGTGTGTGTGTGTGTGTGTGTGTGTGTGTGTGTGTGTGTGTGTGTGTGTGTGTGCGAGCGTGTGTGTGAGTGAGTGTGTGTGTGTGTGTGTGTGTGTGTGTGTGTGTGTGTGTGTGTGTGTGTGTGTGTGTGTGTGTGTGTGTGTGTGTGTGTGTGTGTGTGTGTCTGTCATTAGTGATTTGGGTTGTCATGTTTTATCCAAACAATTCCTTTGATCAAACATCTTCACTCTTTCCTCAGAAGCGTTTGTGACGGCTGGAACGGATGGAATTGACGGGGGAGCAAGGAGTAAAGGAGATTAGGTAAAAGAACAGCAGAGAGTGAAATGTAAGTCACAATTGGGGACATTATTCTGGAATAACCCTGAAACTTCTGAAAAAAACCTACATAACAGGAAATGCTTTTAATTAATCTCATGAAAATTAGTGAAAAGCTTTTACACCACCTGTAAAATATGTATAGTTATGTTCTAAATAACAGCTAAACATTAAGGCCAAAATCGTCAAATATTTCAAATATGTTGTGTCCATCAACACAGATGTGAAGCAGGTCTCAGAAACCATGGTCATAACAACTAAATATTACTGCAGTGATTCACAGGATGAGAAATCCTCAACATTCTTCCTTCCTTTGTAAAGTAGAATGTAGACACTGATATTTCTTTAAACTGCCTAATATTCATTTGTCTTTATTTTCTTTAAAGTTATTAAACATTGTCATTTTTTTCTTCCCATTTACATTAGGGAGATAAAAGTCAGTGTAACCTAATGCACTATGATAAAAACTAAGGATTGTGACTCTACTCACATTTTTAAACACACTTGTTTAACCACAAATGTGGTCTTTTCCGTCAGTCATGTCATTGTCATTCCTGCAGTCTGAAGAATTTTATACACAGATTTCAAAGTCAAAATTGTTTTATTCAGAAAAAAAAGCACAATTGTTGAACAAACATTAACAAAAGTGATGAACAGACCAGATAAGAATTATTGAATGAATTTACCTGTTTGGGCCTTGAATAGTATTTATTATCAGTGTCATCAAGTTATCAATGGATTTGTGCTTTTTGTCCCAAATAAATCAAATAATAATAATAATAATATAATATTTCTCATCTGGTTTTTACGTTCAAGGGCAAAAGGAAACAAACCTGACTGTTGACATGATGTCTTCCTTCATTCCAACTAACTAACTCTCTGACCCTGGCATCCTTATATAATGTTATATATTGTATAACAATGTCAACCTGATTCTTTGTTGTAGCTTCTGGTGAGAAAAACAATCACAATTCTTCATAAGGCTTGAAGAAAGTTAGGGGAGAGTTAGGGTTACATCTAAAGGTGCTGTAACCCTAAATCCTGCTACCAGAACATTTAACTATTTAACTACTTTTAAATAATAATAATAATTATAATGTGTCTGTGCAATGGCTTTGCTAATGAACTGAAAGCAGAATATGTCTTTTTGTCAAAGAGCAGCAATGAGTGATTAATAATACACAAAAATAGATTCCAGCCTCAGAGAGAGGAGCAGACTGGCTACCTCTGGAAATATGGAGGGAGATCTGGGATGTAAGAGGTGATGAAGACAGTGATTTAGAGAGAGAAAAATAGATTTATGGAATGGCAAGTAGCCACAGGAGAGGAATGTAGGGAAGGAAGCTGGCACTGAAGAAATAGTAAGATAAGTAAAGGAGGGACGGAAAGGAAGGAAGGGAGTGATTTACAGATGGGAGCAGGGGTGAAAAATGAAAGAAGACGAGCAGGAAACAGAAAAATGAAATGAGAAAGATTTTAAATGAGTGAGTAGGTGGGTTTTATGGAGAAGATGAAGATGGAAAAAGAAAAGGTGGGATGAGGATAAAAGAGGGAGAGGAGGAGAATAGGAGGAGAAAAGGAGAAGGAGAGGGAGAAGGAGATGCACACATGCACATGTATATGGACACACACACAAGAAGAAAGACAATTCTAACTAGCAGAGTGTTGACAGGAAATATGTTAGATATAGTTGTTTGGACAGTCCAATCTAAACACACACACACACACACAGTGATTCCTAGGGCAGTGTGGGACACCATTCTTTGTGTTCATTGATCCAGAGCAAGAAAAGTCAGACCACTCAAGCTGTGACAGAATCTTGGCTTACAGACACTTCTACTTCTGAACACACACACACACACACGCTCCACTCTGTCACTCTGTGTGTGTGTGTGTGTGTGTGTGTGTGTTTGTGTGTGTGTGTGTGTGTGTGTGTGTGTGTGTGTGTGTGTGTGTGTGTGTGTGTGTGTGTGTCATGTGACATGTGCAGGGTGAGGGGAGGGAGATAAATGGATGGCAGTACAGCAGGATGAAGGTGGAATTCTAGAAGGATGTAAGGGATGTGAGATGGAGAGTAAGACTAGACTGAAGATTAAATGAGAGAGAGAGAGAGATGGAGAGAGAGAGATGGAGAGAAAGAAAGAGAGAGAGCATTAAGTACAAATGAAAACAGCTATGACAACAAGTCCTACAGCTTTGTTGTACGCTGGGTCTTTACATCGTTAATGGCAGAGTAAGAGGAGACTCCTTTGGGGGATACACTTTCAGTTCACCCCTCGCCAGTAGTACTGTTGACTATTTTATTTCTGACCTTGATCATACATATATCAGGACGTTCACAGTCAGTTGCCTACTCCTCTGTCTGACCCCAGTAAAAACGAACCTCCAATACCCAAGCATCATAACCCAAAAACCTGCACTCCTCTATACCCAGTCGTACAGATGGACTGCAAGCAGCGCTGACAGCTACCAGAGCTGCAGCTATCAGCGGCAAAACTAACAAATTTAAAGAAAAAAAGCAACACACAAACACAAACACACACACACACACACACACACACACACACCTTCCCCATTGCCCCTCTTTCTTTGTTATTCCATTTCATAATTCTGAGCTTTTTGAAAATAAGTTTGTTGAAAAGTTTTAACTAAAGTCCAAATCAGCTTTTCATTATTCATGAGCACAACAAACAGTAAGTTGGCACTGGGTGAGAGCTGTCATTTTAATGCGTTAATTCGATTAATTAATTACGCCACAATTTAACGTGTTAAACAAATGAACGCAATTAATTATGAGTATCAACGGTGGCAAGCCAACGCTTGCACATTTCAATTTTGGCTCATTGGAGGACCCGTAGTCTTCTTGGCCGTGCTACATCACCTGTGCCGGCAAATTACCAACAATAACAGACATGGAACAGACTCAGGAGGATGAGGCAAGTGCGTCTTCAGTCACTGAAGGACAGGTTTATTTACAAAAAGAACAGAGACGGGACGATAAATAACAACAAAAAGGAGTTCTCTGACCACCGGAGCAACTCCAGCCTGACCAAACATGTTCAGGCAACTTAGATCCTGTGGGTTTTTGATTTCACTTCCTTTCTTGTGTCATCACTTTCAAATTGAAGGAAGATGATAGCCTCTCCTTGGTAAAATTACAATAGTTGTATGAATCATCAGCAACACACACACACACACAAATGAACTGAAAGTCAAACACATGCATAAAAGCATGCAAACACTTTAAACCAATTCATTACCAACGCTATCTGTGCCTTCTTTCATGCCTGAGGAAAAAATCAGTACAAACCACAAGTATGCAAGAAAGAAAGAAAGAAAGAAAGAAAGAAAGAAAGAAAGAAAGAAAGAAAGAAAGAAAGAAAGAAAGAAAGAAAGAAAGAAAGAAAGAAAGAAAGAAAGAAAGAAAGAAAGAAAGAAAGAAAGAAAGAAAGAAAAAGAAAAGAAGGAAGGAACGAAGGAAGCATGAAAAAGCACAGGTCTCTTTGCTCTGTTTGCCTCCAACAAGAGAATAAGTTAGAAACTGGCAATGAAATGAATAAAAAGGGGGAGAAAATGTGGTGGAACTCATGGTGGGAAACACCACTGTGCAGTTACAACTGCTGGATGATGTCTCTGGTAGGTGGTAAGTGTTCCGCATTTGTATAGTGCCTTATTAGCCATTTCAACCACTCATAGCATTTTACTCTACAAGTGTTCATTCACCCACTGATGGTGGTGGCTGACATACAAGACGCCACCCACACATCAGGAATGTCGCTTTAAAGATGGGAAAAGCTGTTGGAACCCAAGGAAATGTGTTTCAACTGTTATTGAGTTTAGTTTTATGTAATTTAGAATATTGATCTGTGGTCTGGGCATCTGCTGCTAAAAGTGAGCTCAGAAAGCTGTTGATTGATCAGAATAAGGCTGCATGGTTGGTGTTGGGTTGTTCTACCCGGTCCAACATCAACCCAATGCATGGTTCTCTCACCTGGCTGATGCTGGGAGACAGGACGGCTTTAAACATGGCTGTAATGATGAAATCAGTCTGGATCGGTCAAACACCTGTTTATTTTAGCTCTAGAGGGTCCAGCAAAGGTCAGCTGGTACCTCACCCAGAGACAAATGCCTCTGACAAATGAATCTTAAATCTTATTTAAGTGT
Organism: Lepturacanthus savala; assembly: GCA_030544235.1. Taxonomy (NCBI): domain Eukaryota; kingdom Metazoa; phylum Chordata; class Actinopteri; order Scombriformes; family Trichiuridae; genus Lepturacanthus; species Lepturacanthus savala. Next base: position 35,351,949 of record CM060466.1, read on the forward strand.
GGCTATATGCTGATGAAATGGATTCATTTTTAGATTTAGGAAAGTTATAAAATGTATTAATGTTTTAATGGTTTTACCATCATGTATATTACTGTTCTAGTTGTAAAGGTATGACACATTTTAAATTAAGTAATTAATTGTGTTTGTTTTGTGTATTTTGATGAGTTGGTTACTATGAAATATATATAAACCATTCATACACAGTCATGCACATGTTGTGCCACGCTGATACCAAATAAAATGTGGTTTATTTAGGCTCACGTGGAGTACCATAAATATGTAGTGGACAGTATGATAAAAATGTTGGCTGCATTGATACCAAATAAAATGTGTGATTTATTTAGCCTCAGCAGCCATAAATGTTGTGTCTTGCACTAATTCTTCAGGTGGAATTGACGATCAGAAAGAATCAATAATTATTGGAAATAATTATGTATTCATTAACAGTTCTAGAATTTCGGGGCACCACCTCTCGGTTGAGAGGAAAAGATATTCAGTCTCATGAATTGTAATAAACTATTAATTTGGACGTCTGATTAACAATTATCTTAATAATAGAAACCAGGGTCATCATATTAATAGCTATTAATAGTTGAAGGATTCAGAGTTCTAAAGTAGAAGTTGGCAGAATTCATTATTACAGTCTTAACTCCGGTATTCCAGCCACTCCTCCTTCTCCCCAATGCATCCCCAGCACCCTATGAACTACACCCACCTCCAACCTAGGCCCGTTCCACCCATTCTGCCCTCCCACAGACGTCGCTGGCAACAACCAAGAACCAACAGTGTTAATCAAACAACCTCTGTCCAGTAACCACCACCCAATTCCACCCACCTCACCCCCATGCCTCACCCACGACAGCTACCTTTGGCCTGCTCAACATCCGCTCCCTTACTAATAAAGAACTCCTCATCCAGGACCTCACCAGCCTACACCTCCCACTCCCAACCACGCCTCTCCGGACGAGGTGGAGGCTTTGCGACAATTTTCCCTAAAACCATGAACTTTTCCACCCTAACAATCTCCCCCGCCACTTCATTCAAATCCATCACACTCCGCCTCAAAAACTCATCTCCTCCCCTTATCATCTCCATAGTTTACCAGCCACCAAACTCAAACAACGAATTCATAACAGAAATCAGCTCCCTCCTCTCTCACCTATGCACCCTCTCCTCCAGCATCATTCTCCTTGGCGATTTCAATATTCACATGGACAACCCCTCCAACCCACTGACTACTGACTTCATCTCCTGCCTCGACAGCTTTGGTTTTCAACAACACATCAACTTCCCAACACACTGCAAAGGCCACATCCTTGATCTACTCTGTTGCTCTGGTATCACCCATCTCAACATAACATCATCTTCTCTCCCTGTCACTGACCACGTACCAATTTTCTTCAACATCCCCCTCCTCCCTCATCCAAAATCTGGCATCCCCCCGCAATATCACCTTCCAGGCTCATCTCATCCTCCGCCAACCACACCAGATTCCTATTTTCCCTTGTTAACAAACTCACCCTCCCCCCGGACCCCCTGACCTCTCTCCTTCTTTCCGACAACCTCTGCAACTCCATGTTGTCCTTCTTCAATAACAAAATCACCAGGATCCACAATCAACTACACAACCCTCGCACCTTAAGCCACCCTCCAGCCTTCCCCCATCCCAGATGGTCCCGTCCGCTCTCCTCCTTCACGCTCCCATCCATCACCGAAGTCACCTCTTTTGTATCCGGCTCCAGACCTTCAACCTGTCACCTCGACCCCCTCCCATCCCCTCTCATCAAAACCTGCCTCCCCTCCCTTGCACCTATAATCACCACCATCATTCACTCCTCTCTCTCCTCTGGTATATTCCCCTCGCCCTTCAAAATTGCTTCCATCACACCCACCCTTAAAAAACCCAATGCAGACCCTGAGGACTTCAATAACCTCCGACCTATCTCTAATCTCCCCTTCTTTTCCAAAATACTCGAAAAACCGTTGCATCCCAACTCCATTCCCATCTCTCACACTACAGCCTGTATGAAAAATTTTTATCCGGTTTCTGCCCCCACCACAGCAACTGAATCACCAATGACGTCCTCCTCGCTGCTGACTCCACCTCCCTGGCCATCCTCATCCTCCTCGACCTCACTGCCACTTTTGACACCATCTCACACACCATCTTCCTCGACAGACTCGCCTCCATTGGCATTACCGGCACACCACTCCTCTGGTTCAGATCCTACCTCTCCGCCCGCTCACACTTCATCAAAATCGGCTCCCACTCCTCCAACCCCTCCACTGTCACCTCCGGCATCCCCCAAGGTTCCGTCCTCGGTCCAATCCTCTTCCTCATTTACATCCTCCCACTTGGCCAAATCTTCCGGAAACACAACATCCATTTTCACTCCTATGCTGACGACACCCAACTCTACCTCTCCACCTCACCCTCCGCCTCCTCTCCCCCCACTTCCCTTGTACACTGTCTGGACGATCTCAACACATGGTTTGCCTCTAACTCACTCCAACTGAACAGCAATACAACTGAGATTCTTCTCGTCGGAACCAAATCCACACTCTCCTCCTCCCATAACGTAGCCTTCTCCCTCACCAACACCACAATCTTCCCCTCAGCACAGGTCATGAGTCTAGGCGTCATCCTAGACTCCACCCTATCCTTCCAGGCCCACATCAACCATATCACCAAGACAGCCTACTTCCAATTCCCCAATATCAACTGCCTCCGTCCCTCCCTCACACCTGCTTCAGCCTCCATCCTCGTCCATTCTCTTGTCACATCCCACCTCGACTACTGCAACTCCCTGTTCTCCGGTCTCCCCCTCAAAACTCTCCGCAAACTCCAACTCCACTCACCGGCCACTTTATTAGGTACACCTGTCCAACTGCTCTTTAACACAATTTCTAATCAGCCAATCACATGGCGGCAACTCAGTGCATTTAGGCATATAGACATGGTCAAGACAATCTCCTGCAGTTCAAACCGAGCATCAGTATGGGGAAGAAAGGTGATTTGAGTGACTTTGAACGTGGCATGGTTGTTGGTGCCAGAAAGGCTGGTCTGAGTATTTCAGAAACTGCTGATATACTGGGATTTTCACACACAACCATCTCTAGGGTTTACAGAGAATGGTCCAAAAAAGAAAAAATATCCAGTTCGGATAAATATCCAGAGTGGCAGTTCTGTGAGCGGAACTGCCTTGTTGATGCCAGAGGTCAGAGGAGAATGGCCAGACTGGTTCGAGCTGATAGAAAGGCAACAGTGACTCAAATAACCACCCGTTACAACCAAGGTAGGCAGAAGAGCATCTCTGAACGCACAGCACATCGAACTTTGAGGCAGATGGGCTACAGCAGCAGAAGACCACGCCGGGTGCCACTCCTTTCAGCTAAGAACAGGAAACTGAGGCTACAATTTGCACAAGCTCATCGAAATTGGACAAGAGAAGATTGGAAAAATGTTGCCTGGTCTGATGAGTCTCGATTTCTGCTGCGACATTCGGATGGTAGGGTCAGAATTTGGCATCAACAACATGAAAGCATGGATCCATCCTGCCTTGTATCAACGGTTCAGGCTGGTGGTGGTGGTGTAATGGTGTGGGGAATATTTTCTTGGCACTCTTTGGGCCCCTTGGTACCACTTGAGCATCGTTGCAATGCCACAGCCTACCTGAGTATTGTTGCTGACCATGTCCATCCCTTTATGACCACAATGTACCCAACTTCTGATGGCTACTTTCAGCAGGATAATGCGCCATGTCATAAAGCTGGAATAATCTCAGACTGGTTTCTTGAACATGACAATGAGTTCACTGTACTCAAATGGCCTCCACAGTCACCAGATCTCAATCCAATAGAGCATCTTTGGGATGTGGTTGAACGGGAGATTCGCATCATGGATGTTGTTGATTTCATTGCTGTTTTATTCTGTTTTGTATTGTCTAAACAATACTACTGTTTTTAATATAATTTATGTAAGGTGACCTTGAGGCTGCGAAAGGCGCCCAATAAACAAAATGTATTATTATTATTGTACAACACTAAAGAGGCAGAATGTATGACTCAAAAGCATTTATTCACAAAAATACAAAAGTAAAAACACACAATAAACAATCTAAACTAAATGTATCTATGTACATGTGAATGTGCGTGTATGGATTGTGTGTGTGTGTGTGTGTGTGTGTGTGTGTGTGTGCATGCGTGTGCGTATCTGTGGAGGGGGACTACAAAGATGGCTGCTGTGGTGGCTGTTCTATGTAGTCCAGTTCATGTGGGGCTCTTTGTCTGTTAAGAACAAAGGGAAAATGGCCGACCGTGTTAATGTGTGTGAGAGTGTGAGTGTGTAGGCTTAGTGTCACTTTGTGTGTGTTTCAAGGTATCATGTTAAAGAATGGTTAGTATCATGCAGGTTGGGACACTAACATCAAACTAAACCTTCTTACAAACCTAAAACACTGAACTGTAGCCTATGATCTCATCACATTAACAAAGTTCAGCAGTCTGGTTTAACCGTGTTTGTTAATGTTCTGTTCTGCCCAAGTCATGTTACCAGTGGAAAGGAAGAAGAAGGGTTGCTCTCTGGTTCTGCTTCCTTGAGTAGCTGGAGATGTTGTTGCAGCTGTGGTGTTTGTTGAGGAGTAGATCTTTGTCTGGTTGTAGAACCAGGCCTGAGTTTCTTCAGTGCTGCTGGTTGTTGAGTCCTTGGTCACTTGCAGGTCCATGAGACGCTGAAAGCAGCTGGATAATAACGTTTAGAGCAGAGAAGCTGCTGAAGGTTTCTGTCCTGCAGCTTATCCTGCTACTGCAGCTTATCCTGCTGATGAGTAGGAACCTGGGAGAGAGTTTGGAGCTTGTGAGTTGAAGAGAGTCTGCCTAAGAGAGCGAGAGCCTCCTAAGAGATTAAGAGCAGGTTAAAACAGAGACCAAGAGGGGAAAGGCCGGTGCCTTTATACCTCTGGTGACATTCCTTGAAGGGGTGAAACTGGGTTTCCTGTCGGGGGAAGGGTCACAAGTTCCAGGCTCAGCCAGGCATATGGCTGAAAATGTTTATTACCTTTGTGGGCACAACACACAAATCAGGGTTAAGACTCCCCCCCACCCCTCCACACACACACTCACACACATACTCACATTCACACACACACACACTCACACTCACACACACACACACTCACACAGTAAATGTGTCATTATTTTTTTCTGATGAAGTGTATTGTATTGTAGTGTATTGTAAGTGTATTATAATTGAGGATTCAGAGTAAAGTACAGAAATGCAATTAGTTTTGTGCCATTCATGCATTGACCTTTTTTCTTTTCAAATTATGTTTTTGAAAAGTGAAGACCCTGTTTCACTGACTGAGCTCACATTTACCAGACTAAACTAAATGCAAAGTGCACTATGCCTCTTTCCAATAGTTTTCCACTTCAGCACGGTAGGAAATAGAATTCATCAAACTGATGGAATCTAATGCAATGAGGATGTTATAGAAATAGAAACTGACACAAAGTCCATAAGCTCCAGTCCACGCTTGTGTCTGAGAGTTGGTAATTGGAAGAATTAATTTTTATAAATATATCATGTGTATCACATCATATTTTTCTTGAAGTGTGTCGTTATCCGACACAAATCAGGCTGATTTCCTGGATTGTCAGCACAATCTCTATTTGTCAGGGTCAGTTTTCAAAAAAGAGGAATCCTGGAGACATTCCGTGTTAATTTTTGACATCATTTTTAAGGATTTTGAAGGCTGCTGAATTCAAATGTTCAGTATGCCAGGCTCAAAAATGTCCCATAATGCCTCAAGAAAGAGAAATCCAATATGGCTGCTGCATCAAAATCAAATTGATCTTGACTTATCTTCTTGATTCAAGAAACAGTCTACAGATAAGTGAATCCTGAATGTAATGTGCTTCTATATGTTTTCACATGTGGGGAATTCAATGGAATGTTCAGATTTCAGATCAAAACTAAAATAAATGCCTTAAATTAATGTACATGGTTAAAATTGTTGTCTCAGATAATGAATTTCATGACGAAAAGGGGACCATAAAACAGGTTTATGGCATTCGGAAAAAATTAAAAAATGTTTAGGAACAAAGTAAATTACAATATTTTAAGTATTTATTTACTTTGTTATCTGAATTTTATTCTATTTACTATGTATATTTTACCCATTTATTTAGTAATTTATCTAATATTCAATGCTTTTCTGTTTATGGTGTGGAGAGGTAGGCTATATTTATTCCCAATCATCATCCTCCTCTTCCTCTCCCGTGTTCTGGCAGCAGTTTTCCTCCCCAGAAGACAACCACAGGACGACCCTAATCCTGCTAACTTTAGGAATGGGTGGCAGAGATAGTAGTTCTGGTGCTAAGTGATCCTCTTAATTCCATCCATCTTCTTTTCCCGTTTATTCCTCACTAGGGACGCGTGGTCTGCTGGAGCCAATCCCAGTGAAGCAGGGACCTACCCAGTCAGGTACCAGTGTACACACCATTCACACCCTCCCTCCTATGGTGATTTAGAGTCTCCAATTAACCTCAGCATGTGTTTGGACTGTGGGAGGAACCGGAGAACCTGGAGAAAACCCACCAGACACAGAGAGAACATGAAACTCCACACAGAAAGGAGCCAGACCAATGACTGGAACCTGGTCCAGAACCAAAACCTGAACCAGGACTAGAAACTGCACCAGGACAAGAACCTGGGCCAGGACAAGAACCTGGACCAGGACTAGAAACTGCACCAGGACAAGAACCTGGATCAGGACTGGAATCTAGATCTTCTTACTGTGAGACAACAGTGCTACCCACTGCAAGTCATCAATCACATGTCAGTCCCTGGAGGGAGATCAGGGTATAACATGGGATTAATTCTATATTCAATCCATCTCAACTTCCAAAAATATAGTTCTGTAAATCAGGATAGAGGATATCTTTTTAATTTCTTTCTTTAATTTCTCATACTTCGTTCTCATACATATGTTCAGTACTAACAGGGGATTTTCATTTGATGACACCTGCACTATTTACAAGTTCATATTTGTTTGTGGCATGTTGGGAAAGGAATGCAGAGAGTGGAAACAAAAAAGTTCAACCTGTGCAAACAGAACAAAGAACAGACAGCAAACCATCGAGAGACAGGGATGTGTGTGTGTGTGTGTGTGTGTGTGTGTGTGTGTGTGTGTGTGTGTGTGTGTGTGTGTGTGTGTGTGAGTGTGTGTGTGTGTGTGTGAGTGTGTGTGTGTGTGTGTGTGTGTGTGTTAGTGTGTGTGTGTATGCGAGTGTGTGTGTGTGTGTGTGTGTGTGTGTGTGTGTGTGTGTGTGTGTGTGTGTGTGTGTGTGTGTGTGTGTGTGTGTGTTGTGTGTGAGTACAGATTCACTAATGCATGTACCATGACAGTTGCAACATACATACACAGTCAAAAACATGAGGAGCATCAAAAGCAGGTACAAGGACAAGATCAAGAAAACATCCACATGAAGCAAATAACATCAAGAACACAATATCAAAATCTCTTTCATGACAAGAAAAAAGGGAATATATTATTTTACTATAATGCACATTTCAAGACTAAAAAAGCTGCAGAAACTGCCAATCTTTGTTCCTTTAAAGCCATTTCAGAGTATTTCAGAGATAATAAGCTGTAGCCAGAGTTTGTCAATGCTTTGTTTATTTATTTCTATAAGCCTTGTATGGATCACTGAAGGGGCAACTTTGATGCTCTACTCATTCCAGGCATGCTGCATCTGACCACCATCAGCAGTCTTGGCTATTTTTCTATTGTATCTTTGGAAAGTTGAATAAAAACATTATACTCTATGTCTTGTCACCCAGAGTAGTGTTAGAGCCTTTTTTTTCAAACTTTATTTATAATTTTTGGTAAAAAATATACAAAAATGTACAAGCATGAACACAACATAGAACACAAAGGCAAACAACCCCCTTCCCCCAGAACTCCAAAAAATAAGAAAAGAGAAAAAACTAAATAAATAAAATAAAATAAATAATAATATTAATAATAACAATATATATTTTTTTAATTTTAAAAATTTAAATATGTAAATGAATAGCAACAACCATAGTAAAAATAAATAATAAATAAAATTATCACATAGACCTGTAAAAAACAAAACAAAGGGACTTTGCTACAGACAGAGCCACTCTGTAGACAGACATGCATTACAAAGCATATGGTATATGTACATTCTTATACACGAACAAATACATAAATCCACACATAAAAACCTAAACTGAAGTACAGGTGGATATAGACCTGTATCCACCCTAAAAAACAATAAAAGAAAGAGGCTCTTTGGCAAAGGTACATAAATGTAAACCCTTAGTCTAATTCAGCTGCCAGGAATAGTAATTGAGTGAAAAGGAATCTATTCCAATATATCTGAGAATGACAAAGTAAGAGTGAATTCTACAAAGGGAGACCAAACATTCATAAATTTCCAACGAGATCTACACCTGTTATATCTGAGTTTTTCTAATGAAATTAAACAAAGCACTTCTTTGATCCAACTCATGAATGATGGGGGCTTATCAGACTTCCAGATACGGAGAATAAGTCTACAGGCTTGAAGTGAGACGAAAGCTATAAAGTTAGCTTGTGATATCAATGCCCTCACTAGGAATTCCAAAAATAGCAGTGATTGGGTTGGGCTCGATAGTTTCATGGCAAATGTGTGAAAATGTTTCAAAGATACGATTCCAAAACAAAGTCAAAGATGGGCATTCCCAAAACATGTGCCCAGCTGTGGCAAGATTCAGGTGGCATCTATCACAAGTAGGGTCTATATCAGGATAGAATTTAGATAATTTCTCCCTTGTGTAATATCAACGATGCAACATTTGGATTAATTTCTATATTTTAAAAACATTACTCTTGGTGTATGGGTCAAAGTCCAGTATGGTATCTAACAAGCTCTTGTCCTGAAGGGCAGGAAATGAGCAGTGTCCTTTGGCAAAACTGCGGACCTGGAAGAAGCTAAACCTGTGTGTTGTCGGTAAATTGTGGTCCTGTTGGAGCATTTCAAATGAGGCAAAAGTGCCATCTATGAATAGGTCACTAAAAAAGATAAGTCTATTACTGTGCCACACCTGGAATGCTGCATCAGTCTGTGAGGGGGAAAAAGATGATTATGTGTTAAGGGCATATGGGTATTAAATTGAAAGTATTTTCTGAATTGATGAAAAATTCTGATAGAGCTCTTTATCACAGGATTATTGACTTGCTTAATGGTTCCAGGTAGTGGAACCCTTAAGCACCATAAGAACCATTAAGATATTGGAGAGACTTTGGAATTGGAGCGGGACTCCATAAGAGCCCAGGTGGGCCCACTTCCATTTTCAAATGCTGCAATCCAATAATTTAATTTAGCTATGTTAGCAGACCAATAATAAGACATAAAATTAGGCAGTCATAGTCCTCCAGCTAACCTAGGGCATTTCCAAAAGGGTTCTTTTTGATCGTGGCCTAGATTTATTCCAAACATATGTAGAAATGTGTTTATCAAACTCGTGAAACATGGATTTAGGTAAAAAGAAGGGAATCATTTGAAAAAGGTACAGGAAACGAGGCAACACTGTCATTTTGATTGCGTTAACTCTGCCAGTCAGGGAGACCGGTAGTCCGGCCCATTTCTCCAGGTCCAATTTTGTGTGGTCAATTAAGCTTTTAAAGGTCTGGCCATATAAGTCATTATAATTTCGAGTAACAGTGATTTCCAGATAAATGAATGAATGGTGTTCCAATTTAAACGGAAAGTTATCATAGTTAAGATCAGATGCTATCTGATTCATAGGGAGAAGAAGACTTTTGGAAAAGTTTAATTTATAACCTGAGAGACTTCCGAAGTGGTGAACCATGTCTATAAGCCAAGGTAGAGATTCAACTGAATCAGATATGTAAAGGAGGAGGTCATCCGCATAAACAGAAACTTTATGGGTGGGGCCCCCTCTAACAATGCCAGCTACCCTTTCCTCCGACATAAGGACTATAGCAAGGGGCTCAATAGTAATGTTAAATAAAAATGGGGAAAGACTGCAGCCTTGTCTGACACCACGATGGAGATGAAAATAGTCTGAACATATAGAATTGGTTCATACAGACGCCTTTCGAGTTGCATAAAGTAACTGGATCCATGAGATGAATACAGGGCAGAATCCAAACCTTTCCAAGACAGCAAGAAGGTACTTCCAATTGATCCAGTCAAATGCCTTCTTGGCATCCAAAGAAAGCACAATTTCTGCTTGCTGGACAGAGTGAGAGGAATAAAGCACATTAAACAATCAACACATTGTTGTAAAATGATTGCCTGCCTGGTATAAAACCAGTTTGGTCTGGTGCAATAATGCTGGATATCATGGTTTCAAGGCGTTGGGCAAGGATCTTATAATCAAAACAAAGAATGCTGATAGGCCGATAAGCACCACAGTCTAATGGGTCTTTGTCTTTTTTAATAGAACTGAAATAACAGCTTGCGTCATTGTTTCTGGTAATTTTTGTTCTAGAAGTGTTTCCTGGTATACTGAACATAAAATGGGAGATAATTTTGAAGAAAAGAAAACCCATCAGGCCCTGCTGCTTTGCCACTCCGCATAGAGTTAATAGCTTGAATAACTTCTAGTAGCTTCAAGGTTGCTTTGTACTTCTGGGTCAATCTTCGTGATATTTAGTTTATCGAGAAAGGCCTTAGTCTTGGAGGAATCCACATTGGCCTTTGTTGCATATAGATTGACGTAAAATTCCTTAAAACTGTCATTAGAGATGTGAGGAAGTCATGCCAGGTGCCACTTGGATCTCTGGAATAGCACTGCTAGCTGCTGTTTGTTTTAATTGGTGGGATAACAGTTTACCCATTTTGTCACCATGCTCATAAAATGTTTGCTTTGACTTAAATAGAAGGTGTTCAGTGGGTCTGATTGACAAGTTATCAAATTCTGTCTGCAGCAGTAGCTGTTCTTTGTAAAGCTCAGGTTTTGGGCCGGAAGAGAATCTCTTATCTATGTTAGCAATCTGGCTGGATAGTTCTGAGAGGCGCTTTGTGTGTTTTTGCTTATCGAAAGCCGAGTAAGAAAACCTTTGCCCTCTGGGGTAGGCTTTAAGGGATTCCCAAATAATAGTGTAAGACATTCCTGGGGTCGATTAATGTGTAAGTAAGTATTGATTTGATCATTCATAAACTTGATAAATTTGTTACTAGACAGTAACAAAGAGTCAAATCGCAAAGTACGCTGTGGTGCTACACTATTAGGGAAGTGCATATCTAACTGAACTGAGCTATGGTCAGAAATTACAATACTATGGTATTGGCAGTTAATGACTAATGGGAGAGATCTGTTATTGAGCAAGAAAAACTCAATTCGAGAATAAGAGCGGTGAGGTGGCTAAAAGAATGAATATTGTTTGGTTGTGGGATTCATGTTTCTCCACGGGTCTGCAAGTTTGTATAAATCCATAAATGACAGAAGAACTGTACCAGATTTGGAAATTGTACTATCAGATCTAGGTCTGGACTTGTCTAGGTCAGGGTGCAGCACGCAATTAAAGTCACTACCCAAAACCAAGTGATGAGTGCTCTGGAGCTCTGGTAGTTTGGATATAAAACGAGAGAAAAACTGAGGGTTGTCACATAGGACCATACACATTAGCCAGGACTGTGTCTCACTGTTGTGTTGAAATTCCAGTTTTAGTGTCCAGCTGACGAACACTAAGTTAATTAAAGCCTGCAGAACATGTTGTTTAACTTTTAAGACACAAAGAGTAATGCTAGTCATAGTGGTATTACAGACAAAATTGTGTAACCAATAGCCATTCCTGCAGTACCAGCAATACCAGTAATATAAACATTTAACAAAAGTAGCTCAAATCAGATGTAGAAACACTAATATCAAAGTATGTCCCTTAAAATGGATATTAAACCTATAAAATATTGAAACAAAATACTCCTGGATGAATACTCATACAGCTCATGTACCCACCAAGAGATTAGTATGAGGTCAGTTTTTTTTTTTTTGGGGGGGGGGGGGCAGCATGTGGAGTGATGGTCTGTGTGACATAAGACTGACCTTCACTTGGATCCAGGAAAATCTTTTCCACGCCATTAAAGGTGAGGCTATGACAGGAGGGTTTGAGATATGCCAAACTGGACTCGGTCTAGTGCTCTGAGTTGCTGCCTCAAGTCATTGAAGGCTGACCTGGCCTTGGCCACCCGCGTGGTGTAGTCGGGGAATACCGAAATGTTCATGTCCTTCACCTTAATCCTCTGTATCTCCCTGGCAAGGCGTAATATATTGGCACAATCATTGTAGTAGTGAAGGTGCGCTATAATGGTCCTCGGGCGCTGCCCAGGCTTCGGTACCGGCTGCAGTGATCTGTGAGTCCAGTCAATCAGCGGCAGCAGCATCTGCAACCGTAGTTGTGGAAGAGCTATTTGGGCCCTCTGGTATTTCTGTGTTCGTAGTCGTTTTGAAGTCCTCAAATCCTGCTCCAATTGCATGGATATCAGCTCTGATTAAGGCCATTACGCTCTCTAACACCGCTCTGACCTCCGTTTTCATTATGGAAACAAAGTCAGTGCAAAAGGAGGAAAGCAACTCACTTTTAAAATCTTCCGTGAGTGCCCCAACAGGAGCCTCGACAACCTGCTCTCCTTTCTCGCTCAAGGTCGAGGGCGCAGCAGGCGAGCTAGGCCTTGTTGCTTGTATTTTGATGTCTTTTACTGGTCTGTAGCGCCATGACAAAGTGTGGATGTTAAAATGGTACTTTGAAAATACTGTGTCACTGGTTAAACTTTAAATTCGTTATTTGATTGTTTGTTCTGCAGAGCTAAGCTACACACGTCCTACTCCGTTGCTTGCTCCATAGCGCCCCATTAGAACCTTTTATCTCAAGAAAAACAAGATATATGCCCAATAATGTGTATGTTTGGGTGGGGTGGCACGGTGAACCAGTGGGTAGCATTGTTGACTCACAGCAAAAAGGTCACAGGTTGGAGGACTTGAGGTGGGATCTTCCTGTGTGGGTTTTCTCCAGGTTCTCCAGCTTCCTCCCACAGTCCAAACACATGCTGAGGTTAACTGGAGACTCTAAATCACCAAAGGAGGGAGGGTGTGAGTGAATGGTGTGTGTGCTCCATGATTGACTGCTACCTGTCCAGGTGTATCCCTGCCTATTACCTGAAGTACACTGGGATTGGCTCAGACTAGGGCTGAACGATTTTAAGAAAAAATTGAATTTAGATTTTGCTGGCAAATATTGCGATTTCGATTTCAACCACGTTTTCAATGCAAATTTAGTCTATAAAGCTAAAGAATAAAAACAGGTCAGCAGATTCCAAATGCATAACTCTTTATTGACATTGAATGCCTGAAGACCAACAGTTTTAATAACTAAAAAATAAAAATAGCCACCTTTCTTTAGTAAACTTAAAAGTAATCTTTTCTCTTATAATAATCTTTTCTCTTGCTCTTTTTTTTTTTTTTTTTACACTTTTTTTTTTACACACAGGCATTATAAAAGGTTGTTTAATGGCTCAGCAGCATGAAAATAATTGCACCTTTGTCTTACCTTAAAAGTAGTGCAAGAATGGCTCACAGGAGTTTGCTTGAACATTAATATCCACAGCAGTTACACACAAAGTGAAATGCTAGTGCTGGAGGAAGAAGACTGAGCAAAGTTTTTCCCGGTTTGGAGGATGGACAGCTATCGTCGGCGTCCACACGGTGCGGTTGGAAACCACGCAAGCTTGCTTGTCGGACATTCGAGAGGCAGCGGAGAGATATATACATGCAGTGGAGGAGAGCGGTGGCTAACTGTTAGCAGTTAGCATTGTCGATTAGTCACTCGGAGAACGGGACAGCGGGTGAGGGGCGGAGGAAGACGTCATCGCCGATGGGATTCGTGGCTTCGCGGGAGGTCAGCGCCGTAGCGCCTCGGATTCGGATGGGTCAGTTTAGTAGCAGAAAAAAACGCGGCTTTGACGATATCAAAATCTTGCTGTATGAGATTGTGATTTTCGGTCGAAAAGGATAGATCGTTCAGTCCTAGCTCAGACCATGTGACCCTAGTGAGAAATAAGCAGATATAGAAAATCACTGACTGATAGTTCACTTCCAAACTCCACCGAACTTCTAATGCCAGATTTATAAAGATTATTTGTTTTCTCAAATATTGCAAATGATAATTAATCGTAGTAGGAGAGTTAAATAGCTTCTGTATTTTGGGGATACAATTTGATGTTTACAACTGTAAGTCAGAAAAATGGAGGGGAAATGTGATTTCAGGGTGATGCATATTCACATCACGCAACCTAAACCCATTGACAACAAATATGCTGTTAAAAGTAATTTGTATTTAGTTATCTAAACTTTTAAAAGGGAAAAATTGTACACATGATGTAATGAAGCCCTCTAGGCTCCGTCTTCTTTCACAGTCTGGAGGGACTGGATCAGCCAGGATGTGATGTTTGCACTGCAGGACTCCATCAGTCATCACTCTGAGGAAAGTGTAGCCCTGCTCATCATTTCTGCTGCCTCCTTCAAAAACAGTGATCGAATATGATTCTGTCCATTTCAAATAAAGTTTCCAGCCATCACTGATCCCCTACACCATTTAATCAGGATTATAGTGCCTCCATTATTATATTATATTAAATTATAGTGCCTCCATTCACGCTGCAGAATACACATGGAATCAAAGGTACCAGTCAAAATCCAAACTTTTTATACCATAAATCTGATCATGGCCAACGAATACAAACAGGACCAGCTGCAAATGTAAAGGTAATTATCAGACATTATTATCCAAATAACAGTAATGAACAGGACATCAAAAGCCAAATGCAATACAAGACTTGTGCTTATGCTAACTGTCAGTTTACAATGTCTCAGTTAATTCCTGATGAGCTGAAATTTGGCAAAAAGCCCAACAAATTGCACTGATCCAGACTAGATGATGACAGCTGTCCTTTCTGCTGGGTATTCTGACTTCACCAGTTTGGAGTTCTGCTCTATTCTGCTCATCCTGGCCTTTACTCTTACTCGCACACACAACCCTGTCTTTTTACTTGCATTATCTGAATTTTTCTATACGACCGTTACCTTCTCACCCCTGTCTCTTTTCTCTGTCCTCTGTCTACTACTGCATTATCATCACTCTCCATCCATGGCTCTGTGAGGCGGAACGCAGCCCTCTGTCCTCCTTTCCATCACTCCATCTCTATCTTTCCTTCACTCTGTTACCTCCAAATGACAGGGACAACCGCTGACAAGGTGTCCTATTCTACTAAATGTCTCTTACATATCAACACTGCTTCTTTTCAAGGAGTTGTCTCTTCTTTATTTTTGATCATTTATATTTTCATTTGCTCCTTTTCATTGCCCCTGTTATATTCAAATTAAATTCATTCATTCATTCATCTTCTATACCCGCTTATTCCTCATTAGGGTCACATGGTCTGATGGAGCCAATCCCAGCAAATAACAGGTGAGAGGCAGGGATAAACCCCAGATGGTCTCCAGTCTATCATGGAGCACACACACCATTCACTCACACACTCACACCTATGGTGATTTAGAGTCTCCAATTAACCTCAGCAGGTGTTTGGACTGTGGGAAGAAGCTGGACAACCTGGAGAAAACCCACCAGACACAGAGAGAACATGAAACTCCACACAGAAAGGACCCAGACCCAGGACCAAGGAGGAACTATTACTATCTTGAATTAAATTGTTAAACTGAAATTCTAAATGTGTCAAATAAAGGCTGTGTCTCCATTCTTGTTCTGTTAGAACTTAGTGCTGCGCTTGACACCTTTGACCATTAGGTCCTACTCCAGAGATTAGGGTTAGGGTTAACCCATTTTATTGGTGTAAGACAAACTGTTAGTCCTCTCTCTCAGATCCTTCCAATATTGTTCATGTTAATGTTTTGGGAAGCAACTGTAGCTCAGAGGTAGAGCAGTCATCCACTGATCGAGGGTTGGTGGTTCAATTCCTGGCTCCTCTCGGCTCCATGTCCATGTGTCCTTGGGCAAAATACTTAACCCTGATTTACCCCCACTGGCTGTGCCATGCAGTGTATGAATGTGTGTAAATGGTTAGATTCCTGATGTGTGCTTTGAGTGGTTGAAAAGACTAGAAAGGCGCTATACAAATGCAGAACATTTACCATTATTCTATCTGTACAAAAGTTAGACATAGAGTTGCACAAGGTTCTGTGCTCAGACCCATAATTTTCACTCTTTATATGCTTCCTTCAGGTCAAATTATTAGGAAACACTATTAATTTCCACTTTTACCCCAATGATACGCAACTGTTTCTGTCAATTATCCCAAATGACACCAACCAGCTAGCAAAACTTTTTAAGGACATAAAATCCTTGATGACCTGTAACTTTCTGCTACTAAACTCAGACTAAACTGAAGTTATTGTGCTTGGGCCTGAACACCTGAGAATTTCAATATCCTGTGATATAGCCCCTTTTTAGCTATTTCTACTCTCTTTTCCTCCTCCTCTCCTTGCCACCTCATCCACCACATACGCCACAATTCAATCTATTTCTGTTAGCCTGTCTGTCCTGGTAGAGAATCCTACTCTGTTTCTCTTTCTGAGGTTTCTTCTGCTTCTTTTTTTTCATTCATTATATGATGTGAGGGTCTAAGGACAGGGGATGTTGTGTTGTACAAACTGTAAATCCTATATCCCTTATAAGCCTAAATCTGTGATTTGTGATTTGGGCTATACAAATAGAATTGACTTGACGAAAAGAAAAATAATTCAATAGAAGATAGGTGAGGTGGCATTCTATGCATGCAGAGGAATACAGAGAAGCTCAAACTAACCCTAACCCACCCAGGCACGGTTCAGGTAGATGAAAAGGAGCAGTACAGCTAGCGGCAGTGGTACAGCTAGCGGCTAGAACACTGCCTGAACACATCCCACCAGGCTAGTCCTGTGGTCGAGGTGTTGTTGAAACAAAGCAGCAGCAGACAGGAGCCACCAGGTGCTGTTTAACCACAAGTTAAAGTGGAAGCATAGCCTGAATGAATCATCAACAACAAGCCAGCTCCTACCAACCAAACAGGAAGTCAGCTGAGAGGAAGATGGCCAGTCAGCTGATTTCCAGCTCAATAAATACAATTAATAATAAATAATTACGGATCATTCTGTTTTTTAATGTGACGACTAGATTGAAGGTAACCATAGAAACGGGGAGGGAGCATAAACCACCCCGCTACATATAGCCTGTTGAACATTGCTGTATAGTGGTCATTATTCTCAGCTAAGATATTATGGTGGAACAATGGGTTGTAATGGGTTTAATATTCGGCGCCACTATGAAACTCATAAAGACAAGTATGACCACTTGAAAGGAGAAATAAGGAAAGACGAGATAAACAAATTGGTCGCTGGTTTGAAGAAACAGCAGTCTGCTTTTACGCGCAGCCGTGATATCGCTGACGGGGCTGTAAGAGCCAGTTCCATTATTGCCAACGAGCTGGTGAATACAGATCATTAAAAATCTGATCAAGATTATTCTGGTTTCATATTAAAGACAATTCATATTCTGCAGTATATTCTCAGCTTCAGTAGGCCCAGCCAAGTAGTTTGATCTGATGTAGTCTAATCTTATTGCCCATGCACTGCTATAACTTTTATTTTGTATTTCTTTTTTATTATTTATTTCAAAGCAGTATGACAATTAAGGCAAAAATATTTTTTGAGTTTGTTTAGTGTGGTGAGTTGGTTCAGGTGTAAAACTGCATTCACTCAACTGTTAAAGTAAACCAGTTGTTAACACATTCACCACCAAACATGAAAATAATTTTTTTCCATTGTTTGTGAATAAATGTGTTTAGAAAAGATCCCTTGTCATCCATTATTATAATAGTAGGGTAGGCTACAAATGTAGGCTGAATGATAAAGCAGAGTACTGAAAAACAAAGCTAAATATTTGGAGTTGACATTCTTTTACTGATGCGGCCCACCTGAGAACAGAAAGTCTAGATCCGGCCCCAGAGCCAAACTGACTTTGACATGCCTGGGTTAACTGTTTTTTAGAATTAGTCAAACATGGCTTCTAGTGTTCCTTATATATTACTACAATACCTCCCTCCACTTTTCTCAGAGCGTATTTCATGCCCCTAAAATCCGTTGTCGTATTGTTGGCATATACCTTCACTCCTTCCATGTAGCTCCACTCATCCTTCCATATAGCTTCACTCATCCTTCCATATAGCTCCACTCCTCCTTCCATATAGCTCCACTCATCCTTCCATATACTCCACTCATCCTTCCATATAGCTCCACTCATCCTTCCATATACTCCACTCATCCTTCCATATACTCCACTCATCCTTCCATATAGCTCCACTCATCCTTCCATATAGCGCCATTCCTCCTTCCATATAGCCCCACTCATCCCTCCATATCGTTACACTCCATCTTGCTCTCCATTTTTTCCTCCTCCTCTCCTTGCCACTCTTGCTTCATTTGGCTCATTATGAGGTGTCAGCACTCTGCCCTTGAGTGGGCGAGCATCTCCTCTGATAAAAACTGTTTGTGTGTATACTTCAAAACTTCACACGGTGTGCGTGTGTGTGTGTGTGTCTGTGTCTGTGTGTGTGTGTGTGTTCTGTACGATGTGTGTGCCCAGCCTGGACTGTAGAAGTGACAAACGTCAGGATTTTGCTGTCACAGCAAGAGAAAAGATGATTTACTTGTGAGGTAAAGGAAGCCAGATAACAGATAAATGCAGTGTGCTATTGGTGGATAATGTAATGATGGTTAGACATGTTAATGAAATTTTCATTGCAACCCTGTGTACTAAGATAAAGGAAAGAAAAATAGGAAAGAGCATGTAATAAACAAATATTCAATAACAAATAAAATATTATAGTTTCGTGAGGAAGAAGAGCCTTTGTTGGGCCTTCTTCACCAGGTGGCAGGTGTTCATGGACCAGGAGAGGTCAGATGTTGTGTGGAGGCAAAATACCTGGTGAAAACCCACACAGACACAGGGAGAACATGCAAACTCTACACAGAAAGGTCCCAGACCTGGACGTCTTGAACCTGCTACCTTCTTGCTGTGAGGCAACAGTGCTAACCCCTGCGCCACTGTGTCACCCCTTGAGTTGGTTTTTGCTGGTGTGAAATCATCAATCAAACTCTGGTGCACTAAATGAAGTGGATCAAGACCTCCAAAAAAAGGTGGTCTTGGTCCACATGACTCCACAGCAAATGACAAACTTTGTTGCAGTCCCACTAGTGAGAACGTGAACTCAGGTCCAAACAAGAGGTTACTAATTATTTGATAGCTGTCACAGCGGTGAGGTTGTCTTGTCTGGACTTTTCATCATGTGCATTTCCTGTTTTATTTTGAAAATCTAACTCTCCTCTCGTTTCAAGTCACTTGCCCTTTCTCATGTGTCACCAGTCTGATCGCCTGCCCTGATTCCTGATTGTGTCCACCTATTCCCAATTTCCCCTCCTTGTGTATCCTTGTGTAGTCTGTGTTTCCCCTTGTCTCGGGCCAAAGTGTCTTTGGCCGTCTTTGTTCATTGCAACCAAGCAAGCTCTCAACTCACAGCCTTTTTGCCTTGCCCATGAGGAGTATCTTTTGTTGGAAGTTTTCACAGCCTTTGTCCAGAAAAGATAGTGTTTTATAGCCTTGTTGTCCTGTGGGATTGTTTTTGATTTTGTTTATTTTTCTGTTAATTTTTCATCCTTCGGGATTGTTTTTGTTTTCAGCCTTAGATAGTTTACCTAAATTAGCGTTAGATATTATAGTGTTTTCCTCATTCTGGAGCGAGTTTGTTTTGGTTGATCTTTCTAGTCTTGATTGTATCTTGTAAAGTTGATTACTGCTACCTGTGTGCCGTTTGGTTCCCTTTAAAAGCCTGCTCAGTTCCTTGTTTTATGCTCAGTCTGTGCATTGTCATCTGTTGACCACTTTAATGTGTGCATTGCTTGTTTTCCGCCTGTGTAATTTTGTTCTCCGGAGTTATTTGACCTTTTGGACTCTTTGTTATTTTTGAACTCCCTTTTTTTGATTGTGACCGTAGTTCGGAGAAGTGCTTTCGTTCATGGACTTTGGATGTTGTTAAATTACGATCGGATCTTCTGAGCGTTGGATTCTGGGACAGTTAGTTCCTCTGCCACCTGAGCTTCTTGAAAACTGTGGATGTCTTAATTGTTGCACTGTGCTGCTCTACCTCCATGCCTGTGTAAAATCTCCTTTTTTTTGACTCAGTAAAAACACGTGAACTAACTTCCCTCGTCGGTCTCTCTCTGCAATTGAGTCTCCCTGATTGGTCTTGTGGTAAAACAACCTCCCTGCCACACCTTAAAATATAGCCTCATCCTTGAAATATGTCTGGAGTAGTGAATCAATCTAAATCTTGCCCCCAAAATAAAATGGTTAGAATTGGTTTGGTTAAGCGATGCTTGTCTACATAGTTGGAAACTGTATTAGTTAGCATCCACGTTGAAACTTCTCAAATAACACCTTAACCCTCTATTGCATATATGGAAAAAAAAATATCTTAATTTCTCTAAAAAGCTCTGATATAAAATCAATGTTTTTATAGTTTGGTGTAAAAAGAGGGCTTTATTTTGAAGGATACAAAATGTCGCATTTTTTTTCATAGGGGGTCCGGGGGTGCGACTTATACTCCAGAGTGACTTATGTGTGAAATTATTAACACATTACTACCGATATATCATTTCACGTTATTTTCACACTAAACCGCAAGAAGGGGCTCTAGGCCTGTGTTGATAATTTCAACATTGACGGTAAAAACAACTGAGAAGGGCTGAACCAAATGGCACCAAAAAGAAAATCATATTCTGCAGATCACAAGCTGCAAGTAGTAAAATATGATGTCATCGATGTAGAAGGGGAAGCGCCGCATCTTCTACCTCTGGAGTTAGAGGAGTTGATGAAAGTGACTCAGAGGATGAAGATTTCATTGGGTTTTAGTTACCGGATATTTGGAGAGACACGGATAGTTTTGGCAAACGTCTTAGCATGTTATTGATGCTATAGGTATCGGAATAACTCTTAATATGTTCTGTTAACATACCAGGAACGTTCTCAGTTGTGTTATGTAACGTAAACATACCGTTCAGCCTGTTGTTGCCTCTATTTTTATTTTAAATTGTTCGTCATTTAAATTTTAAATGACATGTCAGTTCTTGGTGTTGGATTTTATCAAATAAATTGTGGTAACTTGTCAAAACAAAGAACCACAAACGCAGATGTTGAGTTTCACTTTTTATCGAGAGACAACAACAATACATTCCTTGCAGTCCCGGGGAGAACGACAGCTTCACTCTTCAGTAAACCTTCTTGCCGGCCACAATGATCACACCCACTGGATAAACAATCAATTGCCCCCTAATCACCTCTGCTTCACAACATAAATTTCCCCCCAAAATGTGACTTATACTCCAGTTTGACTTATATGTTTTTTCTTTATTATGTATTTTATGGCTGGTGCGACTTGTACTCAGGAGCGACTTATAGACATACGGTATTTGTATTGGTTCCCCATGTGCTTCAGTCTATCCCGCCCCTCATCTGTGTCACACCTGACAGTAATTAGGTTCACCTGTGTCTCATTTGCCCGTGTGTCTGTACTTAAGCCCCGTTATTTCTTATGTGTCTGATCGTCTGCTTGCTTCATCCTGTGTGAAGAAGGATTTTGTCTCTGCATTCCCTGCCTGTGAAGTAGTTTTGTGCTTTCTTGATTTCCTTTTTTGACCTTCGTAGATATACCCGTTGACACCCTAAGTTACATTTCTCTAATTTTTTGGACCTTTTTTTCCCTACATGGACAGTTAGTTTAGTTACAAACTTTTTCTACAACCGTATGGACAGTTTTTGTTTATTTCGAATAAAGCTGTTCTCAAACTGGATCTGCATTTGGGTCTCGGTCTTTAGCTTAGAATCTAACAATTGTCTCACCACAGGTTGTCTTTAATTTAGAATTTGGGAAAATTTTCACTAAATAAAAAAATGTAACTCACTATCCAGGGTAAGTAAACTCATTTATTTTATTATTGTTTTACATTTAATTCAATTTTGATGTTTTTTTCCCTAATATGCTAAAATAGATTCAATGCCATATGAAAACAATATGCAAATATGGAATATTCAAATTGCATGGAGTCCCATTGACTTACATAGCATGAAACTATCCTCAGACTATGTTTACAACTTTTTCTTTTAATATCTATTATATAGGCAATGTTAAGTAATAAATGCATTCAAAATGCTTCTTACCATGTCTAAGTAGTATTTCATGTAATAAAAGGTTACTATTTGACTGTGAGCTGGCGGGCTGACTGACAGGACAGCAGGACAAACGGGGCTCAGAGGTGGCTGAAAAGACAAATATTAGCCTGTCATTACAGTGTCACTTCCACAGTCTCCTTAAATGATAGCCAGGCCGGGGGACATGACAAATGAATGGATCAGTGAATAAAGGTTATGCCATGTGTGATCTGGGAGTGGAGGAAGTGGTGCAACAACCTCCATTTCCACATATCTCTGTTGTGTACCCTTCTGTGTACACAACATTTTTTATGTTCATTTTGTAGTACTAAATGTTTTACGTCTAGATTTAGTTTAGAGACAGCTGCTCTCCAAGTGTTTCTATATATAATCCATGTTAGAAATTGCTATATCAACTTGTTTGTTTGCAGTAAAACTACAATAAGAAGGCACTGATTTGTGTAACAGACCAAAACACACAGGTGATCATTAATTTGTTATTACAGCAGAGGTAAATAACTACCAGATCATGATTACCTTGTCATAATGCTGTTGACAAATGGAGACATATAGCAATAATCTCCAAATGATCATGGCAATCTGGGGAGAGTTAAAATAATAATGGATGTGAGTCATGTGCAGCCACATGGTGGGGAGAAGTCTATTAACTTGTCATTGCTGGACAGGGGCAAATATCCTGCGGCAGTGTACATAATGACAAATGTAAATGGCCCTTCATGGTGGGATACACCTCAAATTAAAATCTAATACTCCATATGTAGAGAATTGGCAGGGATTTAGACTGCAGATGAAATGAAACCAAATGACTTCAATCTTAGGAACGGGACAAAACTTCTCACCTTGTCTGTAAAGGACTTAAAGTAGAAGCAGTAAGGAAACAACACGTAGATGGAACTCAAAATGCCACGTTCTTCCTAGCTGTATTTTTCAGTGACCTGAGCAAAAGCTATGTGCTGACTGTTAAATATATCTTGGAGTTGAAATATTGAACGTGATTTACGCAGCATGTCATTGGAAGGTCAGCTGATGTAAGTATATGAGAGTCAATGCTAAATCGTGTTGCTGTTAAATCAGGGCCAAGCAATCAAACAGTTTGACCTGCAGTATCAAGGCTGACTGTTTCCTTGAGCCTTGATCCCTATGCTGCTACTGAAGGCTCATTTTTTCACATGCATCATTCCACTATAGACTGGCTGAAACAGCACCTCTTAAATCTATTTCACCATAGTGAGGGAATTAATAGAGAAGATAGGCAATGAAAATATCCAACCAGCTGATAAGCAAAGAGCATTTTCTCCAGGGGTATTCCTGCTGGACACAATGCACAAACAAGGATTTGACTTCACTTCTATAGTTCCATTGATTCTGGCGGATGAAGTGCAGGTTTGTTTTTAACATGGCTCTAGGGATGAGAGATGTTGAGAGTTGGATGGATTGCCATGTGATTTGTTCAGACGTGTAGTCCCCAGAGGATGAATCCTAATGACTTTTCCTTTAGCTCCAGCAGCAGGTTGAAATTTGTTATATCTCCACAACACAACGATTTAATTCATTCATTCATTCATGGTCTTTATAAACTTTGATGATCCTGTGACTTTATGAATGTTGAAATTTCTGTTAATCCATTTTATTTTTTACTTCTAATCTGCAAAATGCATCTCTCCCTATAATAATGATTATTAAACACAGCCACATTAACCATACTTCTTTTTGTATCATTATATTTTCTGTGGGAATATTTGCTAAAGGATGAAAAATACTGGGTATATAATGCATCTGGATTTCAAATGACAGCAATGCTTGTGCTAATTATTTGTTTTACTACCCAGGAGCCCTATATAATCTCTGCAGTTACAGGGTATCAAACATTTAAGGAAACGCAAAGGTATAGTGCTGCCAGTGTCATTTGGTCCATTGATTATGCAATTCAAATTGTAAAATACACATTTTAATGAAAAATTGTTTTGTTATTGTTGTGTAGTGTGTATGTGGGGGGGGGGCGTATTGTCTCCACCAATTAGCAGCATATGTGTAATATAATTTTCCTGATAGCCCCTGATTGGTTGGTCGGAAAACATCACGCTGAACAAATGTTGCCAGATTGGCTGATTTTTCCACCTGATGAGGCCAGGTTTTGCTGCTTCATCCATATTTCCCCAAAAATGACAGTTTTAGGTAACAAACCCATTCTTTGAAATTTTGTGTCAAAAATCACACAAAATAGCGATTTTTGTAAAAAAAAAAAATAAATAAATAATAATAATAATAACTGCGACAAATGGACTTTTAAAAAACAAGAGACCAATATGAACGCAAAATGAGAGACGTGATGAAAGCTTCTTGTATTTTAAAAAGTTGTTGACTTTCTCATCTTGCCAAACATTATTTGTCACTGACTCTATTATTATAATTCTGTTTGGGATAGGGATTAAGATGCCATGTGAAAGGCTGATGAGCCTGCTGTACAAGTCCAAACAGGATTCAGATAAAATAAGAATAATCACAGAGAAATTTAAAAATGGAACAGGAGCACACTGTTCTGCTGGATGTATTATACACAGTCAACTGTAAACTGCTGCAGAGAAAATAAGATATGATTTGCATTTGAATTACTGCATAGACACACACACATTAGCTTTGCAAACACACGTTATAATGCCCCCACCCACATGCACACACACACACATCCATACACACAGTGACAAACATCCTGAGGCTTACAGAGGGAAATGTGAGTGGCAGGTAGTGAGGTGAAGCATCAGTCACTGCTACAGCTGACCACTCATTTGGGAACTCATGATGGCTCTGTGGGGATGTGTGTGTGTGTGTGTGTGTGTGTGTGAGTGTGTGTGTGTGTGTGTGTGTGTGTGTGTGTGTGTGTGTGTGTGTGTGTGTGTGTGTGTGTGTGTGTGTGTGTGTGTGTGAGATTACTGCCATGAGTGGTGATCTAACCGGGGCTCAACTTGCACATTAAACATGCCTTCAGTGAACATGCTACTCAGTGAATCTGTAACACTGGGTTATATGTTAATGCATCCATACACATTTCTCCCACAAGCTATTATTAGCAGTAAGTGACAGTCTGCATGTGTGTGTGTGTGTGTAATTAATGCTGTACAGTATGTAGACCCAGAGCCTCCCTTGAGCGAATTTCAACGCCATCATGTGTTCTCTCTGCTTAGAAAACACCTCTGCAGTCCATCTTCTGTACTTTCCCACACACCCTCCATGACTATAATTTATTCCCTGTAGGTTAGGAAAGGCCTTTATATCAGTAATTGTGACTCTGAGGATGGTTCTTGTGTCACTGAAACACCTTGGAGTAAATTCTATTTGAATATAGAAGGTGTTTTCTGTGTGATTTCATGCAGTGTGTTAGGTTTTTGCCTGATTTTACTTGCAGAGCACACAGGTTTCCACTCACTAGTTTATGTAAAACAATGGCTTGGCAGTGCCAGTATTTCTTAAAAATGCTTTCATCACGCTGCTCGTTAACCTTGGATTTGACCCCTAAAATCTGTTGGATTAATATACTGATATAATAATGGTAATAGATGGCATGTAGGTTACTGGTCTGCACAGCCCATTTTTTAATATAATACCAGACTGCAGCTGTTGTTTTATGCACAATGAGACATTCATAGCATCCATTTGCTTCCATAATCCATTGTACCAAACCTCCTGTTAGGTGGCAATCTGAAATCTCTATCAATCACCATTACTATTTACAAAATAAAACAGGATACCGTTTCAAAAGCTCAAAATAGATGATGTGCTGTTTTAGTTATAAAGACTCTACAAGTTGAGCCAGATTAGCTGTTTGTTCTGCATGTGGCACACACACTGTTGGCTATCCACTCTACCTACAAAACTATTGCTAGTGTAGATCTTCAAGGGCCTGGAGAGGTTATACAGTAGTAGGCGTAGCGATGACAGCTTCAGATAATGTCACCTACCTCCTGAGTAGGAAGCAAATAAGTCTATTTTCCCAAAATGTTGGTGTGCTCCTCAAATGATGCACTACGCTGCTGGTTTATGGTTTATGCTGCACACGCACACACACACGCATACACACACACACAGTGTTGCTCAGCGGATATAACAATCTCTCTCTGAAATTGAATGGTAGGCTACTGGATTTGTATTTGTCTACAAAGACATTTCATCTCTTATCCAAGTGGCTCCATCACTTCATACACTTCATCTGCACTAGTCTGACCTTCATCTTGATCAGACTAGTGAGGACTGAACTGATGAAGCCACTTGAATGATGAAATGTCTCCCCAGACAAATACAAATCCAGGAGCCTATTCAATTTGAGAACTAGATAGATAGATAGATAGATAGATAGATAGATAGATAGATAGATAGATAGATAGATAGATAGATAGATAGATAGATAGATAGATAGATAGATAGATAGATAGATAGATAGATAGATAGATAGATAGATAGATAGATAGATAGATAGATAGATAGATAGATAGATAGGTAAATCTGTTTGGCTTCTTTTTGTTTTGCTTTGGAGAAGAGACTCCAAAGATGTTTTGGGATTAGAATAATTTATGTAAAACAGAAATGGGTGGTAGATGATAGCTGTTCAGAGGATGGGTACATGTCAATCAGTTTGATGGAGATCTTTGTTTCTTTGTAGATGCAGATAAGGGAATCCTTAAGGTTGAGAAACTGCCTGTAGTCAAACTCCACATCAATACACAGTTGTGGAGTCATTTGGCAGCCAGAGGAGCTTTGATATGAATGTTCACCCTGTGTAATCCCAATGCATGGTTGCCTATCTGCAGCATTTCTCTTTTAAAACGAAGAGAGCACAAGCAGAGGTGTGGGAAAGCCCTGCTAATAAAGGGATGAGGCGTTTGGCTCAGAGTGAGGCAGCCACTTTCTCAAATTGTGCAGCTGTCACACTGGCAGCTTCAACAAATCTGATATATTTCACACTCCAGCACATTAAGTCATCAATTCATGAGTGGTTTATGCTCAGGCTTGTAACATTCTCAAACCGAACCGTTGTACCTGCTTATACACAAATGAGCAATTGTGCTTGCCTGAAGGTTAGAGAGGAAGGCTGAGTGCTGGCTGTTCTTAAACCAATGAGTAATGTTCTCCTGTCCCTCAGCAGCTACTGCTGGAAAAGCTACTGAACCCCCAGATTGCTCCAATTGAGCTGCTCAGTGGCCAGAAATGCAAAAGTGATGCTCTACTGGGTGGTTACCACATGGGGGTGGGGGTTGAAAGAGTGCAACCAGCCACTGTAGTGAATGCTGCTTCATTCTGGTTGTGGCTTGTACCATAAGTTTTTTTTTACTTTGGCAGGTAACCAACCACGATTGGAGAATCGGTTCTGTTCTAAAAGAAATTCTACTTGCAGAGCACAAAGTTATTGTTGCCTCCAAAGATAGCACCAGGCCATGGCCGTTATGATATAACTGCCCAGGTGACCATGACTACAATAAGTGGTCAGAAAACACTGGAATTTCTTGTACATTCAGTATCATCTTCTAGGTTTTGTCTAGGAGTACAGTTCTGAGATTTAAAACTCAGAGATTCAATATCCTCTCCTTAACTTATCAAAGTTACAGTTTGTATTATTACACAAACATTAAATAGCTTTTCAAAGATGACAAAGTGGATAGTTTAATTTTAAATAGTCACATAACGCCTTAGTTATTTATAGACAGATACGTAATTTCTGAGAATGATACACTTTTTGTTTTGTTACAGTCACATGACAAATATCCACTAAATGCATCCCGTATCTGTATCTGCATTAATAAAAAAAAAAAAAAAAAACACTGATAGTGGCACATTTGTGCAAGTCGAGTTCGATGGCATTGAGGTCATTTTTAAATCATCTTACTTTGGAATCTGCAAGACAAGTCAAAGTCAATTTGGACACTGCATCAGTGCAGTATCCAGGTCCCATTCTCTGCAGTTTGATCACATAAACTGCTACTGGAAATGTCAAAGCTCTGGGGAATCTTATTGATTTGCTGATATATCCAATGGTTATACTTACAGTAACAGCAGCAGCTCAAATAAAATGAAGATTTCCATCCACAATTCCCCTCTATATTACAATCCTGGATGGAAACTCTATCTGTCATTATGCATACAGTATGCATGTAGAATAGATAGATAGCCTGACACTTTATGAATTCCAAAGGGACATTAAAATACCAATAATATCCTTAGTAAAAGTGACCCGCTTAAACTATTAGATGTTGTCACTTACATATTTTTATGTTTTCTATGTCTTCATTGAGCTGATATTCCTGTGGAGAGTGATTATGTCAAATGTAGGCACTTTCTAGATGCTATTTGTTCATAAAGGAAGGAAGTGACCTTGTACGAGAGGTCCCCTAACCCCTAACCCCAACCCTGTTACCCCAAACCCAACCCTGTTACCCTGTCAATGTCAACCCTTCATCAACCCCCATAAACACCCACACACAGAGACATTGTATATAGTTGGGTGTATTTAACTATTATACAAATGCATTGAAGGCGTATCCATTCCATATCCTCCCTACTGATGGTTTTAAAAGGCAAATATGGAGGTTTAAAATTCAGCCGTTTATCAGGGAAGAAATCACATCAATAGATCACCATTTTTCAAAATTAGGAGGAGCATGAATGAACTGAAATGAACAAAACAAATGTCACTTTTAAGAGATCATCTTAATCTTGTCTGTCATCTTGTATGTTTTTAATGGGAGGAGTGGTGCTGGTGCACACGAAGCATCAGTGTTTTAATATCTGGTTCCAAGCAGGACAGTTTCAATCTGAGATCGGGGGCCACATTGACTCTGTTTCACTTTTTAGTTTTTAACCCAACCAGTGCAGAAAATGATAGGAGTATTTTCAAGGCGCACTCAGCCAGTTTGGGGTGTTCTGGCTGCACATGAACCCAGAAATCTGCGAGTGTTTTTTTCCCTAAATGCCATCTTTAAGGAGCTATCCATTGCAATATCCACTAGGCTGTCAACCTCCCTAGCAGACAATGCTGAACCGACACGTTTGATGTGGGTTTTATCTCAAAGATCCATTCAAAGTCTGTGTCTAACTCCAGAAAGTATCGTTCCAATTGCAGTGTCTGTTTTTTTCCTCTGAACTGAGCCTGTCAGCCACTTCTCCATCCTCCTTGTTACACAAAATTATGACAAAAATACTACGAACCTGAGTACAGTAATTATGTGGTTTTCGTTTGCTTGTTTTTTGTGTAGCTCTAAATTTGTGAGGTAACTGTTGCCTAGCGACGAAAGGCGAAAACGGTCTCACTCCCCCCTCGCATTATGTTCTGCAAATATGCAGAATGATTTTAAAAAATATTATTCATAATTATGAGTTTTTAAATTAATGGTTGAAAGCACAGACTTATTTTATTGCTGTTGAGGGCAAAGCACTGATAAACCTAGCCTTCTAATGATAATAAGTTAGTTACTAAAAAAAAAGCTAGTTACAAGTTACTAGTTACTTGTGAAATGTGTAACTATGTTACTTTACTAGTTACTGCATTTGAAAAGTAACTTCACTTCTAGTTACTTTACTTTCCAGTTTTTTTAAGCAAATGTTAAATGTTACCACATGGATACATATACAAATATCATAGCCTTTTCATCGCTTTATTTTCAAGTATCAGTAAAAGCTTAGCTTGTTTAGGTGGGGTCAGTTCGTGAGTGTCTTCTTTAACAGACTGGCTAGTAGAATCTTTCACCACAAGTTTTGTAGTGCGGTGCTGGGCAGTCAAATGTTTCATCAGGTTGCTCATTGAGTTGGCAGCAGTTGAAAGATACCGCTCACCTGGACATAGAGTGCATTTCACTTGAATGTTTTTGTCCTGTCTGTAGCAATAAAGTCAAAATAATGCGAGTATCGCCACTGGCTGAATCCCCCTGCCTCCTTCTCTGAGTCCTCCATTCTCCCTCTCTTTCCTACACACCACCAACTACGTCATTCAACGCACTCAAATCCGGTTGCTGTGGCAACGGTGCACAGACAAGCACATAGGCAGGTCCAACGACGGACAGAATGCATGCACCACTAAAACATATTAGAACTTTTTAGACTGACAAGAGTGGTTTGGGTAACGCAGGAAAGCATGTTCCTAAAGTTTAGTAAAGTAGTGTAGTTACTGATATTTTGAGTGTAATGATCACCTTCAGACTTAACCCTGTTACTCTAACCCCAACCCCTAACCCTGTTACCCCAACCCTAACCCCAACCCCTAACCCTGTTACCCTAACCCCAATCCTGTTACCTTAACCCCAACCCTGTTACCCTAACCCCAACCCCAGCCCTGTTGCCCTACCCTAACGCCAACCCTGTTACCCTAACCCCTAACCCCAACCCTGTTACCCTAACCCCAACCCCTAACCCTGTTACCCCAACCCCAACCCCTAACCCGGTTACCGTAACCCCAATCCTGTTACCTTAACCCTAACCCTGTTACCCTAACCCCAACCCCAGCCCTGTTGCCCTACCCTAACGCCAACCCTGTTACCCTAACCCCTAACCCCAACCCTGATACTCTAACCCCAATGCCTAACCCTGTTACCCCAACCCCTAACCCTGTTACCCCAACCCTAACCCCAACCCCTAACCCTGTTACCTTACCCTGTTACCTTACCCTAACCCCAACCCCTAACCCTGTTACCCTAACCCCAACCCCAGCCCTGTTCCTCTAACCCTGGCCCCTAACCCTGTTACCCCACCCTAACCTATAATGGATTTGATTGGCTCAGCTGGTGCCGGAATTATTTGACCAATCATTATGCTGCTAAAGTACAACATGATAGTAACAGATTCTATTCTGTATATAACATTGTATTCTATCATTTTATCATTATATTCTACACTGTTTTAGGTTATTCTGAGTTGTATGACTGCTGGCTTCTATTGTTTTTCTAACAACATGATGCCTGTCGCCAAGAGCTGTATCACCCTCATTGGTGCCTTGACGATATTGCTGATATTATAGTCATGCAATATTAAAGGGTTGTCAGGTGAACAAACAAATATCATAGACATAGATCTGTATAAACTATACAGTGTTCCCATACATGGATTTATTAGTGGCAATATCAACATTGATTTTAACTATTAAAAATAGGTAACATTGTACTTCATGGTAGCACTGCACTAACCACATTGGTTTAGCCTCTCTCTCTGTCACACACACACACACACACACACACACACTTGAACACATTAACAATGAATAGCAGCTTCACTCTGTACCAACTACCATGCACAGCAGCTAGTTGTTGTATTTTTCCCAGAGCGAGGACTGGTCCAACTCCAGAATAGATTATCATGAACAGCATCATCCAGAACAGTCACAAGGAATTACAGTAAAGGAGTAAAAACTGATTTCAAAATAAAAGTGAAAGCAATTTAACATTCAGTCAGCCAGTAAACAAATGAATGAATAAACAAATACATATTTAAACAAAAATACTTTACTAACTAAAATAAAATAAATATGTATTAACCCTCTATTGCATGAAATATTATTTAGACATGGTAAAACATGTTAAACAAATGTTTTTATTACTTAAAATGGCCTTAATAATAAATAGATTTAAAGGCTCCATTAGGTTTTATTCACTAGGAATGCCCACATGTCAAATGTCCATGAGCAAACAGGATATCCCGGTCATGTGACCCCATCCTTCCAAAATAAAAGCGCATAAATAATAATAATGAACATAGATTTTATATCACAGCTTTTTAGAAAAAGAAAGATATTATATAATTGTTGCCTTATGTCAAAATTATGCAATAGAGGGTTAAATAAAATTGGATATAATTAATAATACAAATAAAACCTAGAAGGTATCAGAACAGCGTGATGTTGAATTTCAAAATTAAAGCCTTCTAAAATGCCACGTATGATCTCTCTGAACTCATCAACTAAACGTAAACAGAGACTATCAACGCCATCAATCCCACAGACTCAAATCAAAAAGAGTCCTTAGATGAATAAGAGGAGTCAGCTTCGAGATGACAAACCTCACACCTGACAGGTGTGTGTGTGTGTGTGTGTGTGTGTGTGTGTGTGTGTGTGTGTGTGTGTGTGTGTGTGTGTGTGTGTGTGTGTGTGTGTGTGGAGGGGTGTCTTCAACGAAAAGAGAAAAGAGAACGTGGGAGAATGAAAAGCTGTAAGCAGCGACCCAGATGCCACACACACACACACACTCATGAACATGCACGCTGATAGGGAGGAGTTGTAATATTAATATTTCCGCCCACAGCAGCAGATCAGCAACAAGTCAGCGTGTTTCAAGGATTGAAATTCACCCCACGCCTCCAATAGGCTGCTGGCACCACTACACACACACACACACACACCCTCTGTATTCACCAACATAGGAAGAGTGTGTGTGTGTGTGTGTGTGTGTGTGTGTGTGTGTGTGTGTGTGTGTGTGTGTGTGTGTGTGTGTGTGTTGTAACATCCAAGAACTGTTTTTTCCATCAGTAGCAAACTCGTCTGTTTCAGCATCATGAAGCATCATTAACAGCCTGAAGCAGCCTCCCGGTTCCCGTCATCCACACACACACACACACACACACACACACACACACACACGCACACACACTAGCCGCCATCAGTCCACCAACCACCCGGTAAACACCGTCAACCTGCCAACAGCACAGGTGTGTGTGTGTCTTACCTTGAGCGCTTCTATATCCAAAGACGTGGACCGGTCCATGGCGGAGAGAGAGGGAGGTATAGAGAGGTAGTGATGCTGCCAGTCAGTCACCAAAAAATAGAAAGTCCCAGAGGCGAAGAGCAGAAAGAGTGGAGGAAAAAAGTTGCTGCTGCGTAGAATGAAGACTGAGATGCTGCATGTCAGCTGATGTTACTCTAACATTCCACCAGGGCGACACATGTTCATCTTAAAAACAAGAATCAGGACTCCGTCCTGGAGTAGCAGCCTCCACCAGGACGAACACACTTATCCGTGCGTGATGTTTCTACGTGCGTGATGTTTCAAGATGCGGCTTTTTACGCGTTTCCTCTCGGCTGTTGTTCCGTCTAGTTTCTGCTGGAATGAGGATGGATGAGGATGGGTCGGGTTCAGACTCTCCTGTCAGGCGCTGCAGCGGACGGACGCCGCTAAATATCCCGCTGAAACGTCACTTTAACACCGCGTCCGCTGGAGAGAAGAGTCCGATCAAACGGAACAGATCCTGCCTGGATCTGGACCTGAACCTGGACCTGGACCTGGATCTGGATCTGGATCTGGACCAGTCCATGCGGCAAAAAGCCAGAGAAACGGAGAAAATAGGGAGGGAGGGAGAGAGAGAGAGAGAGAGAGGTAGAGAGAGAGAGAGAGAGAGAGAGAGAGGTAGATAGATAGAGAGAGAGAGAGATGAAGTCAGAGGGAGATGCTGAACACAGGAACAGAGGCTGCTGGAGTTGAGACGGGAGGAGAGAAGGGAGGTTTATGCTGTATATTAAACCAATGACTGACGCACCGGTGTGTGTGTGTGTGTGTGTGTGTGTGTGTGTGTGTGTGTGTGAGAGAGAGAGAGAGAGAGAGAGAGAGAGAGAGAGAGAGAGAGAATGGAGGCTCTTTTTAATCAAGTAGATTAAGTGAAATGCAGCTTTGCTACTGAAGAAAAGAAAGATATTTAAATGCAGAGGCTGTTTGAAGAAAGGTTGCTGGTGCTGCTGCTGTGTGTGTGTGTGTGTGTGTGCGTGTGTTTGTGTGTGTGTGTGGTATCATAGAGGATTGAAGTACCATAGCTGAGGAGCAAATAAAACAGATACATTAATGATGTTGGTTTTCATGTTTTCTTCTTTTTCCTTCTGCATAACAACGAGGTGTCGCCGCCTGGCGGAGGAGGAAGAGGAGGTGCAGGAGAGGAGGAGAAGGAGAAGCAGGAGAGGAGGAGGGGGAGGAGTGGTGGAGAAGGAGAAGCAGGAGAGGAGGAGGAGAGAGGAGAAGAGGGGGAGGAGAAGAGGAGGAGAGGGGGAGTGGAGGAGAAGAGGAGAGGAGGAGTGGAGGAGTGGAAGAGAGGAGGAGGAGAGGGGAGGAGGAGGAGAGAAGGAGGGGAGGAGGAGGAGGAGAGGAGGAGGAGAAGAGGAGTAGTAGAGGAGGAGTAGTGGAGTAGATGAGTATTAGAGGAGGAGTAGAGGAGCAGTAGAGGAGGAGGAGTGGAGTAGTGGAGTAGAGGAGTAGTAGAGGAGTAGAGGAGTAGAGGAGGACTAGTGGAGTAGAGGAATAGTAGAGGAATAGTAGAGGAGAGTAGAGGAGTAGAGGAGTCCATGATCAGAGAGAATCGGTGAAGTTTAAACTGAATCTTTTCATCAGAATAATGAAAAAAAAAACAAGTGAAATCATTTTGTCATTAAACAAAGTTACCCGTTATTGTTGTTGATTTACTGTTTATTGTTGTTGATTTACCGGTTATTGTTGTTGATTTACTGGTTATTATTGTTGATTTACCAGTTATTGTTGATTTAGCGGTTATTGTTGTTGATTTACTGATTATTATTGTTGATTTACCAGTTATTGTTGATTTACCGGTGATTGTTGATTTACTGATTATTATTGTTGATTTACTGATTATTATTGTTGATTTACCGGTTATTATTGTTGATTTACCGGTTATTGTTGATTTACCGGTGATTGTTGATTTACTGATTATTATTGTTGATTTACTGATTATTATTGTTGATTTACCGGTTATTATTGTTGATTTACCGGTTATTGTTGTTGATTTACCGGTTATTGTTGATTTACTGGTTATTGTTGTTGATTTACCGGTTATTGTTGTTGATTTACCGGTTATTGTTGTTGATTTACCGGTTATTGTTGTTGATTTACCGGATATTATAGTTGATTTACTGGTTATTGTTGTTGATTTACTGGTTATTGCTGATTTACTGGTTATTGTTGTTGATTTACTGGTTATTGTTGTTGATTTACTGATTATTATTGTTGATTTACCAGTTATTGTTGATTTACCGGTTATTGTTGCTGATTTACTGATTATTATTGTTGATTTACCGGTTATTATTGTTGATTTACTGGTTATTGTTGTTGATTTACCGGTTATTGTTGATTTACCGGTTATTGTTGTTGATTTATCGGTTATTGTTGTTGATTTACTGGTTATTATTGTTGATTTACCGGTTATTATTGTTGATTTTCCGGTTATTATTGTTGATTTACCGGTTATTGTTGTTGATTTACCGGGTATTGTTGTTTATTTACCGGTTATTGTTGTTGATTTACCGGATATTATTGTTGATTTACTGGTTATTGTTGTTGATTTACTGGTTATTGTTGATTTACTGGTTATTGTTGTTGATTTACTGGTTATTGTTGTTGATTTACCAGTCATTGTGGTTGATTTACCTTGTTGATTTACCGGTTACACGTTATTGCATACTTTAGCTAGGTTTATTGTGCATGTTGTGTGTTAAAGTGCCTTTTGATATTGACTGTAACTAATGTGTATTCTGGGTCACTGTTGTTTTTGTATGTTTTTCTTTAGTTTTCATAGTGTTTAAGAGATGGTGCGACAATAAATCATCTAAAAAATACATCAGTATGATGCTTGGCCACATTCATTGAACCAGTGCAGTTACACAGGTTATTATTGTTTTACAGGTTATAACTTAGCGCCTGTGTTAGAGACATAAAGACCTGGATGTCTGTTAATTATCTGTTACTCAACCCTGATAAAACAGAAGTTATTATATTAGGCCCTAAAAGTGTTAGAGAGTCCCTATCTGAGCAGATAGTCACTCTGGATAATGTGAGGATAGCCTCCAGCAGATCCACAGTTAAAAACCTAGGAGTTTTATTTGAGCCAGACTTATCATTCAAAGCTCATATTAATCAAGCCTGTAGAACAGCCTTCTTTCACCTGCGTAACATAGCCAAAATTAAAATTATTGTTGATTAACTGGTTATTATTGTTGATTTACTGGTTATTGTTGATTTACTGCTTCTTTCTGTTGTTTTACTGCTTATTGTTGATTTACCGGTTATTATTGTTGATTTACTGCTTCTTTCTGTTGATTTACTGCTTTTTTCTACTGATTTACTGCTTCTTTCTGCTGATTTACTGGTTGTGGTGCAGGAATCTGTAGACCTCTGCTTCCCTCAGCAGTTGCATTTTACTCAATGAAATTTTTACTACTTTGCTGCACCAATAGCATTAGATATAGTGAGTGGAGGCAGGACAGGTACGGTATGCAGAATAATGTTCTCATAGACTCAGACATCCTCAGCTAGCCAAGCAGAAAACACCTTTCCAGGCTGTAACAGGGAGAGATATGATGATTATCACCTCAGCCCATTCTACTGAGCACAGAACCATGATGCATATTTGTTATAAAAGACTACATCCTTAATTAGATATAATCTTCCTCTGGTGATACTTTGCTGTTTACATCCATTATGTTAACAGGTCAGTTTTGACCCATTTTACCCATTTAGTTCTGACCCCACTTAAATCAGCTGTAAAATACACTACAAACTATTATTTATCAACCAGTTAGTTTCTCATCTCTCAGTTACCTTGTTAGGTCCATTAACCATGAAAGTATTGGTTTTAATAGTTTTGTTCTGGGTCTCTGGGCCTTTTTTTGTCTGTATACCCCTCAATATCAATTTAAAATAAACATGGTAAAATTGCTTGTTTTGGTGCAGGTAAACTGGATAACAAGAAAAATGAAGAAGAGCTGCTGTCATTGTGTTGGCTGATTTTATTATTTATTAATGTAATTATTGCTTTTTAGTCTTATTTTATAACTGGGTCAAAAGGTCAGAATT
Source organism: Lepturacanthus savala (assembly GCA_030544235.1). Taxonomy (NCBI): domain Eukaryota; kingdom Metazoa; phylum Chordata; class Actinopteri; order Scombriformes; family Trichiuridae; genus Lepturacanthus; species Lepturacanthus savala. The sequence continues at coordinate 35,389,075 of CM060466.1, forward strand.
TAAACCTGAGCATTTTATAATTTTGTGAAATTTGTTGTTTTATTTTGTTAAACCAGAGGGAAAAAAAACTTAATATAACAAATACATTTACCTGGTTATTAACACCTTCTTTTGAAAAGCATCTGTAATAAAAACCTGGAACTATGTCTATTTGGAGACTTAGCTATTAATTGGATTTACACAGTCCTTGTGCTCAAAGGAGCTCTAACCTGTTCCCTCTAGGTCTATTTATCATTCTACCTCCCCTAAATGACTTAATGCAGTATATCTCAAAAACAACAGGTGTTTTCTGAATGATCTTGGGTTTAAATAAAGCTAACACCTGTGGGATAGTAGTATCCGGGTGTTATTCCCATCAATGCCTCCTTCAGGACCAGCACTGCCAGTGCAGGGCAGGGCTGGGTCCTGGTAATGAATCTGGCTGATCAGACACACCTAGCACACCAGCTGGGACTAAAAGGGGCTGGTGACCATTTCTCTCTGCTCTCTCCCTCTTGTTCTTACTTTCGTGCCTCACTTTATTATTTTGGAGCATGTTCCTTCATACTGACACACCCACTACATTCCCTGCACTTCATTCTCCCTCCTGCATATTTGATTACTTTAAATAAACTTTTGAAGTATACTTTTGTTGTTCTCTCATTATGTTATGGTATTATATTGAGTGACAGAATCAATTTAAAATGTACAGTGTTAAAGTACATCCAGCTAGAATCAAGCAAAAAAGTGAAAAAATTTGCTCCGCCCCCCCAAAAAAAACCATCAATTTAGGTTGAAAACCAGCTGTAAATCATGTGTTAGTAGTTCAGTTTATCTGTGGATAAAACAGTAAAATAAAGTCTGATCAGTAATTACATCAAACGTCAGAATTACAAGGTGAACCAGACCACTTTTACAGATGTTTTAGTCTCAAAAATTGCAATAATAATTATATATAATTACATTTCCTCTACAATGTGCTAAATAACAATTATCTAAAAGTACCATGATAGATTATATATAATAATACTATATAATATCCTATATAATAATAATTATCTATCTATTTATGGGCGATAGATATAAGTATCTATCTATTTATATGCATTGAGCTGGGCTGTGTGTAAAGCTGGACGTGAGGAGAAACAGTCAATGATATCTGAGATCCTATTGGTCAGTTTGGATGATTGACACCTCTATGGAAGCGTCAGAGCCAATAGAATCGAGTCATGTGATCTAATTTGACGTATCATGCACCGTAGGGACACGCCAGGGCGTGTTTTACAAAGATAGGTGATACGGAGCGACTTCACACTCAATAATCTGGTCTCTGACTTCAGAAACAGCGTGGATTGAATAAAAATGACTTCAAAATGATGAAGAAGGTTTAGAAACAGCAGATTGCAGCGTTTATGAGTCCAACACTATTTTTTTTTTTTTTTTTAATAGCAGAGATAAGATAATTTATCGTTGTATCAGTAAAAAGAATAGGGATTTTTGGCGGTTCATAGAAAGACTGAGGAGTGAGTGTTGGTCTTATAGAGACAAGCTTAGTACCTCTGTGTAGATCAGAGTGGGAGCTTTCTACCGAGCTTTCTCTTCGACACCCTGTTTACTGATGGAGAATACGCTGTTAGAGAAATATGATCATGAAAATACAGAAAGTTACTGATTCATGTTTTCACTATGTGCTCATATTATTGTTTGTGGTTGAAATGATGTTTAGTTAATCTAATAGTGGTTGACATAAACTTGTAGCTGAGTTTCTTGTTGACATTTTGGTGTGTTACATGAACATATTGGTACTTTCTAGTCAGCGGATTTTTATTTATGAAAGAAATCCCCCGCTGGTGGGGCCCTAAAGTGGAACAGGTTAAAATGGAGCACTAAGGAACAAGATTGGTGAAATAAAGTGGGAGTTTGTAAATGTTAATGACTCTGAATGAACTGCGTCTGTTTAAAAGCCTGGTCTGGATCAGCTGTTCAAAATAAGAGCTCTATTGATGAAGTGTGTTGGAAATGCAGCGTGTATTCTGTCAGGTTTGGGGTGGTATCTATATATTTTAGGGGTGCCATAGAGTCTAAGATGAAGCTGAAAGGCAGAGCTCAGGGACAGTGGAACCCCTAAGTGCAGTTACAGTACTATCTTCCTTGGTGTTATAGAGTTGGCAAACATCCCTGATGGATTGGGCAGCTCTATCATTTGTCATGGTGGGGTGGCGAGGCACTTCTCTAACACTAGAAGTGCACTAGAAGGTTCAGACCCCAACCAGAGAAGTTTTTCTGTTAGTTTCTGTGTTAGCAGAAATACTCAGAGCTATCTCTTCCTGATTCCATGACAAAAGGCATATTTAAACAGGGTTAATATGTAACACCCTAACCCTCTAATTGCTAATGGATAATGCAAACTCTACTTAATCTCCTTGTTTCCTCCCTTGCTGCTTCGAGCTGCGTTTAGCCCTTTGTATTGTCTTCAGTTTTCTGTCTCTTCTTGGCATTAATCATAAGGTAATCCGATGCTAATCTCCCTCTCTACAAGTGCAAGTTAATCCAAGCTAATGGGTTGTTGTAAAGGCATTTTCAATAAAAAAATATACTAATGATTTCTATTAAAGATTTTACTACAGCACAAGGTCAGTTAGCTCAATCTAGCACAGGGACAGGCCTTAGAAGGCCTTATAAAGCCACATAGAAAATAGTCTATACCAGTGACTTTCAACCTATGGGCCATGGCCCTCTAGTGGACCACAGAGGTATTGCAGGTGGGCTGTGAAATCCTTTTCTAAACATTTAAATATCATAGCTGTGTGTGCCTATGTGCCCAAAAATAAAACAAAGTTCTATCCTGAAATGTATGTATTGCTGAGTATGTCTTTCAGAGTATATCTTTCAAAGTAAAAGCTGAGCTTGGTTGTTATTGGCTGTTGATAGAACGGTAAAGTCAGGATAACAGCTCGTTCGTTATCGTAGCTACGCTGTCGACGCAGACCTTGTTCATTCTTAGTTCTGTGTAGAGGGAACGTGTTGGTCTGATGAATCAATGCTTCCTCTTCACAGTGGAAACAGAACACCAGGTAAAAAAACGAAAGAAAGTCCAGCACAAAACAGAAAACCAGGCAAAAAACACATAAATAACATATATTCTGGACTGGATGTACCAGACTTTTTTCTTTTGCCATTTTTTTTTCTTTCATCCTTGTACCAGGATGTAGCGTGTGTGTATTGGCGAGTATCGACATCAAAGAGAAAATGATTTTATTGCAAAGTTTGAAGAGCAGGCGAGAAAAAAAAAACAGCCAAAACACACATTTCCCCTTATGTAACACATATTCTGGACTGTTTGTACCAGACGTTTTTCTTGTTTCGCCTGTTTTTCTTTCGGTTTTGGACTTTTTTTCCTGGTCCTAATCCACCTTCAGTCAACCAGGATGCAGCGTGTATGATTGTAGCTCATTGGTATCAAAGAAAAATTATTTTATCAAACAAATCTTGAAGTAGAAGCGACAGAGAAGCCATTTTTTACATTAAAATATCAAAGTGGTCTAAAAATGCATTCATTTGCTTCTGTATTGTTTATTGGGTCAGAGGTCAGCCGCAGACATTTAGGAGATTTCCAAGTGGAGCTGGAAAAGGTTGGGAACCCCTGGTCTACAGTCTATACATACATGCAAAAGGAAAAAACTGTATTTTTTTGTATTTGTTTTTATACACACACACACACACCACACACATACATATGAACATATGGGATGAGGGTAGACTGCCTCACCCCGTTACGGCACCCCTGGGTACTATTCTCCCCCAGATGTGTGCTGTGCTAAAAAACTCATAAGTCCATTCGTTTGGGAGGACATCACTCCCTTTCTGGATATCAGCGCTCACAGAAAGCGTCTCTCTGATGGAGGATCAGGTATATCTGCCTCAGGAATGGGGGTGCCCCCAGGGGCTACAATGGCATCAATACTGTCGTCTTCCTGAAAATCCCCACTGCCAACCATGGAAGCCGGTGTGGGTGCTGGTGCTGAATTTAGTAGGAGTTGGTTGACATGTCTCCTCCACTTGCGACCGTCAGCAGTCTGGAGGGTATACGAGACAGGACCACTCTGTGCCACAATGGCCGCCTGCACCCACTGTGGACCAGCACTGTAGTTCCTGGCCCACACGTGGTCACCAGGAGAGAAGTTCCTTTCCTGTCTGTTTGCATTGCTGGATCTGTTTCTCTTGTTGCCTTTGAACAGTGTCTCTTATAGCAGCGGGTTTTAGCAGATCAAAATGAGTCTGCAGGTCCTTCTTGAACATCAGGGATACTGGAGAGGACTTGGTGGTAGCATGGGGAGTATTTCTGTAAGTTAACAGAAAACGGTGCAACCGCTGATGGAAGGACCCCTGACCCTGGGAGGACTTCAGCTGGGGCCTGTTGTCAGAGACCAACTGCATGGGACATCAGAAATGACTGAACATTTCACCAATTTTCTCAATGGTTTTGACTACAGTGGTGGATTTCATGACTTCTATCTCAGGCCATTTGCTATGGGCATCCACAGCAATCAGTATCATATGCCCTTCCACTGGTCCCGCGAAATCTACATGGACCCACTGCCATAGATCTTCTGGGTACTCCCAGGGGTGAAGGGGCACTAAATAGGGAATGTTCCGGATCCTCTGACATGACGTGTGCAGGGCTTGACCACACTCTCTATCTCTCGGTCCACTCCTGGCCACCAAATGACTGCCAACTCCTTGCCAATTCCTTCATGGGCAAAATTCCACTATGGCCTCTGCATGCAGTTGTTGCAGAACAGCCCTGCATAGTGTTGGTGGAATGACAACCCTCCCTCCCCACAGCAAGCAGCCTGACTATATTGACAGTTCTGTCCTCCTTGACAGGTAAGGCTGAAAACATGGAACACTGCTTACGGAATGGCCCCATCATCATTACCACATCCATGACTCCCGCCAACACTGGATCCATACGAGTTGCCCTCTTCACCTGTGCAGCTGTGACAGACGCACCCTCCACCTGGCTGAAGTAGAAAATATCTGCACAGGTCTCAGGTTTGGTAACAGGCAGTAGAAGCCTGGATAAGCATGTTGGTGTTGGTCTGCGTTGTGATATTTGATCTCATACTAATGGGCTGATAACAGCATGGCCCAACGCTGCATACAGCTTGCTGCCAATGATGGTATGCGTGTGAGTGTGGCTCCAGGATTGTAGTGAGAGGTCTGTGATCAGTAGGGAGGGTGAACCACTGCTCATATGGATATTTGTAAAAATGCAGAATTTCAAAGACAATGCTCAGTGCTTATCTTTCTATCTGTGCATAATTAGGGTTAGGGTTAGCTTTATTCAATGTTCGCCACACAAAGGCAATAGGTTTCTTTTCCCCATTCGGCAGTATGTGGGAAATGACGGCTCCTACTTCATAGAGAGAAGCACATATCAAGCAAGTTGTATGGGCAGAGAGGGGTCAAAGTGTGTAACCACCCCCGACTTCATCATCATGAAGACATATCTATAATTTGGACCCCAGAGATGCTCTAGGATTCTCTCTTATTTTGGAATAAAACTCTTAGTGCACATGAGACATGTCAGATGGTGATTTCTTTCATCAGCACATCAGAAACATCATGGCATTAAAAATAATTTACCTTAAACAGCCCTATTTAAACATTAAAAACATATCTACCTCAGTGAAAGTATGGAGGGGGCAAAGGATGCCTCTGGACACCTGAGGATACCTGAGGACACTTTATATGGTTTCAGGCATAAGTGCAATTACCTGTGAGAAAAGGTGCATTCTCACATTGATGCAGTACACCCAGGCACAAACACACACACACACATTTGTTGAGGGAGTCAGTCATAGATAACAAACATCACATTAATAAAGGCCTTACTCATCTCTGCTCCCTCTGCTATTCTTTCTACACTCTCCATACATCTCTCTCTCTCTCTCTCTCTCTCTCTCTCTCTCTCTCTCTCTCTCTCTCTCTCTCTCTCTCTCTTCTTATGCTATTGTCTCTGTAACCCCCTCCCACCACCACCACCTCTTTCTCTTCGATAAACTTTGTGAGGTCGGGTAATTAGTCATTTTCTTTTTGTTATTTTTTAGAAGGGAGCAGCTGACTTCAGATTAGAGCAAACCAGTCCTTTACAGATATTGTATTGAATTGTATTGTATTGTGTTGTGTTGTATTTTATTGTGTTGTGTTTTATAGTATTCGTATTGGATCGTATGCATCATATTATGTTGTATTGTGTTGTTTTGTATTGTATTGTGTTGTGTTGAATTATATTGTATTGTGTTGTATTGTATTGTGTTGTATTGCATTGGATTGAATTGGATTGTGTTGTATTGTATTGTATTGCATCATATTGTGTTGTATTGTGTTGTTTTGTATTGTATCATATTGTGTTTTATTGTATTGTATTGTATTGTATTGTGTTGTATTATATTGTGTTGTATCATATTGTGTTGTATTGTATTGTGTTGTGTTGTATTGTATTGTATTGTATCGTATTGTGTTGTATCATATTGTGTTGTATTGTATTGTGTTGTATTGTGTTGTATTGTATTGTATTGTATCGTATTGTGTTGTATCATATTGTGTTTGTTGTATTGTGTTGTATTGTGTTGTTTTGTATTGTATTGTATCGTGTTGTGTTGAATTGTATTGTATTGTATTGTATTGTGTTGTACTTTATTGTATTGTATTGTATTGTATCGTGTTGTATTGTATTGTATCGTATCGTATCGTATTGCATTGTATTGTATTGTGTTGTATTGTATTGTATCGTATTGTGTTGTGTTGTATTGTATCGTATTGTGTTGTATTGTATTGTATTGTATTGTATTGTATTGTATCATAGTGTGATGAATTGTATTGTATCGTATTGTGTTGAATTGTATTGTGTTGTATTGTATTGTATCATATTGTGTTGAATTGTATTGTATCGTATTGTGTTGAATTGTATTGTATCGTATTGTGTTGTTTTGTATTGTATTGTAACGTATTGTGTTGTATCCTATTGTGTTGTATTGTATTGTGTTGTATCATATTGTGTTGTATTGTATTGTATTGTGTTGTATTGTATCATATTATGTTGTATCGTATTGTGTTGTGTTGAATTATATTGTATTGTATTGTATTGCATTGGATTGAATTGGATTGTGTTGTATTGTATTGTATTGCATCATATTGTGTTGTATTGTGTTGTTTTGTATTGTATCATATTGTGTTTTATTGTATTGTATTGTATTGTATTGTGTTGTATCATATTGTATTGTGTTGCATTATATTGTGTTGTATCATATTGTGTTGTATTGTATTGTGTTGTGTTGTATTGTATTGTATTGTATCGTATTGTGTTGTATCATATTGTGTTGTATTGTATTGTGTTGTATTGTGTTGTATTGCATTGTATTGTATCGTATTGTGTTGTACTTTATTGTATTGTATTGTATTGTATTGTATCGTGTTGTATTGTATTGTATTGTATCGTATTGTATTGTATTGTATTGTGTTGTATTGTATTGTATTGTATTGTATCGTATTGTGTTGTGTTGTATTGTATCGTATTGTGTTGTATTGTATTGTATTGCGTTGTATTGTATTGTATCGTAGTGTGATGAATTGTATTGTATCGTATTGTGTTGAATTGTATTGTGTTGTATTGTATTGTATCATATTGTGTTGAATTATATTGTATCGTATTGTGTTGAATTGTATTGTGTTGTTTTGTATTGTATTGTAACGTATTGTGTTGTATCCTATTGTGTTGTATTGTATTGCGTTGTATTGTATTGTATCGTATTGTGTTGTATTGTATTGTATTGTGTTGTATTGTATTGTATTGTACTGTATTGTATCGTATTGTGTTGTATTGTATTGTATTGTGTTGTATTGTATTGCTTCGTATTGTATTGTATTGTATTGTAACATATTGTGTTGTATCATATTGTGTTGTATTGTATTGTATCGTATTGTGTTGTATTTTATTGTATTGTGTTGTATTGTATTGTATCGTATTGTGTTGTATTGTATTGTGTTGTATTGTGTTGCATTGTGTTGTATTGTATTGTATTGTATCGTATCGTATTGTATTGTATTGTATTGTGTCGTATTGTATCATATTGTGTTGTATCGTATTGTGTTGTGTTGAATTATATTGTATTGTGTTGTATTGTATTGTATTGTATTGCATTGGATTGAATTGGATTGTGTTGTATTGTATTGTATTGCATCATATTGTGTTGTATTGTGTTGTTTTGTATTGTATCATATTTTGTTTTATTGCATTGTATTGTATTGTATTGTGTTGTATCCTATTGTATTGTGTTGTATTATATTGTGTTGTATCATATTGTGTTGTATTGTATTGTGTTGTGTTGTATTGTATTGTATTGTATTGTATTGTGTTGTATCATATTGTGTTGTATTGTATTGTGTTGTATTGTGTTGTATTGTATTGTATCGTATTGTGTTGTATCATATTGTGTTTGTTGTATTGTGTTGTATTGTGTTGTTTTGTATTGTATTGTATCGTGTTGTGTTGAATTGTATTGTATTGTATTGTATTGTGTTGTACTTTATTGTATTGTATTGTATTGTATTGTATTGTATTGTATCGTGTTGTATTGTATTGTATTGTATTATATCGTATTGTATTGTATTGAATTGTGTTGTATTGTATTGTATCGTATTGTGTTGCGTTGTATTGTATCGTATTGTTTTGTATTGTATGGTATTGCGTTGTATTGTATTGTATCGTAGTGTTATGAATTGTATTGTATCGTATTGTGTTGAATTGTCTTGTGTTATATTGTATTGTATCATATTGTGATGAATTGTATTGTATCGTATTGTGTTGAATTGTATTGTATCATATTGTGTTGTTTTGTATTGTATTGTAACGTATTGTGTTGTATCCTATTGTGTTGTATTGTATTGTGTTGTATTGTATTGTATTGTACTGTATTGTATCGTATTGTGTTGTATTGTATTGTATTGTGTTGTATTGTATTGCATCGTATTGTATTGTATTGTATTGTAACATATTGTGTTGTATCATATTGTGTTGTATTGTATTGTATCATATTGTGTTGAATTGTATTGTATCGTATTGTGTTGAATTGTATTGTATCGTATTGTGTTGTTTTGTATTGTATTGTAATGTATTGTGTTGTATCCTATTGTGTTGTATTGTATTGTATCGTATTGTGTTGTATTGTATTGTATTGTGTTGTATTGTATTGTATCGTATTGTGTTGTATTGTATTGTGTTGTATTGTGTTGCATTGTGTTGTATTGTGTTGTATTGTATCGTATTGTATTGTATTGTATTGTGTTGTATTGTATTGTATCGTATTGTGTTGTGTTGTATTGTATCGTATTGTGTTGTATTGTATTGTATTGCATTGTATTGTATTGTATCGTAGTGTGATGAATTGTATTGTATTTTATTGTATTGTGTTGTATTGTATCATATTGTGTTGGATTGTATTGTATTGTATCGTATTGTATTGTATTCTATTGTGTTGTATTGTATTGTATCGTATTGTGTTGTATCATATTGTGTTGTATTGTATTGTGTTGTATTGTGTTGTATTGTATTGTATTGTATCGTATTGTGTTGTATCATATTGTGTTTGTTGTATTGTGTTGTATTGTGTTGTTTTGTATTGTATTGTATCGTGTTGTGTTGAATTGTATTGTATTGTATGGTATTGTGTTGTACTTTGTTGTATTGTATTGTATTGTATCGTGTTGTATTGTATTGTATTGTATTGTATCGTGTTGTATTGTATTGTATTGTATCGTGTTGTATTGTATTGTATTGTGTTGTATTGTATTGTATCGTATTGTGTTGCGTTGTATTGTATCGTATTGTGTTGTATTGTATTGTATTGCGTTGTATTGTATTGTATCGTAGTGTTATGAATTGTATTGTATCGTATTGTGTTGAATTGTATTGTGTTGTATTGTATTGTATCATATTGTGTTGAATTGTATTGTATCGTATTGTGTTGAATTGTATTGTATCGTATTGTGTTGTTTTGTATTGTATTGTAACGTATTGTGTTGTATCCTATTGTGTTGTATTGTATTGTGTTGTATTGTATTGTATTGTATTGTATCGTATTGTGTTGTATCGTATTGTATTGTGTTGTATTGTATTGTATCGTATTGTGTTGTATCGTATTGTATTGTGTTGTATTGTATTGTATTGTACTGTATTGTATCGTATTGTGTTGTATTATATTGTGTTGTATTGTATTGCATCGTATTGTATTGTATTGTATTGTATTGTAACATATTGTGTTGTATCATATTGTGTTGTATTGTATTGTATCGTATTGTGTTGTGTTGTATTGTATTGTATTGTGTTGTATTGTATTGTATCGTATTGTGTTGTATTGTATTGTGTTGTATTGTGTTGCATTGTGTTGTATTGTATTGTATTGTATCGTATGTATTGTATTGTATTGTGTTGTATTGTATTGTATCGTATTGTGTTGTGTTGTATTGTATCGTATTGTGTTGTATTGTATTGTATTGTATTGCATTGTATTGTATTGTATCGTAGTGTGATGAATTGTATTGTATTGTATTGTATTGTGTTGTATTGTATCGTATTGTGTTGGATTGTATTGTATTGTATCGTATTGTATTGTATTCTATTGTGTTGTATTGTATTGTATCGTATTGTGTTGTGTTGTATTGTATCGTATTGTGTTGTATTGTATTGTATTGCTTTGTATTGTATTGTATCGTAGTGTGATGAATTGTATTGTATCGTATTGTGTTGTGTTGTATTGTATCTTATTGTGTTGAATTGTATTGTGTTGTATTGTATTGTATCATATTGTGTTGAATTGTATTGTATCGTATTGTGTTGAGTTGTATTGTATTGTATTGTAACGTATTGTTTTGTATCCTATTGTGTTGTATTGTATTGTGTTGTATTGTATTGTATTGTATTGTATTGTATTGTATTGTATTGTATTGTGTTGTGTTGTATTGTATTGTACTGTATTGTATCGTATTGTGTTGTATTGTATTGTATTGTATTGTGTTGCATTGTATTGCATCGTATTGTATTGTATTGTAACATATTGTGTTGTATCATATTGTGTTGTATTGTATTGTATCGTATTGTGTTGTATTGTATTGTATTGTGTTGTATTGTATTGTATCGTATTGTGTTGTATCGTATTGTGTTGTATTCTATTGTATTGTGTTGTATTGTATTGTATTGTGTTGTATTGTATCGTATTGTGTTGTATTGTATCATATTGTGTTGTATTGTATTGTATTGTGTTGTATTGTATTGTATCGTATTGTGTTGTATCGTATTGTGTTGAATTGTATTGTATCGTATTATGTTGTATTGTATTGTATCGTATTGTGTTGTATTCTATTGTATTGTATCGTATTGTGTTGTATTGTATTCTATCGTATTGTGTTGTATTCTATTGTATTGTGTTGTATTCTATTGTATTGTGTTGTATTGTATTGTGTTCTATTGTATTGTATCGTATTGTGTTCTATTGTATTGTATTGTATCGTGTTGTATTGTATTGTATTGTGTTGTATTGTATCGTATTGTGTTGTATTGTATCATATTGTGTTGTATTGTATTGTATTGTGTTGTATTGTATTGTATCGTATTGTGTTGTATCGTATTGTGTTGGATTGTATTGTATCGTATTATGTTGTATTGTATTGTATCGTATTGTGTTGTATTCTATTTTATTGTATCGTATTGTGTTGTATTGTATTGTATCGCATTGTGTTGTATTCTATTGTATTGTGTTGTATTCTATTGTATTGTGTTCTATTGTATTGTGTTCTATTGTATTGTATCGTATTGTGTTCTATTGTATTGTATCGTATTGTATTGTATCGTATTGTGTTGTATTGTATTGTAACGTATTGTGTTGTATTGTATGGTGATCTGATTAGTTCATGGTTCCTATGGTGATGAGACAATACTTCAAATCTAGACTGAACCATAAATGTTCATAAGGATAATAAATCAATTAAAAGAACAAATATGCACATTAAAAAAAAACTATGCATGATATCTATCTTGATGGCATCCATCAGAAATAATGCTGTTATTTGAATATATTAACATATTTTTTTGGAAAAGTGATGTTTATCTTGGTGGCCCAAAATGACTAAAACGGGCCACATAGTTTCAGCTAAAATGGGCCACATAGTTTCAGCTAAAATGGGCCACCCATTGTGTCATTCACTAACACATGTGTATAACATCTGGTTCAACTAAAACATGGATAGGATGTTGATTGTCATGTGAAATTAGTTCAACTCAAAGTAGTAACTACTTTTACTGAGTTTACTGAGTTTGTGTAACTTAGCTTAGCTATTGTATTGTATTGTGTTGTATTGTATTGCATCGTATTGTATTGTATTGTATTGTAACATATTGTGTTGTATCATATTGTGTTGTATTGTATTGTATCATATTGTGTTGAATTGTATTGTATCGTATTGTGTTGAATTGTATTGTATCGTATTGTGTTGTTTTGTATTGTATTGTAATGTATTGTGTTGTATCCTATTGTGTTGTATTGTATTGTGTTGTATTGTATTGTATTGTATTGTATTGTATTGTATCGTATTGTGTTGTATCGTATTGTATTGTGTTGTATTGTATTGTATTGTACTGTATTGTATCATATTGTGTTGTATTGTATTGTATCGTATTGTGTTGTATTGTATTGTATTGTGTTGTATTGTATTGTATCGTATTGTGTTGTATTGTATTGTGTTGTATTGTGTTGCATTGTGTTGTATTGTGTTGTATTGTATCGTATTGTATTGTATTGTATTGTGTTGTATTGTATTGTATCGTATTGTGTTGTGTTGTATTGTATCGTATTGTGTTGTATTGTATTGTATTGCATTGTATTGTATTGTATCGTAGTGTGATGAATTGTATTGTATTTTATTGTATTGTGTTGTATTGTATCATATTGTGTTGGATTGTATTGTATTGTATCGTATTGTATTGTATTCTATTGTGTTGTATTGTATTGTATCGTATTGTGTTGTATCATATTGTGTTGTATTGTATTGTGTTGTATTGTGTTGTATTGTATTGTATTGTATCGTATTGTGTTGTATCATATTGTGTTTGTTGTATTGTGTTGTATTGTGTTGTTTTGTATTGTATTGTATCGTGTTGTGTTGAATTGTATTGTATTGTATGGTATTGTGTTGTACTTTGTTGTATTGTATTGTATTGTATCGTGTTGTATTGTATTGTATTGTATTGTATCGTGTTGTATTGTATTGTATTGTATCGTGTTGTATTGTATTGTATTGTGTTGTATTGTATTGTATCGTATTGTGTTGCGTTGTATTGTATCGTATTGTGTTGTATTGTATTGTATTGCGTTGTATTGTATTGTATCGTAGTGTTATGAATTGTATTGTATCGTATTGTGTTGAATTGTATTGTGTTGTATTGTATTGTATCATATTGTGTTGAATTGTATTGTATCGTATTGTGTTGAATTGTATTGTATCGTATTGTGTTGTTTTGTATTGTATTGTAACGTATTGTGTTGTATCCTATTGTGTTGTATTGTATTGTGTTGTATTGTATTGTATTGTATTGTATCGTATTGTGTTGTATCGTATTGTATTGTGTTGTATTGTATTGTATCGTATTGTGTTGTATCGTATTGTATTGTGTTGTATTGTATTGTATTGTACTGTATTGTATCGTATTGTGTTGTATTATATTGTGTTGTATTGTATTGCATCGTATTGTATTGTATTGTATTGTATTGTAACATATTGTGTTGTATCATATTGTGTTGTATTGTATTGTATCGTATTGTGTTGTGTTGTATTGTATTGTATTGTGTTGTATTGTATTGTATCGTATTGTGTTGTATTGTATTGTGTTGTATTGTGTTGCATTGTGTTGTATTGTATTGTATTGTATCGTATGTATTGTATTGTATTGTGTTGTATTGTATTGTATCGTATTGTGTTGTGTTGTATTGTATCGTATTGTGTTGTATTGTATTGTATTGTATTGCATTGTATTGTATTGTATCGTAGTGTGATGAATTGTATTGTATTGTATTGTATTGTGTTGTATTGTATCGTATTGTGTTGGATTGTATTGTATTGTATCGTATTGTATTGTATTCTATTGTGTTGTATTGTATTGTATCGTATTGTGTTGTGTTGTATTGTATCGTATTGTGTTGTATTGTATTGTATTGCTTTGTATTGTATTGTATCGTAGTGTGATGAATTGTATTGTATCGTATTGTGTTGTGTTGTATTGTATCTTATTGTGTTGAATTGTATTGTGTTGTATTGTATTGTATCATATTGTGTTGAATTGTATTGTATCGTATTGTGTTGAGTTGTATTGTATTGTATTGTAACGTATTGTTTTGTATCCTATTGTGTTGTATTGTATTGTGTTGTATTGTATTGTATTGTATTGTATTGTATTGTATTGTATTGTATTGTGTTGTGTTGTATTGTATTGTACTGTATTGTATCGTATTGTGTTGTATTGTATTGTATTGTATTGTGTTGCATTGTATTGCATCGTATTGTATTGTATTGTAACATATTGTGTTGTATCATATTGTGTTGTATTGTATTGTATCGTATTGTGTTGTATTGTATTGTATTGTGTTGTATTGTATTGTATCGTATTGTGTTGTATCGTATTGTGTTGTATTCTATTGTATTGTGTTGTATTGTATTGTATTGTGTTGTATTGTATCGTATTGTGTTGTATTGTATCATATTGTGTTGTATTGTATTGTATTGTGTTGTATTGTATTGTATCGTATTGTGTTGTATCGTATTGTGTTGAATTGTATTGTATCGTATTATGTTGTATTGTATTGTATCGTATTGTGTTGTATTCTATTGTATTGTATCGTATTGTGTTGTATTGTATTCTATCGTATTGTGTTGTATTCTATTGTATTGTGTTGTATTCTATTGTATTGTGTTGTATTGTATTGTGTTCTATTGTATTGTATCGTATTGTGTTCTATTGTATTGTATTGTATCGTGTTGTATTGTATTGTATTGTGTTGTATTGTATCGTATTGTGTTGTATTGTATCATATTGTGTTGTATTGTATTGTATTGTGTTGTATTGTATTGTATCGTATTGTGTTGTATCGTATTGTGTTGGATTGTATTGTATCGTATTATGTTGTATTGTATTGTATCGTATTGTGTTGTATTCTATTTTATTGTATCGTATTGTGTTGTATTGTATTGTATCGCATTGTGTTGTATTCTATTGTATTGTGTTGTATTCTATTGTATTGTGTTCTATTGTATTGTGTTCTATTGTATTGTATCGTATTGTGTTCTATTGTATTGTATCGTATTGTATTGTATCGTATTGTGTTGTATTGTATTGTAACGTATTGTGTTGTATTGTATGGTGATCTGATTAGTTCATGGTTCCTATGGTGATGAGACAATACTTCAAATCTAGACTGAACCATAAATGTTCATAAGGATAATAAATCAATTAAAAGAACAAATATGCACATTAAAAAAAAACTATGCATGATATCTATCTTGATGGCATCCATCAGAAATAATGCTGTTATTTGAATATATTAACATATTTTTTTGGAAAAGTGATGTTTATCTTGGTGGCCCAAAATGACTAAAACGGGCCACATAGTTTCAGCTAAAATGGGCCACATAGTTTCAGCTAAAATGGGCCACCCATTGTGTCATTCACTAACACATGTGTATAACATCTGGTTCAACTAAAACATGGATAGGATGTTGATTGTCATGTGAAATTAGTTCAACTCAAAGTAGTAACTACTTTTACTGAGTTTGTGTAACTTAGCTTGTTCCATATGACTGGCTGCTAGCTTTGTGTAGCGTCAGCTTAGCTTGTAACATAGGTGTGTTAGTGTGTGTTGTGCCACGCTAACACCAAATAAAATGTGTGGTTTTATTTAGCCTCAAGTGGAGCAGCCCTAAATGTTGTGTCTTGCACTAATTCTTCAGGTGGAATTGACTATCAGAAAGAATCAATAATTATTGGAAATAATTATTTATTTATTGTGTGTGTGTGTGTGTGTGTGTGTGTGTGTGTGTGTGTGTGTGTGTGTGAGGCTTAATGTCACTTTGTGTGTGTTTCAAGGTATCATGCAGGTTGGGACACTAACATCAAACTAAACCTTCTTACGAACCTAAAACACAGTGAACTGTAGCCTATGATCTCATCACATTAACAAAGTTCAACAGTCAGGTTTAACCGTGTTTGTTAATGTTCTGTTCTGCCCAAGTCATGTTACCAGTGGAAAGGAAGAAGAAGGGTTGCTCTCTGGTTCTGCTTCCTTGAGTAGCTGGAGATGTTGTTGCAGCTGTGGTGTTCGTTGAGGAGTAGATCCGTTGTGTAGGTCGCGTTGCTCTTTGTTAATCCTTGTCTGGTTGTAGAACCAGGCCTGAGTTTCTTCAGTGCTGCTGGCTGGACGTTGTTGAGTCCTTGGTCATTTGCAGGTACGTGAGACTGAAAGTAGCCAGTAGATAATTCCTTTGAGAGTAGAGAAGCTGCTGAAGGCTTCATTCCTGCTGCTTCTCCTGCAACAGAGCGCTGCTCTGCTGATGAGCAGGAGCCCGGGAGAGAGTTTGGAGTTGATGTTGGAGAAGAGAATTGAAGAGAGAGAATGAGTGGGACAAAAGGCTGGTGCCTTTTTACCTCTGGTGACATCCCCTGAAGGTGTGAAACAGGGTTTTCTGTCGGGGGAAGGGTCACAAGTTCCAGGTTCAGCCAGGCAGCTGAAGATGTTTATCACTTTTGTGGGCACAACAGTGTGTGTGTACAACAAATAACAGATCTGTTCTTGTTATATTCGCAGCAATATGAGCTTGTTTAATGCATTTTAAAAGGTATGTGGTTCTAAGCAATTGTGTTTTAATGTTAAAACTGATGATGAATCATTTTTTTTTCATTTCCCTTTGTCGTGCAAAAAAGTGGCACAGCTGATGTTTCCAAATTTATAGTTCCTACATAATTATATTTTATCACATAGTTAGATGTCAATAATAAGACGTCATTATTAATCATAAATATACATGGAAATAAATATACAACACAGATTTCGTATTGTGTTAATTATCAAAAGGTGGCCCAATTTAACTGATGTCACTCTATGAAAATACCACAGAGGCAGCACAGACTGTGAAAAAGTATCTCAAAAGTAAAATCAGGCAAATGTACCAATTTGCTTAGGTGTATTGCCATGGGGAGACAGAAAGACGTGTCATCACCCAATGATTCGCATAAATCATTTCCCTCAATTCACTGTTTTAAGCATCTGCATCAGCATCTACCCTTCCCAGAACATAGAGAAACAAAGGGAACATTTCTGTTGTATCACATAGTGATATAGACAGTGTTTATTCAGCATTTTCATTGACGATAGAATATTCTGAAACAAACAAAGCAACATGGTGGTGCAGGGGTTAGCACTGTTGCCTCACAGCAAGGTTGCAGGTTCAAGACCTCCTTGTGTGTCTCCAGCTTCCTCCCACAGTCCAAACACATGCTGAGGTTAACTGGAGACTCACCATAGGAGGGAGGGTGTGTGTGTGAGTGTGTGTACTCCATGATAGACTGCTACCTGTCTGGGTGGATCCTGCCTCTCACCTGTAATGTGCTGGGATTGGCTGCAGCAGACCATGTGACCCTAATGAGGAAAAAACAGGTATAGAAGATGACTGATGAATGAAACCGAAACATCCTAATGTCTGATGAGCTGTGACAAATTCTCTGATTCAGTTGAGAAAGCCCTAAAGGAAAGTTGGCATAAAATGCAAATATGTTGATGAGATGTTGGAAAAACTATGTCTTAAAATGGTCATTTTCTTCTGTTTGCTTTCCATTGAACCCAGAAAGCAACTATGCTAAACTCATTTCTATCTGTATTAGGCTGATGTACACTGCTCAAAAAAAAAATAAAGGAACACTTCATAATCAGAGTATAGCTTCAGGTCAATTAAACTTCTGGGATGTTGATTTGATCAAGTAAGTAGCAGAGGGGGTTGTTAATCAGTTTCAGCTGTTTCTGTGTTAATGAAATAAACAACAGGTGAACTAGAGGCTCAACAATGAGACGACCCTCAAAACAGGAATGGTTTTACAGGTGGAGCCCACTGACAATTTTCCCCCTCTTTTCTGACTGTTTTTCACTTGTTTTGCATTTGGCTAGTGTTACTGTCACTACTGGTAGCATGAGGTGTTATCTGGACCCTACAAGAACATGGAGTAGATTCCAGGAGACAGGAAAATACTCTACGAAAGCTGGACAGGGCCGTAGCAGGACCGGTATCTGCTCCTTTGTGCAAGGAAGACCAGGATGAGCACTGCCAGAGCCCTACAAAATGACCTCCAGCAGGCCACTGGTGTGAATACCTCTGACCAAACAGTCAGAAACAGACTTCAGGAGGGTGGCCTGAGGACCCAATGTCCTCTAGTGTGCTCTGTGCTCACTGCCCAGCACCGTGGAACTCGATTGGCATTTGCCACAGAACACCAGAATTGGCAGGTGCACCATTGGTGCCCTGTGCTTTTCACAGCAGGTTCACCCTGAGCACATGTGAGAGACGTGAAAGGGTCAGAGAAGCTGTGGAGAATGTTATGCTGCCTGTAACATGGTTAAGCATGACTGGTTTGATGGTGGGTCAATGATGGTCTGGGGAGGCATATCCATGGAGGGATGCACAAACCTCTACAGGCTGGACAACAGCACCATGACTGCTGTTAGGTATCAGGATGAATCCTTGGACCCATTGTCAGACCCTATGCTGATGCAGTGGGTCCTGGGTTCCTCCTGGTGCAGGGCAATGCCCGGCCTCATGTGAAGAGAGTATGCAGCAGCTCCTGGATGATGAAGAAATTGATACCATTGACTGGCCCCCACACACGCCTGACCTAAATCAATCAATAGAACACCTCTGGGACATTATGTTTCAATCCATCCAACGCTGCCAATGTAATTTTCAGGGTATCTTAAAATTCAGCCCTCTGTAAGTTGATAATTTTTATTTCCATCAAACAATGTGGCATCCGTTCTTTTCTAACAGATTACACAGTCCATATCAATATAACCAACATAATTTTTCTCCCATTGAGATCTGATGTGTTTTTAAAGTGTTCCTTTAATTGTTTTGAGAAATTTAGTATACATGCATGCAATTTCATCCTTACTTAAAAACATGGATTGTGCATTATGTGTTGTATGTGGCTAACATTCTCAGCACTGTATGTTTTACTAATCCGTAGGATGGGTTCTAATGTTGTGTATGGATATGAAAAACTACACTTCCCATAATGCCATGCATTTAGGTGGGGAATATATAACAGGTAGAGCCTCTCCTTCACACTCTCTTCTGTAACTCAATGAGAAACAGAAAGCCTACTGTTGTTATGTTGCAGTAGTCAATAAAGTTAATTTGTATTGTTCAGCGATTCAACATCCGCCTCCTTCAATGTACATGCATGCCCACCTGGACACAACATACTGGCGATGAGGTGTGGATAATTAAGCACGTCTTTGGAAGCGGAACAAAGATGCTAGAACGACGGTGAAGTTAGCACAACGATGGCAGTGTACAGCAGTGAGATGGGCTTGTGCTTTGATGAAAGCAACGAAAGTTTCAAGACGTATGAGCAACGATTTTGCAGTTTGTGGAAGCCAACGGAATAGAGCAAGTGAAACAAAGGGCTGTTTTCTTGTCCGTGGTAGGTGCAAAGACTTTCTCATTACTGACAGACTTGCTAGCCCCTGAAAGCTGTCTGACTGCACATTAGAGGACTTATTAAGAGCACTGAGGGAATTTTATATGCCAAAGAAATATGTGTTAAGTGACTTGCAACAACCTGAGTTCGGTGACAAGTTGGATGAGCAGCTAAGGGACCAGCTAGTTTATGGAATCAGCAGTAAAGAGCTATGAACTAAGCTGTTAAGTGCTGTGTATGGAAAAAAGGTGGAGTGGGCAAAAGTCATAGACATTGTGCATACTTTCGAGTCCACTACAAGCAGTCTGGGAACAATTTAGCAGACACCGCTAAGAACCGACAGTGTGAGCAGCTACAAGGGCAAGGCTCACGTGCGCCAAAAACAACCTGAGAAGAAACCAAAGGCAAGCGACGGAGACATGTGCTACTGTTGCCAGAGAGAGGGGCATTCACCTGTCAACTGCAAATACAAAGATTTCCAGTGCAGAGCGTGCAACAAGAAAGGGCATTTGGAGCGAGCATGCAGAACCAAGGAATCCGACAAGCACAGCAGTGAAAGGTTCATGCTGGCCCCAATTAGTTTGCAAAAAGCCCTCCAGAAGTGTGAGGAAAACTGGAAGCCCCTGTCCGACACCACTTCCATCGGGAGACCATGGAGCTTGAAGACATGGTCAAAAAGCAGACAAGCCATCTCCTCGGCTGTGGGGAGCTTAGGGAGGACAGAGGCAGGTGAACAGACTTGGAAAATCAATCAACGACTGTTAAAATGGTGCTGTTACTGTCTGATGGAGGTAGTCCGGTGATCCAAGGCGATATGAGACCAGGGCCTCCTGGGAATAGGTAAGGGGTATAGTAGTCCAGCAGGGGGTTGACTAGTGGTCAAAGCTACGGACATCCTCCTTTATTGAGGCCCACAAGAACCTCCGACCCACGAAGGCTGTAGTGCGCCTGATGCCAGGGTGACAGGCTAAGGTGGAAGAGTGCCCCCATTGGAGAACCTGACACACCTGACCTGGACAGACTGGGGAACAAACATACAGTTAGCAGGGCAGGAGCTAGGAATGCACTCACCCCGCTGTCCCGCTGTCACCTTCACTGCGAGCAGTTTCTGGTCCCCGATGTCATAGTTGCGCTCCATCGGTGTCAACCTGTGTGAGTAGAAGGCACACGGGTATAACTTTCCGTCGTCCAATGAACGCTGTGACAGCACAGCTCCTTTCGACATCAGAGGCGTCTGTCTTCACAATGAACTGACGGGCGGGATCTGGTCGGATCCGAATGGGAGCATTAGTAAAAAGCTTCTTAAAGTCAGAGAATGCCTTGTCAGCTGCAGGATTCCAACAGAACTTCAATTTAGTTGAGGTAAGGGCAGTAAGAGGTGCTGCCACTGAACCGAAGTTCTGGATGAAGCAGGTGCTTGAAACACAGAGGGGCTATTTGAAAGGCCGAATGTCATCACTAGATACTCATAGTATCCTGAAGGGGTATTAAAAGCAGTCTTCCATTCGTCGCCTTCTCTAATTCGCACCAGGTGGCAGGCTTTTCGGAGGTCAAGCTTAGAGAAGACCGTAGCCCCATGGAGCATCTCAAACGCAGAGGACATCAATGGGAGTGGATAACGGTTCTAAACTGTTAGGTTGTTCAAACATCTGTAGTTGATGCAGGGACGTAGAGTGCCGTCCTTCTTGCCCACAAAGAAGAATCCTGCTCCTGCTCGGGACGAGGATGGTCTGATGATTCCTGCCGCCAGGGAGTCCTGTATGTAAGTGTTCATGGCCTCCCTCTTCTGTGCCGACAAGGAGTACAGCTGTCCCTTAGGTGGTGATGTTCCTGGAAGGAGATCAATAACACAATCATTGGGGTGGTGTGGTGGCAATGATGTTGCTTTTGTCTTACTGAACACTGGTCTGAAGTCCTGATACTCGGGGGGAACCGTGGACAGATCAGGGAATTCCTCTGGGGTGGCGGCCGACTGGCGGGGTGGAGCTGGGGCAGCTTGTAGGCAGACAAAATTGGCTCCAACTCAGTACTCCGTTAAATGACCAGTCAATATGGAGATTGTGTTGGGCAAGCCAGGGATGGCCTAGGTCAACCAGAGACTGAGGTGAGTCAATCAGATTAAAAATAGTTCTCTCCCTATGGTTGCCTGAAATGATTAGACTGACGGGTTCTGTGGCATGGGTGATCTGGGCGAGCCTAACCCCTGTGAGGGCATTTGCCTCTAACGGCTGCTGTAGTTGACTGGAGTGGATTCCCAGATGGTGGCAAACTCTGCATCCATAGTTACCCTCAGCGCCTGAGTCTAGTAGCACAGAAACAGTACCACAGCTGTGTGCATGTGGTATCGGGAGATCAGGAGATAGTATTGCTCACCTGTGTTCCCCTCTTCACGGGTGAGCGCTGTCTTTTACTGGGCACGTGGTGACATAATGTCCTTGGTTGGCCACAGTACAGGCATGAGTTGGTGGCTCTCCTCCTCCGCCTCTCTGATTGGGTCAGATGGGTGTGGTCACCTGCATCAGCTCGGGAACACCGGAAGCGGGAACTGGAAGCTCATGCAGGGGAGTCTCCAGGACTGGTAGATGATGGAGAGCCCGCCCAGCCAGTTCTCGAGGGCTGTAAGTGCCGTACTCCCAATGACGCTGCATTAATCAACTGTCTATGCGGATAGCCAGATCCACCAGACCCTGAAAATCCGAGGGTAATTCCAGAGTGGCTAGTTCATCTTTAATGACCTCCGACAGGCCGTTGAGGAAGGCATCATACTGGGCTTGGGTGTTCCAGTCAGTGGTGACAGCGAGGGTTTGGAACTGAATCGTATAGTCCGAAACAGAGCACCCTCCTTGGCGAACTCTCAATAGCTCTCTGGCAGCCTCTCACCCATGCTGAGACCGGTCAAAGACCCTCCTCATCTCATCGAGCGTCCCACACTGCTGTACCCCATTCTCTAGCTTGCCCCGTTAAATTTGAATGATAGATCTGGTAGAATCCTCCCCTACAGGGTTTGAGGTGGTCCTTGTTTAACAAATGTGTCTCTTGCAAATATACTATCTCTGCTCCCTGGTCTCTTAAGTATGAAAAAATCTTACTCCGTTTAGCCAGTTTATTGATCATCCTTACGTTCCAGCTCATCAAATTTGTGCCCATTCTGCTCACATCCATGTTTGGGTTGCTGCCAAGAGGCAGCAGGCAGGGAGAATGGTATCTGAATTTGGGGCTGTCTTAGACACAGGAAACTGTCGGGATAGGGAGTCAGGCTTGATGTTCTTGTGGCCAGGGCGGTAGGACAGAGTGAAGTGGAACCGGTAGAAGAACAGGGACCAGCTTGCTTGACGGGAGTTGAGTCTCTTGGCCTTACTGATATATTCCAAGTTTTTGTGGTTGGTCCAAACCAAAAACGGCTGCAAGGTGTCCTCCAGCCAATGTCTCCATTCCTCCAGCGCTAACTTGACTGCCAGCAACTCCCTGTCCTCCACACTTTAGTTCTTTTCCACCGGTGACAGGTGGTGGGAGAAAAAGGCATAGACCATATGTCGATGGGGTGGCAGAGAAGATGCTTTGGACTTACTGAAGACAGCCTTGAGGTCCATTTATTCCCAGGGAACGCCTGACAAATCCGGGAACTCTCTGGAGTTCAGGGGCCCATTTTAGCAGAGACTGGGCCTGGAGGAGACAGTTAGAGTGGCAGAAGGCGTCCCAACCCATAATACGGCTGCATGTCTGGGTTGTGTTTGACGAGACAGAGATGGCCAAGAACAACTGGAATTTGAGGGGCATTGATGACATGAAAGTTTATCTGCTCACGATGATTATCAGGGAGGGTTAGACAACTTTACACCCGTCAGTGCATTGCCCACCAGGGGTTTCTTCAGAATAAGGGTCAGTAGGTTCCACTGAGTCACCAGACTGGCATTGATAAAATTCTCCTCTGCCCCAGAGTCTACGAATACCCCCACCTCCATTTGTTGATCCTTCCACCCCAGGACTGCCGGAAAAAGAGTGAACCAAGTAGATAGGGGATGCGTGGGTGTCACGCTCACCAATCTCCCCCTCATTGGTGAGTGTTGGCTTTTACTGGACAGGAGGCGATGCAGTGGCCTGGCTGGCCGCATTACAGACAGGAACGGGAGTTCATCCTTCGTTGTCTCTCTTCTGGCGTCAGGTGGGTGTGGTCAACTTGCATAGGCTCTGGACCCGGTGTGGCGATAGGTGGAGAAGGTGGGTGCAGAGCTGGAGTAACAAAAGGCTCGCAGGGACCCCTAGGAGCTCCTGCCCAGTGATGTTGCTGTAGAGCAGGGGTGTCAAACTGCAATCCAGAAGGGCCGGTGTGGGTGCAGGTTTTTGTTCCAACCAAGGAGTCACACACCTGATTCTACTAATGAAGGTCCTTATCAAAGCCTCTAGTGGTTGATTAGTAGAATCAGGTGTGTTCCCATATAGTTTTAAGAAGCATTCATCACGTCTCTATAAATGTACATTATGTGTTCATGTTAGTTTCTATTTATCTGGTTACATATGTTTTTTTTTTTGTTTTTTTTTACAAGCATCATGATTTCATAAATTCTTTTGATAGGCAATGTAAAATAATAATGTAACTGAAAAATAATGATAAATGTTAAATATCCACCTAGAATATAAAACTTATTGATAGCATGTGTTTTTAACTTTGTAAAAACGTTTTAACAAAGTTGAACGATCTGGTGCTGGTAGTTTTTATTGACCCATGAGTCTATATATCTGGGATGAGTTTATATGTTACTGCAGCATTTTTAATAAATAGATGCTAAAATCATAACAGCGATATAACATTATTTCTACATCTGCATATATTATTTTAATTCTATTAAAACGATGCATCAGAAACTATATCAATATTAGTTATAATTATTCAGACACTGTTTATACTTATATAATCTAACATTAATATAATCTTTACAACCAGCCCCATAATGTCCATGTGGCCCAGGTTGTAATTTACAGAAATAGAATGGAATACACTTTTATGTTAAAACTGGTCCATTCCAGTTTCATTTAGTGTCTGTCAGCCTCTAGACCAGAGACCAGTGGGTCCAGGTTTTTGTTCCAACCAGCACTAACGCACCTGATTCCATTAATGAAGGTCCTGATCAAGGACTCTAATGGTTGATTAGTACAATCAGGTGTTTTACTGCTGGTCTAGATCAGGTTCAGACTATAGGTGTCCAACCCAAGGCCCGGGGGCCCAGATCTGGGCCGCCACCTCATTTCCTGTGGCCCCTCCAGAGCTTCACAGACTCGTGTGATTTATTGAAAGTGAATAAATGTTTGAAGTTAACGGAGACACACTGGTCACGTTGTCTTTGTACGACTTTGTTAACTCCAATATCTTTTTCTCAATCGGCCACGAAGGTTGTTTAAAAACAGGAAGGTTTCCGTTTTTTCCTTATTTTCCTTTGTTGAAGTACATCTGTCATTACTTTCTGGTACTTTCTATTCTTTAATATTTAACATAGCAACACAAAACCATAGATCCATTAAATAAATCCAATAGTTAATAGTGGTTATCAGCATATTCTGGTATGAGTCTCTAGATATCTGTGATGATTTTACATGTTTAATAATTAGACGCTAACAACAATACAACATTATTTCTGCATCAGCTGATTTTAAATTCTGGTTAAAAATCTTAGTGTATTATCACCAGCACTATTATGAGTGGAGAGGTATTATCTAATATAATAGCATATAGAATAATAATAATATGTAGATACACATTATTGTATAATTATACATATTGTCACCCTCTTAAAATAATTGCCTATTTTAAGAGGGTGAAGAAGTCCTAAATTTGTAGTTTGTATGTCAATAGGAATTTGTTTTTATAACCGTTTTATTAACATTGTTAGTAAATATATATTCAATAAATGGTTCAGTTTTTCCTGAAAAATCTGAAAAGATGACTTAGGCGATTATTTTAAGAAGGCGTCGATATATGATCTTTATAATTGGCCCTTTGAGGGAAACCAGAACACTGATGGGGTCTAAAACTACAAATCCCAGGAGCCTCCGCGCTTCAAATCTCTGCCCTCCGATTGGTCGACCCAGCATCCAATCAGGTGTCGGAGACGTGTCGCAGTCAGAGCATCCTTCCGTCATGGCGGCTGTTCGGGCTACATCCTCCGCTATATCCTCCGCTAAAAGCTCCGCTAACCGGGCGGCTCTGGCCGTGTTCCTGCTGCTGTCGCTGTGTCTGCCGCTGGGAGGAAGTCAGAAAAAGAAAGAGGTAACGCTGCGTCCCGCATTAACGCGTTTTTACCCAATAGGGTCTGGTCGTTAAATGAAAGGAGGCTGCAGGTTCAATCCGTCGGTGTTCATAAAGCTCGCGAGATTTAGTCCGGGATTTAGGAGCGGGAGCGGAAGTTGTTGTTCCTATCCTGCAGGAACAATAAATGCCATTAGATAGGAATAATAACGTGTTTCTGATAAAGGAACACTGACTTTAGTTGATATTCGTCAGCTTTACGCTGTGTGGTTTTAATAAGCGTTATCACACGTGTAACTTAACGTTACTGGCGCTGATTAGACGCACTTTAGTGTTATAGTGACACACTTTTATAGTTTTATAGCAGAACATTATATAACAAAGTGTACACACTAACTGTCTTGAAATTATTTGGAATCAGTCTCACGGCTTGCCGCTCAGCTCTTTGCTGCTAGCTGGACAGGTTGCTGTTTGTTTAAGGAATATATATATATATATATATATATATATATATATATATATATATATATATATATATATATATATATATAATTCATGGCAGGGAAGCGTTGGTCTCTATTTTGTCATTGAGCTTTAGTGTTAACATGCAGTTTCTATTCAGCTGAATATACTGATACTGTGTGATTGAATTAATTATTGAATTAATGATAGGTTTGACTCCAGTTTTCTCATAGTACCATTTTACTGTGATATTTTAAATGCAACTTTAATCCAAACCACTATGTCTTTAATTACTTTTTAAGTTTATACTTTTATAATTATTTTTTTGGGGAAGTTCTTAGACATTTTCCATAGTTCTGTAGTTTGGTTCTGTACCAGTATTATATATAGGTATAATATAATCTATATATAGGTATATATAGATTATTACTGATGCAGTTTATCAAACCTTACTTACAATTCTGACAAATATAAATATAATATGAATGAATATATAAATGAATGAAAACAACATCGAACATGTAAAATAAAACAGAAATAATGATTAAAACTAATGAAAGACAGAAGAAACTGATGAAAGTGAATAATAATATTACTGAGGCATTTTATTGAACATGTAAAATAAAACATAAAGAAATGATTAAAATAATGAAAGACAACAAATGATGGAATTGAATAATACCAATTAAATAAATTAACACTAAAGCTTTTAAGCAAATATTCCAATTAAATATATAGTTTATTTAAACATGACATTTCAATGCTAATAGTAGTTAATTAAGCTTTGGACCAACCTTTGTCGACTGAGATCATTTACTATTTTACACTGCAGCTGTTTGACAGTTCTCCAACAGCTTATATCACATTATAGTGGCCAAATGCTGAAGGTGAAGTTGGTTTCCCTCCGTACCACTGCACATATTTCACATCCATTCACTCACTTTACATGTTTTATCTTATTCATTTTGAGGAATCATGGAACCGTTTTGGTTCCTATTTTGTACAATAACTTATTATTATTATATTATTAATAAGTTTTGGAAATGGTTTATATATGATACGACTGTAGCTGTGTTCACAGGTGGTTAAATTTCACTTCGTTTCTCTTGCTTCTGCCATTTCTCCTGAAAATGAAACTAAAAGCTGGATCTTCATGTGTAAACTAGGCAACTGGGTTACACCATTTGACATTTCCTGTCCAAAAATCACATTAAATAGTTATTTTTGTAAAAAAAATAAAAGTTCCATCAGAGTAAACTGATGTTTTATAGAGCAACACGTGTTCTGATTGATGGATTAATGAAATAATTGCAGCTCTTGTTCTGTTGTAACTCCTTTACTAACCTCACTTTGCCTGTGAATAGAAAATGGACAAATTGAGGAATGAATAAAACAAGGGTCATACATACAGATCAACAAATATTTGAATGAATGAATAAAGAAGTGCTAATGTCAATAAATGGATGAACAGAGGGCTGACTGAGAGAAATAATGAAGTGATGAGTTCATGGACAGATCAACCACTGAGGGAATGAAGGAATAATTTAGACTTCATTACTCATTGTGATTAGTTGAGCGAATGAGCCATGAAGTCGTCTTCATTCCTGCATCCAGAGTAACACCTGACACTAGTTGTTGCGGGTAACAGACATTACGTTTTCTTCCTAAATCTGTTCCCTACAAACTGAGTGTCTCATTCAGCATTCTGCTTTAACCCTTTAAGGCCTGAGGCCTGTTTAAAAAACACCTTTAAAACCTATGGGTGATTTAGAAAAGGAGCCTAAAACCTGAGGTTTTCTGGAAAACTGCAGCAAGGTGTCGATGTTTAGTAAAAAGCTACTAGACATCTCAGCCTCTGTAGCAGATAGAATCAAATTCAAAAAGTATTTGAGAATTTACATATGTGGCTTTCATAAGAACTATAGTTCATCTGTGCAAATCATTATTACAACATTTAAAACATTGAACAAATTATGAAATATAATATAAACAAATAACAAATCTCTATCTACATAACACACTCAAATGGAATAAAGAGGCCTGATATATAAAAGTATAAGCTCTGAAATGGAGAATACCAGAAACAGGTGGAACAGGTAGCAGGTATGATAAAGTGTCCATTCAAATAAAATTAAATAAAAAGTGGCTGACAGTGTGTTCGTGTCAGTCAAACCACCAAGCTTTGACCTCTGTCAGCATCACATTAGAGTATCTTCCAGACTTGTTCCTCGGTAAAATCTTCTTAGATACTACAGCAGTGTTGCCAACTCCTCAGTAAGGAAAGTAGCTATTGGCTGTTCCAAAAGTCGCTAAAATTCACTAAGTGACGACATCACCTAATTTGCATAATTTGCTTCATAAACCTGCGACTACGTCACATGCATGACAGCCATGAATAGAGCCCATTGTAATCATGGATGTGTAATATAGTTTTTATAATACATCCATGATTATAATGGACACTGTAGGAGAGAGGAATAACATCGTGGGAGAGACAAAAGAGTGAAACTCTGAGTGAAATGCTTGCAGCGATAGATTGATCCTGCTCTGCAAGCCAAAAGCGGCTTTGCGCATGCCCATTTCATCTGCTGCGTGAGGCTGTGAGACGTCACCGCCTGTGAGTTCTTTGGGACGGGGGGGAGGGCTCATGGCAAAGAGCGCCCGTTGTTCGTTGAGGACAGTAACTGCAGAATGAAACATTCATGTCAGTCTCCAAAACTCCAGAAAACTCTCCACTAACACCAGAAAAAGTCGCTAGATTTGTCGCTAGTCGCTTTTTTGAAAAAAAGTCGCTAAATGGGTCTGAAAAGTTGCCAAGTTGGCAGCACTGTGCTACAGTGGAGTTGTGTCTGTGGGTAAATAAACTTGACATTTGGTGTCCGGATGTGTTACCTCTGCATTATTATGCTTTTAGTTTTCGGTAATCGCGGTGTCTCCTCCGGTGCTTCGGTCTACCTCCGTCATTATTTACTATCTTCCCCGGACACATGTGAAGAGCAAAGGCGAAGTTAGGGTGAGAATAACACTATTATGAGCTTATCAGAGGCAGAGAAGGGCGGTAATGACTGAAAGACACTCTCCCACATGTATTCTAATAAGTAATGATGTATTTGATTGGCTATGAGTCCGGAAATAGTCGGAAAAGTGATAAAAACTATGAAATGATGTATCCGCTTTCCCAGATTTAAGAGTAGAAATGTGTTCCTGGTTTAAATGGGTTAACCCTCTACTGCATAGTGTTGCCATGGCAACAGTTACTTTATCTTCATTTTCTAAAAGATGTGATATAAAGTTGTGTCTTTGTACAGTTAGACAATAACAGAGGCTTTTATTCTGAAGCACATGTAGTTTATGAGGTGATGTGTTACACATCTGCTGTTTGAGCTTCACTGTCTTTTATTCAGAAAAAAACATTGAACTGACTATGTAGGCTAAGTAAACTTTGTTTTATTTTACATTTAATGCAGCATTAATATGCTAAAAAAAACATATGTCAACAATATTCATACATGATAAATTCCTAGTGTAACAACCTGATGGAGTCATTGACTTACAGCATCAAACTATCCTCAGACTTTGGTTACAACTTTTTCTTAATTTATTTTAATACGTCTGTTATTTAGGCCATTTTACCTAATAAAAACATGAAAAGCATCTTTTTACCATGTCAAATTAATATTTCGTGCAACAGAGGGTTAAAGGTATATCCATCAAGGTTCTGTGGACAGAATCTAGTCTATGACTGAAATCAGATGGTGATGCCTATAACAGCCACAATTAGGTGTTTAAACTTGAGGTTTAACCTTTAGTTTTGCCCAAGGACAGTGCTTATTTTCAGCGATGCCTTGCTTCACATTCACAGAAGATCTCCAGGGAGCTGGAGTTCTATCTGCAGTCTGGAAGGCTCTGACCTCCTCAAGGACAACCCACATTATCTAATTATGACGGAGCATTTCTCAATCACTTCCCCAGCTGAAATGAATCCAGCTATTATTACTCTACTTCTCTGACATTGACGATGCAACTTTCTTTAAACCTTTTAGTTCAATATTTTGTCCACAAATGTTTAATGGTAGAGGTGATCTGAAGGACCTGAAGGTCTGAAGGACCACCTCTACCATCCCAACACTGGAATGGAAATTACTCTCAATGGCTTTTTACGCAAAAAAACTTTTTTCGCACTACGGCAAAGCAAGTTTAGAACATTTCAGCAACAAGGTAATTCAAAGTTGTTCACATAAAACGGGAAAAAGTTAAATTAATTAAAATTAAGTAAGATTAAAAATGAAAAGCAAGAGCAAGATGTGTTTATATAGACTGTATATATATATATATATATATATATATACATATATAACAGTTGATTAAACAGGGAAAAATTAAAATTAAAAACAACAACAAAGTTCCAACATGAGGACAGAGAAGATGTGAAACCAAGTGAAACTATAAATGGCAGAAAATGCAGTAGAGCCTGTTTATTTATGTTTAAATTTATGTTTAAACTCATTTATTATGTGCACTCATTTCAGTCCCCCCCACTCCCCTACAGACAGGAAGACACGGTTTAATGGGCCACAGGAGACATATTGAGGGTTCTAATGTGTACATGTAGTTTCTCAGCTGCCTGCCTGGGGCGAGGTCCAAGGAGGATGAGGAAGGAGCTGGTAATGGACAACATGGTGAAGCAGCTCTTTGCTGTGCCAACACAGGCTGAAACATAGAATTCAGGTGGTCCATGTACCTTTTTACATGTTTGTTTCTTACAGTCATATTTAAATCCTGACTCAATATTCAGAGGTGTCTTTACTGATCCGCCTCGGCTCATTGACCCTCCTAGTTTGTTGCTTGCTGGAATCCACTGAGTCAACTTGCATTTTTGTCAGATGAATTACTGCCTTTTTATTTGCTGCATCATTGTCCAACGAACAATGCAGGATAACAGCATGACAGGCTGTAAATTTAACAGCCCTGTCTCAGAAAGACCTAACTACATAACAGTGATGGAAGTAGAGGAGGCTGATAGGAGGGCATCGCTAAGCTACTTCTGAACCAGGCCTACCTCATCCTTCTTTCTGCTGTCTTGCTCCGCAGTAAATTACTTCATTTCAACTTTTAACACATAGAAAATTTGGGTGGACCCTAACAGAATTAACAAAACTCTCTTAACATCTGCTACTAATGTTGGGTTATAGAATTGGCCCGTGAAAATGTCCATAGTGAAACATGGCGATGGATGATGGCGTCTTCCACTGGTCCAACCTTAGCCGCTACGCTAACATCACTCAGGACATGCATGTTTATGTCGACATAATCATTTTTGGCAGCTTTGGACTGGCACCTTTTGGACTCCGACTGTGTCGGCGTCTTTAATAATAGTTGGGAGTTGGTTCCATAAAACAGGGGCTTGGTAACTAAAGGCTCGAGCTCCTACTGTACATTTATGGACCCATGGAACTACCAGTAGACCTGCATTCTGAGAGAGAAGTGTTCTGATTGGATGGTACGGGACCAGAGCATCTTTAAGATAAGAGGGCCCCATACCATTAATGCTTTTAAGTTAGAAGTAGGATTTTAAATCCAATCTCTGCAGCAAGATGCTATGGTTGATTGTGTCAAAAGCAGCACTTAGATCCAGCAGGACCAGGTTCAATCCCCCGTCCGTGTGGGATTGATCCCTCGCCATGAAAATACGTTTGGCTTTTTGATGGCTTTAACAATTACTTATCGTCATGAAAATGGAAACACAGGTCAAGGGGGGCAGCCTCTTTGATCTGATGGGGGCAACCCACATCCTAGAGTCAGGAAATTCGGCACACACCTTAATCATGCCAAGACGCACAAAAAAGCCTCATGACGTCATGATGAAATCTCAACAGGAAGTCGGCCATCTTGAATTGAAGTTTCGCCAAAAGGGCGATTTTGGCCATTTCCACACCTCGCATCTGATCTATCTTCTCCTAGAGATTACAAGGTATGGACCTCAAACTCAGCCAGGATGCTCTCAAGGCATGTATGATTCAAAGTTATTGAAAGTTTTTCCTAAGTTTTATGATCTGGCTGTGATGGCCCCGCCATTTTGGATCATTGTTTCAGAGCTCACAATCTGACTTCTAATGGCTGTCACGCCCATATATTTTACTCCATCAGCTTCAAACTCACTGGACGTGACCATGGCTCCGCCCTGAGTGTTTTGACATCATGATTACCCACTTAATATGTGGCGCCCCCTGGTGGTAACAGGAAGTGACTACTTTTTACTTTAACATGTACTGAAGACACGTTGTTCTCCTCAGCAACTTCATTCCACCTCTAAAACATGTAGAATACATCGGTGAAGCTATATGATGAACGCTGTGAGGCGACACCGTATGGCGTCCGTGTGGCGGGGCGTTGACGATTACGTGCCATGAAAATATGTTTAGCTGTTTGATGGCTTTAACGATCACTTATTGTCATGAAAATGGAAACACAGGTCAAGGGGGGCAGGCTCTATGATTTGATAGGGGCAACCCACATGGGCAGGGCTAAATACCTCTGTAGCGCCCCCTATAAATATTCAATAGCCCCTCTCCATAGGGTTTCTTTTATTGTAGAAACATGAAATTCGGTACATACATATATCTTGTCCAGACAAACATAAAAGTCTTTGGTAGCAGGGTGGTGGCACGGGGCGGTGGTGGCATAGCAGGGTGGTGGCACGGGGGGCGGTGGCATAGCCATACTGATGATGAAGCCCTGTTCAGGATGATGCTGTCATGCTGTGGCTGTGCTTAGAGTCCAGTGGGTCAGCATGCCAAAGAAGTGATTTTCCTGTCAGAGGAATAGGAATAGGACTGGAAATAGCAGTAGGAAATGGCAGACAATGTTTATTTTCTTGATTTTCTTTCTCCTTGAAGCCAATCAGAATGGATGTATGAGTGGGTGACAGATAAAGATCGAATGGGTCTCTGATAGGGTAAAGTTAAGCATCAAGATTGTGACAGACTTTAAGAAAAAAGTAAATTAAACAAAATAGAAGAAGTGGTTCTGGCAGCAGTGGAGCCCTGTCTGTCTAAATCCTGCTATAAGCCCCTCGGGGAATGGAGAAAAGTCATGGCCAGAGAAAGAATATTTATAGCCCTTCAATACTCCCTCGTTCATCACCCCAGCTCTGCTAGATATTATATCTAGTTTGTGTTGTGTTTGTGTCTTAAGGCTGACTACAGCACAAAGAAAAAAACCCATGTAAGCACTTCCTATAGCATATAGAGTCAGGGGAGGTAAAGAAAAGCAAAAAAAGCCCAGGACCGTGTGTCTGAGGCAAGGAGAATTATATATATATCTAGAGAGGTATATATCTTTGAGATAGCAGGCCTGCTACCACACCTAGAAACCAGGCTAGTAAGTGAACCAGAATAATAAGAAGCTGAAGTGAATAAACCACCAGTCGACCGTTCAGGGCGCAAACCAAAGCCCTGGCTGAATTAGATTGGGACTCATGAAGCTAAACCCTATAGAAGCACTACTGACTTCGTCTAGTGTCAACCTGTTTTTTGGAGGAAAAAACATGGCTCATTGGTTCTTTTTTTAAAGTATTTTGGGGGCTTTTTATACTTTTATTGATAGTACAGTTGAGAGAGACAGGATAGGAGGAATGACATGCAGGAAAGAGACATTTTAAGATTACTGCATGAAGTCCCAGATGTCCTCTGGCAAATGACGGCCACGTCCACTGTTTAAAGTCTGTAGATTCGAGATGTTTGGTTGGTGGTTTGAACTGCAACTCAGGCTGCCGATATGACTCAAAAATAAGGTTTAATTAAATACTGGTGGTTGGTGGATCAACAATAATAAAAATCTCAGAAGGCGGGTAATTTGATTATTTTTATAATTAAAAAACATTGGTGTGGATGATGTATTTAGTGATGCAGCTGCAGTATGAAATAATAGACCACCACACATCTCCAGTGGAGATTTACCTGTGTTTCTGAATGAAGCAGGAACCACGTACACAGTTACCTTGACAACAAATATGGCTAAATATGGCTTATTGGCCACTACTGGCCTGGCATGGTATTGCAAGATTTTAGGCAGATTGTATCCATGTTACCAGATATGTCGATCAGATTGGTATCAAGACGGTAATATCCATGTTAAAAGCAAATCTAGAGTAGTGTAGCTGGGCCTCAGTGTTAGTCGGTAGATCCACTGCCGGACCTACCTCAGTGTCAGTAGGAGGCAGATCCACCGCCGGACCTACCTCAGTGTCAGTAGGAGGCAGATCTACCGCTGGACCTACCTCAGTGTCAGTAGGAGGCAGATCCACCTCCGGACCTACCTCAGTGTTAGTAGGAGGCAGATCCACCTCCGGACCTACCTCAGTGTTAGTAGGAGGCAGATCCACCACCGGACCTACCTCAGTGTCAGTAGGAGGCAGATCCACCGCCGGACCTACCTCAGTGTCAGTAGGAGGCAGATCTACCGCTGGACCTACCTCAGTGTCAGTAGGAGGCAGATCCACCTCCGGACCTACCTCAGTGTTAGTAGGAGGCAGATCCACCGCCGGACCTACCTCAGTGTCAGTAGGAGGCAGATCCACTGCTGCACCTACCTCAGTGTCAGTAGGAGGGAGATCCACTGCTGGACCTACCTCAGTGTCAGTAGGAAGGAGATCCACCTCCGGACCTACCTCAGTGTCAGTAGGAGGCAGATCTACCGCTGGACCTACCTCAGTGTCAGTAGGAGGCAGATCCACCGCTGGACCTACCTCAGTGTCAGTAGGAGGCAGATCCACTGCTGGACCTACCTCAGTGTCAGTAGGAAGGAGATCCACCTCCGGGCCTACCTCAGTGTCAGTAGGAGGCAGATCCACCGTCGGACCTACCTCAGTATCAGTAGGAGGGAGATCTACCGCTGGACCTACCTCAGTGTCAGTAGGAGGCAGATCCACTGCTCAGAAAACGTGTGTGTATATAAAAACCTTTTTAAACAATTGTCGATTAAAAAACAAATAGTTGTTTTTAAATGTGGCTGAAATGTTTGGCAAGAGAGAAAGAACATACTCTTAATGCCAATTCAATTCAATGTTTATTTATAGCCCAGCATCACAACACAGTTGCCTCACTGGGCTTCACAAAATTCAGTCAGTGACCCAGACATCCCCTGCCTTAGACCCTCCTTTGCAGCAAGGAAAAACTCCAAAACCCAGTGGGAAAAAGGGGAAACCTCAGGGAGAACCACGGTGAAGGGGAGATCCACTTCCATGGACATAATTTCCATTGCCTACCTCATTGACATGTTTTGGGTGTGTAATAAAAATACATTTGATGGTGATAGATGCTGCAAATCTCTGTCTCTGGGACATATTGTGTGAACACATTGTGTGAAACCCTCCTGTGAGTCACTTATAGACTCACTTTTAGTCTATAAGTGATAATGAAATATCATCTATAGACTAAAAGACCTTCAAATCATTCTGGCAGGGCTGGGCAATACATCAGTATTATATCTAAAATACATTGTGATCTGACACTAGTTACTTTCTTACATTTAAAAAAATGTAATATGCCATATGTGTTGTCTTTTCCTTGTTTTAAAAGCTGAATTATAGTACAGTGATGTATTTTCTGGATTTGTCAGTGTTCTAGCTTTTACTTATTTAGCCATTAAAGCCACAGGGAGGAAGGAAGTAGTTTACTCTGTTTACCAAACTGGGTTGGATTTAGAAAAATACCTGCTTGTACTTACACTTCTGAAAATGTGAGGAAATGACAGCTGTGGTCCTCTAGAAGCAGTTCTAAAGCAG
Organism: Lepturacanthus savala; assembly: GCA_030544235.1. NCBI lineage: Eukaryota > Metazoa > Chordata > Actinopteri > Scombriformes > Trichiuridae > Lepturacanthus > Lepturacanthus savala. The sequence goes on from CM060466.1 coordinate 35,425,333, forward strand.
CTGTAGCAGGGGAAATGTTCCAATATTCTTGAGTGAAATCAGGGTTGATCTGTTTGGATCTCGCTCATTAGACATAGTCATCTGAATTATTGATGCACTAGTGTCAGGCCAGTGATCCCGCTATCTGATGGCCAGTGTTCCCCAGTAACTGCTGGCCAGTGTCCCCCTCCCTCTCTTATCCACCTTTGCCCTCCTGTGTCACTGTTCACCCTTAGACATTTCTATAATTATGTGATGACATGAAATGATTTCTCGCTTTTCTTTCACCTTGTTTCCTACTTTTCTCCTCATCTGGTCCTCCCCTTGTCCTCTTCACTTTCTTCCCTCCCTATGAACTTACCAGATACCAGAGGTGAGAAAAAACAAACCATATATAGACCTGCAGATATAGGAAATGACATCAGAGATTGAATATCACATGTATAGGCAGAGCAGACAGCAGGTAGTATACCAGGGAAAAACAACACAATGGGACAGATAATAAAGGGACAGAAAACATATGAACATGGATCTTCACAAAACAAATTTCACACACAATCACACATTTATGGGATAAATCAAGTTGGATAAAAAAAAAAAAATCGTCTTCATGAAAGACCAGAATTTACTATGGCCTTATGTTGAAAGATGTAAAAGGTTTCTCACTGGAGGAGATGATGACCCCATACTCAGAGACTTAGGGAAACCTCATTGGACCTTCAAGGACCACCAGAACCAGTCTGTAATGTTAAGCCATCAGAGGTTATTTCATTGAAAGTCTTATGATGACCCACATAAACACAACCACATCCACACTTCAACCTGTACACTGCAGTTAGAAAAGTACAAGAGTACATTATGTGTGTCTTTGAATGTATTACATCTCCCAAATTGATGGCATTAATTAAATTCCTACATAGGTGGTTAGTTGTGGGTTTTGGGGGGCTATCAGGGCCTGGTTTAGAGACTAGTTGGTCCTGAAGGGCAGGTGGTCCTCCATAAAACCTCCTTACAATGGGTCACTTTCAAAAATGCTCCAGTTTTACTTAATAAGGTGCTAAACAAAGCTGCATCTAAACTATATCCAGTCACAACATGACTTATTTTGGGGGGTTTCAAGGTCTGTGTGATGTTGGAGGAGACTTTCTCTCTCCAGAGATGGAGCTTGATGATGACTGGTTTAGCAGGTTAGCCTTGTTTCCTCTTCGCTGAAACTGATGTATCTCCACAGGATTAAAGTTCTTATCTCTATCACAAGTACTATGCAGGTATGTTCATTAAATGAAGAGAATGAAAACTGTTAACCCACTGAAGCCTATGAGCCTTTAGGTCTATGACTGCCATTTTTATATATAAATTGAAATGTTATTGACAAAGCTTTCTTTTCTGACTCAATGGTAGGCAACTTTTTACCTTTTTAAAGCAAAAAAAAAAGAAGTTTCCTAGTGCTTCCTGTAACATGTCATCAACGTCTTGCTCCTTCCTCCTGAGAACATGGAGGAGACATGGCATGTATGTTCAGCAGAGGGTAGCTTCTTGGTGGGACTCTAGCTCTGGTGGAAGTTATGTGTTTCATATTGCTAATAGTTTATCAGACCATATGAACTGTCACAGCAACACAGATCTGTCTGAGAGGATAAGAGTATGACATCTTATCAGCTAAAAGCCAGACACACACAACACATACTTATACAGAGTTACATACAGACACACAGTAAATATATTAACACACACACAGTCCTGAAAATGTACTAGATTGTTGGATTAAAAGCATCATAGTTGCGTGTGTGTTTACATGTCATAGATATCTGATCATTGTGTGTGTGCCTTATTGAAAACACTGGTCCTAAGAGGTACAGGTGAATGGATAGAAAGTGAGAGGCAGATTTATGTTTTTTTCTTCTTTTTTCTGTATTGTGTTTGACCTGATGCTCCGTGGTCTGAGTTAGTCTTTGTTCAGTAAAGCTTCTCTGGAAATATTCAAACCGGTTATGAATTATTGAATTATATTAACACAGCCTTTTGAAAGCATGTGGACTATTTATCCAGGCAATGTCATATAATCACCCTGCTCTTCCACAGTTATACTGAGGAGACTCCTGATGGCTGAGCAGTACTAAACATTTAGTTTAGCAGGCATCTCTAACCTTCATTAGTTATTGAGGAAGAGCAATTCATCTGAAAGTTACAGGGGAAAAACTTAAAATATGCTCGTATTTCTCCACTCAGTTAAATTGAAATTCCTAGGATTAGAATATATCTAAGAGATCATTATTAAACACACATGCTGAAGCAGTTTAGCATAAAGCTGTAGTCAGGATAAATGCTAAATGTCTTTTCTTCTCAGTTTCTCACTTTCACTTCACATCCCTTTTGATTTTAACCTTTTTACTCTACATTTTTGGGAAGTGTAGTATGAGACCAATACACCAGAAGGACCAGTATACCTACCTAAACTAGCCTTTTGCAGATATATGTGTATCCCTGCATATCAGCCATGTAGAATTGACGGCAAAGTCCAACATAACAAACCAAACAAATCCAACTTGCATATAAATAAATGGGTAAATGCCAAATAACTGCCAGCTCATAAATGGGTAAACAAGTCAGCATGTGAACCATTTCACTTTCACTATGAACCCTAACCCTAACCTCCTACACGGCCTACGAACGCTAACCCTAACCTCCTACACGGCCTACGAACCCTAATTTCCTACACGGGCTACGAACCCTAATTTCCTACACGGGCTACGGACCCTAACCTCCTACACTGGCTACGAACTCTAACCTCCTACACTGGCTACAAACTCTAATCTCCTACACTGGCTACGAACTCTAACCTCGTACACTGGCTACAAACTCTAACCTCCTACACTGGCTACGTACCCTAACCTCCTACACTGGCTAAGGACCCTAACCTCCTACACTGGCTACGGACCCTAACCTCCTACACTGGCTACGGACCCTAACCTCCTACACAAGCTACGAACCCTAACCTCCTACACTGGCTACAGACCCTAACGCTAACCTCCTACACTGGCTACAGACCCTAACGCTAACCTCCTACACTGGTTATGAACTCTAACCTCCTACACTGGCTACAGACCCTAACCCTAACCTCCTACACGAATGAACGAACCCTGACCTTAACCTATGGCAGCATTGGAACAACTGTTAGTTCCTACTTCTGGTCATGTGATGCAGTAACATCACCGTAGCAACAATGCTGGGTAAACACATCTGATCTCTCCACTCTCAAACCCATTGTCCCGAGCCATCTTTATACATGGAGGAATCACCATGAACGTCTGGTGGATTTTCAGTATTGTTGCTATTATGTCAGGGGATGACGTTTGCCTCATTGACCTGTATGCTACTGGTCTGTGGACCTGTAGGCTACTGGACCAGACAAGTGCCTAATATGAACCAAATTAGGCTCTTCATCAAGGAAACAGGGAAAATTCTGACCCGCTACTACTATATTGTCTTAATGCCAATATCTTGGCAAAATAACTGTCAGGTTTAGATCACCTAGAACATCAAATACACAGACACAAAAAGGAGAAGACAAGAGTTAAATTTTTACTTGCAAGGAGAACGGAGAGAGGTGCACTCAGGTACAATCTCTAACCCGCTCTGAGTTCCCTCTGCCATCCCCTTACTTTTATTTAGGACTCCCTAGTTACATGAGGCTGCAGCATCTCAAGGGAGGGGGCAACACACACACATGCTGCAGCCTGATAGTAATGTTTACAGAATACAATTTATTGGTCTCCTTGACCTATTGGCTGCATCTGGCTAAAATCATAGATAAAAGTCCTATAACAAAGACATTCCACATCCTCAGGCCGCTTCCCACGTAAACGTCTCTGTTCACACACCCTGCAGAAAGAATGACTATCACACTAAGAATAAAAGTTAGTAACACACAAACAGTAGTAAAGCAAATAAGAGATAACTTTATATACATTATTCTAACAATAACAAATATGCGATATCAAACCCAACCTACCCAATGATTTCACTTATTTAATACTCCCCATGTCTGTTGTACCATATATATTGTGTAGGCTGATATCCGGTAAATTGTTGCAATTTTTGATAAATCACTTGGGACATTACCACGATACCAAATATGATGTATTTATTATCAATGATGACTGTTTCTGATAATTTTGTGTTGGAATTATGTGTTAAAATAGAATTATTTAGGCTCTATAAATCTGGAAATATCTGCCATAAAACTAATCAAATCACTGTAGAAACCATAAACTAATCAATTACCTGTTACTAGTCAACCACAGTTATATCAACAGTTTAAATCCTTTGTATCACCTATGACTGACCTCCATAAAGTTTGCTGTAACTTTAAAATATGATTTTGGCTGAAAAGACCCTCATCCCGCTTCCTATCCATGCAGAAAAATAAAATAAGAAAGAAAAATGTCTATTGTCTGGTTGCAGCATGAGGCGCTGCAGTGATTCTGATTCTGCTCCGTGTCTGCAACAGTTCATTCAACAGTAGAATCAGATCAGTATGAGATATCGGCTGTTATGGAAAGAAGAGGATTGTATTGTATTTTTTTAATCCTCAAAATAAAAATAAACTAAAAATCAGGTTTCTTTATTGTATTTCTATAATTTCATCAATGCAACAAAATATAATATATGATGGAAGTTAAAGTTAAAGCAGCAAACAGCAGAGTCGTCACGTGGTGCGTCATTCTCACCAGGATGAGCTGCAGGAAAATAAACTAGTGCTGTCAGTCGATTAAAAAAATTAATCGAATTAATTACAGGATTTTGTAATTAATTAATCGAATGAATCACATTTTAATATCATATCTGCTGAAGCAATTCAAAAATGAATAATAGAAGTCGTATATTTTGCACTGCATTGTACCAACATCATTTCGCTTGGTGAGATCAAACACGTGTGGTTTGTCGCTCCGTGCCAAATGGCACAGACACCGAAACAGGTAGATTACACTGAAACGAGCACACTGGGATTGTTCAAGCATTAATGTAACTAATGTGACTTTAGTTCATTGTTTTCTTTATTTAACATGGGATGTTGACAGGGAGCTTCTTCTCCTTTTTTAACGGAACGCCGTTCCGTCGTGAATCTTTTAACGGAATGTAGTTCCGGACAGTTCCGGCTCACTTTCACCCCTGGGCTCAACACTGTTGATAATTAATTGCGTTAAATTTTTAGCGCGTTGAATTGCGGCGTAATTAATTTATCTAATTAACGCGTTAAAATGACAGCTCTAAAATAAAAATTTAATCATGAATGCTCATTGTGTATTTATAGCTTAGTCATTTTGATAGTAGGCTAATATAGATAATATACACTTCCAGCCTGTATTGTCTTCATATAAGGATTATATAAGGCTCTTAACTATTTGCGGCTCCAGACAGATTTGTATTTTGTTGTTGTTTTTGATCCAGCATGGCTCTTTGAACACTTTGGGTTGCCGACCCCTGGTTTAAGGCATTAAAAGCAGACTAATGTCCCTCTGGTTTTCCTGGGGTGTGTATCTAGGTGTCATAGACCATGTCTTTTAATGAGAGCTTGATTTACTGGTGGTCATTGGCTTTTAGAGCTGCTCTGTTTATTGACCAGCCAATTAGTCTTAGCAGCAAGGCTCACAGCAGGAAATGATTAGTGCAACGAGCTCAGCATCTCCCTATGAGTCCTGAGTCTGCAGTGAGGTTGCTGGAGGTCTCTGGAGAGAAGTTGTTGCTGCTCTCACACCACTGGCCAGGTGACTCTATGAGGATAATATACTTACAGTACTGTTCAAAAGTTTTACATCACACAATTTTCCATTTTTATTGAAACTTAAGTAGTTTCCCTTAAGTAGTTAAGTATTTCCCTTAATAAAATACATAACAATTTATAACTTTTAGATTGTGTGTTTTTTATGCATTTTCGATTGATATTCTGCCTATACCCATAACCAGTAAACAACCATAAAAACTAGAGTCTGATCATTTCTATGGAAGTGGGCAAACTTACAAATTCAGCAGGGGATCAAATACTTATTTCCCCCACTGTATGTATGTATGTATATATATATATATATATATATATATATATATATATATATATATATATATATATATATATATATATATATATTCTGTATATATGACAGGATAGAGTATAAATACTTACACAACTTACAGCTTTTCTACAGTAATGAACATGCAATAGGGTCCAATGTAACTAACTAGATGAATTAGGTTTTTATTATATTTTTATTGTTACATAGCAAACACTTTACCAGCAGGTGCAGTAGATTCTCAGAAAACCAAAAAAGACCCAGCATTCATAATATCACACAGGTGGTTATTTGAGTCACTGTTGCCTTTCTATCAGCTCGAACCAGTCTGGCCATTCTCCTCTGACCTCTGGCATCAACAAGGCATTTCCGCTCACAGAACTGCCTCTCACTCAATATTTTTTCTTTTTCGGACCATTCTCTGTAAACCCTAGAGATGGCTGTGTGTGAAAATCCCAGTAGATCAGCAGTTTCTGAAATACTCAGACCAGCCCTTCTGACACCAACAACCATGCCACGTTCAAAATCACTCAAATCACCTTTCTTCCCCATACTGATGCTCGGTTAGAACTGCAGGAGATTGTCTTGACCATGTCTACATGCCTAAATGCACTGAGTTGCCGCCATGTGATTGGCTGATTAGAAATTAAGTGTTAACGAGCAGTTGGACAGGTGTACCTAATAAAGTGGCTGGTGAGTGTATATATATATATCCAGGATCCAGAATGTTCCCCTGGTTGCTCATTCTGAAATGAGCCCATTCATACAGCATCTCTACAGACTGAAACATCGTTCCAGACTAATATATCATCATCAGATGGATGTCTGTCAGTCCTGGTTCATCTATAGCCTGTCCGTCCATGGGAGTGGATCTCTCCATCACTGTGGTTCTCCCCCAGGTTTCTTCTTTCACTGGGTTTTGGAGTTTTTCCTTGTTAAGGAGGGTCTAAGGAAGGGGGATGTCTTGAGTCACTTTGGACTGAATTTACTGAAGCACTTTGAGACAACTGTGTTGTAATATTGGGCTATATGAATAAAATGAATTGAATTGAATTCAGGTCTGAACATTTTCATCAAACATATGTGATAACATGTTTGCTGACATTGGTTCCACATGGAGAACATTATGTCAGATATTCTCAGTAGGGCTGAACGATCTATTGTTTTCGACCAAAAATCGCGATCTCAGACAGCACGATTTTGATATCGTCAAAGCCGTGGTTTTTCTGCTACTAAACTGACCCATTTTGTCACTCCAATATCACATTTACGGGGGTCCGTCCTTTGATGTCCGTCCACGGCAAGTTACCGAATCCGAGGCGCTACGGTGCCGACCTCCGGCGAAGCCACGAATCCCCTCGGCGATGATATCTTCCTCCGCTGCTCATCCGCTGTCCTGTTCTCCGAGTGGCTAATCGACAATGCTAACTGCTAACAGTTAGCCACCGCTCTCCTGCAGCGATACGCACCGCATGTATATATCTCTCCGCTGCCTCTCGAATGTCCGACGAGCGAGCTTGCATGGTTTCCAACCGCAAAACGTGGACGCCGACGATAGCTGTCCACCCTCCAAACCGGGAAAAAATTTGCTCAGTCTTCCTCCTCCAGCACTAGCACACCACATGTACAACAGGCAACCATGCTCTCACTCCCGAACAGCGAACTTGAATAACCGGAAGTGACGAAAAACAACGAACACACCCGAACTGTGAACGACACAATAACATAACATCTCACACATTCAATGAAAATAATACATAAAATAAATAAATAATGGTGAGGTGATATTAGAACACTAAATGTAAAAGGATAAATGAAAATTATGAGCCTTCACTACACTCTGTATCAGCAACCAATCAATAAAGAGTTATGCATTTGGAATCTGCTGACCTCTGTTTTCATTCTTTAGCTTTATAGACTAAATTTGCATTGAAATCGTGGTTGAAATCAAAATCGCAATATTTGCCAGAAAAATCGAAATTCAATTTTTTCTTAAAATCGTTCAGCCCTAATTCTCAGCATGTCATCTCATATGTCTTCTCTCTGTCTTTAAATCATCTTTGAACAGAAATCCTAACAAAACAAAATGATAAATCCATAGAGGCAGCCTTAGCCTAGCAGCAGTATTCATATTACTTTTTTGTGTCACATTTTGCAATATATTGCTCATGAAAATAACTTTATGCTCGTCAGCCCTGCTTTTTCCTCCCAAATTGTATACCACTTATATTTTTTGGCCTCAGGTAAAGTTCTATTATAAGGCAACTACATGAGTAATTAGTGCTTAACTTGTATACTGACATTACTAATAGATTCTGTTAGAGGGAAAACTCAGCTGAGTGAGTCATTGAATTCATTTACATCTTTTGTCAGACAGAAGTTTGCATCTTAATATAATGACACCAAAAAATGGCTGAGTCACAAAAACACAGAAAAGAGAAAGTGGAAAAAAAATTAAGAAATTAAATTTAAAAATATTTACTTAAAATTCCACACACATAGTGTTTACCTAGAAAGAAGCCTCATGCCTCAAGCCTCATGTTGTTTTTATGGACTTAAAAAGTCCATTTGGATCTTTTTTTTTTTTACAGAAATATCAAATGGTGTAAGTGAAAATGAAAGATGAATTTAAATATATAATCCACCTAGAACATAAAACTAGTTGATAGCATGTGTTTTTAATTTTTTTAAAACTTTTATAAAAGAGTCAAACTATCTGGTACCAAGTTTTTAGGGTTACGCCACTTGGCACTGACCCTTATAAGAGGAATAATACATAAAGTATTGTTTATATGAATTTGCTTTTACCCTCAAATTCCACTCCTTTCATAGTTGTAGGCAACATATTTAACTGTGGTAGATTTCTTTGGTTGTACTTCATATTTTTGGATATTCTTCCCTGTGTTATCAGACTGGGTCTAATGAGACTGGATGTTAACCTATGCAGAAGCACATATGAATGGCTAAAGAGGCTAATTAGGAGCCATTAAGCTCACTGCTATCAGGCACCATTACTAGCATTAGCATCTAAAGGTTAATGATGAGGCAGCCTGCTAGGCCAACACCACTTGTATTTCTAATGATAACAGGGGGCAGAGCAGCAGCATCTGGACAGATGCATATGTTTAAAGGACAGAAGGACTAAATGGAGGGTTTAGAGCTAAAGGTCACTCAGGAGTGGGGCAAGGCACACAAACTCCAACTTCCACATTTTCAATTTACAATAATACAATCCTATAAGCCAGCAGTTTACCACCTTTGCTGCCCTCTGTCTTTCCTCATACTGAACTTCCTTTCTGGCAACAGACGTGTCTTCAGGTCAGTCAGGATGAGGAAGGTCTATCTGGAAACTCCAAACCAGGTTTAACCCCCTCATACAATCGGTGCCCATCCCTAACCCCTAACCATAACCCCTAACCCTAAACTCCAAACCAGGTTTAACCCCCTCATACAATCGATGCCTAACCATAACCCATATCCCCTAACCATAACCCCTAACCCTAACCACAACCCCTAACCCTAATGTAGCATGTATTTATACTCAAATGGATATATAGGTGTATTCATTATATATTATTATTACTAAATGTATTAACCAGAAGACAGATTCGACCATGGAGGAGAAAATCATGATGAAGCAATATTAGAGGAAGACACAGAGACTGGATGGATTTGTAATAGGTACCATGTATTTTATCATTGCTAGCAGCACAAAACAAAATCTACCCAACAAAGTATGAACCCATATTAGGAAACCCAAATTATGAAAATATAAACAAGATATGAAAAAAAAGTAAATATGAAAATAGAATATGGCTAAAAAGTAATTAAATACAAAAATAAAGGTAACCAAATTCACTACTGGTAAGTTTGAATGTTCAATGTACTTTTCCACAATATTAACTTAAATCAATAAATCAATTTAAATCAATAAATCATCTTAAATCAATAAATAATTTGAAATCAGTAGATCAACTCCCATAAAGCATTCCCAAAAATAATCTAACTCAAATTAAATTAATTATTGTGGAGCTTCCCGTCACGCACACTGGTGTTGAGATCTTCTTGTACAAAGTCAACAAGTCGAGGTAAGAGTCCCAAAAGAAGAAAGTCAGTTATGTGTGCGGGCCAAGAGATGTGTGTGTGTGTGAGAGAAAGAGAGATAGAAGGGGGGGAGAAGAGCGATGCAGCTCAGTCCTACCAGGGCAGAGCTATTATGTTTAAAATAAGAGCACCTGGGGATCCTCTAGGTGTGGCTCTCAATTAGTTCAGTCACAGGCAGCTCACCATCATCAATTAGTTGAGTCACAGGTAGCTCACCATCATCAATTAGTTGAGTCACAGGTAGCTCACCATCATCAATTAGTTGAGTCACAGGTAGCTCACCATCATCAATTAGTTGAGTCACAGGTAGCTCACCATCATCAATTAGTTCAGTCACAGGTAGCTCACCATCATCAATTAGTTGAGTCACAGGTAGCTCACCGTCATCAATTAGTTGAGTCACAGGTAGCTCACCATCATCAATTAGTTGAGTCACAGGTAGCTCACAGTCATCAATTAGTTGAGTCACAGGTAGCTCACCATCATCAATTAGTTCAGTCACAGGTAGCTCACCGTCATCAATTAGTTCAGTCACAGGTAGCTCACCGTCATCAATTAGTTCAGTCTCGGGTAGCTCACCATCATCAGTTAGTTCAGTCACAGGTAGCTCACCTTCATCAATTAGTTCAGTCACAGGTAGTTCACCGTCATCAATTAGTTCAGTCACAGGTAGTTCACCGTCATCAATTAGTTCAGTCTTGGGTAGCTCACCATCATCAATCAGTTCAGTCCCAAGTAGCTCACCATCATCAATTAGTTCAGTCTTGGGTAACTCACCATCAGTATCCCCGGCTCATAAAACCTGGCCTGGATCAGAGTATAAGCCAACGTTTTAGTAAGCATTCAAACGTACATCGTACATCAAGTATTAATTAGCGTTACATAGAAACAGCAACAGTGGACTTACCAATTCAAGATTGTTTTACAAGTTTCACATCAGCTTTCAGAAACACACTTCGGGCACCTGAGATCCCAAAAGCACTAAGACAGGAATAAAATGTGACCATTAAGACCTCAGAAAGGTGTGTATAAAATGTGATTTGCCAACCGACCTGCAGCCGCTCCGCTGCACACACAGCCCCATTCATCTGGTGAGTGTGGAAACCGCTTCCTGTTTAAAGCGGAGCGGCCTAGCGGATTGGCTGCTCACGGCACGTGACCTTTTATGGCAATGTTTATTTTATTAAATGTATTTTTTCGGTTTTAAAACCTGGGTTACACTAACCCCTAACCCTAACCAGGTTTAACTCTCATACAGTCGGTGCCTAACCCTAACCCCTAACGCAACACCATTATATTTTTAATGCATAAAAGGAGCAATTACTTTTGTTTTATTCGCATCAAATTTTTTGACTTTGTCAGGTACATGTAGTTCAGAAAAATACAACAAAAAAGTGTTCACTAAATTATAAAATGTTCTGGTTGAAATTATGACATTTGTGTTGTTTGGGTCAGTTTGACCCAGTTATAAAATAAGACTAAAAATCAATAATTAGAGATAATAATAATAATAATACATTTTATTTATTGGGTGCCTTTCGTAGTGTTGAGGATCCTGGAAAAAGGAAGCTTGCTTCTCGATGGTTGTATTTTCTAATTAATAACAAATCACGAGGAGTGCGCTCTTTCTATTTCACCGTTGCAACGAGAGAAGTGCTGTGCATACATATGGAATTGACCTTCTGTGTGCCACGAACAGTTCTGAAGCCCGTTGTGTCCCGGCTGGTTTTATTGAATCAACCTTACGCCCCTTTGACATCATTTGCATACATCAGGTTATACGTTTCTTTCACCATACATGGAGTTGTTTTTTATCAGACAGAGAAATTATGACAGACAGAGAAGTGAGATGCAGGCCTTCCGGTTGGCATTATGAACCGATCCCAAGACTTCCTATTTTAAACTGAACCATTCATGTCCTGAACTTCTCATGACCTCTTAGTCTTAACTGCAACTCAAGATAAGCAGAAGCATAACTTAAATCACTCGGTATCACATATATCAATATAAGGCCTAATATGGAGCCTTGAATCTAATCTAACATTAAAGCATTGAATCTACTGTAAAAGACACTGAATATAATGCATAAAGAACATTGAATATAATGTAAAAAGTATCATCGGATATGAGTATAATATAAAAGAATCATCGGATATAATCGTCAACACGTCACAGTAGCCTCAAGGTCACCTTACGTAAAGCATATTAAAAACAGCAGTAGTGTTTAGACAATACAAGAAACAGAATAAAACAGCAATGAAGTCAACAATACATCAAGTAGAGTAAAATAAAAAAATGGAATAAAATACACTCTCAGCACTCTCTAGCTAATAAATGAGTGTAATAAATAGGAGCGATAAAATAACTAAATAAATAGAGAAAATGACTGTGTATATACATAAAACTGATAAAACTGAAGAGAGATAAAAACTGAGATAAAACTGAAGTGAACTGGCAGCCAAATGACTTGTTCTGATCTTCATTTAGTGTTTGGATCAAAGTTCTATGACTTAAAAATAAAACTTTTATATTAAATAAATGAAATATTTTTTTATTGAAATTAATAAACATGGATTAAAATTGATCTGTAACACCATATATGTTGTTATAATGTTAAAATGAAAAAATAAAACATTAATTGTTGATGTGTTCCAATACCCCTTAGGAATAATCAGACCACACAACATCCTTTTATTAATATAAAGGGTTCTCTTGAGATTCATTTTACCTTTTGGTAACCTAAGGTAACCAAGAGATGAGAAACTAACTGGTTGATAAATAATAGTTTGTAGTGTATTTTACAGCTGATTTAAGACGTGGGTCAAAATCAGCCTGTTAACATAATGGATGCAAACAGCAAATTAACACTAGAGGAAGGTTAAATAATAAGGTAAACACAATCAATCAATTAAACTAAAACAAAACATCCTCTAAAACACAAAAACATGCACAGAAAATCAGGTTAACATGTATCTGGGTCAGTGACAAATAATATTTGGAAAGATGAGAAAGTCCTAAACTTTTTAAAATACAGTTTTATTCAGCATTCATCAGGTCTCTATAAATGTATAAATGTACTTTTTGTGTTCATGTTGGTTTCTTGTTGTTTAAAAGTATTTTTTTCCTGACACAAAATGTTAAATGGTGTAACAGGATTTGATAGTTAGATCTCTTTTTCCATCCATGTGGTGGCTCTTTTTTCTTTATCATTTATCCCTGCAATATTTAAATGTTAAATGCTTGCAAAAAAAAATATCCAGGTAAAAATTATATGTCTTTATATGCTGCGGCTGGGTTGTTGACTTTAGAAAGGCTGTACACCAAGTCATATAATTACTGAGTGGGAGAAAAGCTTCAGGGTAATTGCAGGAAGTGTTATGTTTGTCAAAACCAAAAACTTAAACCCTCTTAAAGCTTATGAGGAAAGTGACACTGACTTGATGAAAATGGGTGGCTGCTTGGTTAGATTAGAGGATCAGATGTTTTTACTGTAATTAAACCCATCTTCTCTGCCTTGAATCACCACAGTGATGAGGAAACACTGCCCTCATCTAATGAACAGCATAATGTTCAATTGTCTTTCAAATCTCAAGTTTCAGGTCTCTCTTTTTTGAGTGGATTTAATTATTAAATGATAGTGGAAGGCACAACATATTGATGTTAATAATTAGTACAGCAGTTCCAAAACTTCTTTATCTGTCACTGCCATCTATGTCCAACCTGGTTGATGCAGCCTTATTTCCTACACCTTCCAATAAACAAAACTAAATGTTTAATTCAACCAGAACACATCATCTAATGACCACATTAACAAAAGAGCATCTGAATTAAATTAAATGTAATAAAGTTTTAAAATAATCCAACACATTAAAGTTTATAGCAGGAGATGACAGGCTTAGCAGCAGGAAGTATGTTGGGGGAGCAAGGTAACCATAGCAACACTAGTCTGATGATACAGGATATTATGGGATATTATGTTCTAGCTGCTGTTTGGTTGATTTTGAATCAATGATCATTCATCCTCATTTAGTTACTTTAAACAGACGACAGTTGCTTTCAGTGGATAGTTCCACTTTGTTTGTCCAGGTGTGAAAACTCATAGAACTCTGGTCCAAACAAACCAACTCTGGTCCACTTCTGGTCTCTGTTCATATCAAGTGAATCCTGCACATGTATGTGTGTGTGTGTGTGTGTGTATATGTATATATGTATAGGTATATAGGTATATATATATATATATATATATATATATATATATATATATATATATATATATATATATATATATATATATATATATATATATATATATATATATATATATATATATAATGTGTGTGTATGTGTATGTGTGTATACATTGACCGGCCACTTTATTAGGTACACCTGTCCAACTGCTCGTTAACACTTAATTTCTAATCAGCCAATCACATGGCGGCAACTCAGTGCATTTAGGCATGTAGACATGGTCAAGACAATCTCCTGCAGTTCAAACCGAGCATCAGTATGGGGAAGAAAGGTGATTTGAGTGACTTTGAACGTGGCATGGTTGTTGGTGCCAGAAGGGCTGGTCTAAGTATTTCAGAAACTGCTGATCTACTGGGATTTTCACGCACAACCATCTCTAGGGTTTACAGATAATGGTCCGAAAAAGAAAAAATATCCAGTGAGTGGCAGTTCTGTGGGTGGAAATGCCTTGTTGATGCCAGAGGTCAGAGGAGAATGGCCAGACTGGTTTGAGCTGATAGAAAGGCAACAGTGACTCAAATAACCACCCGTTACAACCAAGGTAGGCAGAAGATATTATTAGATCCACACATTATTATTATTAGAAGATATATTTTCTTGACACTCTTTGGGCCCCTTGGTACCAATTGAGCATCGTTGCAACGCCACAGCCTACCTGAGTATTGTTGCTGACCATGTCCATCCCTTTATGACCACAATGTACCCAACTTCTGATGGCTACTTTCAGCAGGATAATGTGCCATGTCATAAAGCTGGAATCTCTGAGCAAAGCTTCCAGCACCTTGTTGGATCTATGCCACGAAGAATTGAGGCAGTTCTGAAGGCAAAAGGGGGTCCAACCCGTTACTAGCATGGTGTACCTAATAAAGTGGCCGGTGAGTGTATATATATATATATATATATATATATATATATATATATATATATATATATATATATATATATATATATATATATATACATATACATATACATACATACAATGGGGGAACTAAGTATTGAACGCGTCAACTTTTTTGTCATTACATTTATTTCCAAAGATGCTACTCATGTGACATTTCTTCCAGGTATTAACTCAAATAAACCACACATGAAAAGAAATCACAGCATTCAAATCCATAAATAATGATTATGTGATTACATGTTATTGCACTTATGATTAAGTGCAATAACACAGGAAAAAAATTATTGAACACTAGGGGTGTGATGAGATCTCGTGTCACGAGATCTCGCGAGATGTGATTTGATGATTGCTCGTCACGTTAAAATTCTGTCTCGTGAGATTTATCTAGCAAGCAGCCAGAATGACGGAAAAGACAGGTATTACTATTGACGACGCCCCCGCCACTTTTAAATCGTTTGTTTGGCAGCATTTTGGGTTCCCGGCAGAAATGATAAATGGTAAGAGAGTGACTGATAAGACACGGACAATATGCAGACACTGTATGCAAACAATCCCGTGCAGCGCGGCGAATACGAGCACAATGCAGAGACATTTACAGCACACAGCGCAGTACTCAAATCAACAACTGCGCCTGCTGACAGAGAAGAACTTTTTGTTTTGGACATATTGTTTGCACTTGAAAAAAGGACATATGTATAATTTTTTTTCTATATATTTTAACTTTTATAATATTTTATTTTAGTTTCGATTTGTAGAGGAAGAAGTTCATTAAAAGGAAGAAGTTCATTAAAAGTTAACGTTTACAGAGTTATAAAATCCATGTGCAACTCAGTTAAATAAAAGTCTGTTGTCCAGGCATTCATATAATTTATAATTTTTTTTTGTTTTCTTAAAATCTCGTCTCGATCTCGTGAACCCAATCTCGGGTCTCGTCTCGTCTCGTGAGCTGAGCGTCTCATCACACCCCTATTGAACACACATGGGAAAGCTGTATAGTTTGGCAAGGAAAGGCACCATACCATCTCAAATCTGAAAGTAATTAGTCTTTGTACTTCCTATAAGTGTAAACCAACATCAGCTGGGTCAGTGCTAATTGATGGCCCTATAAGCAGGTTGTTTTTTCACAAAGTAGTCAAACAAGACACATCTCATGATGGGTAAAAGCAAGGAGCTCTCTCAAGACCTTCGCAACCTGATTGTTGCTCAGCATCGGAATGGAACTGGTTACAGACTTATTTCAAAGCGTCTGAGTATTCCAATAAGCACCGTTGGGGCTATTATCCGCAAGTGGAAGAAGCATCATCTTATCATCAACAGGCCGCGCATAGGAGCTCCTTGCAAGATTTCTGACAAGGGAGTCAGGAAGATGGTCAGAAGAGTTCTCAAAGAGCAAAGGACCACGTGGAAAGCACTCCAGAAAGACGTTGGAGGCAGCAGGTACAAGTGTTACAGAGAAAACGATAGGCAATGCACTCCACCGCCATGGCCTCTATGGACGCTCAGCCCCCATTCCTCAAAAAAAGGCACGTTGAAGCTTGTTTAAAGTTTGCTAAACAGCATCTGGATAAGTCTGTGGAATACTGGGAGAATGTTTTCTGGTCAGATGAGACCAAAATTGAAGTTTTTGTTTGTCATTCTACACACCATGTTTGGAGGAGAAATGGCACTGCACATCACCCAAATAACACTATACCAAAAGTGAAGTTGAAGTGGTGGAAACATCATGGCATGGGGTTGTTTCTCATCTCATGGTACTGGCAGACTTTATATAAATGAAGGAGCAATGAATGGAAACAGTCAGTCAGTCATTTTCTATACCTGCTTATTCCTCATTAGGGTCGCAGGGGTCTGCTGGAGCCTATCCCAGCGCGTTACGGCGAGAGGCAGGGATACACCCCAGATGGTCGCCAGCCAATCGTGGGGCACACACACCATTCACTCACACACTCACACCTACGGGCAATTTAGAGTCTCCAATTAACCTCAGCATGTTTTTTGGACTGTGGGAGGAAGCCGGAGTACCCGGTGAAAACCCACGCAGACACGGGGAGAACATGCAAACTCCACACAGAAAGGTCCCAGACCCAGGACGCAAGGCAGTCTTGAACCTGCGACCTTCTTGCTGTGAGGCAACAGCGCTAACCCCTGTGCCACCATGTCGCCCTGAATGGAAACATCTATTGGCAAATACTTGAGATGAACCTGCTGCCATCCACCAGGATGATGAAGATGAGACGTGGCTGGACCTTTCAATAGGACAACGATCCAAAGCACAAAGCAAAGTTGACTCTCGAATGGTTTAAAAAAAAGAAAATCAATGTGTTAGAATGTCCCAGTAATTCACCTGACTCAAATCCGATTGAACATTTGTGGAAAGAACTAAAGAAAAGGGTTCACCAGAGGGCACCAAAGAATATTCAAGATTTAAAGACAATCTGTGCAGAGGAATGGGCAAAAATCACACCTACGCAGTGTCAGTGATTAGTTAATACATACAAGAAGCATCTGGAAGCTGTCATTGCAAACAAAGGCTTCTCCACAAACTATTAAATGAGTCTCAGATAGTGTGTTCAATACTTTTTTCCTGTTATTGCACTTAATTCCACATAATCATTATTTATGGATTTGAATGTGATTGGTTGTGATTTCTTTTCATGTGTGGATTATTTGAGTTAATACCAGTGTCTGAAAGAAATGTCACATGAATTGCCTCTTTGGAAATAAATGTAATGAAAAAAAAGTTGATGCGTCCAGTACTTATTTCCCCCATTGTGTGTATATATATATACAGTGGGGAAAACAAGTATTTGAACACCCTGCTATTTTGCTATTTCTCCCACTTAGAAATCATGGAGGGGTCTGAAATTTTCATCGTAGGGGCATGTCCACTGTGAGAGAGATAAACTAAAAAGAAAAATCCAGAAATCACAATGCATGATTTTTTAACAATTTATTTGTGTGATATAGCGGCAAATAAGTATTTGAACACCTGAGAAAATGAATGTTAATATTTGGTACAGTAGCCTTTGTTTGCTATTACAGAAGTCAAACGTTTCCTGTATTTTTTCACCAGGTTTGCACATACTGCAGGAGGGATCCTGGCCCACTCCTCCACACAGATCTTCTCTAGATCAGTCAGGTTTCTGGGCTGTCGCTGAGAAACACGGAGTTTGAGCTCCCTCCAAAGACTTTCGATTGGGTTCAGGTCTGGAGACCGGCTGGGCCATGCTAGAACCTTGATATGCTTCTTACGGAGCCAGTCCTTGGTTTTCCTGGCTGTGTGCTTTGGGTCGTTGTCGTGTTGGAAGACCCAGCCACGACCCATCTTCAATGCTCTGACTGAGGGAAGGAGGTTGTTCCCCAAAATCTCACAATACACGGCCCCAGTCATCCTCTCTTTAATGCAGTGCACTCGTCCTGTCCCATGTGCAGAAAAACACCCCCAAAGCATGATGCTACCACCCCCATGCTTCACAGTAGGGATGGTGTTCTTCGGATTGTACTCTTAATTCTTCTTCCTCCAAACACGCTTAGTGGAATTATGACCTTTCTATGACCAGTTCTATTTTGGTCTCATCTGACCACAAAACTTTCTCACATGACTCCTCTGTATCATCCAAATGGTCATATGCAAACTTAAGACGGGCCTTGACATGTGCTGATTTAAGCATGGCAACCTTTTGTGCCATGCATGATTTCAAATCATGACGTCTTAGTGTATTACCTACAGTAACCTTGGAAATGTTGGTCCCAGTTCTTTTCAGGTCATTGACCAACTCCTGTCGTGTAGTTCCGGGCTGATTCCTCACCTTTCTTAGAATCATTGAGACCCCACGAGGTGATATCTTGCATGGGGCTCCACTCCGATTGAGATTGACCGTCATGTTTAGCTTCTTCCATTTTCTAATGATTGCTCCAACATTGGACCTTTTTTCACCAAGCTGCTTGGCAATTGCTCCGTAGCCCTTTCCAGCCTTGTGGAGATGTACAATTTTCTCTCTTGTGTCATTGGACAGCTCTTTGGTCTTCGCCATGTTACAAGTTAAAGTCTTGCTGATTGTATGGGGTGGACAGGTGTCTTTATACAGCTAACAACTTCAAACAGGTGCATCTGATTAAGGATGATACATGGAGTGCAGGTGGACTTCTAATGGGCGGACTAACAGGTCCTTCAGGGTCAGAATTCTAGATGACACACAGGTGTTCAAATACTTATTTGCCGCGATTTCTGGATTTTTCTTTTTAGTTTATCTCTCTCACAGTGGACATGCACCTACGATGAAAATTTCAGACCCCTCCATGATTTCTAAGTGGGAGAAATAGCAAAATAGCAGGGTGTTCAAATACTTGTTTCCCCCACTGTGTATAATATATATATATATATATATATATATATATATATATATATATATATATTGATTTGATTCATTGTAGATAAAACACACTAATGACACCAATGATCTGTAGACAGAACCACTGTGATAATGGTGGTGTGATTGAACTTCACTTCCAAACATCATGTCTGTCACCTTCATGTCTCCTAAATCCCTCCTTTCTCCATACACCCCCCCTTCATGAATTCAAGTCAAATCAATTTCATCTGTAAAGCACAAAATCACAAATCACAGATTCACCCTAATAATCTTCACAGTTTGTACAACAGCAGGACAACGTCCTCTGTCCTTAGACTGGGGATAAAGATAAGTTGCATTTGCAATAATATCACAATGTGAAAAAACACAATTTTCTAACCACAGCATGTGTGATTACAACATGATGACACATGTGACGTGAGTGAAAGTGTGCTGCATCGACTCTTCACGCTGACCTTTAACCTGACCTTTAACCAGTTGTACAATGACCTCTGGCTCCACAAAAACAATCAGAGCCAGACAGAGCTGAGACTTTAGAGTGGAAGAGGAGCAGCAGATGGTGTGGAACTACTTTTCTACTTCTACATACGGAGCTACAGACCCCTACGTCATAGGCTGACTGACAGTTCAGCTCCTCCAGGGCTGTGATTGGTCAGTTCAGCTCCTCCAGGGCTGTGATTGGTCAGTTCAGCCGTGGTGGTCTACAAGTCGCCTCCACAAACGGAGGCCAGGGGAAGAAAAAATAAAAGTTTGGTATCAATAGTCTGTTGTTTTTTCTGTCACCTGCCCTTCATCATCATTTGCAATAAAATTATTTTCTCTTTGGTATCAATGAACTCCAAACACAAACGCTGCATCCTGGTACAAGAAGAAAGGGGAAAAAACAGAAAAAGAAAAAACTGGTACATTCAGTCTGGAATGTGTGATATAGGAGTGTGTGGTTTGTTTTTTGCCTGTTTTTTCTGTCATGTGGTGCATGTTAGTTTTTTTTTACCTGGTGTACAGTTGCTGCTGTGAAGAGGAAGCATTGATTCATCTGACCAACGTTACAGCTACATATGCAGCAGTATAAACTAGACTTTACTCTATCATCCTCTGGTTTTCCTATCTTCATCATTTCCTTTCCTGCGTGTCTCATTTATCTTCGTTTCTATTTTTTTTTCTTTTTCTCCCCAGTGGATTGCTATATTTCCTTCAGTTTTCAAACCTTTTAATCTCCTCTTGATGTGTAATGGAATGTTTTTTCTTTTAGGTGAATGTTCTCTAAAGAGACGTTATTTATTTAGCATTTTTATTCTTTATTTAGCCATTATTTATTAGCTTCTCACTCAAAATAGTGACTCTGCATCACAAGGAGTGCAGAAACAAGTGGGAGTTGCTGAGAAGATGAGAAAATCAAAGAGTAAAGAAAACAGGAGAAAAGAGAATAAAAGATCAAGTAGAACAACGAGCAGAATAATGAAAGAGAATGGGATGAAAAGGGGAATTAGAGAGAGATTTTGTCCAGATAAGTACTACTGACCTAGTTTGTCTCCATAGAATGTGTCTGTGTGAGGGAGAGATGATGATGGTTATGACATTCATAGACTGAGAACAGAAAATCTGACAGTTTGTGCATCTTACTCATACACTTGCATACACACACTCTAGATGTGATTCATTTCAGTGGCCTCTGTGCTCAGTGAGCTAGAAAATCAATGGTTTAATGGTCTTAGGCTGTTTGGGGTGCTTATGCAGTGAAGATGTTTGTGTGTGGCGGTCAAGTGAAGTAGTGATAACTGATGTGTGGAAGCCATCTAATGTTTAATGTGAGGTATATAAATAGCTCTTTGCATCAGTTACTCATTGGATTTTGTTTAACTGCTTAATTTTACAGTCATTATTATGAACCAGGCCTTTATTTGAAAATGAATATTCTAATTATTTCTAATTCCCTGTTTAATAAGGTCATAAGTAAGTAAGTATTCATAAGTATTCAAATCTTTTCGCTGTTCTCAGATTAGTTTTCTTTGTGGTTTTATTTTGATGTATTTTGACGCAACTGCACTTGCTAATGAATTCCAACTGGTTCAAGTTTGCATAGCAACCTCCACAGCTGGATTCTAAGCATATGCAAATGTTTTAGTATCATATTCCATCATAGTCTAATCAGATCTACCATTAGTCCACTTATAATGTTTAAGGTAAATAAAATAATAAACCTCTGCAGTATTAGGATACAATAAACAGAATGCATTGTATCTTACCACAAAAACTCTGAGGTGAAAGATTAAGATCCCAAACTTCCACAGATGATGGTGAGTCTAGTGGCTGGTTTTATATTTCTGTCTCTGCCTTTTTTTATTACACAGAGATAAACTTTATTATCTTGACATATTTATTTAGAACAATGCCTCGGAAAAATAATTTACTTTCAAAACATGAACTATATAATAGAAAGTCTACTTTTTGCCAGCTGCCGTGCCCCCCTTTATTTTTCAGCACCTTTTTCACAAGTGTTTCTTTAGTTTGGATTCAGCACTGTTGGTTATGTGTGTGTGTGTTTAATTACTGGTGCTATGATCCCTTATCCAGGATAACTTTAGCCCTAACCCAGGATTCTAACCCTGTCATTCTAAGTGAATCTCCTCCCTCATTAGTGTGTGTTGTCTGAAGTAAAGAAGAAACTCAGCAGAATCACATTCCATACATCGCTCTTCTTTATCATCTGGCACCTTCTTTTTTGTTTGTTGGAGGAGGAAGAGAAAACGAAAAGGGAAAAGTAAAGGAGGAGAAGTAGAAGTTGGAGGAGTCTGATGAAATTAGACGAAAATGAAAATGCGCAGACTGCGAAGTGAATTTCTCACAGAGCCAGTGATGTCAGGAGAATCTCAACACTGATAGGCTGCGTCATTCAGCCACAAAGTTCAATACTTTTACCTGGACATGATGGAGGTGAAGAGCTGACCATGTCACATCTAATCCTGTCTTTGCACTGACTTCACATGTAATTTTCACATCTCAGTGCACAGCGGTGTGAACCCATGTCTGGGGTGAACGCACCTTTGAGTCCTACAAATAAAGCAGCTCTACCCTCTGTTACTGTTGTTGTTTTAAGGAAGTTAAGAAAGGAAAGACATTAATTGCTGTACCTGTAGGTGTAAAGAACCCTGAAACTGGTAGGATCCGGTTGTCACACCAAACCACAAACTACATATCACTTTATAGACCAGACAACTCCTACAATTCACACTAAAAAACAACAAATAAATAGCAAAAAAATGTTTTTTCTGTAAACGCACAAAGTCAGTACTGCTGCTGTAAAATATCACCAGATCTGTTATATTCCATATCTTTTGTTTGCATTGCTTTATTTAGTACAGGCCAAGAGTCAAACCTGTAGATTCAACAGCACCTGGCTATGTACCAACTTTGGACTTTCAAAGCAGTCAGGAAAATGTTTTGGCATTATAATATTTTTATTTTACTTCATTGTACATGCGGTTGTTCCATAGAATTGAGTGTTTTAAATGCAGACAGCAGCCCAACTTATGAATACAGTAGTTTCCTAGGGGCAGTTCATAATTGTTGTTATATGGGTCAGTGACAAATAATGTTTGGCAAGATGAGAAAGTCAAACATTTTTTAAAATACAGCTTTAAGAAGCTGGAGAGCTCCTGGAGCTGCCACCTTACCGCGGTGGAGGGGTTAGCGTGTTTCAATGATCAAGGAGGTATGTTGTTGGGTCACCCATGGCATCAGGTCCAAGGTGAGGGACCAGACAAAGCACAGCTCAAACCCCCTGATGATGACTAACAGAAATGGGTCTATGTTCACGCTGCCTGGGCCTTCATTCATGGGGCCTGGCCTGGCTGATGTAGGCCACCCTCCCCATGGGCTCACCACCTTTGGAGGGGGCCACAGGGCGAGGATGAGGACAGAATTGGGTGGCATTCGGCAGCAGGGATCCTGGTGGATCCTGGTGGTCTGACCCCCGGCTGCAGAAACTGGCTCTGGGGACATGGAACATGACCTCTCTGGTGGGGAAGGAGCCTGAGCTGGTGCTGAGGTCCAGAGGTACCAACTAGATATAGTCGGGCTCGCCTCGACGCACGGTGTGGGCTCCGATTCAGTTTCCTGGAGAGGGGTTGGACTCTCTACCACTCTGGAGTGAAGACCAGAGCTGGGGTAGGAATGCCTGTTTCCCTCCAGCTTGTGTCTGTACATAGCCTCGCTGAATCTCCTGTCAGATCTTCACTCACGTCCCAGGGGAGGTGGGGGACATTGAGTCCGAGTGGACCTTGTTCCGTGCCTCCATTGTTGATGTGGCCAACTGGAGCTGTGGCTGTAAGGTCATCTGTGGCATTCCTCGAGACGGCAGGTGGACACCAGCAGTGAAGGATGCCGTCAAGCTGAAGAAGGAGTCCTACAGAACCTTCTTGGCCTTGGGGACTCCTAAAGTAGCTGATGGGTAATGACTTGCCAAGCAGAGCGTGGTCTTGGTGGTTGCGGAGGCCAAAACTCAGAAGGTTCATTTTGTCTGTTTTGTGGTTTTGCTCGCTTGCTTCCTTGTTAACTTCATGTTACTATGGCCCCTCTGTAAATATTTAATTCCTGCTGCTATTTCAGGAAGTGGACACTTCTTCAGGTGGAGATACAAAGTTGATTTGACTACGATGTTCTTCACATCCTGATGTTTCACTAACATAAAGTAATGTGTGTTTCCGTCTGGAGAATGTTCTATCCAACGTTAATGCAGCTTCACTCATCTCCATCTGACGAGACAAAAGGAAAAGGAAGTGGAACATTTTGGATGTTTCACTGCTGCTGATCTGCAGTGATTTTAGTGAATTTGTATGAAGAAAATCCCCAAAAAACTACTTCAATCCAGGTTAAAAACACATTGTGTACTGCTCTCTCTATGTGTTTTGCTCCCGGAGCGTTAACGTAGATTAAACAGTCGGCCAAACTCCTTTTCAAGAGCCAGGAAAATGAGCGTGCTTGCTCCTTTATTAACTTCACATTCACAATGGCAACATGAATTGGAGTGAAACTACAAAAGAAAGAAAATAACATCACTGTTACTTACTGCACTGTGTTTAGCTTATAGAATTAGCAACAGATGCTAACGTCAACCGTAATGCTAACGCACGTCAGCTTAACGCAACATTACTGTAGTAGTTACTGGAAATATTCTACTGTCAAAATACTCAAAACATTGCTAAACTTATACCAAAGAAATATCTGACAAAAGAGGCAAACTGTGATACTTACAGTCATTGCTTTCTGGCGGGTTCATTAATCACCTTACCGTACATTAGCGATCATGCTTTGTTTACTGTATGAACTTCCTGTATAGAATTAAAGGAACACTACTTCCTGTGTCAAAGTGCATCACACATCATATCAAAGAATAAGTAGAAAACTTATTAAAAGGCACATTTCCTTTCTTTAGAACCTTATAAAATTCTTTTAACAAACGTATTATTATTTTTATTCAAGTTAAACTCAAACTCTTCAGGTGGAGCAGAACACTCCCCGTCTGGCATTTAATGCCACTTTTAACACTCAAATGTCCACACTTGACCCTCGGCCTTCTTGTGGCAAGAGCAGAACGACCTCTGAAATAGGCCTCAGGAATGTCTTTACTGCGTCAAGAATTCTGCGTGCCACGCCGATCATGCGCTCCCATACGCCCCCCATATGGGATGCATGCGGCGGGTTGAACTCCCATGTACACCCGTGCTCATGAAGATATTTCAAAGTGCTGACCTGACCTGGGTCATCAGGTCTCAGGCCCAGTTCGGAGCTCGCCCCAATGAAGTTTGTGCCCCTGTCGGATCTCAACTGCTTCGCAGGCCCCCTGACTGCAAAAAACCTTCTCAAGGCATTAATGCAGCTGTCTGAGTCCATGGATTCAATCAGCTCTATGTGCACACCCCTTGTACTCATGCAGGTAAAGAGGATAGCCCACCGCTTACTATGAGCTACGCCGCCTCTGGTGCGCCTGGTGACCACGTTCCAGGGCCCAAAAACATCTAAGCCCACATGTGTGAATGGCGGGGATGTGTCTAGACGCTCGGGGGGAAGGTCAGCCATCTTTTGAATCTGAAGCGTACCTCTCAATTTTCGGCAGGTGACGCAGTGGTGGATGACGGAACCTATCAGCCTCTTGCCGGCGACGACCCACAGGCCAGCTGCTCTCACTGCCCCCTCTGTGAGGTGTCGTCCCTGGTGTTGCACTTCCGTGTGGTAATGTGTCACCAGCAACTTTGTGACGTGACTTTGCTTTGGGAGAATGACTGGATTTCTCACCTCAGAGTTCTCAGATGCGTGTCTCAGACGTCCCCCGACCCTCAGGACGCCGTCACACAGGAAAGGGTCGAGCTCCAGGATCCCACTGGACTTCGGAACAGGCTGATTCTCCTGCAGCGCTTTGTACTCCTCTGGAAAGGCGTCCCTCTGGACGGACATGAGTATGTGCTTCTTAGCAGCAGCCAGCTCATCTGGTGTTCGAAGTTTTCTACAAGGTGCCATCCTTTGCATGTATCTGACAGGCCTGACCTGAATGCTGAGGCCTGGTGAATTAAGAAAGAGATTGCTCGCAGCAAAGAACCCCAAGTGGAGAATTTCTTAAAGCGTTCTGTGAGGTTACCTTCGCTTACGTGAGTGGCAAGGGTGGTCAGCTGTGGCCTCAAATCTTTGTCTGTTTCAGGATCCACCAATGGAAAAGTCTCGTCAGTCCCGGACTGCTGAGGCTTGTGGAGGAACTCAGGGCCTGTGAACCACATGGTAGCACTGAGCTGCGATGCGGGCACCGACCTAGTGGCCAGGTCAGCTGGGTTTTGATCCGTGGGCACGTAGTGCCACTGCTGGGGAGAGGTTGATTGCCGTATCCGGTGAACACGGTTGTGTACATATACAAAGAATCTCTTAGTGTCATTGTGTATATATCCGAGCACCACTTTGCTATCACAGAAAAACTTTACTATGTCTGGCTTGAGATCTAACTCCTCCAGGATCAATTCAGCCATCTCCGTGGCCAGCACAGCTCCACAAAGTTCAAGGCGGGGAATGGTTGGCTCTGGTTGAGGGGCTAGCTTTGCTTTCCCGAGCACGAAGCCCACTCTGCACTGCCCACCTGGTGTGATGACCCTCAGGTAAGCCACTGCTCCTATGGCCCAGTTAGAAGCGTCCAAAAAGACACATAGCTCTGTGTGTGTGGCACTGGACAGAGACTGCTGCGTGTATGAGCGGGAAATGTGAAGGCAGCTCAGGTCTTGTAGTGACCTTTTCCAAGTTTCCCATTTATTCAGCTTGTCTGCAGGGAGGTCAGCGTCCCAGTCACACACCTCTGTGGAAAGTTCTCTCAACAGCGCTCGTCCTCGAATGGTCACTGGAGCAACGAAGCCCAGTGGGTCAAAGAGGCTGTTGACCGTGGACAGCACTCCACGCCGTGTGAATGGCTTGTCGCTGACCACCACTCTGAAGGTGAAAGTGTCAGAGTCGATATCCCAGGACAAACCGAGACTTCTCTGCACAGGCAGGGCTTCCTTGTCAAGGCCTAAGTCTCTTAAGCCTGCAGCCAGATCTTCAGATGGGAATGCTTGCATCACCTCGACACTGTTGGAGGCAATCTTATGCAGCTTGAGATTGGATTCAGCAAGTGATGCTCGTGTGCGCTTGAGCAGATCGATGGCCTCGGCTTCGGACGGGAGGGAGATGAGCCCATCATCCACATAAAAGTGTCTCTCGACGAAGCAGCGTGAGTCTGATCCATGCCTTTGTTCGCCCTGATGTGCGGCTCTCCGTAGGCCATACGTAGCCACTGCTGGCGAGGGGCTATTTCCAAACACGTGCACCCGCATGCGGTACTCTGTTACCTCCTTTTCTGGGTCGTTGTCTTTGTGCCAGAGGAATCTTAAGTAATTTCTGTGATCTTCTCTTACTAAGAAGCCGTAGAACATTTGCTGGATGTCAGCTGTAACCGCAATGCGCTCTTTTCGGAATCGGAGCAGGACTCCGAGAAGGGAGTTGTTTAAATCAGGGCCTGAGAGTAAGACACTGTTCAGCGAGATGCCACCCTCTGGTGCGCTAGAGTCAAATACAACCCTAATCTGGCTTGGCTTTTGGGGGTGAAACACTCCGAAGAAGGGTAAGTACCAACACTCTGTGTTCTCGCTGAGGGGGGGTGCTTCCTCCGCGTGCCTGTTTTTAAAGAGTCCTTCCATAAAGGCAAGAAACTGTTCTTTCATTTCAGGGTTTTTGTTCAGCGTGCGCTGCAAGGAGCGGAGCCGAGAGAGTGCCTGAGCACGGTTGTTCGGGAGGCGTGGCCTGGGTGACCTAAAGGGCAGTGGAGCAGTCCAGCTGTTTTGCTCGTTCTGGACAAACTGTTCATCCATTGTTTCTAGAAATGTCTCATCCTCAAAGGACAATGCAGGTTTGTTGTCATTTTCTGTTCTACTGAACACGTTAAGGCCAAGCTTGTCTTTAGCAGGAACACTGACTGCTGGATGGCTGGAGAGGCCATGTCTATGCTCCCCGCCATAACTTGCCCTCTCTTTAACGTGGATGTGACTTTGGCATGGGGTCAGGAAAGACGGACGCCCATTCTGCAGGATGTTAGTCTTGTAAACAGCTACAGTGGGCTTGTGTGTGCTGTCAATGCAAACTTCCCCAACTATGACCCACCCAAGGTCTAAGCGCTGTGCAAAGGGTGCACTATTAGGCCCATTAATCTGCTGTCTCACCTTGTGAACGCGGATAATGTCCCTGCCCAGCAATATGAGGATCTGTGCTTCAGGATCGAGTTCTGGGATTTGGGAGGCCACAGGTCTTAGATGGGCATGGGAAAGAGCGACCTCTGGTGATGGGATTTCTGCCCTATTGCTTGTCATTTCATTGCATTCAATGAGTGGGGGTAAATCTAAACACACCTTGCCATCCATGGCTTCTATCTGGAACCCTGTTGCCTTCCTGCCAAGCATTTCAGAGGTGCCCGCACAGGTCTTCATGAGGTAGGGTGAAGGGCTGCCGTGGACGCAGAAGAGCTGGAAAAACTCTGACCGGGCCAGTGAGCGGTTGCTCTGGTCGTCCAGAATGGCATACATCTTGACGGCGTGTTCTCTGTTGCCTTGCGGGTAAACCTGCACCAAGCATATCTTTGCACATGAACGCACAGGAAGACCATCTCCGCAGACTTTAGTGCACTTCGACTCTATCTCTGGAGGAGCACCATTCTGCTGTCCTGTGTGTGGCTGCGTGACAGAGGGTGAGGTTTGAGAGAGGGGGGTGTCAGGATGTAGCACTGTACAATGTTTATCACTCTCACAATCATTGCACTTGAGCTTTACAGGGCATTCTTTGGCTACATGAGAAGGAGAGCAGCATTTGTAACATCTTTTGTGCTCTTTCAGCAACTTTTTGCGTTCTGCGAGTGGCTTCATTTTAAAACCTCGACATTTTTCTAGGGGGTGTGGTTTGTTATGAAGTGGACAGAACTTAGCTGGATCATTGTCCTTTTCTGCTCCCTGAAGCAGACTGGGCTCTGTCGTGGCTGAAACGTCAGTTTTATGGACAGATATAGCAGTTCCTGAACTCACTGGTTTTGCTGCGGCCCTCTCGCTGCGCTGTTGACCCTGACCACAGTTCAGGATAAAGCTGGGGTCATTTCTGGCCTTCGCTTGACAGCGAACAAAGTCTACAAAGAAGGCAAATGGAGGGAAACAGACCCTGTGTTGTTCCTTGTATCTTGAGCCAGACGACAGCCATTTTTCTTGAAGATTCAGCGGCAGCTTTTCAACGATGGGATTTATGCCCCGTGGCGTGTCGAGGTAGCTGAGGCCAGGCAAATATCCATCTGCTTTAGCTGAGAGTAGCTCCATGAGCAGGTCACCTAGTTCCCTCAGTTTAACATTCTCCCTTGAAGTTAGGCGAGGAAAGCTGTCTAGGCGCTTAAACAGTGAACTCTCTATCACTTCTGGTGTGGCATAACATTCTTGGAGTCTTGACCAAGACAAATTAAGTGCAGTCGGTGTGTCTGTGATGTAGACTGCTCGCATTCTCTTTACATGTTCAGAGGACTCCTTCCCTAGCCATTTGATGAGTAGGTCTAGCTCTTCACTAGCTGTTAAACCCAGGCCATGGATAGCATTAAAGAAGGAGGACTGCCATGCTCTAAAGCTCTCAGGCCTATCATCAAATTTAGTGAGCCCTGTAGTAACTAACTCCCTGCGGGCTAGATACCTGGCAAAGTCTATCATGTCAGCACCCTGAGTGACGTGAGGGTTGTGAGTGTCATTTCTAGGTGGACAGCAGGGTAGCTTGGACGGTGGTATGAGGAGTAGCCTTGTTGTTGATGAGCTTTGTATGGAGTGTGGGGGTAGGAGCTGGGGAGTTGTGGAGTCTGCTCTGCAGGTAAGTACTCACTCTGTTGTGCAGCTGAATACACTGTTTGAGCATCATTGGGGGATATGGGGCTTAAAACAGGGCCTTCCTGTCTCGATGGTGGTGACTCTTTCATTTGAGTGGGCTGTGGTGCGCTTTGAGGGGGAGCTGCGGAGTTGGAGCTGACCTGAGTGGCCTGTTGTTCGATATAAGCCTCCGTCCGCCTTTTTCTCTCCTGTGGTGTGACGCTGCTTCGGAGACTGTGCATGTCCTCGAACTCCTTTCCTGCCACCGCCGCCTCTAAAACTTCAGCCTCTTCATTGGCAGCGGCTGCTGCCTTCTCTAGTTCAAGTGCCTGTAGGCTCGCTTCGAGTGTCGCCTTTTCCAAATCCAACCTAGCCCTCTGCTTCTTCAATTCCATCTCTTTCCGCGCGAACGTAGCCCGCGTGCGTGCAGCTTCGGCAGTTGCTCTGGCCTTTGCAGCGGCATCGGCTACTGAACACCTTGAGGATGAGGAGCGCTTGGAACTGGCCACTGAAGGAGCTCTTTCTTGTCCGTTTACTGTGTGGGTCTCCATGACTGCAATGCGTGAATCCTCCTGACGGACTGACTTTTCACTGTACTGCTCTCTCTATGTGTTTTGCTCCCGGAGCGTTAACGTAGATTAAACAGTCGGCCAAACTCCTTTTCAAGAGCCAGGAAAATGAGCGTGCTTGCTCCTTTATTAACTTCACATTCACAATGGCAACATGAATTGGAGTGAAACTACAAAAGAAAGAAAATAACATCACTGTTACTTACTGCACTGTGTTTAGCTTATAGAATTAGCAACAGATGCTAACGTCAACCGTAATGCTAACGCACGTCAGCTTAACGCAACATTACTGTAGAAGTTACTGGAAATATTCTACTGTCAAAATACTCAAAACATTGCTAAACTTATACCAAAGAAATATCTGACAAAAGAGGCAAACTGTGATACTTACAGTCATTGCTTTCTGGCGGGTTCATTAATCACATTACCGTACATTAGCGATCATGCTTTGTTTACTGTATGAACTTCCTGTATAGAATTAAAGGAACACTACTTCCTGTGTCAAAGTGCATCACACATCATATCAAAGAATAAGTAGAAAACTTATTAAAAGGCACATTTCCTTTCTTTAGAACCTTATAAAATTCTTTTAACAAACGTATTATTTTTATTCAAGTTAAACTCAAACTCTTCAGGTGGAGCAGAACACATTGTAATGTACCTTACTGACATTTGTACCAACTAAAATATTACCTTTTTTCTGTAATGCCTGATTGCATTACAGTAATAAGTAAAATGCATTACAGTAATTTATTACATACATTACTCCCAACACTGTGTAATTAATTGAATTTCATTGCTATTTAATTGCTATTTCGATTTGTGTCAAACAATCTCCAAAATTTTATAACAGAGTTAAACCGATGTTTAACATTTTTCATTACACACTTTCTAAAAAAGAGAGAACGCGACTGTGCGATTGTGAGAGAATGTGAGTGGAGCTGAGTGAGATCCTGCACACTATGTTGTCATATATATGTTTATTTATATATAATATATATGGCAACATAAGGTGCAAGATTGTCTATCAGATGATCTGTACATGACAACACAACAAATCTGTTTAACATCTCAAACAAAAGCACAATCACTCGTGCTGAATAAATACAATGTGTAACTAAAAAATAATCCTTTAAATCACTGTGATTTTAATATTGACCAAAAATTATGGTGATGATGAGTTTTTCCATAATGAAGCTCTCTGTGTGTCCAGAACCTGCTGTCAGAGAAGGTGGACCAGATGATGGAGTGGTCCTCTCGTCGGTCTGTCGTCAGGATGAATGGGGACAAGTTCCGTCGCTTCGTCAAGGCTCCGCCCAGGAACTACTCCGTCATTGTGATGTTCACAGCCCTGCAGCCTCAGAGGCAGTGTTCTGTCTGCAGGTGGGTACACAAACACTCCAGAGGACAGGACACTATCAGACATTCCCTCTATATGATAGGACACTACCAGACATTCCTCTTATATGACAGGACACTATCAGACATTCCTCCTATATGACAGGACACTATCAGACATTCCTCCTATAGGATAGGACACTATCAGACATTCCCTCTATATGATAGGACACTATCAGACATTCCTCCGATAGGATAGGACACTATCAGACATTCCTCCTATATGACAGGACACTGTCAGACATTCCTCCTATATGACAGGGCACTATCAGACATTCCTCCTATATGACAGGACACTATCAGACATTCCTTCTATAGGATAGGATACTATCAGACATTCCTCCTATATGACAGGACACTATCAGACATTCCTCCTATAGGATAGGACACTATCAGAGTTTTACTGTGCAGAGGTCCAGGCAGCAACTGCAAAAGTTCACTCTTTACAATGTCTGATATCTGGATCACACAAACACATTTTTTAAAAAAACATATTAAAATTTTGGGATCTGATGGAATTGCAAACAGCACAAATAATGTTCAAATCTAAAACTAATACACTGCCAGTGAATATTCAAAGAACATTTTTGTGAATGAGAAGGGGAACATTTAATTTAGAAATGCGCTGGATGCAGTGAATCATGAGTTTTTGTGTTCTGGTCTGTGGTTAATTATATAATTATAATTGTTTCATTATAGATTAAAGATAGTTTATGTTGAATATATATATATATATATATATATATATATATATATATATATATATATATATATATATATATATATATATATATATATACACACACTTTATTAGGTACACCATGCTAGTAACGGGTTGGACCCCCTTTTGCTTTCAGAACTGCCTCAATTCTTCGTGGCATAGATTCAACAAAGTGCTGGAAGCATTCCTCAGAGAGTTTGGTCCACATTGACATGATGGCATCACACAGTTGGCGCAGATTTGTCGGCTGCACCTCCATGATGCGAATCTCCCGTTCCACCACATCCCAAAGATGCTCTATTGGATTGAGATCTCTTGACTGTGGAGGCCATTTGAGTACAGTGAACTCATTGCCATGTTCAAGAAACCAGTCTAAGATGATTCCAGCTTTATGACATGGCGCATTATCCTGCTGAAAGTAGCCATCAGAAGTTGGGTACATTGTGGTCATAAAGGGATGGACATGGTCAGCAACAATACTCAGGTAGGCTGTGGCGTTGCAACAATGCTCAATTGGTACACCACCACCACCAGCCTGAACCGTTGATACAAGGCAGGATGGATCCATGCTTTCATGTTGTTGACGCCAAATTCTGACCCTGCCATCCGAATGTCGCAGCAGAAATCGAGACTCATTAGACCAGGCAACGTTTTTCCAATCTTCTATTGTCCAATTTCGATGAGCTTGTGCAAATTGTAGCCTCAGTTTCCTGTTCTTAGCTGAAAGGAGTGGCACCCGGTGTGGTCTTCTGCTGCTGTAGCCCATCTGCCTCAAAGTTGGACGTACTGTGTGTTCAGAGATGCTCTTCTGCCTAACTTGGTTGTAACGGGTGGTTATTTGAGTCACTGTTGCCTTTCTATCAGCTCGAACCAGTCTGACCTCTGGCATCAACAAGGCATTTCCGCCCACAGAACTGCCGCTCACTGGATATTTTTTCTTTTTCGGACCATTCTCTGTAAACCCTAGAGATGGTTGTGTGTGAAAATCCCAGTAGATCAGCAGTTTCTGAAATACTCAGACCAGCCCTTCAGGCACCAACAACCATGCCACGTTCAAAGTCTCTCAAATCACCTTTCTTCCCCATACTGATGCTCGGTTTGAACTGCAGGAGATTGTCTTGACCATGTCTACATGCCTAAATGCACTGAGTTGCCGCTATGTGATTGGCTGATTAGAAATTAAGTGTTAACGAGCAGTTGGACAGGTGTACCTAATAAAGTGGCCAGTGAGTGTATATTATTATTATATATTATTATATCTTATATATTGTGAAGGAACATGCTCCATTGTACAGACCCAGTTTTTTACTCAAGATTACTTGTATATACTGTAAATACTGTTTATATTACTTACTGTCCCTTTTTGCTACTGTGACGTGGTGAATTCCCCCACTGTGGGACTAATAAAGGAAATCTTAAATCTTTTTCAAACACAAACCAGTTTAAAACATGCATAAAACATTTTCATGAGGTACAGGGGTGAAGGAGTTTGACAGTTACCACATGTTTACAAGGATGGTTGCACTGTTATTTATTTATTATGCACTAAAGATTTTCATTATATATATATATACAGTACAGGACACACCTTCTTATTAGGGCCCGAGCGGCGACTGCAAGGCAGTCGCGGTACGCGAGGCCCTATTGCTTTTCGTTTGACACTTCAGATTTTCTTCCGCCTAATCAACTGCCTTTTTGGGGGCCTGAACATACACGTAAACTCACCAAATTTGGCAGCTGCATCGGGCCTGGTGAAAATTTACGTATTTTATATTTGAATATGGGTGTGGCAAAATGGCTCTATAGCGCCACCTAACATTTTTCAAAAGAACACCCTCACCATATAGTTTCACATAGAGGAACGAAATTCGGCACACACATGTATCAGGTCAAGACGGACAAAAATGATCCATGGTACCCATAGCTTAACTCCAACAGGAAGTCCACTATCTTGAATCGAACATCGCCAAAAGTTGCAGAAATCGCTGTTTGCAGGCATTGTACTTTGACGAACTAGTCCTAGGAAATTGCCAACAGCGACTTCAAATTTTGGTTGTAGCATCTAAAGGGCTTGATCATGAAAAATCATTGAAATGGTGAGTTTTCATCGGAGGGCGTGGCCTTGGCGAGGCCTCAAATTCTGATGTTTCGCCATGAAAAAGGAAGTGGTCCCGATGCTGGTCCCGCCCTGAACACGTGTATATGTTTATATTCACACCACGTCAAACCGCCCCCTGCTGGCAGCAGGAAGTCACTGTCATCATGCTTTAATGAATTTCTCAGAGGAAATTATGGATAACCACTTCAAATTGTGTTTCTGGCATGTCAAGATCTTTGTGATGAAATGTGTTTAATACCATGAGTTTTCATTGGAGGGCGTGGCCTCGGCGAAGCGAGTTTCCATCCCTCGCCATGTGACATCAACTCATCATAACTTCCACATGCTATATTCTATCTGCACCAAATCTCTGATGCTTCATAAGGATCCCGCCCTGAACATATTTATACACTCATATTCACTTACACTCATAGCGCCCCCTATTGGTAGCAGGAAATAACTTTCAAATGTAAAGCCCCATGCTTTATCTTTAACCTAGACTTACGAAATTCGGCAGACACATGGAGTACTTCAGGATGGACAAAAAAGCCTCTTGGATGCATATCCTAAGTCCAACAGGAAGTCGGCCATCTTGAATTGAACGTCAGCGAAATCGCCGTTTGCAGGCGTCATACTTTGACGAACTAGTCCTAGGGATTTATCAGCAGTGACTTCAAATTTTGGCTGTGGCATCTGAAGACCTCAATAATGAAAAAATATTGAAATGTTGGCTCTAAAGGTTAGGGCGTGGCCTCGGCGAGGCCTCAAATCCTGATGTTTCGCCATGAAAAAGGAAGTTGTGATTTCTCCAGGAAAGGAACATCCTAACTGCATGAAATTGATGGTGTATGATGCTGGTCATACTTTGAACACGTGTACGTGTTTATATTCACGCCACGTCAGACCGCCCCCTGCTGGCAGCAGGAAGTCACTGTTGTCACGCTTTAATGAATTTCTCTTAAGGGTCTTAAGTAATAACCCACAAACAGGTCAAATGGTGGTTGTGGCATGTCAAGACCTTTGTGTTGACATGTGTTTAAAACCATGAGTTTTCAGTAGAGGGCGTGGCCTCGGTGAGGCCTCAAATTCTGATGTTTCGCGATGAAAAAGGAAGTAGCTATTTCTCCTGGAAGGGAACAAACAAACTGGATTAAATTGGTTGTGTATGACCTCAACCCTGCCCTGAACACATCTGCATAGTTATCCCTTGATACAAACAGTGGAGGGCATGGGCGTGGCCAGGTGAATGCTTTCGATCCCACGCCATGTGTCATCAACTTATCATAACTTCCACTTGCAACTTCCTATCTGCACCAAATCTCTGATGCTTCATAAGGGTCCCGCCCTGAACATATTTATACACTCATATCCACTCACACTCATAGCGCCCCCTATTGGTAGCAGGAAATAACTTTCAAATGTAAAGCCCCATGCTTTATATTTAACCTAGACTCACGAAATTCAGCACAAACATGAAGTAGGTCAAGACAGACAAAAAAGCCTCTTGGACCCATAACCTAAGTCCAACAGGAAGTCGGCCATTTTGAATTGAACGTCAAACAAAAACGCTGTTTGCAGACATAATACTTGGACATACTAGTTCTAGGGGTTTATCAACAGCAACTTCAAACTTTGGCTATGACATCTAAAGACCTTGATGATGATAAGTTTTCGAAATGTTGGCTTTACAGTTGACCGTGACCACGGTGAGGCCTCAAATTCTGATGTTTCACCATGAAAAAGGAAGTGGCGATTTCTCCAGGAAATGAACATACAATCTGGATGAAATTGATTGTGTATGATAGTAGTCCCGCACTGAACATGTTTATATGTTCATATTCACACCACGTAAGACCGCCCCCTGCTGGCAACAGGAAGTCACTGTCGTGACGCTTTAATAAATTTCTCCTAGAGAATAACCCGCAACCGCTTCAAATCGTGTCTCTAACATCTCAAGAACTTTGTTATGAGAAAGTTTACAAACGGTGACAATTCAGTAATGGGTGTTAGCGTTGCAAGACAGCGAATTACACTGCCTCTCCCTCAGACAGAGACTTGAGATAGTTTCAACATATTGCCTCAAAATCAATGATCGCCCCGACACAAAGCAAACATATACTCTTGACTCGCCCATACCCCTTCATTGCTGCTTGCAGCGCTAGTTCAATGTGTTTTCTTTATTTTCATGACTTTCATGACATTTTTTTCTCAATCTCATCTTCTCCTAGTGAAATCACAGCACCAAGCTTGTACTTGTGTTGGTGTCTATAAGGTTATAGTTGGTGCTGCTGTTGACTATGTGTATGTACCTCATAAAATAATTCAGTGCATGTATGAGCTTAGATTAGAGTAGTAAAGACACATTTTAACTAACATGTGTCCTAGGGGAGTACAACATGGCATTAGGGAAACAGAAAACACAATAAGCACATATTAAACTTTGTTTATTTTACCAGGTCGGTCCCATTGAGGTACAAAGGCGGTTCTCTCTGTGATTCTGGTAAATTTCCAATCGGCACATTTCCTCTGAGCCGAGCTTGCAGCCGTCCCAAGCTGTTATCTATTTGGTGACAAAGCTCTGTAATGTCTGAGTGTTAGCCCAGCACAAACCTTCATAGCTAGCAGTTTCTCCAGAACCAAAAGAACTACCAACTCCTTCTGAACTTTGGGATAAACCACCAGCACCAAAACAGCAGAAATCCTGTTATCATGAATACAATCATGTCTTCTACATCCTTGATGGAAGGAACCCTCCACTGCTCCATTGTGTACAGTCCTATGTTTTCTTTATTTTTATGACTATTTACATTGTAGATTCTCACTGAAGGCATCAAAGCTATGAATGAACACATGTTTATGGTGTTATGTACCTAACAAAAAAAGGTGAAATAACTGAAAACATGTTTTATATCCTAGTTTCTTCTAAATATTAGAAAAATATATATTGTGTTTGCATATATATATATATATATATATATATATATATATATAGCATTTATTCTGTTGGTAAGCATGGTATACAGTATGTTCTACAGTATTCATGTTTATTATGTCAGGGACAATATAAAAACAATGCAGCAAGTTACAGAAACATGATGCTGTTTTATTGTATATATGATTTATAGTTTTACAACCCCGGCCTTTCTATATTATACACCTAAAAGTAAAGTTTTATAAATTACAAAGAAACTTTATACAAATACAATTCCAAGTTTGCAGCCAAATTCATGATTCGATATACAAATGCAATCTATGACAACGACAGAATTACAGTGTCAAATTCATAAAAACTGATCTTTTCAACCATAATGTTTACACATTTGGTTGAACTCCTACTAGTGTTTTCAACCAGGATTTAAATTGTTGTTAAACGTTTTCATATCAGTTTCTTGTTTCATTTCAGTTGGTAGGGCATTCTAGTTTAGAAGAAGCCATGATTGCTTCATACTGTAAATCTGGCTAGCACCTTTGTGTTATACTACTATATATGAGGAGGTTGACATTGATATCCTGTCATCCAGCAAGTTGATGAAATCAGCATTGATCTTATCCATCCTCTCATGGCCTGTTTGTGTCATCAGTCATTTATCTGTTTCATCACATATTTGATGAGTTCACTTATTCAACACTCATCTCAGCACCTCAATCTCTGTGGATGTCTCCTTATGGTTCTTTTTTGCTCATGAAATGTTTCCTTCAGTTTGGTGGAGTTAGATGTGGAAACACAGTGATTACACAGTGATGGTGGAGGTGAGGGTATAGTTGATGGTGGCTTTATAGAACTGGGTGTGAATTAGAGATGGGCCGATCTGATACCCGGATCGGATATTGGCTCCG
Source organism: Lepturacanthus savala (assembly GCA_030544235.1). Lineage (NCBI taxonomy): Eukaryota > Metazoa > Chordata > Actinopteri > Scombriformes > Trichiuridae > Lepturacanthus > Lepturacanthus savala. The sequence goes on from CM060466.1 coordinate 35,464,023, forward strand.
ATACGGACAAATCAGCTGGATTGGATATTGGATGAAAGATACAGATCCAGTCTTCTGATCCAGTCACGCATCTAGTTACTTAGATTCTATGATTGCTGCTGGTTACGTCATCACGCAGAGCAGCACAGCAACAAACAAACAGTAACATGGAGCCACCACCAGACCAAGTCATTAGGAAACATTTTAAACTTAGTAAGAGAACAAATCGGACCACTGTTTGTGACATCTACAAAGTGAACATTGGGACAACAGGGAGGTAATAATGTTGTTAAATAAACACCACAAACAACAACTCTGACATGTCCCAGACTCTGAATGACGCTAACAAGCTGCTAATGAAGGATGTTTATCACAGGGAGAAGTTGGTCTGATGAATCAATGCTTCCTCTTCACAGTAGCAACCAAACACCAGGTAAAAAACAAAAGAAAGTCCGGTACAAAAAAGAAAAAACAGGCAAAAAACACCTAAATAAGACATATTCAGGACTGGATGTCAGTCAGTCATTTTCTATACCTGCTTATTCCTCATGAGGGTCACAGGAGATCTGCTGGAGCCTATCCCAGCACGTTACGGTGAGAGGCAGGGATACACCCCAGGTGGTCGCCAGCCAATCAACCTCAGCAGGTGTTTGGACTGTGGGAGGAAGCCGGAGTACCTGGTGAAAACCCACGCAGACACGGGGAGAACATGCAAACTCCACACAGAAAGCAAACAACTGAGAAGGGCTGAACCAAATGGCACCAAAAAGAAAATCATATTCTGCAGATTACAACCTGCAAGTAGTAAAATATGACGTCGGACGTCATCGACGTAGAAGCGGAAGCGCCACATCTTCTACCTCCGGAGTTAGAGGAGTAGATGAAAAGTAACACCGAGGATGAAGATTTCATTGGATTTTAGTTACTGGATATTTGGAGAGACATGGATGGTTTTGGTAAACTTCTTAGCATGTTGTCTGTGTAGATTCTCACTCATCCAGGTCATTGTAGTCAAGGGGTTTAAAAAGTATTAAAGGCTGAAGTACATTCTGAGAACACGCCCTGGTGTAGGTGCTGGGTGTGTCTGGAGTATTTCTGAGGTGGGGATTGGTTGATGGGATCCATCAGGTATGTGATAGAGGACCTCTCAAACCTAGTGTACAAGGTGTTCATCAGCTATTTCAGGGAATGGGGTGATTGCAGGGCCTCTCCTACTGTAACTAATAATGTCTTGATTGTGTTCCAGACAGCTAGAGGGTTGTTGGTTTTTAATAACCCTCCTGCCTGACTCTGTGTTCTGTGGCAGATGTAATGGCTTTCTTGAGGTTCTGTCTAGCCTGAATTTATCCATCACCTATCCTGTATGCCTGTTCCTCATGGGGCTGTTGGAAAACCAGGGCTTGTGGTTATTTTACCTTATGATGTCTTTTGTTTGGAGGCAAATCTGCTCAAATAAGTTGATATGAGCATATTGTCACCAAATGAACTGTTGTTGTCCTCAAGGCCTCTGAAGGTCAGTGGACTCCAAGTAGTGAAGCTTCTTGAGTCAAATGGTTTTGCCTTCTGTAGATGTAGTGGTTGGAGAATGCAGCGTTCTGCATCATTTGGTGGTGGAGTAAAAATGGTCCAGTGTTTTACCATCATGTTGATACACACTTCACCAGCTGTTTGTAGGAAAGGCAAAGACTAAACAAGTTAAAATCTCTCATGACAAGAACTTGGTAGTTAATGGAGAAAATCTGTTAAGTCAGCAAGTGTTGTGCTTCTTGTATTAAGGCTTACAGGGGGATGATGGAGGAGAATCGTCCCAGGGAGTTTGCACTCGATAAAAAACGATACCATGATAGCAGACCTGATATACTTTGACTGCATCCAAGCATCAGTTGTCATTAATGTAAAAACACATCTCCTCCCTTTGATTTCCCACATACTGCTGTGTCTTAGTCATCTCTGATAAGTCAGTCTCCAGATAAATCCCCAGTGGCGTTGTCATGCAGCCAGGTTTCAGCGTAGAAAAAAGCAGAGTTGAGAAAAATTCCCCAGTCAGACACATACAGTGACTGTTATGAGACTTATATAAATAATAAATTAATGATGCAATACTTGCATGGATAGGGCAACACAGTGAGGCAGGGGTTAGTGCTGTTGCCTCACAGCAAGAAGGTCGCAGGTTCAAGACCTCCTTGATCCTGGGTCTGGGACCTTTCTGTGTGGAGTTTGCATGTTCTCCCCGTGTCTGCGTGGGTTTTCACCGGGTACTCCGGCTTCCTCCCACACTCCAAAAACATTCTGAGGTTAATTGGCAACTCTAAATTGCCCGTAGGTGTGAGTGTGTGAGTGAATGTTGGCTGGCGACCATCTAGGGTGTATGGGGTTGGCTGGGATTGGCTCCAGCAGACCCCTGCGACCCTAATGAGGAATAAGCAGGTATAGAAAATGACTGTCTGACTGACTTACATGGATCAGATGGGACACAGCAAGAATTACATTGTTAGGACTAGTTGGATCCTTGGAATACCAAGTAAAACAACATTACTGTATTAATAGATTAATAAATAGAGGTCAGGGCTTGAAAGCAAAATGCATTTGCCTGCAGCAAGAATCATCATGGAGGAGGCAAAACCCCAATTTGTTCAATCCAGTAAGCACGTTGAATATACACATTCCAAAACCTTCTGCTTCCTCTCATTACTCCACAGTCTGAATGACCATTTGTCATAGAGAGTGAGAGTCACCTATGACTGGCTAGTTATGTGCTAGCTAATCCTGAGGGTTGTTTGAAAAAAATGTATTATTTCAACGAACAGTTTTTATCAAATGATGTCTGATATTTTATATAAATCAATAAGTAACATACCGTAATTTCCGGACTTTTGAGCGCACCTAAATTTGAGCTACGCCAACTAAATTTAGAAGGAAAAGCGAATGTGTAGATATACAGGCCACAATTGACTATAAGTTGGAAGTGTCCATGTTGCACCAAGATATTTATGCCACACAGAAAGATTTTTTTAATTAGGGTTTCAGGCCAATTGCACCTACTCCCGAGTAGAGTAGACTCTTCTGTAAGGATTCCAACACCAAACTTATCCTCCAGCTTTAAGAGGACCCAAGCAGGTCCCATTCACGTACATCATGAAAAATTTGTATTTTAGAGATAAAAGTAAATCAAGATGCACATTTTGATATATAATTCATTTGGGTCCTCTCAAAGCTGTAGAATGAGTTAGGTGCTGAAATCCATCTGGAAGAGGAATAAAAAAAAATCCAGTATTACGATACCGGCAACAGAACTTACTGACTAAACCACATCCCTGTCTCCCATAACAAAATATGGTAAGTGCATTTTTTTTTTAAAGTACCTCTAACATGGCAGTAAATGTGCGGTAGGTAATGTGACTGCTTAGCAAAATAACCAGAACCACCAGAAAAGTCATTGATCTCCATCTTCATCTTCTTCCAGCATACTCCTAAGGTCGTCCCTCTAACCTTCACCTGCACTTCTACACAGTAAGATCACCAATGCTAATATAACACTTATAGAGTTAATTTTAACACTACTAGTGTTAATTAGTTCCCTAATTATCTCTTTAAGTGTTATTTTAACACTGGTGATTTTACTGTGCATTAAGCCTGAAAATAGAAATACCTGGAAAAAACCCATACTTAACAGCAGCTTCTTCCTAATAGTAACAGTTATTTAGTAGCTGGAAATAATTTTAAACAGTAAGTATACTTTTATTGATTAGGGAATTGTAATTACTGAGTCTAGATCAACATATAAGAGCCTTCTACAAGTGGACTAGTCCCGGAGACACTGAACAGATCTTACATCAATGAGGAGAGACTTGAAAATTCAAGACCCGATAATAAAACAATAAAGCAAAGAAACTCTTACTTTAAATGCTGGCAGTTTGCTTTATTTAGGATATGCAAGAGCTTATAGCAAAATTAATAAAGATGTTTTAACAATTGATTCAACAATGAATCAATCAACAGTGTATAACATCAATTCCTTAACCTCTGTCTAACTTTTCTAACTCAGAGCTCTTCTCGTATCCTCTTGATCTAGTAAACAACATTGGGTTAAATTGAAGTTTCTTTCAGACGTTTGAAAAAAAGGTTCTTTAGTTTGATGCTTTGAGGGTGAGATCCTGCTCAACCACATCAGGATTATTAGCTAACAGCCAGAAGAGTCTTCTGATTCCCTTCTGTTGAGTGGTGTTCTTCAATGTGTCCCAGTGTCCCCATGCAATTCAAAAGTGTCCATATTCCTCTAAAAACCTTGGGTTATTTTACTCTTTAGTTGTTCTTTATTTGGTCAAACATTAGCACATCACAAAACACCTTCCTTACTGTCACAGCCTGGGTGTGTGTGTGTGTGTGTGTGTGTGTGTGTGTGTGTGTGTGTGTGTGTGTGTGTGTGTGTGTGTGTGTGTGTGTGTGTGTGTGTGTGTGTGTGTGTGTGTGTGTGTGTGTGTGTGTGTGTGTGTGTGTGTGTGTGTGTGTGTGTGTGTGTGTGTGTGTGTGTGTGTGTGTGTGTGTGTGTGTGTGTGTGTGTGTGTGTGTGTAATGCTCAAACTAATCAGAAGTTTAACAGAAGACCATAAAGCTGCCACATCAGCACCAGTTGCTGCAGAGACTCAGAGCAGGACAAGAGCAGAGACGGTGATCAGCAGGCCTAGGTTTTAGAGGCCCTAGGTTTTAGAGGCCCTAGGTTTTTGTCCCACGCGCAACCCCCACCAAACAGGCTCCAAGGATGCTAGGAATCCATCTATCTAGCATCCACCTGGCTAAGACTCTGCAAAAGAGCAATCACCCCCCATAGAATAACCGGTCTTAGACCCACCTGGACTCCCCCATCTGACACATTCTTGCACCACGCCTTGCAAACCCCATATGCCCATCATCATCTTTGTCTTTGCACTACATGCTGTCTTTGCACTACATACTTTTTCAGCACCATCTTGCACCTTTTTGCACCAAGAACTAGCCTTATTTATTTAGAATTAGCTAATTTATTACTTTGTACACTCAGGACAGCTAATTTATCATTTTCACTCAGGACAGAAAAAAACAACACAAATACCTACAGCCCTCCATTATATTGTCTCACACACTGTCTTGTAGATTGTCTCCACATTGTATTGTCCTGCAACATGCACTTTAATGTCAGATGTTTAATGTTTTAATGTTTAATGTTTTTATGTTTAATGTCTCGTCTTGTCCACGCACGGGATAGTAAGAAAACATACTTTCGATTCCTTGTATGTCTCTAGCACATGTGAAGAATTGACAATAAGGTTTTAGAGGTCCTAGGTTTTAGAGGCTGCTAGACACCCAGGTGTCACTATATGAGGCTCTGATTAACAAACTGCTGGAATGGCCAGATGTAATGCTACCCCACAACCACAGGGGTGGTCACACTTATCATCTTCTGACCTTCAGATGTCTTCTAGGTCAGGAATGGGTGACGTGGTGGTCCAGTGATCAATGATGAACAGCTCATCACTCTCTTCTGGCCAGGGGCGTTTCCAGGACATTTTTACTGGGGTGGCCAAGGTGACACACAAATATAGTCTGAGGTGGCAATGGAATTATATACACATATGGGAGCCTGGGGGTCCTCCCACAGAAAATGTTGTATTTCTTAGATGCCATTTCCTGCATTTTAAAGGAAAGCACCAGTAAACTTTAAATACACTATTTTTTAGTAGTAAACACAATTGATTAATGCTAATTTTCACATTAGTCCTCCATATAAGTACCTCTTTTATTAACCCTTTTAATTAACCCTTTTGCTCAGCCTTCTTCTGATGTCACAGAGCAAGATTTGGGCACTCTGGCTGTGAATATTGTGCAGCTAGGGAAATAACGCCTCCCCCTCCCACATATAATGTGGTGAAACAATGTACTGGACATGTCTATTGCCTCTGCTGGTCAAACAAAGTATCAAAATACACTATTACTTTGTTTGACCAATAGAGCAGTAAACCCAGACAGTGATATCAGATGGAAATATTAAATGTTTAAGATTATTATAATGAACTGCTAAAACAGCTTTTCTTGACTTCAATGTTAGATAAAGATTTTCCGTGCATGGGGTTAAAATACATTTTGATTCATCAAGTGTCCACATGCTTAATTTAAAAATTTCATGCCCAGACTTAATGCAGTATGTCTCCACAACTACAGGGGTTTACTGAATGATCTGAACTGAATGAAAAATCATCTATTTGGGTTGAAAATCACCTGAAAATCATGTGTTAGTAGCCCAATTCACCGATGGATCAGTAAAATTAAGTGTTTGAAAATTAAGTGTTTGTTAAGTAATTGCACAAATGTTCAGCCTTATAAGATGAACCAGGCACATTTGGCACATTCTTAAAAATTATATTAATAATGACATATATACCATATAATTTGCTAAATAATAATTATATACAAGTACTATGATACATTATATATAATAATACTCTATAATAATCATCTATCTATTTATGGGCACATATGCGTTGAGCTGGGCTGTGTGCGTAAAGCTGGACTTGAGGAGGGACAGACAGAGTGATATTTGAGACCCTATTGGATCCTATTTGGAGTGATTGACACCTCTATGGAAGCGTCAGAGCCAATAGAATCAAGTCATGTGATCTAATCTGAACCGTAGAGTCACACAGGGCGTTTCACAAAGATAGGTTGATACTTGATATTTTTTCGCGGTTCATGGAAAGACGGAGGAGTGAGCCATCATCTGATAGAGACAAGCTTGGTACCTCTGTGTAGATCGGAGTTTGAGCTTTCTAACGGCACCATGTTTACTGTCGGAGAATACGGTGTCGGAGAAATATGATCATGGAAATACAGAAAGTTACAGATTTGTGTTTTCGCTATGTGCTTATATTATTGCTTAGTGTTGCAATTGTGTTTTGTTAAGCTAATAATGGTTGATATACACTTGTAGCTGAGTTTCGACATTTTGGTGTGTTACATGAACATATTGGTGATTGTTAGTGGCGTAACAAGAAGGACTAACACTTTAAAACTAGCTACTTTTAAAATTATCTAGTGTGGCCAGCAGGGTGGCCAATGACATTCCAGAGGTGGCCCTGGCCACCCTTGGCCACTCCCCAAAATCGCCTCTGCTTCTGGCTCTGGATCTTTGATCTGGATGACCTCCTGTGTTGTCTTTGGTTTATGTAAGGCCTTATATTGGGGGTTGAATAAGGCTTTGTCCTGTACTCCAAGCTAGATGCTCTGAATCCACCAGACCTTCTGTGACCTCTGTATGTTCCTCTGTAGTCACCTTTGAACCCAAAGGGACTTGATAGATCACCATGGATGTCCGGATCGCCAGCTTTTGTGACATGCTCTTGCACCTTCTACTAGAGCGCCCCTGGTGGCTTTTAGCTGTAAAAAATCTCTACAATACCTGCATCATTGTACAGGCTGCAGGGTCCAATGCATGTGGAAAAAGTAGCAGCTTCTAGTCAGGAAATTTCAGAAATTAAATGTTAGACTTTTTTTGTCTGGACCACAGGTACAGCCCTACAGTTCAGCTGGTCACATGGTGGTGAGGTAGTGTGAGTTGGTAGGAGCATCCTTCTTATCCCTGACAACCTGCCAGCCTGAGTTCAACTTTATCTCTCTTTATAATTTTTAAATGGTAACTATTTCAAAGGGACCATCCCAACATCAGCTGTAAAGATAATAAAGCATCATCCCCGTGAATAACACATCCTGACAGACTATTTCCCGCTAATTAAAGCCAACACAACAGGCAGCTGATATAAGATAATATCAAAGTGAAGATTAGCAGAGAGAGCCATATATCTTAAGTTGAAAGAAGAGACTGCTTCCTGTCATCTCAGGGTTTATCTTGTCATGTAGGAGGACGAGGTGATGTGTATACCTCGGCTGGTATAAATAACACCTTCATTATCGCTTAAAAGGAAATATAAATAAAGTGACAAATGAGATTCTAAAATAGAAAGGAGCTAGAAATGAAGAATGTCGTACCTCTTTATATGTCATGAAAATCATAATATGAGATGAGAAGAGACACTACTAAGGAGCTAGTGTTGGGTTTATTTGCTCCATCTGTTTTTTTGACTGCATCTTTTTGGACTTTGCTACGGTCTTTGCTACTTGCTTATGTCTTCTTTCCCATCTCTATCTTTACCTCTTTTATTTTTGAGGTCATTAGTTGTGTTTTTTTTTAGGTGTTTCCGACCCCTCTATTTCTCTGAATAAGTGGATTAATTTCAACCTTTGTGCAGTACCTGTACTATGTATTATCAGAATCAAAATAGCACTTTCTGCAGGTAAATCCATTTTAGAAAATGTAGGAAACAATTGAAATCAATGTCAACAAGATTAATTTTGGCTGCCCCAAGGTTGGTTCCATTTTGAAATCAATATCTGCATCAAATACCTTTAAGTTTACCAAGCATTCAGAACAATTCAGAATTCATTTGTGAATAAGGAGAAATTAACAAGGATCTATGTTTTCAAAATATAAATGCATTTTTAAAATGTTGATGTTTCTTAAAAAAACATAATTTAATAACCTAACCAATGAATATCAACTTGTTTTCTGAAAATAAACACATTTTTTAACATTCATTAACATGTTTTACCACCACCAAAGAAGAGTATTTATCTGAGTAGAGTAGAGTATTTATTAAATCTGGAGGATTGATTTCATTTCTATGTGTGTAAATGCTGTGGAATAATAAAAAAAATAATCTTATCTTAAGACTCAAATATGGATTTGCTTGTTTAGCAGTTTTTTTTGTTTTGCCTTCATTTAATAGAAGGTCCGACAGTACTGATCACCCAGAGCCAGTAGAATCTTATTCAGGGTGAGTTGATTGATGGGTCAGTGAGGGTCATGGTGGATAGTTAAAAACCTATTACCCAACACAAATTACACTGAAACTAATGTAAAAGTATTTAATAAAAAGGTCAAATGATGGTTGAAAACCAACCAAATGTGTAAACATTAGATGGAGTAATGAAATTGTTGAAAAGATAATTTTTTATGTATTTATATAGAGCTTCTTTGTAAGTTATAAAAATTTTAATTTGGGGTAGATAAATGTATGAGTCAGTGAGAATTAATGTTTGGCAAGATGAGAAAGTAAAAAAAAATTAAATACAGTTTTATTCATCATTCATCAGGTCTCTATAAATATACACTGTGTGTTCATGTTGGTTTCTTGTTATTTAAAAGTCCATTTGTACCATTTTTTGTTGATGTTTGTTTAGATGAAAATTATGATTATTTGTGATTCTTTGACACAATGTTGTAACCGGAAAAAATGATAAATTTTAGAATATGAAACTAGCCGATGTGTTTTTAATTTTAGTCACTGATCCTGTTATATTATAGAAACCTAACCAGGGATTAACCTAACTTAACCTAACCTAACTGGGGTTAACTATAAACCTCATAAATAATTCACCAGCATCATGATAAACAAACAATATCAAGAAAACAAGATCAATAAATCACTAAAATGATAAATTATGGGGAAAAGTTATTTAATTTCTTTGGCTGCCAGGCCAAATGTTTCGTTGTAATGTGTGTGACTTTTTCCTTGGTTTGTTTCTCTTTGTGATATTATAGGCAGGCTAATGAGGAGTACCAGGTGCTGGCCAATTCATGGCGTTACTCATCTGCATTTTCAAACAAGCTCTTCTTCACAGTAGTGGACTACGATGAGGGAGCTGATGTTTTCCAACAGGTAACCGGGTATTTATTGTTTTATCAAACCTACAACCAGTTGCATCTTTGATCCTTCTTTTCTTACTCTGTGGTTCTACATTTTCATGTGTTCCTCTTACAAAGTGATGTACACATTAAAACAAGTCAAGGTAGATTAAGAAGCAGCCATTTACCATAAGTGCTACAATGCTCAGTTTCAAATGCCCTCTGCCATATGTGCCACCAGGCTGCATGTACATTCACTGATAACACTGATAACACTGGATAGTACCATATCCTCATCCAGTGTTTCACACAGACCAAGTAGCATCCTTCAGACCAGAGTGAAAACAAAGACGTGTTAATGTGAACCATAGAGACTGATGATGAATCAGAAGAGATCATTTTCACATTAGATCTGCACCACATGGAGTCTGGAATGGTTCAGCAGTGTATCAGTTCAGTTATTGAGACTAGGCAGAGTGGCTGGTTATCCTGCATCATTCACCACTGAAGACTCAAACCACTGCCGACTGGTCATTTTGAAGCCTTACTGAAAATGATTACCTTTGATCCATTTTTTAAGATCTACAGTTAGCATTAATACATCTTTATTTTCACTCAGGTTGAAACGGGACATGGCACATCACAAGCACTTTCCAATAAAGTGAAATAATTCACTCTTACACTGAAAATAAATCACACTCACGTATTTCATTGTTCTATAAATATTAAAATGTCCTTATTGTTATTGTTATTGTTGTTGTTCTAGTTCTAAGTACCTTTTCCTCGATAGTGCAATCATACTGAGTATGAGTGACCAGCTAGCATCATGATGGCAAACAGTGCTAACATTGGGCCAAGTCTCCCAGATGTTCTGGTAAACATCTCAATAAACATCTCCCTAAGATGACTTTTTGGAACTTGGGATGTCTGTAAATAACACGTTTATGATGAACGGCAAATATGAGCTTCCCCTGTTTGAAAGATCACAAATCGCCACTGATATACAGTATACACTCACCGGCCAGTATACATACACCATGCTAGTAACAGGTTGGACCCCCTTTTGCCTTCAGAACTGCCTCAATTCTTCGTGGCATAGATTCAACAAGGTGCTGGAAACATTCCTCAGAGAGTTTGGTCCATATTGACATGATGGCATCACACAGTTGGTGCAGATTTGTCAACTGCACATCCATGATGCGAATCTCACCTTCCACCACATCCCAAATATGCTCTATTGGATTGAGATCTGGTGACTGTGGAGACCATTTGAGTACAGTGAACTCATTGTCATGTTTAAGAAACCAGTCTGAGATGATTCCAGCTTTATGACATGGCGCATTATCCTGCTGAAAGTAGCCATCAGAAGTTGGGTACATTGTGGTCATAAAGGGATGGACATGGTCAGCAACAATACTGAGGTAGGCTGTGGTGTTGCAATGATGCTCAATTGGTACCAAGGGGCCCAAAGAGTGCCAAGAAAATATTCCCCACACCATTACACCACCACCACCAGCCTGAACCGTTGATACAAGGCAGGATGGATCCATGCTTTCATGTTGTTATGCAAATTGTAGCCTCAGTTTCCTGGAGGAGTGGCACCCGGTGTGGTCTTCTGCTGCTGTAGCCCATCTGCCTCAAAGTTCGACGTACTGTGCATTCAGAGATGCTCTTCTGCCTACCTTGGTTGTAACGGGTGGTTATTTGAGTCACTGTTGCCTTTCTATCAGCTCGAACCAGTCTGGCCATTCTCCTCTGACCTCTGGCATCAACAAGGCATTTCCGTCCACAGAACTGCCGCTCACTGGATATTTTTTCGGACCATTCTCTGTAAACCCTAGAGATGGTTGTGCGTGAAAATCCCAGTAGATCAGCAGTTTCTGAAATACTTAGACCAGCCCTTCTGGCACCAACAACCATGCCACGTTCAAAGTCACTCAAATCACCTTTCTTCCCCATACTGATGCTGGGTTTGAACTGCAGGAGATTGTCTTGATCATGTCTACATGTCTAAATGCACTGAGTTGCCGCCATGTGATTGGCTGATTAGAAATTAAGTGTTAACGAGCAGTTGGACAGGTGTACCTAATAAAGTGGCCGGTGAGTGTGTGTGTGTGTGTATATATATATATATATGTGTGTGTGTGTATATATATATATATATATGTGTGTGTGTGTGTATATATATATATATGTGTGTGTGTGTATATATGTGTGTGTGTATATATATATATATATATATGTGTGTGTGTATATACTGTATATATATATATATAGTCACAGAGGCTACGTCCGTTTTTGGTTTGGTCGATGTTCTAGACACATGAAGGAGATTGATGTTTAAAATAGATCAACTTACCTTTTTTATCCATGTGTAGAGATTAGTACATATGCACACCTGTATGTGTGTAATACTCATGATCTTATCCTCCGACATGCGTGTGCCCATGATACATATTAATGTACCCCTACATAACAGGAGAATGATGAGATGCATAACACCTCTCCTCTCCACCTATTTCTGGTCTTCCCTTCCTTTTTGTCTATAACAGCACAGAGTGAAACAGTTGATTGCATTGTTTGGATAATCATAGGGAGCTTTGGGATTGGGAGTTAAATAGGTGTGAAACATTGAGACAGAGAGGGGAAAAGAAAGAGATGAAAGATGTGTGTGTATTACAGTGAAAACAGTAATGTATTTGAACAGCAGAATAAATTAACGTAAATTAACAATTATTGGAGAAGTTCTTTTATCCAATTAACACACACGACCTGTGTAATTAGACCGGTACACACACCTATACACTCAAACAATCACATGACTGCTATACACAGGCATGATTAAAAATACAGGACACTACTACATGATAGATGATCTCTGTAGATTTTCCTTTTGTCAACACTCTTTGGAGAGTCCTTTCATAATTGTTGTCAGTTGAGAGCAAATGGGTTTTATTCTACAAATTTATCCTATACTGATGCAATGATTATGTCAATGCAATATATATGATTGATTTACAGTATGATTTTACAACATGGCAAAAAAAATAAGAAAATTAGAAATAGGAAACAATTTCTACACCATTTAATTAACCCTCTACTACATAGTGTTGCCATAGGGTAAAAATTAATTTATCTTCATTTTTCTATATGATATAATATCTATATAAAATCTACGGGGCTTTTATTTATAAAGACATACAATGTATGAAGTCACATGACCAGGATATCCTGTTTGCTCATGACATTTGACATGTGAGCATCACTGTCTCACAACTGAAGGTTGACTTTTATTCAGTATTTTGGAAAATGTTCACTAAATAATATATATATTTTTTTCTAATTTGCTAAAAATATATGTTGCATATCTCAACGATATGTAAATATAATAAATTCCTAGTGTATAAACCTAATGTAGCCCCATTGACTGACATAGCATCAAACTATCCTGCTTACTACTTTTTCTTATATTTTTTACTATATTATTTAGGCCATTTGAAGTAATAAAAACACTCAAAACATTTTTAACCATGTCTAAGTAATATTTCATCACATGAAACAAATCTCCCTGTTGGCTGTGAGTGAGAAACTTCCCAGCCTCATGTGGACAAAACCTTTAAACAGCTGTTTTCAGGATGCTGGTGATGAGATGTTGAGTATCAGTGATGATGTTTGTTTAATATTAGAGAAGCAGATTTAGTTTTATTACTGGTCTTACACATGTCAACTTGCATTTCCTGTATCTATGATTCAAACCACTGTGGCACCTTCCTGCAGACAGAGATGTTTATTTGTGCTTTCAGAAATAATTACGAGTAAAAACACCCAAAAACCCATCCATCATTCACTGTTGCTGCTGCCTCTTTGCATTCACTCTAGCTCTCTGTCTGTTCATCAGACCAGCTGTAGAGAAACATCCAGTCTTTTAGCTGATGGTTTGATAACGTAGGTCAAATAGAAGCATCACACCGTTTTATGAAAAGTTTCTCATATATACTTTAATGGAGTGGACACAATATTAGGAAGACTTTTCATTAGAATACAGAGTAAAGCCCAACTCCACCACCTCATACCCAATATAAAGTCATATTATCACCTTTCTGACAAAAAGCTGAAAATGTTTTATAAAAGTAGAGTTTATAACTGAGCTGTTATTGCAGAGGCTAAGCTATTGCTTAGAATATTACTTGAATGTTCTATTACTTAAAATGGCCTAAATAATTGATGTATTAGAAAATATGTAAGAACAAGTAGTAAACATAGTCTCAGGATACTTTCATTCAGGATAATTTAATGCTATGTAAGTCAATGGGACTCTATTAGGTTTATACGCTAGGAATTTATCATATTTGCATATTGTTGACATATGACAATACATTTTTCAGCATATTAGAATAAAAAACTCATCAAATGTGAATTAAATGTTAAATAAATAAATTAATAATTCCCCAGATCATGAGTTAAATTGTTTACTTGGTTAAAATTCTGAATAAATGTCAACCTTCAGATGTGACACAGTGATGCTCAGGTGTCATATGACCATGAACAAACAGGATATCCTGGTCATGTGACCTCATCCTTCCAAAATAAAACCCCCCTTTCACTCCTAACTGTAAAAACATACATGACATATAAATGACATACTCCTCTATACTATAGAGGGTCAAGTGTTTGCCGACTGTATTTGTGAATCAAACGACAAAAATAAAATATTCCTCAATGTTTGAAGTGAGTGTTCCTTCACTACTTCAGCCAGCTTGACATTAATGTACTGACCCCTCATTAACCCGTCTCTCTTTGTTTCCAGCTGAATATGAACAGTGCTCCAACCTTCATGCATTTCCCAGCTAAAGGGAAGCCAAAGAGGGCCGATACCTTTGACCTGCAGAGGATCGGGTTTGCTTCCGAGCAGCTGGCCAAGTGGATCGCTGACCGCACCGATGTCCAGGTCTACACACATTTAATACAAGATAAGAAAGTTAAAACCACTGCTGGATTGAAAAGAAAAATACACTTTAAAGCAGTGATATTCAGCAGGGGGTCCCTGGAGGTACTGCAGGGGGTACTCCAAATGAAAGACCTGATTGAGACCTGATGGATAAATTCCTAATTACTAATCATACAATTACTACTACTTTTACTACTACTACTACTACTAATTATTATAATAAAAAGAGAATTTTAAGTGGGGGTCCCTGGGCTAAAAAACGTTGAAGACCCCTGCTTTAAAGTGTTGAGTTTAACATAAAAACTGTCAATTAACTCAAAAAGAATGATTTATAATTGACTAATAACAAGGGTTTGATAGGAGTGGAACTATATTCCTAAAACACTGAAAGGTTGATATTTAACAGAAGGATGTAATAACCACACTGTTTTAAATCATTATACAACCATAATCTTCATTAATATGTGGTTGACCTGTTTTACTGTTACAAACAAACCCCTTTCAAATAAGGCTGTGCAATTAATTGAATTTTAATCACAATTTGTGGAACTAAAAAATCCTTTAAATGACTGATTTAAATATTGACAAAAATCATCATGATACTGATTTTTCTAGAATGGAGCAGCTCTACTTCCAGGTGGTCTGGGTTAATTCTCCTCCTGTTATTCTTTCTTGGTTTTCAAACCTGGTTTTGTGTGAAATGTCAATGCTGTTTTCTGCTGTTGTTCTGTTTATTGTTGTCCTGAATAAACTTCATCCATTCATTCATTCAATTAATCCATCAATCAAAGCGTTCCCACACTATTTTTCTTTCCCTCCTCCTCCAGATCCGTGTGTTCCGTCCTCCTAATTATTCAGGAACTATAGCTCTGGCTCTGTTGGTTTCTCTGGTTGGAGGACTGCTGTATCTGAGGAGGAACAACCTGGAGTTCATCTACAACAAGACTGGATGGGCCATGGCTGCACTGGTAACACACACACACACACATACACACGCAGACAGAGACACACACACACACACAGACACAGATACACACACACATACACACACAGACAGAGACACACACACACCCTCAGACGTGCTGTCAGTGATTCCTCTCTCTGTGTTCAGTGTGTAGTTTTTGCGATGACATCTGGTCAGATGTGGAACCACATCAGAGGTCCTCCCTATGCCCACAAAAACCCCCAGAACGGACAAGTGGTGAGACACCGTTTTATTCTCTCATTCATGGAGGTATCTAGATGTTCTCTGTTCTTCGATCATTTTACCCTCCCTTGTTCTTGCTGTCCTCTTACTTCTTTTCTCACTTCCTATATTAATTGATGCTGTGTATTTTCAGGAAAATCAATGTTTGAAGGTTAAGATGAATGGTTTATGTATGGAGAGTAAGGATGATCAGTGATTAGAACATCTGTAAAGCTGCTGGTCCTCAGTAAAACACTCTAGTATTTCCTGCACTGGACAGTGTGTTATGTTAGTTATGCTTAGACACAGTTTTTCTGATCATCATATAAGTTTGTTCACTCAAGTTTGAAATTAAACTAAATATCTGACGAAAAACTAAGAAAAAGTTTATTTGTAGAACTCAAAATACTACAACCCATGTGGCCAGTAGGCAGTGATGCTAACTAGTAGCATCTACTTGTTAATAGCAGTGATGCTAACTAGTAGCAGCTACTGATTAGTAGGCACCTACTTGTTAATAGCAGTGATGCTAACTAGTAGCAGCTACTGGTTAGTAGGCACCTACTTGTTAATAGCAGTGATGCTAACTAGTAGCATATACTGGTTAATAGCAGTGATGCTAACTAGTAGCAGCTACTGGTTAGTAGGCACCTACTTGTTAATAGCAGTGATGCTAATTAGTAGCAGCTACTGATTAGTAGGCACCTACTTGTTAGGAGCAGTGATGCTAACTAGTAGCAGCTACTGGTTAATAGACAGTGATACTAAGGTTTCAGATGCAGCCAGATATACAGAACAGTGAGATTGTTGAAGGTCAAATTATTTCAGCTCTTGTAGAGAGTGCAAGTTGATATCCTCAGGAACTCTAAAAATAAAAGAATAGACACCAAGTCAAGAAAAAAAGCAAACGTAACCTCACTCATACCCCTTTCCTTCTGTGATCTCTTACTATCCTTTTCTTAGCCGTTCTATTTGTCAGACTCTGTTGGTTCTTTGTCATTTTTCGGTCTGTTTGACAACAAATTGGATAGAGCCTCATCCCCTGGAACTCTACTAAGGCTCTCAGGATTCTATTTTCTTATTATTTCCACTTCTCTCCATTCCCTTCATTTTCACACCTTCTTCAAAACCACCTTTGTTCTTGCCGGGACGAGCATCAACAATACTGTTGGGCTCATAGAAGAACATCCGGCTAAATATCTGATATCTGAATATCTCACAATTTATAATAAATAAAAAAATAATAATTTACAACTCCAACTCTGTTATTGGCAGTTGTTAACCCTCTTTTGATGGAATATTACTTAGACATGGTAAAAAAAATGGTTTGAATTGTTGAATTGAAAAAATGGTTGTCTCAGGATAGAAAAAAAACACTCATAATATCAAAATTGAATAAATGTAATAATAATAATAATAATAATAAAGTTTACCTAACCTAGATAGTGAGTTCAAATTTTAATTTGGAATTTTCCAAAATTGTGAATAACAGACAACCTTCGGTTGTGAGACAGTGATGCTCACATGTCAAATGTTCAACAGCAATAGGGATATCATGGTCATGTGACCTCATAAATTATATGTCCTTTAAAATAAAAGCTCCCTTTTCACACCTAACTGTAACAACATAGATTGTATATCACAACTTTTTAGAAAAATGAATTGTTACCATATAGGAACACTATAGAGGGTTAATCTCACATTTATTTAGAGCAGTGCAGCATTCAAGTCAAAATGTGATGTTAGTGGTGAATCCCACCCTCACTTTAAATGTAGACCAGTTTTACCCTATGATTTTGACATTTAGCACAATCGTTTTTTTTTTTTTTATTTTCACCAATTTTCAAAATATCCTTTATGAATATCCTTTGTCTATTTTGTTGTACTTATTCTCTTTTTCTTTCTATTTTCTGTTCATTCTTGCATTGCTTTCCTCCCTCAAACACTGTAATTGTCTCCATAAGGAAAACGTGCTGCTAGTTTTAAACACTTGGAACTTGCTTTTCTTTCTGAAGCCTCTGCGTCTAACCCTCTTCTTCTCTCCTTTGCCTGAACCAGGCAGAGTGATGACAGTAATATTAGAGCTTTGATATAATCAAGTGTTGAAACAGCATTTTATGTGAAGAGAAAGATAATTCCCTATTTGGAGGGAGCAATAGCCATAGGCATCAACCTGATTCAGAGGTGATCAGACCATTAAATATTTATTCCTGAGCATGCAGAAAACTGTGCTGCCAGTCACATGGTGGAGGGCCCATTGTTTGCACCCATTGAATTTGGGAAAACTAGTTTATTCTGCCAGTTTGGGATTCATGGTTTGGGATTTGAGCAAAGCACAAAGGCAGCTTCTGAAACTAGTGAATAGAATGGCTTGAAATATACCGGGTGAGGTCCAAAGTTTTCCACACTACTTCAGACAATTTTGTCTTTATGTCTGTGGAAAAGAAGACTTTTAGCTGCATGCTGTGTTCCTAATGAAAGTCGCTGCCACCCCTGTCCACCTTGGATTTACTGTCTAGATTTGACATGAGCGATAAAATTCACACTGACACAGAGTCATGATTTAAAATAATAAAAGAACACACTACACCACTTTCATCTCCTCTGGTTTTAGTCATTTCAGTGTACAACCTTCTTGCATATTGCTAAAAACAACAAAAGGCAAAATCCTTTCTTTTTTCTTGTGTTATGTCTTGTTTGAATATTTGTCCTGATACAAAATGGAAAGTGGGAGATGACATGGAAATGTAGGGCAAAAATAAGCTTATACCATGACAGTTACTATCTGAATGATATAATGTTCACCTTTGGAAGACAATATATAGCAGAAGCATCTACAGAGCATGTTTTAGCCTCCTGTTCACTACCTTCATCATCCCTCCAGTTCTCTCCATAAATCTCTGAATCCAACAGTGAACAGCTTGAACTGGAAGGACGATATGACAGAGATACTTCTTATCTGTCTCCTCATTCTATCCTATTTTTGTGTTATTTCCCTCTCTCTCTCTCTCTCTCTCTCTCTCTCTCTCTCTCTCTCTCTCTCTCTCTCTCTCTCTCTCTCTCTCTCTCTCTCTCTCTCTCGCTCAATTTACACACACACACATACACACATATATACACACAATGAGATACAGATCCATATTAAGAATATGCACACATTAAGACTAGTACATGTGTAACACACCTACTTAAAATGTCAGTTGTTAATGATGTCATTTATTAGAGGTCATTTATTGCACATCTCCATGCAAACATTTCTGTTGTAACCCTCTATTGCATGAAATATAACTTGGTAGACATGGTAAAAATAGATAGATATAGATGAAATATATGTGCCAATAAAGTTGATGTCAATGTCAATGGGACTCCATTAGGTTGGATATACTAGTATTTTTTTATATATTTGCATATTGTTAACATGTGGAAACAAATATATTTTAACATATTCAAAAAAACTTAATTGAATGTAATAATAATAATAATAAAGTTTATTTACCCCAGATAGTAAGCTGCTGTGGATCTATTCAGCCTGGGATGGCATCAGCTCATTACCAGCAGATGGAACCTCACATTTATTCCTCTCCAAAAACAATAAGAAAATACAAATTGAAGAAGAAAGAAGTCACTTAATTTTACTGATGGACATTAATTCGTTATTTCAACCACTTTTAAATGGCTTTAATTGACTTTTGTGTAAGTAAACAAAACTGTCCTTGTGTAATGCATGAATGTAATGCAAAATTGAAGTGCATACACATTCAGAAGTTAATGAGATTTTAAAGCATCACTTTTGTCCCTCAAATTGACAACTATATTTGTTCTAATGAAGGCCCTCTGCTGTTCTGGATAAAACACTCAACCTGCTCCCAGATCTGCTTAGAACTACATGAAATCCACAATGTGCTGCAGTACAATTTCTCTTTTAACTATACATGATCATATCTCACTATAACTCTCATTCAAAATGAATTATTATTTTAGCCCACCTGGAATACCATATAGATGGAACAACTATTCACTTTATTTGTATAGCCCAATTTTACAACACAGTTGTCTCAAAGTGCTTCACAAAATCCAGTCCAAAGTGACCCAGACATCCCCCGTCCTTAGACCCTCCTTCTCAACAAGGAAAAACTCCAAAACCCAGTGAAAGAAGAAACCTGGGGGAGAACCACAGTGAAGGAGAGATCCACTCTCATGGACGGACAGGCTATAGATGAAACAGGACTGACAGACATCCATCTGATGATGATGGATTAGTCTGGAACGATGTTTCAGTCTGTAGAGATGCTGTAGGGTGGGGGCAGAAGGGTGGGTCCAACCAGGCAGGTGAAGGAGTAGGTTCATCAGGGGCCTCCATGAGTCGCATCAGGAGTCGTCATCATTGGGCCTCGTGTGGTTGAACTGAAACAGTAGCCATTCCCCCGAAGGGAAGTGGGGAGAGGGACTCCGGGTGAATAGTGATGTAAAGACCAAGTATAAACTAGATACTGTTTATTAATGACAGTGGTACATGGTACCAGAAAGAGATGATAGGGCTCAGTGACTGTACTTCCCCCAGCATTCTCACTCCTAGGGCAGCTTAGACTGAACTGTGGGTTGAAGTCTACCTTTAGCTACCCTGACCATAGGCCTTTTGGAACAGGAATGTTTTCAGTCTAACCTTAAATGCACAGACTGTGTCGGCATCTTTAATAATAGTTGGTTCCATAAAACAGGGGCTTGGTAACTAAAGGCTCGAGCTCCTACTGTACTTTTATGGACCTGTGGAACTACCAGTAGACCTGCATTCTGAGAGAGAAGTGTTCTGATTGAATGGTACGGGACCAGAGCATCTTTAAGATAAGAGGGGCCCATACCATTAATGGTTTTATAAGTTAGAAGTAAGATTTTAAATTTAATTCTGAACTCAACAGGAAGCCAATGAAGGGCTTGGAGTATGGGGCTGATGTGCTCTCTTCAATTAGTTCCTGTTAGTAAAGAAGCCGCTGCGTTTTGAACCAGCTGAAAACTTCTTAGGGAACTTTTAGGACATGCTACAAGTAGGGAGTTACAGTAATCTAGTCTAGATGTAACAAAAACATGGATTAGTTTTTCAGCATAATTTTAGACAGGATATTTCTAATTGTGGCTATGTTACGCAGGTGAAAGAAGGCTGTTCTACAGGCTTGATTAATATGAGCTTTGAATGATAAGTCTGGCTCAAATAAAACTCCTAGGTTTTTAACTGTGGTGCTGGAGGCTATCCTCACATTATCCAGAGTGACTATCTGCTCAGATAGGGACTTTTACTTTTACTTATTTAGGGCCTAATCTAATAACTTCTGTTTTATCAGGGTTGAGTAACAGATAATTAACGGACATCCAGGTCTTTATGTCTCTAAGTTTATGTACTAGCCTGATCTGATTGGGTTTAATTGATAAGTATAGCTGTTTGTCATCTGCGTAGCAATGAAAATTAATGCCATGTTTTCTAATAATATTACCCAAGGGCAGCATATATAGAGTAAACAAAATGGGCCCAAGTACCAACCCTTGTGGGACACCATAAGTGACTCTTGTGTATGATGATGATTGCTGGTTAACGCTAACAAACTGGAACCTATTAGATAAATATGATTTAAACCAGGAGAGGGTGGATCCTCTAATGCCTATGTCCCGTTCCAATCTCTGCAGTAAGATGCTATGGTCGATTGTGTCAAACGCAGCACTTAGATCCAGCAGGACCAGAACTATAAACATGTCCAACTGAATCTGGATTTGGCCTCTCAGTCTCAGTAAAACCTGTCAGAGGGGCATCTCGTTAGAATCAACATATTATCCTATGCACTTTAATTTGCCAACATTTGCTGTTTGTAACTACAGTATCTTCTCTTCTTAAGAACGTCTTTGTGCACCATAACCAAGGACAAACACTATTTTTGTCAAGATTTATGAATTAACTACCCTCATATATTCTGATTCATTATTACCAGCCTCACTGCCACTCCAAATAGCACTTTTTATTGTGAATGGTAAATCACTTATGCAGTCCCACTATTTCACATTACTGTTATTATGGAAATTTAAAGACCAAACTGAATTATTTTTCGGTTCTGTTGTGCTGCTGCATTATTTCCATTCAGACTAATTTTTCCCAGTATTCCATCAGTCTAGGCTGCTCTAAGCAGGTCAGCTTTAATTTCACCAGTTGTCCCTTTCCTTCATTGTGTCTAACAGGAAAAAAAACTTACACATGGCAGTGGCTAAATGGGTGCTTGTTAAATTTGGTTTTGTAAACACAATCTTTATTATTGGTGGCCTTTTATTTTTGAAAAAGGAAGCAATACATGCATCTTTTTTCCCTCCAGTTGAATCACAGCTGAGCTCTAGTGTCCACACTTTAAGCAGCAGCTGTTAACTTGTTTACAGATTCAGTATGATCCTACTGTCATTCCTCCCTCTATCAGGCCTTTCTCTCTTCCTAGATCACCTGTCCTGATCGGGTTAGGGTTAGGGTCACTTACAGACAGCTACCTTCTGTTTTTATACATGAAGGCCATATTTCCATCCGTCCCTCTTCATTGCTGTTACTCTTTCTTCTCTCTGTTCTTTCTGGTTTGTTGACTTTTCATTTATCCTCCTTCCTGTCTGAGTGCCTCCTGACCTTTAACCAAACAAAACACACACACACTCACACAAATACATGGTCCAGGATAGAAAGGATAAATATAGATCCGTAAAGGTTATCTGCCCTACAGCTATTAACAGATACCACTACAGTGGTTTGGTTTTGGAGAGAGCAAATGTTCATATTGAAATAACTTGCCATCAAGCCAATTACTACATTATATTAACCCTATATCGCATGAAATATTACTTAGACATGGTACAAACCGTGTTGAATGTTTTTATTTGTTTATCAGTCTACCTCTCAAAATTGACATGAAGTATATCTCCAAAACGGAATGATCTTGGGTTTAAAATAAAGCTAACACCTGTGGGATAGTTGTATCAGTGACAGAATCAATTTAAAATGTACAAGTGATAAAGTACATCCAGGTAGAATAAAGCAAAAAAATCTGATCAGTAATTACATCAAATGTCAGAATTACAAGGTGAACCAGACCAGTTTTACAGATGTTTTAGTCCAGGTGTCCAAATATGGCCCAAATAATAGCTATATTAAAAAACATGTAATAAACATGTAATAAATAGTTGTAAACATAGTCTCAGGATAGTTACAACTATGTAAGTCAATGGGACTCCATTAGGTTGTTTACACTAAGAATTTTCCGTATTTGCATATTGTTGACATATGGCAAAAAACCCAACTTTTTTTAGTGTATTAGAATAAAAAAAACATATCAAAAATAATTTGATGAAAAATAAATAAATAAAAATAAATAGAAAAACAACCTTTGCTTGTGAGACGGTGATGCTCAAGTGTCAAATATCCATGAGCAAACAGGATATCCTGGTCATGTGACCTCATCCTTCCAAAATAAAAGTCCCCTTTTCACATCTAACCTCAAAAACATAGATTTTATATTACAGCATTTTAGAAAAATTAAGATAAAGTAATTGTTACCATGGTAACACTCTACAATAGAGGATTTATACCTGTTTCTATCCATGTAGGTTTTATGACATTTAACCTACTAGGATATGAGACACTGAGAAAATCAATCTTATTAAGTTTGTTCTTGAATGTGTTGATGAGAACATCCCAAAATATGAGGATCAGACCAGAATCTGAGTGTTTGAATAGGTGAGATAGAGAGTGAGTTGTAGAGCTTGTTGAGTTAGTTGTTCCATTCATCTCCTTCTACTTCCAGATGGATGTCACACACTTCCTCACAGACAAATTCACTCTAAACCCTCCCATTCACACATGCATTCACCTGCTAGGTTTCAGTATACATATGCATAGCTACATACACTGAAACACACACTTTCACTGCACACTAATGAATTAAACTCCTGTGTTCTAATCCATCAGATTAATTGGAGGTGCCTGGCCATGGATGGAGAAATTTTTCATCCTCTAAGTGCTGCTCCTGCTTTTAGCTTTAGCTTTAATCTGCAGTTTCTGTTTATGTTGATGAGGTAACATGCAGAGAGCAGTGTATTAAAACATAGCGTGAGGTTTGTATAGTTTTAGTAATGGAAGGAAAAGACCACCCTCACTTATGGGGGAAGTTGTGTCCCATTAATCTGTGCTCTCCAAGCTTTCGGTAGTGTTGTTTGTAACATTTTTTTCTCTATCTCATCTTCTCCTAGTGAAATCACAGCACCAAGCTTGTACTTGTGTTGGTGTCTATAAGGTTATAGTTGGTGCTGCTGTTGACTATGTGTATGTACCTCATAAAATAACTCAGTGCATGTATGAGCTTAGATTAGAGTAGTAAAGACAATCATTTTAATTAACACTAGACAAGCCAGCGTGTGTCCTAGGGGAGTACAACATGGCATTCGGGAAACAGAAAACACAATAAGTACATATTAAACTTTGTTTATTTTACCAGGTCGGTCCCATTGAGGTACAAAGGCGTTTCTCTCTGTGATTCTGGTAAATTTCCAATCGGCACATTTCCTCTGAGCCGAGCTTGCAGCCGTCCCAAGCTCTGTAATGTCTGAGTGTTAGCCCAGCACAAACCTTCATAGCTAGCAGTTTCTCCAGAACCAAAAGAACTACCAACTCCTTCTGAACTTTGGGATAAACCACCAGCACCAAAACAGCAGAAATGCTGTTATCATGAATACAATCATGTCTTCTACATCCTTGATGGAAGGAACCCTCCATTGCTCCATTGTGTACAGTCCAGGCCAAAAGTTTGGACACACCTTCTCATCAATATGTTTTCTTTATTTTCATGACTATTTCCATTGTAGATTCTCACTGAAGGCATCAGAAGTATGAATGAACACATGTTTTGTACACTCTTGATGAACTAATGGTGAATGGTGGTTTTCACTTCATAGTTGTGCCTTATCAGGGTTAATTAGTGGAATTTCTTGCTTTATCAATCAGATCAAAGGATGTCTATTTAGAAGAAACTAGAATATAAAACATGTTTTCAGTTATTTCACCTTTAGTTTTGATACCTGAGTGAGAATCTAGTGAGAATCTACTATGGAAATAGTCATGAAAATAAAGAAAACACATTGATGAGAAGGTGTGTCCAAACTTTTGGCCTGGACGGATGCAAATGTTCCTGTCAGACTGGCTGCTCCTCTGCCCAGTTTTCCTGTCCAGAAAATATTTTAAATTCTGAATTCAGATCTATTGTTGTTGTTGAGAGAAAAGCAGAGAGAAGCTTTGGTGGATCAGAGCAGAGCAGACAGTTAGTGTTAAGGAGGAGGAAGCTGGAGAAAAAAAGCCTCCGCCTTCATTGAGAGTAGGAAGAAAATAATCTCTGCTTGTGTTTCTCCACATTGATTTACTGTCAATGGTTGTTTTGCCTTTACCCAGCCAGGAATTTAACATTTTACCATCCTGATGATTTTATTTTTCCTATTCTGCTTTTGATTTGAATTTCCTCATGACTCCACTGGGTTTTGCTTGAGTGTTCCTTGTAGTTATTGCAAATGAAAGAAGAAATCTCTCATCAACTTCCCAACAAATTGCAGTGCTCCAGAACAAAACTTCTTTCGTTGTGGTAATGATGAAGCCTTGGTTAGTTTGTCAATAAGGACAATATTACGATAAGAAAAGCCAGCTATTGAAGAAAATGATGTTTGTGCGGAAAACAAAAGCCTTTTGTCATCTTTATCTCCTTTCATGGGAAAAAATTCTTATTTTTTCTCCACTGAAGCAAGAAAAAGCTTCCCCCCCTTTTATTCCCCTTCCTTTGTCATGTTCTATAGATCTTTCAGCCCTCATTCCTGTCTGATAGGAACACAGAAATGAACACTGGGGCAGTCAAGTGGAAAAATGAGAGTTCCATATGTAAAAGTGAGTCTACAGTTCATCCAGAAAGTATTCACAGCACTTCACTTTTTCCACATTTTGTTATGTTACAGCCTTATTCCAAAATGGATTCAATTAATTTTTTCCTCAAAATTCTACACACAACACCCCATAATGACAATGTGAAAAAAGCTTTTTGCTAATTTATTAAAAATAAAAAACTAATAAACCACATATACATAAGTATTCATAGCCTTTGCTCAATACTTTGTTGATGCACCTTTGGCAGCAATTACAGCCTCAAGTCTTGTTGAATATGATGCCACCAGCTTGCCCACACCTATCTTTGGGCAGTTTTGTTCATTCCTCTTATGAATGAGTATGAGTTTTGGATGACGACCAGAGGCAGTATTTAACGCTAGATGTTATCACACACACTCAGGTCAAATAGTTTAGTTCATTTATTTGCATCATAGATAGCAAGTAGCAGAAAATTGAAAACTAAAATTCAAGTGCCACTCCTATGCCATCTGAGGTCCAACACCTACACATTTCACTCACTTCACTAACGCCATCGCCAGAAAAATAAGCAACTGTAGTACAGTGTTTAACATACTGAAGGGTTATTGTAGTACATATATTAGGGGTGGCACGGTTCACAAAAATCACGGTTCGGTTCGTACCACGGTTTTAGGGTCACGGTTTTCAGTTCAGTACGGTTCTTATTTGTTTCTTTTAGAATATGACACATTCACCTTGTTTTGGGTGTAAGGGAAACATGAGGTTGCATGAGGACATGCCAGAGGCGCGTATACCGTAAATTCCGGACTATACGCTGCTAATTTTTCGCTACACTTTAAACACTGCAGCTTATACTACGGTGGCTTATTAAAAACATCAACCAAGAAATTATTATAAAGAGCGAATGGAGTAAAGGTTTTTTATTAGTAGGCGGGGCCTAAATGCGCTACTCCCTGGTCTTTATGAATGGATTTGCTGGCAGATGGACACATTCATTCAAACAAAAATCATTCAGTGAAAAGAAGAAGAAAACATGAACAGGATTAAATATATATAAATATATATATATATATATATATATATATATATATATATATATATATATATATATATATATATATATATATATATATATATACTGTATATGTTTCAAAAATAACATAAGCTAACAATAAACTTTGAAGGGAATAAAATATATAAAATAGTGGTGTGTGGCGGCACCGTGTGTTGCGGCGGCACCGTGAACAGCTCCACCTGCAGCAACATTCCTACGGTGACCAGGTGGAGCTTCTCGCTGTGCACTTCCCACACACTGATTCCTGGCATTTGTAACACGTGACCAGCGTTTTATTTTGTCTGCGGTGCATGTTTTTTTGGCACTGCCTCCTACACGACGGTTACAGCTGCTGCGGCTTCCTGTGCTCTGACGCCTTGAGAAGCATCAGCTCCGCTCGCAGTTCCTTTACCAAACTCAGGATAAAGGTGCGTCTCAGGATGGTTAGTTAGTTAGTTTTAGCATTTAGCTAGCTAGTTTCTCACGTCTCTAACCTGTCTCTGTCTCTACCTGTCTACTCTACCTGTCCCTGTCTCTCTCCCTGTCTCTCTCTCTGTCTATCTCTCTCTAACTCTCGCTATATATCTGTCTGTCCGTCTATCCTTTCTCTGTCTCTCTTTGTAGGTATGTAATTCATTTGTTTATGTTACTAAGTGTATTAAATAAAAAGTGTTTAAAATCTCACCTGTAATATCTTTCTGGGTAAATATCTGAACAAAGCTTAAGAAGAATAACAGTGTTTTATTTTTTAAAATCCAAGAATTGGATGTGAATTTGAAGGAGCCTGCACCTGCGGCTTAAAATCTGACTTGTAAAATTACTAAATTGATTTTCTTTCTTAAATTTGAGCATGCTGCTTTTAATCAGGTGTGCCCTGTAGTCCGGAATTTACGGTACAATGAGTATGTGGCACTGTTCATAAAAAAACAAAAAACGAAATCGTTTGCTTGTCACGGTTCAATGCCTGTGCGTACTGTACGGTTTCGGTTTCAGTTCGAATCTGTGCCACTCCTAATATGTATGGTGGATGATGTTTTACTACCTAGAATCTCAGGAATTCAGGTGCATCCTGCCCTCTGACCTTTGCATTATTGACTGTTGAACTAACCGACTAATGTTTAGTTGAAAAGAAGCTGCTGGACACAGTGAAACCAACTGTCATGTACATCTCTTCCTTTAGGTTAAAGTCATGTAGAACAGAGTTGAGTTCATCCACAGGATGTTTTACAATAAAAACAGAAGAGTCAAGATTACAGATATAAATCTGGGGTTTCTGATCATGTATAGAAGTCTTCTTTAGAAGGTGAATTCACAGAAGACAGGATAAAATTCAAGTGGAGTGGTGAAGCCTTTTTTTCCATCCACCAGGACCATCTCTAGGAGCCTGAATTCAACCTCACAACCTTTACTGAAATCCACTTCAGTCTAATTGCTCCAGAGGTTCGAAGGTCACCAGAGGCAGGTCCATAAGGGAACCTTCAGTCTGTAAAAAAACAAAAGACACAAGACATCACAGCTGGAATTGCTGCCACATTAGACCTTCAGGATAGAGGAACAGAGCTTCTCTTTTGATGATCACATGATCCCAATACCCATAGTGAAGATGTTCTGGCCTTAGATGCCTGATGTGCTGCCCCAAAAAACAAGGTCCATGTTTGCCTTTGATTGGACAATCACTGCGTTCCACAGATGTAGGGGCATCATTTTAGGTTCTAAAGCCAGTTTCTTATTTTGGATTGTTCAGGATGGATCTGACTATATTTACTTTTTCTGTAACTTTGTGAACCATGAAAATATTTGTCACAGTAGGTTATAATTTATCTTTTTGTGGTGACATTTCCATTAAACATCTTCTCAAACCTTCTCTTCTTGTTAGACCCCTCATTTCCTCAGTTTGTTTTCTTCTTTCTTCCATTTGGGCTGAGGATGTGACTTTTGGTTGATATTAAACTGATATGTCGGTTTCTCTGTTTCCAACAGAGTTACATCCATGGAAGCAGTCAGGCTCAGTTTGTGGCTGAGTCTCACATCATCCTCCTCCTGAGTATCCTTTCATCTGTGTGTGTGTGTGTGTGTGTGTGTGTGTGTGTGTGTGTGTGTGTGTGTGTGTGTGTGTGTGTGTGTGTTGCATGTGAGTAATTTAACACCAACATGTACACCAACTTGTCTTGGCTTTAATTTCTCTCCCCATGATTGCAGCTCCACTTACACACAACACTTTTTTCTATGTGTGAAACCACACGTACGATTGTCTGTTATATTACATATTATATATATTTATTTTGTCCACATGAAAAGCTTCTGTGTGCCGTCTCCATATGGAGGCAGACAATACATAGCCAGGAGATTATTCTGTTTAACTTCACTTCTTTGTCCCTAATTCAACCCTAATGGTAGGTTGTGTGTTTGTGCCTTTACTGGTGTACCTGTTTGTCTACTTTGTCAACTTGCCCTGCTGATGTTGGATGGTGTAGGTAATGATACCGTTGATTCACTATGGGAAATGACACACCTGCTACCGTACAACATTTTTGTCCATGCTCACATTGTTGACTTATTTATTTTTTTCATTACATTACATTTAATGAAACACAGAAATGTACAGCTGCTGAAATGAAACAGTCAGTGACATATCATAACTCTTAGAAAGAGAGCTAAAAAATGAAAAACATGCTATTAACAAATTTTATATTCTAGGTAGATTATATATTTAAAATTAAATTCAAAATTAAATTCTTTTTCGGTTACACCATTTGACATTTTATATCAATAAAATGCACAAAATGTACAGAGACCTGGTTAATGCTTCTTAAAGCTGTATTATACAAGTTTTTGACTTTCTTATCTTGCCAAACATTATGTGTCACTGACCCAGACACATCTACTCTAGTCAGTACAGGTGGTGTCCACACATTTCATGATGATATTCATAGATGCAGTTTAACACAGTTACCATAGACCATAGCATAATCAATACCATTATATTAATATCTTTACCACTGGATTGTATAGGGTCTGGTAAGGCTACGAAGACTTGGAATACCTCATTTGAAAGGTGAAACTTTGAGGATTCATTCACATTTAAGATAAATTGATCGTGACATCACAAGACACCAATGTGCATTTAAACAGAGATAACTGCAGCTATATAAGGGTCAGTGACAAATAATGTTTGGTAAGAACAGAAACTCAAAACCTTTTTAAATTACAGTTTTAGAAGCATTCATCAGGTCTCTATAAATGTAAATTGTGTGTTCATGTTTTTTAATTCTTTAAAACCTTTTTAAGAGGCTATCTGGTACCACGTTTTTAGGGTTACACCACATCACATTTTAACCTACAGGTCCATTTTAAACGCCAGGTTTTTCCTCAAACGCCTGACCTCATCTCATCTTCTATACCCGCTTATTCCTCATTAGGGTCACATGGTCTGCTGGAGCCCATCCCAGTGCATTACGGCGAGACGCAGGGATACACCCCAGATGGTCGGCAGCCAATCGTGGGGCACACACCATTCACTCACACATTCACACCTATGGGCAATTTAGAGTCTCCAATTAACCTCAGCATGTGTTTGGACTGTGGGAGGAAGCTGGTTAACCTGGAGAAAACCCAGCAGACACAGAGAGAACATGAAACTCCACACAGAAAGGTCCCAGACCCAAGGAGGTCTGGGATCCTGACCACATCACTGTTGTGCTCAAATGGCATTAAAGAACATGATTAATTAGCGATTACCAGGGCTCTGGTGCAAAGAAAAACTAAAAAGGAAAAGTAGAAGTAGCTTCAAAATGTTTAACTACAGTACTGTAATCTGACTTTTGAAATAATTAAATTATATGGTAGTTGTACTGGTTTAATAAAATACTTTGAGTAAGATGTTTGTCAGAAAGGAATTTCCTGTCCAAATGCCTGATCTATTAACTGATGGAAACAAATAAACATGCCAGCTGTTATTTTGTTATTTTTGGTAGATTTAGTTATGTCCATAATCAAAACAGATTAATATCTCTATGAATTTATCCTCAAACAACTCTGCTGCACCACCCAACTTTATAAAGATAATCTCCATTTTAAAGTGTATTAGTCTTTATTTTGAAGACTTACATCTCATGTCATGAACTCCAAAGTACAACGTAACAGCGCCGGACTCTCAGTAATTTAAGATAACGGTTATTTAAGCTAACAGTTATTTAAGCTAACGTGATGAATAGAGAAGGCACTGGCATTAATCCGAATTTATCATGATTTAAGATCCAATTTACCGCATCAAATTCAGCCACCTTCTCTTCTCTTTTTCCTCCACAGGAGTAAGGAGATATTTTTTATAATTATTTTATTTCTTTTTTATTACGTCATTTCGGTTAGTATAAAGGGACACAGCCACGCAGCCATAACTTCTCTCTTAGTGGGAGGATGGGGTTCTTTTCCTCAGCCAGATGCCCAAAGCCCAGGTTTGAGCTTTCAACTCTGCAGACCTCTTGTTTTTATGTAATGAAAAAAATAGATAATCTTGTTAAATATTGTACTTGATCTCATCAATGTTGTGAACAAGGTAGTGGATATGCCAGCACAGAGAAAGTCAGGAAAAGCCTCCACCCTCTGGTAGCCACTAGGATCCTAAATGAGGTCACTGAGTAAAACAGTTCCATTGCTATGTTTGCAGTGTTTGTCACACCAGCATATCATGTTTTTTTTTTTTTTTTTACCATATCACTGAGAGGATGCTTCAGTTTCTGCATCTTCCCATGTGACAGCCTTTGTTTGTGCTCCCATCAGGTCATCTTCAGCTATGTGGATCAGTATGCAAAGCACACCGAGAAAAGAATCCATAATTAGGTCGTAAGCCACATGAGGCTGCTTTGTGTGATTTCAGAACAGCTCAGGTGTTGAATAGAGCAATGCTGGCTTCTGTAAGACAGAGAAGTTTAAAATATATAATGTTTATATACTGTTAATATACTGTTAATATATGCTGTTTATATACTGTTATATATTTTTGAGTCAAAACATCAGCTATCTATTTATCTATCTATTCACTCACATCTGAGTGAATAGATGAGGAGGAGGGGTTTTTCTTGAATCAGCACAGTATAAAGCAGTCGAAACCACTCTATGAACTCCTCATAATGTTATTGAGAAGTTATTTTCTATAGCAACTTCACCTTCTACACACATTCCAGTCAGGAAACATTCCAGGATGAGTCAGGAAACATTCCAGGATGCATCAAGCAAACATTTCATTTAGGCAGACAATTGATTTGTTTGGAGGAAACCAGGCACCGCTCATCACCAGGCCAATACCATCCCTACAGTGAAGCATGGTGGTGGCAGCATCAAGCTGTGGGGATGTTTTTCAGCAGCAGGAATTGGGAGACCAGTCGGGATAGAGGGAAAGATGAATGCAGCAATGTACAGAGACATCCTGGATGAAAACCTGCTCCAGAGCTCTTGACCTCAGACTGGGGCGACGGTTCATGGATTTGACCAGAGAGTGAGTAGTGCCTGATTTCCTCTAGAAAGGACTCTTAAAAGTCAGACCAAACAGTCAGGTCTTAGTCCTAGACCAGGGACTTTTGATCCTTGGAGTGTAGCCCTTTGAGGTCCGCACCTAGAAAAAAGCAATGGACAAAATTTTTCTTAGCATTTTTTACTCACTTAGGATAACAATAACAACAATCAACTGTTTTTCCAAAATAAAAAAATAAATAAATAAAATTAATAAAAATACTGCTCAAAGACACAGAGCCATCTAGAGAAATTATTTAGCATAGCGCAACTAAACCAAGTGGTAGCAATGGCTCATTCAGGTTGAGTTAAGATCAATGCATTATTCAATGAGATATAGTGATTCAAAGTGTGGTCTTCCAAACGGTTACACAGAACCTTAAAGGGTTAAGGGTCCTTTTAATGTTGCAGGATTACAAAGAAAGCAAACTAATTTTCAAGGACTTTCACATACCAACATAGCAAAAGTCAAAGATCAGACACTTCCTGTCTCCAAAAGATGCAGAAAGTCTTGTCCATGCATGTTTCTTCCAGACTGGATTGCACCAGGCTGCACCAAAAAGTGTGTAAAGCCTCTGCAGCTGATCCAGATGCTGCTGCACGTATATTAACAGGAACTAGAAGAAGGATCATATCTCACCAGTAGACAACATCCTCCTCCTCCTCACCTACCAAGCTCTGAATGGTCAGGTCCATCCTATCTTATTAGAGGTTCTCAGAGTTTCTAAAATCACAATGGTAGCAGAGCCTTCAACTCCCAGAATCCTCTCCTGTGGAACCGTCTTCCTGTTTCAGTCCGGGGGGCAGAAACCCTTCCTACATATAAGATCTGGTTAAAAACTTTACTTTTTGAAGAAGCTTATAGTTAGAGTTGGCCCTGGCTGGACTAGAACAGTGTTCTGCTGCTATAGGTTTAGACTGCTGGAATACTCTGAACTAGTAGTAGTAGTAGTACTAGTAGTAGGAGTAATAAATAGGTTTAGACTGCTGGGACCTCATGAAATACTCAGAAGTAGTAGTACTAGTAGTAGTAGTAGTAGTAGCTGTAATGGATCCTGTCCCCTCATCCTCTACAGTTCAATATATTTCTCTTATTCTATTTAATGTCGGACTCAACTTTTCCTGTTTCCAACACTTCATCTACTGCAGTCTGTCCATCCTGGTAGACATATCCTCCTCTGTTTCTTCCTGGTTTCTTACATTTTGTCTAAGGACAGGAGATGTTGTGTTGTATAAACTGTAAAAACCATTGGGATGAATCTGTGATTTGTGATTTTGGGGTATACAAATTAAATTGACTTGACTTAACTTTCACACAGACAACTGAAATACTTTCATACACAATTAAAATGTTGTGTTACTGAAATGCTCTCACACACGATTGAAACGCTCTTATAAACACTACTTAGATTTCAGTGTAAATTCTGAATTGTTTTCTCCACTGCATTCTTGTTCTACATGTCCCTGAATATGCTGTGGATAAATTGGAGTCAGTTGACTGTACCACTTTAAAATAATCCCATGCTGAAATCACACGTAATATACACACTATCACCAATGAGGCCGATTTTAAATTAATTTTTGCTATGTTTTTAAATGGGGCGACACGGTGGTGCAGGGGTTAGCGCTGTTGCCTCACAGCAAGAAGGTCGCAGGTTCAAGACCTCCTTGGTCCTTGGGTCTGGGACCTTTCTGTGTGGAGTTTGCATGTTCTCTCTGTGTCTGGTGGGTTTTCACCAGGTACTCCAGCTTCCTCCCACAGTCCAAAAGCATGCTGAGGTTAATTAGAGACTTTAAATTACCAGTAGGTGTGAAAGGCGACCATCTGGGGTGTATCCCTGCGCTTGCGTCCTGCGTAATGCGCTTGGATTGGCTCCAGCAGACCCCTGGGACCCTAATGAGGAATAAGCAGGTATAGAAGATGAGATGAGATGTTTTTAAATGTCCACAGGGCCACAGTGAGACCTTGAATCCATTGTCAATAAATAGTTTAAAAACTACCAGTTTGTTGCTTTTGTGTTGTCCTGTGAGTCTTTACCTTTGCTTTTTAGAATGAAACAAACCTATAGAAGTTTCCTAATGATTCATTCAATGCACGTTCTCCTTGACATAAACATCTGTCATGTTTTAACTATAGACTTGTTTTACATTGTAGTTTTATTAGCACTCTAAGGAATCTCAGAGCAAAACATCAGTGTTATGAGCTTTAATGTAGTATTTATTGTAGGTTTCTTAGGGTTATTATTTGTTGTAAGGTATTCCATCCACACCCTACACACATTTGACCAATATTCTTAAATCTGTTTAAGTGCTCCTATGTACATTATATAAAAAGATGATTCCACCCATGTCCAGAAGGCTAAAATCTCTTACTACAGGAATTTTAATTGGTTGAATTTTGTTGCAGTTTGTTCTCAAATATGGAGCTT
Source organism: Lepturacanthus savala (assembly GCA_030544235.1). Classification (NCBI taxonomy): domain Eukaryota; kingdom Metazoa; phylum Chordata; class Actinopteri; order Scombriformes; family Trichiuridae; genus Lepturacanthus; species Lepturacanthus savala. The sequence goes on from CM060466.1 coordinate 35,498,752, forward strand.
TCAAACCTTGTTTTTAATTCTTTTTTTCTTTCAAACAAATAAAATTGCATTAAAAGGAAAAGATTATTAATTGTGTAACATTGCAGATGAACCATCTGTGTACTTTTAGTTGAATACTGTAGTATCTGAGCATCATGAGTCTGGGACAGGTTGTACTTCCACTTCCTCCTCACCTGTATGTGCCGTTTCCTTGACAACCTCAACCCAGATGCTGCCATCACCATGGGGATGGTGCTGCTGAACGAGGCTGCCACCTCCAAGGGAGATGTCGGCAAGAGGAGAAGTAAGTTGTTTTTTTATTCCTTCTTTAAGTTCCAGTTCCCCAATTTTTGAGTGTTGCAGGTGTCAGGAGGTAAAAGTGAGGTGTGTGATTGTATTCATTCTGAGTGTGTCGTTAACTTTCTAGCTACCTGAAAAATGGGATGTCTTTGCAACAGCTAATGTGTTTTGTTATAGTCTCTGGTCTAGGAAGTAGCACTGTCACAGGAGAGGCTGCAGAATTCTGTAAAATTTGCATTTACACAACATGTAAATTCACTTAAAATGTGTGTGTATATATATATATATATATATATAAAACATAAAAGTAAGTCAAGTATGGTGTATGGTGTAGTATGGTGATAGCCTAGCAAGCAATTTTGCACTTAAAAGACATCTAATAGATTTAGACCATATATCATGGAGATAAAGGGATGTTAAATCCTGAGTCCAAACCTCACTGTGTTCAACACTCAGCTATTTGTTCAAAAATTGTAAATCCTTGATACTTAATTATCAATTGTTTTGCATTTTTTGCAATATTTTTCTTGTTTCTTGTTGCCAGCACACAGCCTTTATAGTTCCATATTTATGGCATTGTACATGAACATTAAACATTCTACATTAAACGTATTGAAGTATAATATGACTTGGATCACACTAATGAATAGTCCCTTTATTCAAGCTATAACTTGTAGGAGAGAATATTTACCAAACTGGCTCAAATTCCACACAGAGTAGTTAAAATACTACAGAGGACACCAGACCATCACAGGGAGAAAATACCTGTTTATTTGATGGTTGAAAGTCTCAGGACGAGCATGAAGATTCTCCAAATTTACACTGTAAGGTGTGGTTTATAAAGTATCCTCTGTGTGTGTGTGTGTGTGTGTGTGTGTGTGTGTGTGTGTGTGTGTGTGTGTGTGTGTGTGTGTGTGTGTGTGTGTGTGTGTGTGTGTGTGTGTGTGTGTGTGTGTGTGTGTGTGTGTGTGTGTGTGTGTGACCAGTAAATCTGTTAGGCGATAACCTGGCAGTATTCCATTATTAAGTTTATAGATTTCCCTTTCCCTTCTGTTGTGGAACACCATGACCTGCACATTAGTTGTTATTCAATAGTTTGTTAAGTGTTGGACGAAGGTTATTATAGGACAGGTTAACTTAACATTCTAACACAATTATTTTAAAAAATTGTTCTGTTTTACAATGTTGTAATGGCATTTTAGATGAAAAGGGGGTAGAAAGAGGTTTTAGGGTAAATCTCAATTCCAAGAACTACATCTAATCAATTTCAAGATTATTTTGTCTATAAGTGGGTTACACATAATAATAATCAATAATAATATAGTAAGTAATCATTGGATTACTTACTAGTGGAAAACCAACTAATATTTTCAAAAACTCTTGATACACCAAGACACTTACAAAACAAATCTGGCAAAATGGTTAATTCCATACTGAACATAATAGTTTTTATTGTTTAGTTTTTATTGTCTAACCGTGTTAAGAGTTTTGGAAACGTGACCCAGAATTGACGGTTAATAGCAAAATAAATGTAAGGAAGAAAAAGCCTTTTTTTTAAATGAGATGAATCTACATGATGAATATTTACTAAAATTACATTAAGGGGGCAACTAGTATCCTTCATAATCACTTAAACAGCATTGTCATTGAAGAATCATCTAATAAGTAAACTAAAATAACTAAATGACATGTATTGTCACTCTTTTCTACAAAAGAAATATTCCTTATAAAAGTGTCCACAGTGTGGATAAGAGGGACAAAACCATTAGCTTCAGTGTCTTTTTCGTCTTCTCCAATGTCATTTTTTAGTGCTATGTGAAGCATTAAAATCAATTACCCCTGTAGTTGGATGGCTACAGAACATTCAATGGTTCATAATCTCAGAATTTTACCAGCAGCAATTGAAAAATATTGTTTGGAGAAACAAACTTAATATAAGAAACCTTATTTAACTTCAAATAATTGTGAGTTCAATCTCAACTAGCTCAAGATGATCAACATTGTAAAAGACATTTCTGCCAGCCTCTTATTGTGCTGTGTGGTGATCTTGGTGATGCACACAATCTAAATCTTGATATGAACTATATTGTACAGTATACTGTATGTGTGTAGTTTGGGGAACTTCTTAAAAGTCATTCAATATTAAAGTGGTACTGTCATATGTGTACAGTATTCAGTAATACTGAAAGAGACAGGAAAGTAATGTACATCAATTAATCATTATTGCAGGACCTTCATTAGCTGTCAATTAGTTTGAGCATCCCTGAAAATGAAAAGCACTTGTTTCACTCTACAGTTAATAACTGAGATGACCCTCCCCTGCCCTATAACTGCTTGTGAGTACACACCGATATGCCGAATAAATGATTAACATTGGCATGCAAAGATCTCTTTTTTATATGAGATATTAGGGCTGAATGATTATTTGCATTTGTAGTGATATCGCAGTATGATAAAACATAATTTTCTAACTGCAACGTGTGCGATTACGTGATTACGTGACAGATGAAAAAGTGGAGGACTTACACACTGCCCTCATGGATGTATTATCAGACCTGGATATGGTACTCCCTCTTAGCAGCAGCAGATTTTTCCTAGGGGCCACTGGAGGTGTCCCATGGAACCAAAAAAGCATTTTTCCCATAGACCAGTGATTTTCAACCTAGGGGCCACAGCCCTCAGGTGGGCCAGGTATTGCAGGTGGGCCTGAGTATGTTGTTTTATTCGGAGTATATCTTTTTAAGCAAAGGGTGAGCTTGGTTGTTATTGGCTGTTGATAGAACAGCAATGTCAGAATAACAGCTCGGTCATTGTCATGGTGAGGACAAAGCGCTGACATCTAGTTTGTACTTCTAAAGTCTAGTTTATAACACAGCTGTATGATGTTATATGATAGCTGTATTTTGTTATATATATGACAGCTGTATGGTGTTATATACGACAGCTATATGGTGTTATACATGACAGCTGTAGGGTGTTATATATGACAGCTGTATGGTGCTATATACAGCAGCATATGACAGCTGTATGGTGCTATATATGACAGCTATATGGTGCTATATACGGCAGCATATGACAGTTGTATAGTGTTATGCGACAGCCGTATGGTGTTATATATCACAGCTGTATGTTGCTATATGCCGTATGGTGTTATATATCACAGCTGTATGTTGCTATATGCTGTATGGGGTTATATGACAGTTGTATGGTGCTATACAGCAGCTGTATGGTGTTATACTGTATATGACAGCTGTATGGTGTTATATATGACTGCTGTATGATGTTATATAACATCTGTATGGGGTTACATATGACAGCTGTATGGTGTTATATACAACAGCTGTATGGTGCTATATATGGCAGCATATGACAGCTGTATGGTGCTATAAATGACAGCTTTATAGTGTTATGCGACAGCCGTATGGTGTTATATATCACAGTTGTATTATGTTATATAACATCTGAATGGGGTTATACGACAGTTGTATGATGTTATACTACAGCTGTATGGTGTTATATACGACAGTTGTATGGTGTTATATATGACAGCTGTATGGTGCTATATGACAGCTGTATGGTGTTATATACAACAGTTGTATGGTGTTATATATGACAGCTGTATGGTGCTATACGGCAGCTGTGTGGTGTTATACGACAGCTGTATGGTGTTATAAACAACAGCTGTGTGGTGCTATACGACAGCTGTGTGGTGTTATATATGACAACTGTGTGGTGCTATATGACAGTTGTGTGGTGTTATATACGACAGCTGTGTGGTGTTATATATGACAGCTGTGTGGTGTTATACGACAGCTGTATGGTGCTATATATGACAGCTGTATGGTGCTATATATGGCAGCATATGACAGCTGTATGGTGTTATAAATGACAGCTGAAATGTGTTTATGCGACAGCCGTATGGTGTTATATATCACAGCTGTATGTTGCTATATGCTGTATAGTATTATATATGATAGCTGTATGATATATAACATCTGAATGGGGTTATACGACAGTTGTATGATGTTATACTACAGCTGTATGGTGTTATATACGACAGTTGTATGGTGTTATATATGGGTGATAGCTGTATGATATATAACATCTGTATGGGGTTATATGACAGTTGTATGGTGCTATACAGCAGCTGTATGGTGTTATATATGACAGTTATATGGTGTTATATGACAGCTGTATGATGTTATACTACAGCTGTATGGTGTTATATACGACAGTTGTATGGTGTTGTGTATATATATATATATATATATATATATATATATATATATATATATATATATATATATATATATATATATATGATTGATAGTTGATAAAATATAAAATATTGGGTATACCTGTAAAAATATATTTTACAGTGTAAATTTCAGCAGAGCTGCATGGAAGAGATTTTATTGCACATGCACATCTCTTTCTGAAATCATGTAAAGAAAAACAGCAAACAAATTTGATTTCAATTTGACTATATAAGTTTCGAGATTGTTTGACATGTAAAGTGAAATTGCCACTACAGATGAATTAACTGTCAACCAACAACAACAGCCAACAACCAACCTCAGGTTGGTTTGGTACATTCCTGTGCACTCAGCCTCCCTGTTTCTTCTCTCAAACAAATGTAAAATATACCCTGGCCAAGTATGTACCCTCAGCCCAATAGAACCAGTTTAGAGTGTTTAAAGAGGAAGGAAAACCCCTCCAGTATGAGTGGAATCATTCTGAAGAAAGACAGAATATCTGTCCACATTATAGAATATCTGTCCACATGATAGAATATTTGTCCACTTGACAGAATATCTGGCCACATGACCTGTATTATACACATCCATATTATACACGTTATACACAGATGTAATCTGTTACCAACAATAAAGTCAGGCATACAAACTATTAACATTAACATAAAAGAACAGAGTCTCACTAATAAAAGGTTTGCTGACTTTTTGTTGCTTTCATTCATTTAAGTCTATTTTGGCTAAAACAATCAAACCTGACTAAATGGAAATCATTTTTAATTACATCAAACAATATTGATCAAGTGTCTAATCAGTTTTATTATCCTGTATTAATAAAGTGAAGGAAATCAAATCAAAAACTGTCACAAAGGCTGTAATTGCAATGCAAACATCACAATAAACCATCAAAAATGTGTCTGTTCTTCACAAATTTATTACAAAGGTTTGATGTTAAAATGAATCCTGTTAATTAGCATGTTAAACAATTGGAAGTACATCCTGAAAGTGATGAGCTTTCCTGATTCCAACAGACTCACACCGGTGAAGGTGAAGAGATTATTGATATGACTGATGAAGCTACCTGCAGCCAAATGGCTGCACATTTGTAAATGTCTCATCAAACAAGTAAAATCTCATTTGTGCAGCAGTTAACAGATTCATATTCATGCAGAGTAGCTCCTCCACATTTTGTCTGTCATAAAAATAAAGATACCCTGCTTATTTATTTCTTATGCTCTTTTTCTTTTCCCATTATTCTTTTTACATGAGTTATTTTTTTATTTACTACTCCTCTGCAGATCTACAGTATTATGTTCATTTAATGCCATTTTGTCGGTTTATTTGAGTTGCCTATAGAACGCAGCTTTACTAAATGTTTCCTACCTAGAATTTGTAATGGCTCTTTAGAGCCAGAGAATGATTACATTGAAGGTGTTGAATGACCAAAAGTTGCTCAATTATATTATATAGTTATGTAATTATAGTCATGTTGCTAACATTTGTGAGACACCAAACCATGTGTAAATGTGTCAGGGTTTCAGTGAGATCAGGGTATTGAGTTAGTTCAGATCGTCACCTTCACTTACCTTCAATATATCAGGTCTGATGTTTGCCTGTAGCAAGATGGCCGCCGGGTGAGGATGTCTGTGTTGACATCTAGACTTTATTATGTCTTTTTAATGTATATTCTATGGTCTTAGGACCAGACTTTAGAATGGACTTTAGGTCTTTACCACATCTGGTCTTAGCGATGCCGTTGATGTGTTGCAGCTTCACCAGCACGGATCTTCGCTGGCTAACTACTTCACTGATTTGATTCCTGATTTGTAGTGACATGGAAGAATGAGAAAGCGGGAAACTTCACTGATATTGATATTAGGAAATGAATAGAGCTGTACAGCCAGCAGAGTCAAATACTATTACTAACAAACTGTTTGCTAACAGACATTGTTAAAGCTGGACTTAGCGAGCAGGGCTACAACTGCTTCCAGATGACCTGCAGACTATGGACATGTTGACAGTGACCATGTATCCAAAGGTGAAATGATCCATTTGTGTAAAAACAGGTGTTTAGTAAGTAACAAAAATGAAGGAAGTCTTGACTGACTACCTCCAGTACACACACACACACACATCATCTTCTATGGAATTACATCACATGTTTAGTGCAGGTGACTCATTTATAATTTTCTCTATGGTCCATCCTTTGTAACAGCTCTCTTTTCTTTTTTTGGTGATCTTCATCCTTTCTTTTTCAATCTCATCCCTTTCATGTCCTCCTCTAGTCTCTATTGGCTGCTTTAATTCAACTTAATTCTATTGTTATTTATATAATAACCACCTGCTAATTGTAACCCTCCATTGCATGAAATATTACTTAGATCTTTTATTACCTAAAATGGCCTAAATTATATACATATATTAGTGCTGTCATTTTAATGCGTTAATTTGATTAATTAATTACGCCGCAATTTAATGCGCAAGACGATCAATAACAGCGTGGAGTCTCTGCTTCAACCACACTTCCATAAATCTGTGGAAATGTGAGTGCAACTCCAGTGACTGGATGCGACTGCGTGTGTCGCCTGATGCAGGAATAACGACGCACCAAAAAAAAAGAAAGAAATAAAAAGTGTTAAACCATCATGTCTAAACAGAGAGAAGTTGTATAACAGGATGTTGAATATCCATTTAATATGACAAATAAAACATACAACATATTTATACTTTTTACTGTCGGAAAATCCCCACTTTGAAAAAACTATAACTACTATAAAAAACCAGACCACCATCACGTTTTTTAGCTTGTGCACCCCCAAATGGCTACTCACACACCCCCAGGGGTGCACCACACTTTGGGAATCCATGGCCTAAAGAAATGCCTGTTGGCATCTTGTTCTTCATTTTGCCTCATTTAGAGGCGTGTTATACTTCTATTATTCATTTTTGAATTGCTATATTGAGCTTAAGTGCCTATTTGAGACAGCCTTATTTTATTTCATAATTGTATTTATTTAACTGAATCGCTGTAATTGTTTTACATTTCTGAATAATGCACCTGGTCTAAGTGGTTTAATGTGGTTGACCTTTACTTTTGGATTTAATTCAGAAAGCACAGTTCACCAATAAAAATATTGGATTTCAGATCTTCTCTTCTTACTGTATTCAATTGATTAGTCATGCACTACAATTTATTAATATCCTAGAATTCAAATTCTTTATCAGGAGACCTTTAGCAGATATGACATAAAAATGCGATTCATTTGATTAATTAATTACAAAATCCTGTAATTAATTTGATTATTTTTTTAATCAAATGACAGCACTAATATATATATATATATATATATATATATATATATATATATATATATATATATATATATATATATATATATGTGTGTGTGTGTGTATGAATGATATATAAATAGTTTCATGCTATGTAAGTCAATGGGACACTATTAGGTTGTATACACTGGGAATTTTCCATGTATGAATATTGTTAACATATGACAACAAATATATTTTAGCATAACATCAAAATTGTATTGAATGTCAAAAGATTTCTTATTTGGTGTAAATTTTCCAAAGCTGAAAAAAATAACAACCTTTGGCTGTGAGACAATGATGCTCACATGTCAGAGTCCATAAGAAAAAGGAACAAGCAAACGGGATATCCTGGTCATGTGACCTGATAAATTGCGTCCTTCAAAATAAGAGCATCCTCTTCACACTTAACTGTAAAAACATGAAAAATGAAGATAAAGTAATTGTTTCCATACTTTAACACTAATCAGTAGAGGGATAATGAACTGACACTATCTCATCATGGAGATTCATTTTTTCTTTACCACAGCATATATTCCTAATGCCTAATAGAACCAACATATACACAGAGAATAAACAGTTCTATCCCACCGATGTTAGACTCAATGGGATGCCTACACACACACACACATGCAAATATGGATTCAGAAATTAAATTAGAGAAAAATAAAAATGAGGATAAAATGTGGATGAGAATGAATCATATATTTACCAAGGTATTTATTTACCATCTAATTAGTGCTGTAACATCAGTTCCTCACACTGAACCACAGCCAAAGTACTGAAAACCCTAGAATTCACCACTGTGCAGCAAACAAAAATCAATTAATGACACCAGAGCAAAGGAAAAGCCACTGCTAACAAGGTATTTTCATTCTTTCCTTTTTCTTGTCTGAATTTTGAAGAAAAGCACAAACCGTCTATCATACAGCCTCTTTCTGCTAGCCTCTATATGCTAAAAGGGTGAATGAATTTAATAAAATAAAACATATCAGACTGTGACTTTACTTAACTGTAAATAAAGTAAGCAGCCATATGTGTTCCATTAACAGGGTTTTCTCTCTCATCCAGCAGCTGAGTTAATATGGATACATCAAAGAATAAATAGCGTATTGCATTATATCTATTCATATTTGTCCTCTTCATTATATGCTATAGGCTTCACTGAAATTGTTATTTGCGTCCTGCTACTATATCACTGTCTCGAGTCAAGCCAAGTCACGGATTAAAAAAAGTGAATCAACACCTTTTGTTGTTGAGTGAAATCCTTCAGTTTAAGCCACTCACAATAGTTATTATAGTTATAGAATAGTTATTATAGTTATAGAATAGTATTATAGTTATAAAATAGTTATCATAGTTATATAATAGTATTATAGTTATAGAATAGTTATTTTAGTTATATAATCGTATTATAGTTATAGAATAGTTATTATAGTTATAGAATAGTTTATATATATATATATATATATATATATATATATATATATATATGTATATATATATATATATATATATATATATATATATATATATATATATATATATAAGGGGTGTTCACACCGGACAAAGTTTCGCGTAACAAGATTACATGTAAAGTTAATGGGAAGACATGATTAGACGTGAATTTTCACAGGCGACGCGATGGACGCAGTTTCGTAACGTGATGGACACGAAGTGGTGAAAATCGCACTTTGCGATGCGAAATTCACCTCTTCGTGTCACGTTGAGTTGAAAATATTGAACTTTTCAGGCAAATTCGCGTCATGCCGTGCCACGACAACCTATCAGTGTTGAGATTCCCTTGACATCACAGTTTACTGGCTGTGTCCCCATGACGAGAAATTCACTTATCGCCATTTACTTTTCAACAGACTCCTCCATCTTTTCCTTCTCTCCTTCCTCGTTTTCTCTTCTTTTGCTTTTTCTTACCTCTCCTGTTTCCTTCTCTTCTTACCTACGTTTTATTACCTTTTCTTCTTCTTTCTCTGCTTTTCATTCTTTTCTTCTTCTCTCTCTTCCACCCGCAATATGTACGGTAACTTTGATTCTGGATGTGCAGAGGTTCTTCACATAAACAAAACTGAAGTGTTTTTCCCATTTGAAGTTCTAAGTAAACTTATCCTGATATCAATTTCAAATGCTATGGTTTTGTATGCTTATAATCATAAAAAACATTAAAAATGTCATTATGTGGGACACTGACTAATCATTTACAAGACAAAACAATATCAGAATTATAGCAGATGGCGCCATTGATATGCTAGTCATCATATTCGCCATGTCTGTATTCATAATTACTTATTATATTGTTGCAGACATGACACTATATGATATGAATTTATAACCCAGCATTTATAAACACAGGCCTATTATGTTTGGTACTTATATACATTTAATTTTTATTTCTTTATAAATACAGTATTAGAATGTCAGTAACAGTGTGTGGGTGGTCATTAGGGGAATGCTAGGAGACCACGACTCCTCTGGTGGAACAGCCATGAGCTCCTCCACAAGACCATCCCAGGTCATAGATATATTATATAGTTTATATAATATATATAATAATTATATTATATAATCATGGACAGAGTGGAGACCCCAACATGAAGCTGGTGGTGGTGGTCCTGTAGAGTCACCAGTGGTATCTGCATCAGAGAAAACATTTAATTTATCTGAGTTGTACCACATGCAGTAATACATAAGGTGACAATTTATATAGATATTCATGCATATCCCTCTATCATACCCACAAAGGCAACAGAGCCATAGACATGAGTTAAGGCAAGTTAAAGTTAACACTGAGCAGTCTGCACCCCAATACAACTTCATTTCCCATAATGCCCATGGTGAGTGGGCGGCCACTCACGCCAGCAGACTGACTCGCTTTCACAAACTCAAACGTACTAGAATTTCATCCAAAGTACCCAAAACAAACAGCAACAACAGTCAACAACCCCTCAGCAGTGAAGTCTAACCTTTATGTGCTTCGAACCGACACACAACACAATACATCACTCTATCACGCAGTTGGAAGTGAAGCGCTTTACACATGAGTGGGGAAGCGTCTGTCAGTGAAGCCCATGTGAAAGTGCACAACCGTAAACCCGCAGATCAAGGAGCATACATTACAAAACAGTTTATACATTCACCAAATAGAATATCCTTAAAGATGAGAGGCATTTACACAATGGCTGTACACCGGATCAATTGTTTGCCGTGGTTGCTAAGGAAAGCTTCATGCTCCTTTTTGAAAGGGGAAGTAGCCGGTCATGTGACCATTATGCCGGTCATGTGACCATTACGCCGCTTGCGTCAGTTTAAAGGCACTACTCTACAGCATTACACACAGAAAACACAACACCTCCCACTTAAGTTCCTGATCATAAGATCCAAGGGACAAGGGACAAAATTTTACAAGATTTTTTTTTCACATTTTTTTTTTCCTCAAAAAATGTTCATGCACAGTTGGATATCCAATGTCCCGCACATCCCATGGCAGGTGTGTAATGTAGTGCCAGAGTAATGGAATATGGGATGTGTATCCATGTTCTTCTTTATGAAGGCATGGTGGTGTTTGGCCTACACCACCATCCGGGCATGTGTGTATGTGAGAAAGTGTGCAATGTGTAAGGCATGGTGGCAGCGTTCGGCCTACACCTCCAGCCAGTTGTGCAATGACTTGACCCAAGGAGAGCGGATCAAGTTAAGGGGGGAAGCTTTTGGTCCTCCACGGGAAGAAGGACCACCAGCCTTCTTACATTTCTCCTGATGACTCTTGTGGGCAATGGAGAACCGCTCTTTTTGCGGCCACCCACTTGGGAAACGGGAATGCCAATATAAGTTGCAATGTCAGCCTCCTGGACTACCCCTTTGCTGTCAGGGTAGACCGTCAGAATTTCGGCCCTGACCAAACTGACCTCTTAAGGCATTAGAGTCAGCTACCCAGACGAGGTCACCAACTTGAACAATCCTCTCTGACCGGTGCCATTTCTGCCGATTGAACAGATCTGGGCCGGCAAGTTCTCTCCATTTTTCCCAGAAGCGATTCCTGGCGCCAGTTTGGTGTTAGGTACTCAACTGAGTTCTCCTGTTCTTGAGCTCTAGCATCAATTGGTCGTTCATTTGTTAAGTTGGCTGCCTGATAAATCAATGTTTGAAATTCTTCCCATTTAAGAGAGCCTGTAGTTCCACCAAGGCTCGTGAGTGCCCTCTTCAGGAGCTTCACAGCAGCCTCCACAGCTCCATTTCTGTGGGGTGCATCTGCAGGGTGAAACTCCCACTTCCACTCTGTTCCATTTTTTGCAGCCACAATTCCCATGGACACAGCCTGCAGGCAATTCAGATGTTTGTGAAGCTGTTGCAGGGCAGGTTTAGCACCAATGAAGTTTGTCCCTGAAGGGCCTGAAGGACACTTTTGCGGACTGGTCATGAGTGAGGTCAATGAGGTCCATATGGACTGCTCTGGAAGCCATACAGCAGTAGACAATACCCTACACTTTCTTTGTCATTCTTCTTTTCACAGTGTCCTTCACTTCAAAGGGGCCAAAAAGGTCAAAGGTAGTAAACTCAAAGGGGATGGCTCTTTGTGTGCGTTCTGGAGGAAGATCATTCATCACCTGTTGGCACAATTTAGCTCTCTGCTTTGTACAGGCGACACAATTGTTAAGAATTTTCTTCACCAATTTTTGTCCTTGCATGATCCAGCCTTTTCTTCATCTTCGTAGGAGGGTAGAGGCAACGCCTTCGTTTTCCTCATGGGCCTCTCTGACCAGCAGTGTTGCAAGCCATGATTGGCAAGGGATCAATGGTACTGCCACTTGGTCCTCATCCCAACACGGAATTCTCCCTCCGCAGACAAACAGCCCTGTCGTTTCCTCCTTTTGAACGACCAGGCGATCAAGAGTGGTGTAGCGGAACTCAACACCATCTTGAGCCTCAAGAGCCAGGAATTTAAAAGTATTTTTTTCTTTCCTCTGCTGATTGGTATGCTCTTGCCTCCCACTTTGAGCAATCAGGGGTCAAGGTGCAACTAACCGCCAGGTGTCCACTGCTCTCTTTAGCCAGCCCACAGCCCCACATAAATGAGACGGAGCTGAATGTTTTAGGTTCTACCAGCTGCACGAGTGCTATGATTATTGAGCCTGGCCATTTCCGAGACCGATCTCCAACCGCTGTGACCGTTGCCGAGAATGCCTTTCTTTGGAGTCCTCCAATCTCTTCAGTTACAGAGGAGATGATCTCCCTGACAGTTTTGACAGGCCAATCTCCAAAGGCAAGTTTGAGGAAACTGGGGCCTCCTGCCAAGCTGATCTTTCAGCAAGGTCCTCAGGGGGTGCCCCTCTTGTAGTAAGATCAGCAATGTTTTCTTTCCCTTTGACCCATCTCTAGCTGTCGACAGGGCCAACCTTTTGGATTTCTCCTATCTGATTTGCAAGGAATGTCTGATAGCCATAGCTATCCTTCTGGATGGCCCCTAGTATTGTCTGGCTATCAACAAAATGGATCCACTTGTCAATCTTGATGTGGCAGTGCTTTTCAAAGTAGGTCTTCAGGTGGGTTGCAAACACAGCCCCGCACAGCTCTGCTTTAATGACATCACCTTTTTGATCTAGTCGGGTGAGTTTTGCCTTTGATTCTACTAGCCTTACAATGACACCATCTTGCACCATCTCCCAGCGAAGATAAAGCATGGCTCCGTAGGAAGCTTCGCTGGCGTCAGAGAAAGTGATCCCCATTGGACTGCCTATGGCTCTATGGGGTGAAGGCTCCTGCAGAATCTCACCTGGCCAAATCTCATGCACTGCTTGAAGAGCGTTATCGCTGCCTCCCTGAGATTTGAAGAAAGAGGCTCATCCCAGATGTCCCTGGCACGACGGTCTTTTCTTATCTTCTGAAAGGACTCCCTCACGAGCATCACTCTTTCCATCACTCATTCCATCTAGTATGCTTTTGGCAGCATACTAGATGGAATTGGCTTTACTCAGAATGTAAATAAACCAACCCACAGTCACAAGCACACCCTGGATCTGGTTTTAACTTATGGGATTGAGATTAGTGACCTTGTTGTTCTCCCCCATAATCCAGTTCTTTCAGATCACTTCCTAATTACCTTTCAGTTTATAATGAATGATAATTCCTCACCAGTAGTTAAAACTGAAATGAAAAGAGCACTATGTGACTATTCCGTTTTAAAATATATAGAGATAATTCGGCCTATATTCACCCCCACATATAATTATGAGAACAGCAGCTCAGACATGTTGTGTCCTGCTACATGTGATGAGTTAGTTGAAAATACGATGCACACCCTCAATAGCGCTTTAGACCTGGTAGCCCCATTAAAATGTAAAACTGTTAGACCCAGGACATTATCTCCCTGGTATAATACTGAAACCCGTTCCCTTAAAAAAGCTACACGTAAATTAGAAAAGCTGTGGCGCTGCTCCCGCACAGATCATTCCCTCAGGGCCTGGAAGAACAGTTTATTGGCTTATAAACAGGCCCTGCGTAAAGAAAAAACTAGGTATTATTCATCATTAATAGAAGAAAATAAGAATAACCCCAGATTCCTGTTCAGCACTGTAGCCAGGCTGACCAACAGTCACAGCTCAGTAGATCCATCTATTCCAGTTAGTCTCAGCTGTGATGACTTCTTAAATTTCTTTAATAATAAAATCATAAGTATTAGAGATAAAATAGATCAAATCCTTCCTAACATCAGTGCTGAGGAAGCTCAGGCTGTAAGCTTAGAAGCCCCTTTAAACACAGTAATATTACTGGATAAATTCACCCCTGCAAACCCAACCCAGTTAACTAAAATCATTATCTCATCTAAGTCAACTACGTGTATTCTAGACCCAATTCCAACTAAACTACTTAAAGAGACGCTGCCCTTAATTATTAATAATATCTTAGATATAATTAACATGTCCCTAATAACTGGATACGTGCCGCAGGCTTTTAAACACGCAGTCATTAAACCACTCTTAAAGAAAAACACTCTTGAGCCAGATATTTTAGTAAACTACAGGCCAATTTCAAATCTACCCTTACTTTCAAAAGTTCTTGAAAGAATGGTAGTTCAACAGCTGTGTCAGCACTTACAGGACAATAGTTTATTTGAAGATTTTCAGTCTGGTTTTCGGGCCCATCACAGCACTGAAACAGCACTAGTCAAGGTCACTAATGACTTGCTGGCTGCTGATGATGGGCTGGGCTCGGTTCTGGTCCTGCTGGATCTGAGTGCTGCGTTTGACACAATCGACCATAGCATCTTACTGCAGAGATTGGAACAGGACATAGGCATTAGAGGATCCGCTCTCTCCTGGTTTAAATCCTATTTATCTAATAGGTTCCAGTTTGTTAGCGTTAACCAGCAATCATCATCATACTCAAGAGTCACCTATGGTGTCCCACAAGGGTCAGTCCTTGGGCCCATTTTGTTTACTCTATATATGCTGCCCTTGGGTAATATTATTAGAAAACACAGCATAAATTTCCACTGCTATGCAGATGACACACAGCTATACTTATCAATTAAACCCGATCAGATCAGGCTAGTACATAAACTTAGCGCCTGTGTTAGAGACATAAAGACCTGGATGTCTGTCAACTATCTGTTACTTAACCCTGATAAAACAGAAGTTATTATATTAGGCCCTAAAAGTGTTAGAGAGTCCCTATCCCTTTCACCTGCGTAACATAGCCAAAATTAGAAATATCCTGTCTAAAAATGATGCTGAAAAACTATTCCATGCGTTTGTTACATCTAGACTAGATTACTGTAACTCCCTATTAGTAGCGTGTCCTAAAAGTTCCCTAAAAAGTTTTCAGCTGGTTCAAAACGCAGCGGCTCGTTTACTAACAGCAACTAATAGAAGAGAGCACATCACCCCCATACTCCAAGCTCTTCATTGGCTTCCTGTTGAGTTCAGAATTAAATTTAAAACCCTACTCCTCACTTATAAAACCATTAATGGTATGGGCCCCTCTTATCTTAAAGATGCTCTGGTCCCGTACCATCCAAATAGAACACTGCAGTCTCAGAATGCAGGTCTACTGGTAGTTCCACAGGTCCATAAAAACACAGTAGGAGCTAGAGCCTTTAGTTACCAAGCCCCTGTCTTATGGAACCAACTCCCAACTACTATTAAAGAGGCCGACACAGTCTGTGCATTTAAGGTTAGACTGAAAACATTTCTGTTTCAAAAGGCCTATGGTCAGGGTAGTTAAAGGTAGACTTAAACCCACAGTTCAGTCTAAGCTGCCCTAGGAGTGAGAATGCTGGGGGAAGTACAGTGCACTGACCTCTATCATCTCTTTCTGGTACCATGTACCACTGTCATTAATAAACAGTATCTAGTTTATACTTGGTCTTTACATCACTATTCACCAGAGTCCCTCTCCCCACTCCCCTTTGGGGGAGTGGCTACTGTTTCAGTTCATCCGCACGAGGCCCAACGATGACGACTCCTGATGCAACTCATCGAGGCCCCTGATGAACCTTCACCTGCCTGGTTGGACCCACCCTTCTGCCCCCACCCTACGGCATCTCTACAGACTGAAACATCTTTATAGACTATTATTTCATCATCAGATGGATGTCTGTCAGTCCTGTTTCATCTATAGCCTGTCCGTCCATGGGAGTGGATCTCTCCTTCACTGTGGTCCTCCTCGAGGTTTCTCCTTTTTCCCACTGGGTTTTTGAGTTTTTCCTTGCCGAGAAGGAGGGTCTAAGGACGGGGGATGTCTTTGAGACAACTGTGTTGTAAAATTGGGCTATATAAATAAAGTGAATTGAATTGAATCACTCCTCTTTGCTTGACCGGTGAGGCCAAGCCAATAGGATCGTAAAACCCCGCAATCTGACTCAGCACCATTTGTCGGGTGAGAGCATCAGGGGTTTTTCTCTGACCTCTTTCTCTCATAGGTTCAGCCTGGTTCTCATCTTTCCTCAATCTTTTTATTCTTTCCAAGTCCCTTTCTTCTCCAAGGGTCATCTCTTGGCCACCTGGGGGACATTTGCTGCACTTGCAGCCCCCACATTTTGGGTTGCACACTGCTCCAATACTGTCCCATTTAAACCACTCAAGAACATCTTTATTTGTGGTGGTGGTGTTACTGAGAGTTGCTGTCAGAGTTGAGTCCTCGTCCAGGCCTTTTGTGCTTACATGGAGCTCTCTGTAGAGCCTTGAAGATGTCCTCATGGTTCAAGCAAAGTGAGTTTCAGACTGGTGCAGTGTCAAGTCAACGGACTCAAATAGGTCAGGGTGAGTGCCACCAATCGTTTTACCCAGTGGGCCATCCCAGAGGACGAGATCATCCTCCCTCTTGAACGATTGTGGAGCCAGATGATCTTCCCTGTGACTTATGAGAAGGTCAATGGTCTCTTAAATGAGTGCTCTCACCATTCAATCCAAGCCGTTGGGCAGCACCATGAGTGATGCCGGATCAAATGTTTGCCGTGGTTGCTAAGAAAAGCTTCGCACTCCCTTTTGAAAGGGGAAGTAGCCGGTCATGTGACCATTACACCGCTTGCGTCAGTTTAAAGGCACTACTCTACAGCATTACACACAGAAAACACAACTATACACTCACCGGCCACTTTATTAGGTACACCTGTCCAACTGCTCGTTAACACTTAATTTCTAATCAGCCAATCACATGGCAGCAACTCAGTGCATTTAGGCATGTAGACATGGTCAAGACAATCTCAAACCGAGCATCAGTATGGGGAAGAAAGGTGATTTGAGTGACTTTGAACGTGGCATGGTTGTTGGTGCCAGAAGGGCTGGTCTGAGTATTTCAGAAACTGCTGATCTACTGGGATTTTCACGCACAACCATCTCTAGGGTTTACAGAGAATGGTCCGAAAAAGAAAAAAATATCCAGTGAGCGGCAGTTCTGTGGGTGGAAATGCCTTGTTGATGCCAGAGGTCAGAGGAGAATGGCCAGACTGGTTCGAGCTGATGGAAAGGCAACAGTGACTCAAATAACCACCCGTTACAACCAAGGTAGGCAGAAGTGCATCTCTGAGTGCACAGTATGTCGAACTTTGAGGCAGATGGGCTACAGCAGCAGAAGACCACGCCGGGTGCCACTCCTTTCAGCTAAGAACAGGAAACTGAGGCTACAATTTGCACAAGCTCATCAAAATTGGACAATAGAAGATTGGAAAAACGTTGCCTGGTCTGATGAGTCTCGATTTCTGCTGCGACATTCGGATGGTAGGGACAGAATTTGACATCAACAACATGAAAGCATGGATCCATCCTGCCTTGTATCAACGGTTCAGGCTGGTGGTGGTGGTGTAATGGTGTGGGGAATATTTTCATGGCACTCTTTGGGCCCCTTGGTACCAATTGAGCATCGTTGCAATGCCACAGCCTACCTGAGTACTGTTGCTGACCATGTCCATCCCTTTATGACCACAATGTACCCAACTTCTGATGGCTACTTTCAGCAGGATAATGCTCCATGTCATAAAGCTGGAATCATCTCAGACTGATTTCTTGAACATGACAATGAGTTCACTGTACTCAAATGGCCTCCACAGTCACCAGATCTCAATCCAATAGAGCATCTTTGGGATGTGGTGGAACGGGAGATTCGCATTATGGATGTGCAGCCGACAAATCTGCGCCAACTGTGTGATGCCATCATGTCAATATGGACCAAACTCTCTGAGGAATGCTTCCAGCACCTTGTTGAATCTATGCCACGAAGAATTGAGGCAGTTCTGAAGGCAAAAGGGGGTCCAACCCGTTACTAGCATGGTGTACCTAATAAAGTGGCCAGTGAGTGTATATCACAACTATATATGACATCACTACAATATATGACATCACTACTATATATGACATCACTACTATATATGACATCACTACTATATATGACATCACTACTATATATGACATCACTACTATATATGACATCACTACTATATATGATATCACTGCTATACATGATATCAGTCAGTCCGTCATTTTCTATACCTGCTTATTCCTCATTAAGGTCGCTGGTGTGTGCTGGAGCCTATCCCAGCGTGTTACAGCGAGAGGCAGGGAAACACCCTAGCTGGTCGCCAGCCAATCGTGGGGCACACACATCATTCACTCACACACTCACACAAATCGTCAATTAATCTCAGCATGTTTTTCGACTGTGGGAGAAACCCAGAGTACCCGGTGAAAACCCACGCAGACACGGAGAGAACATGCAAACTACACACAGAAAGGTCCCAGACCCAGGACCAAGGAGGTCTTGAACTTGTGTTGCCCATATCACTGCTATATATGATATCACTGCTATATATGATATCACTGCTATATATGATATCACTACTATATATGATATCACTGCTATATATGATATCATTACTATGTATATCACTGCTATATATGATATCACTACTATATAAGATATCACTGCTATACATGATATCAGTCAGTCAGTCATTTTCTATACCTGCTTATTCCTCATTAAGGTCGCTGGTGTGTGCTGGAGCCTATCCCAGCATGTTACAGCGAGAGGCAGGGAAACACCCCAGATGGTCGCCAGCCAATCGTGGGGCACACACACCATTCACTCACACACTCACACAAATCGCCAATTAATCTCAGCATGTTTTTGGACTGTGGGAGAAAGCCAGAATACCCGGTGAAAACCCACGCAGACACAAGGAGAACATGCAAACTACACACAGAAAGGTCCCAGACCAAGGACCAAGGAGGTCTTGAACTTGTGTTGCCCATACATGATATCACGACTATATATGATATCACTACTATGTATATCACTGCTATATATGATATCACTACTATATATGATATCACTGCTATACATGATATCAGTCAGTCAGTCATTTTCTATACCTGCTTATTCCTCATTAAGGTCACCTGTGTGTGCTGGAGCCTATCCCAGCGTGTTACAGCGAGAGGCAGGGAAACACCCCAGCTGGTCGCCAGCCAATCGTGGGGCACACACACCATTCACTCACACACTCACACAAATCGTCAATTAATCTCAGCATGTTTTTCGACTGTGGGAGAAAGCCAGAGTACCCGGTGAAAACCCACGCAGACACGGAGAGAACATGCAAACTACACACAGAAAGGTCCCAGACCCAGGACCAAGGAGGTCTTGAACTTGTGTTGCCCATACATGATATCACGACTATATATGACATCACTACTATATATATGACTGCTATATATGATATCGCTACTATATATGACATCACCACTATATATGACATCACCACTATATATGACATCACTACTATATATGACATCACTGCTATATATGATATCACTACTATATATATCTCTACTATATATGATATCACTGCTATATATGATATCATTACTATGTATATCACTGCTATATATGATATCGCTACTATATATGATATCACTGCTATACATGATATCAGTCAGTCCGTCATTTTCTATACCTGCTTATTCCTCATTAAGGTCGCTGGTGTGTGCTGGAGCCTATCCCAGCGAGTTACAGCGAGAGGCAGGGAAACACCCTAGCTGGTCGCCAGCCAATCGTGGGGCACACACATCATTCACTCACACACTCACACAAATCGTCAATTAATCTCAGCATGTTTTTCGACTGTGGGAGAAACCCAGAGTACCCGGTGAAAACCCACGCAGACACGGAGAGAACATGCAAACTACACACAGAAAGGTCCCAGACCCAGGACCAAGGAGGTCTTGAACTTGTGTTGCCCATACATGATATCACAACTATATATGATATCACTACTATGTATATCACTACTATATATGATATCACTACTATATATGATATCACTGCTATATATGATATCACTGCTATATATGATATCACTGCTATATATGATATCACTACTATATATGATATCACTGCTATATATGATATCATTACTATGTATATCACTGCTATATATGATATCACTACTATATATGATATCACTGCTATACATGATATCAGTCAGTCAGTCGTTTTCTATACCTGCTTATTCCTCATTAAGGTCGCTGGTGTGTGCTGGAGCCTATCCCAGCATGTTACAGCGAGAGGCAGGGAAACACCCCAGATGGTCGCCAGCCAATCGTGGGGCACACACACCATTCACTCACACACTCACACAAATCGCCAATTAATCTCACTAGTAGTATATCACTACTATGTGTATCACTGCTATACATGATATCACTGCTATATATGATATCACTACTATGTATATCACTACTATATACACTCACCGGCCACTTTATTAGGTACACCATGCTAGTAACTACTATATATATCACTACTATGTATATCACTACTATGTATATCACTACTATATATATCACTACTATATATGATATCACTGCTATATATGATATCCCTACTATATACGATATCACTACTATGTATATCACTACTATATATACTGTATATCAATGCTATATATGATATCGCTGCTATGTATATCACTACTATATATAATATCACTACTATAGATTATATCACTGCTATATATATCACTATGTATATCACTGCTATATATGATATCATTACTATATATGATATCACTGCTATACATGATATCACTGCTATATATACATCACTATTATATATGATATCACTACTATATATAATATATATATAAAATCACGACTATATATGATTATGTATATCACTACTATATATATATATATATATATATATATATATATATATATATATCTACTATATATGATATCACTGCTATATATATCACTGCTATATATGATATCACTACTATATATGATATCACTACTATGCATATCACTACTATATATATATCTCTACTATATATATCTCTACTATATACGATATCACTGCTATATATGATATCACTACTATGTATATCACTACTATATATATATCACTGCTATATATTATAACGCTGCTATGTATATCACTACTATATATGATATCACTACTATATATTATATCACTCCTATATATGATATCACCACTATGTATATCACTGCTATATATGATATCATTACTATATATGATATCACTTCTATACATGATATCACTGCTATATATGATATCACTGCTATATATGATGTCACTGCTATATATGTTATCACTACTATGTATATCACTACTATATATGATATCATTACTATATATGATATCACTGCTATATATGATATCACTGCTATATATACATCACTACTATATATGATATCACTACTATGTATATCACTACTATATATATCACTGCTATATATGATATCACTGCTATATATATCACTACTATGTGTATCACTGCTATACATGATATCACTGCTATATATGATATCACTACTATGTATATCACTACTATATACACTCACCGGCCACTTTATTAGGTACACCATGCTAGTAACGGGTTGGACCCCCTTTTGCCTTCAGAACTGCCTCAATTCTTCATGGCATAGATTCAACAAGGTGCTGGAAACATTTGGTCCATATTGACATGATGGCATCACACAGTTGGCGCAGATTTGTCGGCTGCACATCCATGATGCAAATCTCCCGTTCCACCACATCCCAAAGATGCTCTATTGGATTGAGATCTGGTGACTGTGGAGGCCATTTGAGTACAGTGAACTCATTGTCATGTTCAAGAAACCAGTCTGAGATGATTCCAGCTTTATGACATGGCACATTATCCTGCTGAAAGTAGCCATCAGAAGTTGGGTACATTGTGGTCATAAAGGGATGGACATGGTCAGCAACAATACTCAGGTAGGCTGTGGCATTGCAACGATGCTCAATTGATACCAAGGGGGCCCAAAGAGTGCCAAGAAAATATTCCCCACACCATTACACCACCAGCCTGAACCGTTGATACAAGGCAGGATGGATCCATGCTTTCATGTTGTTGACGCCAAATTCTGACCCTACCATCCGAAATGTCGCAGCAGAAATCGAGACTCATCAGACCAGGCAACGTTTTTCTAATCTTCTATTGTCCAATTTCGATGAGCTTGTGCAAATTGTAGCCTCAGTTTCCTGTTCTTAGCTGAAAGGAGTGGCACCCGGCGTGGTCTTCTGCTGCTGTAGCCCATCTGCCTCAAAGTTCGACGTACTGTGCATTCAGAGATGCTCTTCTGCCTACCTTGGTTGTAACGGGTGGTTATTTGAGTCACTGTTGCCTTTCTATCAGCACGAACCAGTCTGGCCATTCTCCTCTGACCTCTGGCATCAACAAGGCATTTCCGGCCACAGAACTGCTGCTCACTGGATATTTTTTCTTTTTCGGACCATTCTCTGTAAACACTAGAGATGGTTGTGTGTGAAAATCCCAGTAGATCAGCAGTTTCTGAAATACTCAGACCAGCCCTTCTGGCACCAACAACCATGCCACGTTCAAAGTCACTCAAATCACCTTTCTTCCCCATACTGATGCTCGGTTTGAACTGCAAGAGATTGTCTTGACCATGTCTACATGCCTAAATGCACTGCCATGTGCCGCCATGTGATTGGCTGATTAGAAATTAATTGTTAACGAGCAGTTGGACAGGTGTACCTAATAAAGTGGCCGGTGAGTGTATATCACTACTATATATGATATCACTGCTATATATGATATTACTGCTATATATACATCACTACTATATATATCACTACTATATATGATATCACTACTATGTATATCACTGCTATATATGATATCACTGCTATACTTGATATCACTACTATGTATATGATATCACTGCTATATATATATCACTACTATATATGATATCACTACTATTTATGATTGTTGTCCTTTTTTTTGATGTGGCTGCAGATGTAAAAGTGCTTAAGCAAACAATGCATGTAATTTATTTGTTGCAAAGCACTTCATGCTGAATTTTCCTGTATTAATAGTGCCATACAAATACATTAGACTGGGTATTTATTTTGTAGTTAATAACTTCACTTAATAAATAAATCAGTAGGATAACAGTATTATTCCTTCGTTTAACACATTTATTCTCACATCAATCATTTTGATCATGTTGTAGATGTGTGCTGACGAAAATGAAGCAAAACAAAAATAAACTTGTGCTTATGATAGTTTAGCTTGTTCGCTAATTCTACACAAGTAGCAAGTTAGCATCGTACTTTGTTATTCGTTTTGACACAATAAACACTGATATCCTCACAGGAGAGAGATGAACAGGTGTTCAGCAGCTGAAATTTAGCCTATAGTTGGTTTCCTGCCTGGAAATCCTGGTGCTACCCTGAGCTACAAGTCCTCAAACTGAGCCTGAAGTAGGGCTAGAAGCCGCGTCATCCAGGCGGAGCTCCAGTAGGTAGCGTTGAAACCAGCCGAGCTCTGTGGACCTCCAGAGGGTATCATGTACCCAGAAATGACGGTGGAGCTTCGGATTTTCAGAACAGTACAATGCAGTGACCGTGGTGATCAGACATGGATGATGAGAGAAAAAGCAAAACAGGCGGGCTCGCTCACTTATTCTCGACGGTGCGACGATGAGAATTTCACAAAATATTCGTGAAAAATCTGAAACAACAGAGCGACACATTTTAACTTGTCAGTTGAGTCCCATATGAACACCTATTTATAGTTATATAGTATGCTGCCTAGTGGCTGTGTGTTTGGCTTGTTATCTATGGATGGATAGTAGGACACCACAGGTCGTCACAGGTCACCACAGGTCACCACAGGCTACCACAGGTCACAGAGTCAATCCCAGCAGACAGGAAGTCTAAAGTTTTAACTTATTTTACAAGCTTCAACCTTTTTTTTTTCTACAACCTTTGAACAACCTTCATTTCTAGGGAATGTTATCAGTGTTCAAATAAACAAATAGACCAAATAGAACAGATGCTCAGTTCAATCATTTATTATATCATTATATATATATATATATATATATATATATATATATATATATATATATATTTACAGTTACAGTATACAGTTATATCATATCTGATATCATATCAGTCACTTTGCTGAGTCTTTTTGCTGAACTTAATAATATGAAAGGAATCAATGTGAATATCTGACTCCAATAAGAAAAACACAGATGTTTTTCCCTTTAATTGGTTCAGCTTGCTGCAAACAGTTCTACTCTCATTATTGTTGCTGCTGCAACAACATTTAACAGCATTCAATGTGTTATTATAAAACTGTAATCCATTATTTATTACTTCTTACTGTCATTTCAAATAATTTATTACATTACGATATTACTTTATTAACTATTGCATTACCTTTAAGTTACTCTTAGCAAAATAAATGGAGATATGAATCTTGCATCTAAATGTAGCTCATGATGCTTAAATAGCTCATCACACATCCATTGATGTGGTATCTGAACTCATGGTTAACCACATCAGCCCATCATATCTTCAGTCTTCAAAGCTTCTAAACTTTAACCTTGAATCAAAATAAATCTACAACATGTGAGGTGACTACAGAAGACTCACAATCAATTTATGCTGCTGTCTAATATTGTGTTTTACTATGGATAAAAATACTTTATATAAAACATAAAACAAGACCAAATCAGGAAAATAAAATGAAATAAGCTAAATTCTCTGTACTGCAAAAGTTCAATTATTAATAAAATAACACTGAGTATCCTTCCAGAACATGACGAATATATTCTTCAGATGTTTAAATCATCAATAATAATCATAATCACATGAACAGCTCAAATCTAAATTAAATATTAATATATTATTAATAATATTCAAGCTGACGTTTCCAAAATTCCAAAATGGATTCAATTCATTTTTTTCCTCAAAATTCTACACACAGCACCCCATAATGACAACATGAATGATTTTTTTTTTTAGTTTTTTTGCGAATTTTAAAAACAAAACAAAAAAACTAAGAAATCACATGTACATAAGTATTCACAGCCTTTGCCATGAAGCTCAACATTGAGCTCAGGTTCATGCTGTTTCCACTGATCATCTTTGAGATGTTTCTACAACTTAATTGGAGTGGTACATTCAGTTGATTCATTTCAGAGCAAAAACTAAGCATGAAGTTAAAGGAATTGTCTGTAGACCACAAAAACAGGATTGTCTCCAGGCACAAATCTGGGGAAGGTACAGAAACATTTCTGCTGCTTTGAAGATCACAGTGGCCTCCATCATCTGTAAATGGAAGAAGTTCAGAACCACCAGGACTCTTCCTACAGCTGGCCGGCCATCTAAACAGAGATCAGGGGAGAAGGGCCTTAGTCAGGGAGGTGACTAAGAACCCAATGGTCACTCTGTCAGAGCTCCAGCGTTCCTCTGTGGAGAGAGGAGAATCTTCCAGAAGGACAACCATCTCAGCAGCAATCCACCAATCAGGCCTGTATGGTAGAGTGGCCGGAAAGAAGCCACTCCTTAGTAAAAGGAACATGGCAGCCCACCTGGAGTTTGACAAAAGGCACCTGAAGCAGCTCAGAGCATGAGTAACAACATTGTCTGGTCTGATGAGACAAAGATTGAACTCTTTGGTGTGAATGCCAGGCATCATGTTTGGAGAAAACCAGGCACCGCTCATCACCAGGACAATACCATCCCTACAGTGAAGCATGGTGGTGGCAGCATCATGCTGTGGGGATGTTTTTCAGCAGCAGGAACTGGGAGACTAGTCAGTATAGAGGGAAAGATGAATGCAGCAATGTACAGAGACATCCTGGATGAAAACCTGCTCCAGAGCTCTTGACCTCAGACTGAGGCGACGGTTCATCTTTCGGCAGGACAACAAGCCTCACAGCCAAGATATCAAAGGAGTGGCTTCAGGACAACTCTGTGAATGTCCCTGAGTGGCCCAGCTAGAGCCCAGACTAGAAGCTGATTGAACATCTCTGGAGAGATCTGAAAATGGCTGTGCACCGACGCTTCCTATCCAACTTGATGGAGCTTGAGACGTGCTGCAAAGAGGAATGGACAAAACTGCCCAAAGATAGGTGTGGCAAGCTGGTGGCATCATATTCAAAAAGACTTGAGGCTGTAATTGCTGCCAAAGGTGCATCAACAAAGTATTGAGCGAAGGCTGTGAATACTTATGTACATGTGGTTTCTTAGTTTTTTTATTTTTAATACAATTTGCAAAAAACTTTTTTTCACATTGTCATTATGGGGTGTTGTGTGTAGAATTTTGAGGAAAAAATGAATTGAATCCATTTTGGAATAAGGCTGTAACATAACAAAATGTGGAAAAAAAATGTGACCAATCACCTGTTGCTGAACAATAAACCTATAGCATGATGCTGCCACCGCCATTCTTCACCACTAGGATGGATTTGACCAGAGAGTGAGTAGTGCCTGATTTCCTCTAGAAAGGACTCTTAAAAGTCAGACCAAACAGTCAGGTCTTAGTCCTAGACTAGGGACTTTTGATCCTTGGAGTTTAACTGTCCTTTTAATGTTGCAGGATTTCCTGTCTTTCACTGAGGAACCGCGTCCATCTGGCATGAAGCCCAGAATGGTGTTGCAGTTATAGTTGTCCTTCTGAAAGTTTCACCTATCTCTCTATCTGGTTGTTCCATATTATATTTTATGAAGGCCACTATGCTCTTGGGAATCTTCAAAGCAGGCGAATATTTTTTAGTCTTCCACCAGAACTTTGACATCATACAAACCTTGCTCTGAGGTCTGCAGTTTCCCTGAACTCATGGTTTAGTTTTTGTTCTGATATGCATTCTCAACAGGTCAGGGCTGTGACCTTTGGAGGGGTGGGTGCTCAATGTTAAAACGGGGCACATGGAACACGAGTTGGAACCCTATAATATAACTGGCTGAACTGTAAGCAACCCATATTCATGAAGAATGTGACACGCAATTAAAATGTTGTCTTCTCACACACGTTACTGAAATGCTGAACAGCTGAGAAATTCAATACCTTGTGATATAGCTGCTTTGGGTGGCATCTCCTTGGCTTCCAAATAACTTGAATAAATTTGCAAAAAATCTAAAAAAAAAAAAAAAAACTTTTTTTCACATTGTCCTTATGGGGTGTTGTGTGTTGAAGTTTGAGGAAAAAATGAATTGAATCCATTTTGGAATAAGGCTGTAACATAACAAAATGTGGAAAAAGTGAAGCACTGTGAATACTTTCCAGATGCTTTGTATGAATAAAACTCAAAGCTGAATCAATATCAAGGGTTTTGGATTTTATCAGGTTAAAACAGAATATAATAGTGGTGCTCATCACTGCTGCTGTTTTAGGAAGTGGACACTTCTTTAGGTGGACACTTATTTAGTGGACTCTTCTTTAGGTGGACACTTATTTAGTGGACTCTTCTTTAGTGGACACTTCTTCAGGTGGAGATACAAAGTTGATTTGACTACGATGTTCTTCACATCCTGATGTTTCAATAACATAAAGTAATGTGTGTTTCCATCTGGAGAATGTTGTATCCAATGTTTCTGTAGCTTCACTCATCTCTATCTTCTGTCTGACAAGACAAAAGGAAAAGGAAGTGGAACATTTTTCACATTCACTTCATTGCTGCTGATCTTCAGCATTTTAGTGAATTTGTATGAAGAAAAACAAAAAACACCACTTTAATCCAGGTAAAAAAATCCATTGTAATGCACGTTACTGACATTTCTACCAAGCGCCTTGTGCCTTACATAATGTCACTATATCTCATTGAATAATGCATTGATCTCAATTGATTAACTCAACCTGAATGAGCCATTGCTCCCACTTGGTTTAGTTGTGCTATGCTAAAAAAAATCTCTAGATGGCTCTGTGTCTTTGAGCAGTATGTTTATTAATTTTATTTATTTATTTTTTATTTTGGAAAAACAGTTGATTGTTGTTATTGTTATCCTAAGTGAGTAAAAAACGCTAAGAAAAATTTTGTCCATTGCTTTTTTCACACACACACACACACACACACACACACACACACACACACACACACACACACACACTCACACACACTCACACACACTGAGAAGAAGCTGATATTGTGCTGTTAAGTCTCCAGGAGAGGTCCTCATCCTAATCCCTGATTAACAACATCAATTGGTGGTGACAGTTTAATTCAACTCAGGGATTAGCTGCTATAGGAGGATTTATGCATAGACTCCTGCAGAAACACAGTTTCCTGCAGATTAAACATCATGATCATACACATTTCACCTGGTCACCAAGGAAATAAGATGTTACAAACAGTTTTTCCTGTGATATGGCAGGATTGATAATGAGAAAAGAGCAATTACACATTATGAAATTTTCTTAGAGTTTTTGTCATTAGAGAGAAGACCAGGGTCATGAGTCTGAGTCTGGTTGGCTGATGGACACATGGTCACGTTATCAGCAATTGCTATATTGAGCTTAAGTGCCTATTTGAGACAGCCTTATTTTATTTATTTAACTGAATCACTGTATTTGTTATACATTTCTGAATAATGCACCTGACCTAACTGGTTTAATGTGCTGGACCTTTACTTTTGGATTTAATTAATGAAGCACAGTTCACCAATAAAAATATTGGATTTCAGATCTTCTCTTCTTACTGTATTCAATTGATTAGTCATGCAATACAATTTCTTAATATCCTAGAATTCAAATTCTTTATCAGGAGACCTTCAGCAGATATGACATTAAAATGCGATTAATTCAATTATTTAAGTACAAAATCCTGTAATTAATTTGATTAATTTTTTTAATCGACTGACAGCACTAGTTTGTAAGGTTGTCATGGTTACATCATGTCTAAACCACATTTAGTTTGAACAGAGATCAAATAGTTTGTTGCATCAGCTTTTATAAAAGGTGAACTACTTGAAATGAATCCCTTCAACTATAAAGCCCATATTCTCACAGGCTATTGTCATAATTATTATTCCTACGTCAGTGTGTCTGCAGGAGCTATAAAAACTTGCTGTGGTCTAGTTCAGACTCAGACATCATGGACCCTTCTTCTTCTTTACTTTCTGATATTATATATGTACACTGGCTTCACATTAAAATGTTTTAGACAAGTAATTTAATATGATAACTTTCTTTCTCTGCAGTCATCTGCCTGGTTGGTCTCGGCCTGGTGGTGTTTTTCTTCAGCTTCCTGCTCTCCATTTTCAGGTCCAAGTATCATGGATACCCCTACAGGTAACCATAGCAACCATAAAACACCTCTGTACAGATGCTGGTTTCATGCAGCTTAGTCAACAATTATTAAAAACACAAAGATAACATAAGAAAAATATGAAAATCAGTGAAGTTGGTATAAAATCGCTGCAAAGTTATTGCAGAAACGACAAATACTGGCAGCCAAACAGGATCCATCCATTTCCATGCATGTCATGGATTTTTTGTTAAGGTTGTTATTTAGTCAGTTGAATGACTTACACTAAAATCCTCCAGCTTAGTGGTCCAGAACAAGCAGTAATTTCATTCAACTTTAAGTTAAAGGTCATCACTACATAACAAATCAGATGAAAAGAAATCACCTCTGGATTCCTGGTGTTGAGGGAACCAAGGCTTGACCCCAGCTGTGACCTATAGCTTAAATTAAGAGCAAATTGCAGTGTGCCAGCTCAGTGGAGGAGGTTAAAGTCCAATGATTGTCTAGTGATTTAATGACATTGATGGTGATTAGTAGGTAGGTTATGATGCTAGTAAAGTTTTACTTTGGTGGTCCCTCACTGACAAATATTGTCCTGATGATTTCAAACACATATCCTACACACAACTAGACTTTATTGCTACTAAACCAATTTAACTGTCTGTTTTCCTTATAATAAATAGGGTGACATCAGGTAAATCAGGTTCCACTTTTTGGTAAATTGCTTGGGACATTACCACAATACCAAATATGCCTTTCCCATGTATATTTATGAATAATAATTACTGTTTCTGGTCATTTGTAGTTGAAATTATGTGATAAAATATAATTATTTAGGTCCTATAAATCTGGAAATATCCACTGTTCCACTTGTTTGTTTTGCATGAGTGGTTTCAGGTAAAATGGGTTTAGTTAGATTAGTCATACCAGGCTACTACCATGAACATTTCTGGTTCAGTCTAGATTTGAAGTATTGTCTCATCACCATATAAACCATAAAGTATTCAAATCACCATAGAAACCATAAACTAATCCAATCACCTGTTACTATTTTCCAGATTTTTCCTGATATCACTAATTACGGTTCAGGGCTCCAAGAAACTTGTTAATGATTGTAAAAGTTTTGACCCATATAATAAGGCGTTGAATGACACCATGAATCATGAGGTATTCCTGCTACTCGTTAATCAATAAAACTGTGATGTTTCAAAATGTGATTTTTGAGGGGCATTTAAGGCAGTTCTGGTTGTTAAAATTTAAAAATAAAAAGCTGCAGATAAACCGCTTGTAGGATTTGAAAATGCATTTTTAATTTTTGTGAGAATTTATTTCACAATAATCTTGCAAACTGAATCATGATCTAGTCGATTCTATCTCAGAACTCACAAAAAAGGTTAATCTCAATACACTTTTCGCATAGAGGTGGTCTGGACCATATCATTTACTATATTATACACAGAGACCCAATAATCCCCCGTGAACATCTGGCCTGCAGCTGCTGGCAAATGTGAACACTGGTG
Source organism: Lepturacanthus savala (assembly GCA_030544235.1). Classification (NCBI taxonomy): domain Eukaryota; kingdom Metazoa; phylum Chordata; class Actinopteri; order Scombriformes; family Trichiuridae; genus Lepturacanthus; species Lepturacanthus savala. Next base: position 35,530,186 of record CM060466.1, read on the forward strand.
CTGCTGCTATTTGCAGCTGAAGATGAGCCTTTTTAAATGATTATCTTTACATTTGACTTTGATTTTCTAGAATAGAGGTGCATGTTTTGAATTTTGAGTTCATCTCTGCAGCTGCTCTTACTGTTTGATAAAGCAGATGCATATTCAACGAGCTTTTGAGCAATTTTATCTGATTACATGCTTCCAGGAACTGAAGCTGAGATTGCAGTAAGCAAGAAAAAAAATCATGTATCTCTCTTTTCTTTTTTCTACTTGACCTCTCTCTTTATCTTTCTCTTTCGCTCAGCTTCCTTATTAAGTAGAAGCAGCATGTGAGTGGAGATCAGAGGTGAAGAGACAGGATGTCAAGAGGAAACTAAAAGAAGAGGCAGTGTCACTATTGAGTTTAGAGTTCATGATGTGGATTCTTTTATTTGTATGTTCTTTTTTTATCAACCGCTATAATTAATTATGCAATCTGAATAAAAAGTAAATTATTCCCCTTACATTGGAAAATAAAGGTGTTTGGCATGTGTATGTCTCTGTGTCTTTGGAATTTTGTCCTGGCTCCTTTCAGAGGATGAATATATTCATTTAGGGTTTAAATGTTTTGAGTTCCATGATTAGTAATGAGAAAAGATCAATTACCATGTGTAAATCTACATAAATGCAAACTTTCTGCTTGTCCATGTCTCCTGTATGTTATAAGCAGCTTTTGGAGAAACACTGCTGAAGAAACATGGTATATTCTTGCCATTGATTAGAAGGTGACCGTTTTTTAATTAACAGCCCAAACAATAAACAGGGTATATATTATAATAAAGGTGGGATATGGAAATACGTTATCCTAGTCATTTATCATAAGGCGTACTACTTTCTGTGTTTTAGGAAGATGTTGCCAGAACTACTTCACTGCATCTTGTCGTTGATCGTCGAGTCTCTGGACTCAAACAACAGATTTTCTGTCCTTTAGTGTTCTAGTGATGTTGGAGAATTCTGTCTGACAGGACAATGTCTCCCAGAGGTTTTCTGTCTGGTTGAATGTGTTGACTGTGATGGTCTTAACATTTGATTCACATCGTCTTCATGCTCATCAAACCACTCAATGAACCATATGGATGCAACCTGGAAGAGACCCAGCATCGGGATAGAGATGTTTCATCCCAGGATGAAGGTAGTAACCCTACCCCCTAACCCCTAACCCTTCCCTCTAATGTCAGGCTATATATTAAAAGTGATGCAGAACAAATAAATTACAGACTGCAGATGTCTGGAAGTCCAAACAAAAAAACAGACCAACAAGAAATGACTCTAATCAAGTCCAAAACTCAAAGTACATTTTTGCTCAACAGAAAAATGAAGAGTTGGGTTTTATCACTTCACAGAAACAGAGAGATAGACAGACAACTTTTCTATGGTGATGTTCTGGCTTTTAATGGAGCTCACCATGCATTCAGTTCTGTTTCAGGACCATGCATATTTTTTTTGTTGTTTTTTTGCCCCATCATTTTAAACTTTGAGGGGCATAAAACCCACCCAGAGATGGCACCTATGATTCCATCAATGATTTACATATTTAAATGAAATATATTAATCGTAAAATAGTCTGTCATCTTCTATATACCCGCTTATTCCTCATTAGAGTCACATGGTCTGCTGGAGCCAATCCCAGCGCATTACGACGAGAGGCAGGGATACACCCCAGATGGTCGCCAGCCAATCATGGGGGGCACACACCATTCACTCACACACTCACACCTACGGGGAATGTAGAGTCTCCAATTAACCTCAGCATGTTTTTGGACTGTGGGAGGAAGCCGGAGTACCCGGTGAAAACCCACGCAGACACGGGGAGAACATGCAAACTCCACACAGAAAGGACCCAGACCCAGGACCAAGGAGGTCTTGAACCTGCAACCTTCTTGCTGTGAGGCAACATTGCTAAACACTTTTCCACTGTGTCGCCCTCATAAAATAGTATATAACATAATAAAAACACAAAATATTCCTGAGTCCAAATGCTCCGTTTTCTCTCAGCAATCAGAAGGTCGCCAGTTCGATTCCCACTCTAGTTGTTTGACTAGGAGTCAACCACTCCAAGATGGAGAAGATGAGGAAGGATGACTAACCTTTCCCACATCTCTGAGGGTTTTACACCACTGAACTAGTGAATATGCATTAATGTTTGTAATGAGCCCCATGATAAAACCCCTCTGTCTTAATGTCTTTTTGGTGTTTTTCCTCACATTCCTCATCATTGTACAAGAATCACAGAGATTTACTGTCTCTCCCATAGATCTACATGTAGACTGTTCTTATTGAAGCCATCTGTGTCCAAACAATGAACCTCCTTCAGATCACTCACATCTTCTCCTCTCACCACATATTCATACAGAATCTGAATCAACTGGTCCAGGTTTCAGTCCTGGGTCTGGGTGCTTTCTGTGTGGAGTTTCATGTTGTCTCTGTGTCTGGTGGGTTTTCTCCAGGTTCTCCAGCTTCCTCCTACAGTCCGAACACATGCTGAGGTTAATTGAAGACTCTAAATAACCATAGGAGGGAGTGTGTGTGTTCTCCATGATAGCGGCTACCTGTCTGGGTGGATCCTGCCTCTCACCTGTAACGCGCTGGGATTGGCTCCAGCAGACCATGTGACCCTAATGAGAAATAAACAGGTATAGAAGACGAATGAATGAATATTGTTTGTTGGTTCAATGCAGTTTCAAATTAAATTGTCATAACTAAGAAAGACTAATGGAAACTGTTTTTTTTTTTGTTGAGGCTAAACATTTCCTTTTAGAGGGTAGATGTTGCTCCTGTTCATCTCCATCCATCCTCCATCACTCCTGAACAAGACCAGGATCTCATCTCCACGTGGAGGATAGGATTAATATAATATAATATAATATAATGTAATTTAATATAATTTACAGTATATTCTAATGACTTTTCTGAAATACAGTATATATAATAGGTGACAGCTAAAAGAACTTGGGTTGAGTTCAAATTTACAAACATGAAATGTCAGGCATGGACCCAATCAAAGAAAGTTCAACATGTAAAATCATCACATGAAGCTGATTCCAGGAGACTGGCTGTAAGTGTGAGTGTAGTTTTTGAGTGATTTAGAGAATACTAATTCTTTTGCTTCTAAAAGCCTGGGTGTGATTTATATGAGCTGCTGTGTGGGCAGCAACAGGAAAAAGACTCAATCGGCATATTCCCACTCAAACTTCCTATTCTTCTCTATTTTTGCTCTAGGCCTTTGGGGGAAACTGAACTACTGTGTGTCTGAGCTGAAGGCTTCATAAAAATATTAAACGATCCATGTGTTGGAACTGAAATATATCAAATTTAGTGTAAATCCTTTGATTAGTAGGTTTACTTAAGTAAACGTAGATAGTGTGTGCTTGTGTAAAATTTGCCAACTCTTCTGTCGATGTAAAACATCTGATTTTGATCTGACTCTATGATTATGAAGCTTTGTGATTTTGGACCTTCCTGATTGTTTGTTAAATGAAGAAATTGTTGCCTTATGTTTTGTTTCTTCATTGTTACTAATACTGACAGACATCAATCCATCAATCCTCCAAACAGCAGCAGCAGAATAACTTTTGGAGAATTTAACCATCACACACATACTCAACTGTGCTGATCATCCCACAAATGCATGTTCCTTCCTTAGGAAACTATTTAAAATGGACATAAACAGGCTTTCCAACAGCATGAAGCATGGGCGCAGATAGCACAGGGGACGCAGGGGACATGTCCCCCGCACATTTACAGTGACACCGATCTGTCTGTTATTTTGCTCTGATCACTGAAAAGTGTGGATATGTCTGCACCGCCTCAGAGTGCACCAAATGACCATAAATTTTATCACTTGGTCGAAGGCAAAGAGTATCATCACGCCACTGCTCGAGTGGAAAATCTTCCAAGGAGTGTATTACGGGAACCAGAGCCTCCTGTGAAGGCCCAGCTTGTTCCCCCTCCCCATCCGCAGTGTCGGACAACTTCGCATCACCACTGAGAGCGGCGCACATATCACATGTCCTTGTCGGCTGTGATCGCACCCCCACACATTGCCCCACCAAGCTATGAAACCCAGGCCAATCTGTACCCAAAATAAGGGGGTGTGCAAAACGGGAGCTAACCACGGCCTTAACTCTTTGCATTTTGCCCCTGTACTTAATTTCCACTGGCACCACTGGATATCTGTCAACATCCCCATGCACACACCTTATATCCACCCATACTGCCTCCACCAAAGCCCCGGGGCAAACCAGGTTCTGGCGGATTATGGACTGTGTACAGCCCGAATCCACCATAGCCTGATGTACACCCCCTTGGATCCTTACCGGAACACTGTATGCCCCCCTGCACCGGGGGAGGGTGCCGGAGGGCCGGCGACCCAGATCACCTGGCCGACTTCCATGAGGGGGCACTTGCAACGGAAGTGGACGGATGGGTCGAGGATAATGTCTGCGGCACCTCACCCACTCTGACGTCCATCCTAGGAGCCCCTCCTGGAACTGCTCCAGCACTATCCGCTCCAGCAAGCGTGCCTCCCCCTCGGACTCCCCCGGCTGTAGCCACCGGACTGCTGCATCCCTCAGTTGTTGCGTGTAGACAAACGGCCAGTCTGATGGCCCCAGTCAGAGCGGTGGCCCGAGCCTCTCCCCAACAGTACGGGAAGCAGACAGACCGCCCACTATTCCTCCGGCCAGCCACACGCCGCTGCCGTGGCCTGGAACATTTCCAGGTACTTCTGGGGATCGTCTGCAGCGGACATCCTCTGCAGCGAAGGGGAAGGGGAAGATGGCTCCTGGACGGGCCAGCAGATGGGCACCTCAGTCTGCCTCTCCGTCTGCTCCTGTATTACTGCCAACTGCCGCTGGTTCCGCTGGTTCACCGCTGCCTGCTCCCAGTGCATGGCCGCGATCTCCCCCACTCAGGGTTGGGGATGAGATCCTGCCTCAAGTGGAGGAGTTCAAGTATCTCGGGGTCTTGTTCACGAGTGAGGGGAGGATGGAGCGGGAGATTAACTGGTGGGGGTGTGGCGTCTGGGTTTTCCTGCTGAAGCTGCTGCCCCCGCGAGCTGATTACAGATGAAGCGGGAGAAGATGAAATGAAATGGTCAGTCAGTCATTTTCTATACCTGCTTATTCCTCATTAGGGTCGCAGGGGTCTGCTGGAGCCTATCCCCAAGGTATTCTCATTACGGCGAGAGGCAGGGATACACCATCTGGGGTGTATCCCTGCATACACCATCTGGGGTGTATCCCTGCCTCTCGCCGTAACGTTCACCATTCATACACACCAAAACACCATTCACTCACACACTCACACCTACGGGCAATTTAGAGTCAGCATGCCTCAGCATGTTTTTGGACTGTGGGAGGAAGCCGGAGTACCCGGTGAAAACCCACGCAGACACGGGGAGAACATGCAAACTCCACACAGAAAGGTCCCGGTGCATGGCTGCGATCTCTCCCAGCAGCTGCACCGGCTGCAGCTGCTGCGGCTCGGACATGTCCCGACTGTCTGCGCTGGTCCCTGTTCAGGCACCAAATGTAACACGATAACGTTACGGGGTTGTCCCCGCACAGACAGGCAGGACACGAGAAGGTTGCTATACACACAAGTCTTTTATTTATTGGTTCACTTTCACAGTCCGCCACTGTTGCCGTCTCTCTCCTCCCGAACGTGTCTTTCCTCTCCCTCCATGGCTGTTACTGCGGGTATACATATAGGCTGTCATCAACAGATCATCAACAGCTGTGAAATTACCTGATGTTGTTCCCGTGGGCCACTCCCACATGTCTCTCCCCTGCAGCTGAGCACAACCCATGCCCCTTTCATGTATTTATTGTTGTTTCCATGTTAACTTTTGGTCAATGACAAAAACCCTTTCGATATCAACATTAACGATTTTTAATTTAATATTACAATTACTTTCATTTAGATTCCATAAAACCTTATATTTTTTAATATATATATTTAAAGATTTTATTGACATCAAATCAAGTCTTGAGATTCTAATCTAAGAATCTAATTTGAAAAGTGTTTGGTACAACCATCTGGTAGTAAGTTGGCCTGTGGTTCTCCTGAAGCAGCTGACGGGTATCGGCGTGCTAAGCGGAACACACCCTCTGTGGTTGCTGAGGCAAAAACCCGGGCATGGGAGGAGTTGGGGATGAGATCCTGCCTCAAGTGGAGGAGTTCAAGTATCTCGGGGTCTTGTTCACGAGTGAGGGGAGGATGGAGCGGGAGATTAACTGGTGGGGGTGTGGCGTCTGGGTTTTCCTGCTGAAGCTGCGATTACAGATGAAGCGGGAGAAGATAAAATGAAATGGTCAGTCAGTCATTTTCTATACCTGCTTATTCCTCATTAGGGTCGCAGGGGTCTGCTGGAGCCTATCCCCAAGGGATTCCCGTTAGGGCGAGAGGATACACCATTTGGGGTGTATCCCTGCCTCTCGCCGTAACGTTCACCATTCATACACACCAGAACACCATTCACTCACACACTCACACCTACAGGCAATTTAGAGTCAGCATGCCACATGACTGTGGGAGGAAGCCGGAGTACCCAGTGACACCCGCAGACACGGGGAGAACATGCAAACTCCACACAGAAAGGTCCCAGACCCAGGACCAAGGAAGTCTTGAACCTGCGACCTTGCTGTGAGGCAACAGCGCTAACCCCTGCTCCACCGTGTCGCCCCGAAATGAAATGGTGTTTGGTAGAATTCAAACACTGTGTTTGCTTCCAACCAAACCAACATCCAGTGAAATCAGCTAGTTAAATGGAAACAAATAAGATATGGAACAAGAGAGGGATGTATTCATAAGAAAAGAAACCTTTTAAAAGAAGAATCCAAGGAATGTGACAGCATTCATATTTTACAGATGGTCTTATTTCATTTTACAGATAGCAAGTCTGAAACAACTCCAACTTCCAGGAACATCTTTCTCATATCTGAAATCCTGTTAAATCCTGGTTTCAGATTAATTTCAAATTAAACACCTTTTATTCTCACTTTATAAAAACAACTCAGGGGTGAGCTTGCGGAATTTCATGTTTTGCTGTTTCTTATAATTTGCTATTTGCTCCTATTTATCCTCAGACAACAGACATCTGTGTTAATGTACAGCCCAGTTTATGTAAAAAAAAAACAAAATTAAAAATGTGACTTTTGTATAAAAAAAAAATGATACAACTGGACTTTTAATTAAGAAGAAACCAACATTTATAGAGACCTGATGAATGATTTAAAACTGTGTTTTATAAAGTTTTGGACTTTCTCATCTTACATTATTTGTTACTGACCCATATCTCTCTCTCTCTCTCTAGAAATCTGTACATAGTCAAACACATTTAACATCTGTATGTTTTAACTAGTGATCTACCGATCCAGGTTTTTCCGATCCAATCCGATACCGATCCCTGGGCTGAACGATACCAATCCGATACTACTGATGAATGAATGAACTGTTGCGGGCATGGAGTTGAATCACCTACAGTTGCAGGGAGAGAATAGATTTTTTTCTTTTTTTTCTAATTTTCATCACGGATTCATTCTCTGTCGCTTCTGCTTCAACATTTGCCCAAAAAGCATTTTCTCTGATATCTGATATATGCCCCCCCCCCCACCACAGTCAGTAAATACAGTTCCACACAGTCACAATGTTCACTTGCAGGCACAACTCAAAAGCAGTGAAAGTGTTAAATGAATAACCATTGGTTAACCTGGGGCCCAGTCACGTCAGTGTCAAAGTCAGCGTGGGTCTCCCCTGTCAGTGGGGAAGTTTGTGCGGGGATTCCGTTCGCCCCCGTCCGTCCCGAGGGAGCCAAACAACGGCCGATCGGCGGGGACAACGCCGGATCCGCGGCAGTGTTATCTTGCACACTGTAGTGTAGTCCACGCCGGCACTCGGCAACAGCTTCTCAGGCGATGCGGAAACCTCCGCTCCTTTGCGACAGCGCGATCCCACACGATCCGTCGGCCGGGCGGCGCTACAACAGCTTTTTAGACAACAAGTCTTCAGGCGGACTGGTACCGGGGAAGACCATGACGGCCGCGGGAAACAGGACACAGCGCGGCGTAGTATCCAACGGCGACTGGCCGCTCCGATCCTACCCTTTCCGTGCTCAGCTGAGTTCATTCATAAAAACTTCCTGACAGCGTGGGAATGCGTGGTGACGTACAACGTGGAAATGCGTGGTGACTGACGTACAGCGTGGAAATGCGTGGTGACGTCGGGGCAGAGAATGGACATAGGCCTTCTGCTGTCATTGCAAAGAAAGGTGAGTCAGTGGTGATACTTGTGCATCCAGCAGATGACTGGGCTCTGCTGGTTATTTATTTGTCTTACAACAATAAAGCTTGAAGCATTAATAAACTGTCTGCATGTGGTGTTAAATCCAATGATAAAAAACCCAATAAAATCTTTAGGAAGCCCACACTCAAAATGTTAGAAAAATGTGTAAGTATGTGTGTGTGTGTGTGTGTGTGTGTGTGTGTGTGTGTGTGGCTCCACTTCAAGTATGTGATGTTCAGTCTGATCTGATCTCTCCTCTATAACAACAAAGTTTTCAACAATGCGTGTGTGTTTGTGTGTGTATGCATGTGTATGTGTGTATGTGTGTGTGTATGCGTGTGTGTGTATGTATGTATGTGTGTGTGTATGTGTGAACCAGCATCTCGTCTCATCTGCATTCCACAAACATATTCTCCAGACATCCTCACTGCAGCTCCTGTAATTATCATCAGTCCCCACTTCAGCTGTTGCTGTTATGTTGCATCAGTGTCTACGTGTGTGTGGTGTGTGTGTGTGTGTGTGTGATGTGTGTGTGTGGTGTGTTGCAAGTAATATAAACAATTTTACAATTCTTCCCTATACCTTTGTTAAATCACATTTATGAATTAAAGAGACACTTGATTTTTTTTCCATTGAAATATAACACAATGATGAAATGCATCACAAACAGTCTGGTCATAACTGGATAATTATCAACAAAGAACCAAGTTCTTCTAAAACTATAGTGTATTATTAATTTGAATAGAAATGTAAACACATTAACCCCATCGAAGCCAGGCTATACCACACGAGGGGCAGAGTTTTACTGTGAGCTTGTTGTAAATGTTCGATATTTTATATTATTTTATATTATTATCACATCATACAACTTGTGTGTTCTGGAACCAGGCTCACAGGGATATTTAACGTATACTTTTTCCTCACAGAAAATGAGCCATGGTCAATGAATCTCAGACTGAAGAAATAAATATTTGTATAATTTTTTTCAAAAATGACAAATGACAAATGACCCAAAGACCTTATCTTATTATGGGTATGATGTATAAGATTTGGCCAGAAATAGCTTTGTTATGTCACAAACCTATGTTTAATATCTACTGAAGTTCATCCGATCCCATAATACCACCTCTGACAGCGGGACTCTCAGAGGACTCAATTGCAGAACGGTATGAGGCAGAAGATGTTATTTTCACACACCGGGGAAACAAAAGGCGCCTCCAAAAAGAGAGAGAATATCTTAATAGAGTTAGAACTAAAGTAAAACTACAAAAAGGCAAAGGCCAACAAAAAATGACTCTAGAAGAAAACAACAAAAAACTAAACTGAGATTAATTCAGATTTAGACTATGACAGAGGGCTGATGATTAGGACAAAGAGACACATGGAGGGAAATGGGGAACAGGTGGAACCAATCAGAAAGACAATCAGACTGGTGACACAAGAGGAAGGACAAGTGAACCGAAATGAGAGGAGAGTTAGAATTTCAAAATAAAACAGGAAGTCACAAAACCAACATGGAGACAGGACAAAAACTCAACGTGACATACAGGTGTGACAACTTGTCCCATAAGAAGCCATAATGAGTGATATCTGGGTATATTGCTGCAAGAGTTGATTCTGTTTCATATTCTTGTTGTTTGATCCAATGTGTCACAGTTTTAACATGTTTTCATTTAGGTTCTCAATATGTGGTCAGCAGTGGTGGAAAGTAACAGAGTAAATTTACTTAAGTACTTTACTTGAGTACAGATTTTAAGGATTTGTACTTTACTTGAGTAGAAAATTGATTTATTACTTTTACTCTTACTCGAGTATTTCCAGGACGAATTTTATACTTTTACTCGAGTAGATTTCTGTGAAGGGCAAAAAGTAAGCGTTACTTTTAGTTTGGTATTGGTTGGTTTGGTAAACAGCTGATCTTGATTGTAGCGGTGAATGATGATTGACAGCCGCTCACAATGCAGCATTGTGAGCGGCTGTGAGCGGAAGGTAGATCATTAACAATTTAACTCTTGAGAGCATGGACAGGTCCATGAACAAGGTGCTATAAATCCAAAAAAAGGCCCTATACTGTAAATTTAAAAAAAAGAGGGGGAAGGGAGTCGAAAGAAGAAATTTACTTTTACTTCTTACTTTTACTTGAGTACTTTTATCTTAAAATCAAGTACTTTTTTACTCTTAGTTGAGTAACATTTTGACAGAGCTACTTTTACTTGTAGTGGAGTAAATTTGACAAGGAGGATTTGTACTGTTACTCAAGTACTGAAATCGTATACTCACTCCACCACTGGTGGTCAGTTTCTCCAAATAAAAATGATAACTACCTGTTGTGCCCACAAAGGTAATAAACATTTTCAGCTGGCTGAGCCTGGAACTTGTGACCCTTCCCCCGACAGGAAACCCTGTTTCACACCTTCAAGGAATGTCACCAGAGGTATAAAGGCACCGGCCTTTTGTACCTCTCGGGTTCTCTTAGTCTCTTAGGCGGCTTCTCTTAGGCTCTCGCTCTCACTCCAGACTCTTCAACTCACAAGCTCCAAACTCTCTCCCGGGCTCCTGCTCATCAGCAGAGCACCGCTCTGTAGCAGGAGAAGCTGCAGGACAGAAGCCTTCAGCAGCTTCTCTGCTCTAAAAGGGATTATCCAGCTGCTTTCAGCGTCTCACGGACCTGCAAGTGACCAAGAACTCAACAACGTCCAGCCAGCAGCACTGAAGAAACTCAGGCCTGGTTCTACAACCAGACAAGGATTAACAAAGAGCAACGCGACCTACACAACGGATCTACTCCTCAACGAACACCACAGCTGCAACAACATCTGTCATGAACAGCTACTCAAGGAAGCAGAGCCATAGAGCAACCCTTCTTCTTCCTTTCTGCTGGTAACATGATTTGGGCAGAACAGACCATTAACAAACACGGTTAAACAAGACTGTTGAACTTTGTTTAATGTGATGGAATCATAGGCTACAGTTCAATCCTTAAACTATTAATATGATGACCCTGGTTTCTATTATTAAGTTAATTGTTAATCAGACGTCCAAATTAATAGATTATTACAATTCATGAGACTGAATCAGAGAATTGACTATCTTTTCCTCTCAACCGTGAGGTGGTGCCCCGAAATTCGAAAACTTTTAATAAATACATAATTATTTCCAATAATTATTGATTCTTTCTGATCGTCAATTCTACCTGAAGAATTAGTGCATGACACAACATTTATGGCTGCTGAGGCAAAATAAATCACACATTTATTTGGTATCAATGTAGCCAACATTTTTATCTTCCTCCACGTGAGACTAAATAAACCACATTTTATTTGGTAATCAGCGTGGCACAACACTACCCTCCTGCTGTTGTGTCTCCATAGCATTTTGATATCTTGACAAGGACAAAGCCCAGATTCACTGTTAATTACTAAAATCTGGTACTATTGTGAGCCGGAATCTATAGTGTTACCTAACAATATAGCTTAGAGATTCATGTTTTGGGGTTAGAGAATTAATCCAGTTATAAAAATTCCTGCACCTGTGTATAGCATCTGATTTATTTTTATTTCACTTGCTCTGCTAAACATCTTCGAGTGGCCCAAACACACTCTACAACTTTCTACAATAATCACACCACTGATGAGAACAGATACAGATAAGACAGAATAACAGATAAGACAGGATAATTCAGCAAAGTGTTGCTTTGATTCCACCCACCACTAATGCTCCATTTCTACCAGTCTGTGGATCTGCCCTGAACATAATCACAGATTCTCAGCAGCATTACCTGCATGAAAGAGAAAAAAGAAGGGGAAGTCTGAAGATTTAGTTATTGAATGAAGATAAAACAAACTAAATGATGTTTGCAGGTCATGCTGGATTATGCTTGACAGTTGAAAGACAGAATCTACAACATATAGAACCACTCTGTTTGCAGGCCAACTGGTTTCATGGAGAGATCTGAGATTCAGATTTCCTGATGGAAAAAGCAGATAAGCACAGACCTTCCTTCAGCTCTCCCATGTGACTTCCATTATCTCTTTTCCCTCCAGAAAATATCTGCATATTGCTTTGAAAATATCTAAAGGTCTTCAAATTCATGCTGGAACACTTTGTTTTTTTTAATGATCAGTCTCAAATCTGCACTATCATGCTATGAACAAAGTGTGTTTTTTGTCATTGACAAAATGAATTTTTCCAACTGAAGTGTAGTTTCAAACATTTATGGAGTTCAGTTTAACGAAGGTCAGTGTTCTGCTCTAATTTTCTAATTGTCAATAAATTCAATGAAAAGACAAATTTATATGGATTATGTGCTAGTAAATATTTACAACAGTGGGACAGTGTATATGGGATTGACTCAAAGTAAACCAGAGTGTGCACAACAGGCTGTTTCGGCCTCTGTCTCTTTAAGGCTCACCTCTGTCCTAATTTGCCAGTTTCCAGAAGATGCATCTCGGCTAATTAAATAGGATTTCACTTCTCTCAGTACGAGGCTGCAGCAACAAGGTGCTATGAAACGTACAACAAAAACACTAGTCTATAAACTAAATACTATATCTAACTAAGGGATCTAACTACACACACTATCGCAGTGGGAAACTAATCTTGAAAAGAAAACGCTTTGCCAAAAGTGGGAAGGAAAGACTAAAAAGATTAACCAAAACAAACTCACTCCAGGAGGAAAACACTATCACTATTTAACACTAATCTAGGTATACTATCTAAGGCTAGAAACAAAAACATCATAAAATCCTAAGGGTTGAAAAACTATCAAAAAATAATAAAGGAACCAAAAACAATCCCTCAGGACGACAAAGGCTATGAACATTCTTTTCTAAATCTGAACCAAGGCTATGAAACTTACAATAAAAGAAAACTTCTCAAGGCCAAGGCAAAAAGCTGTGAACCGAGAGCTGGCTTGGGTGCAATGACGGGGACGAACAAAGACACTTTGGCACGAGACAAGGGGAGACACAGACTATAAATACACATGGAGGGGAATTGGGAACAGGTGGACACAGTCAGGAATCAGGGAAGACAATCAGACTGGTGACACAGGAGGAAGAGCAAATGACCTGAAATGAGAGGAGAGTTAGACTTTCAAAATAAAACAGGAAATGCACACACAATGAAAAACCCAGACAAGACAACCTCACCGTCATGACAATCTCTTTCTTGTTCCTTAAAATGGAAGCTTGTTTGAGGGCATAGGAAGCTTGGGAACTTAAGCTATATTAAATATACACAAGATAGTAACAAGATAATAACAGTATAAAAATAAGGGGTTAGTAAGATAAGAGGTTAGGATAATTTGATGTCACCATGAACAAGCAATACAATTAACAAGAAGAGCAGCCTCTGCTAATTGTCAGTGATTTAAAGCTCATATTGATATGTTTGGCTCAAAGAGAAACAAAGACCTCTGCTTGTTCTTGCAGATTTTACATGGATTGACTGATAGATGTTTTTTTTTATTTCTAGTAAATACTTCTTTTTTTTTTTTTAAGACTCAGTAACTATTTATAAAGAGCACCAAACAATGTCTGCCTTCTGTCTCTCTAGAGCAGGGATTCCCAAAGCAAGCCGCCACTCGGGCAAGCTAAAAAATGTGTCTGGAGTGTTTTTTATAACGTTTTTTCAAAGTGGGATTTTCCGACACAATAAAGATGTCTAAATAAACGTTTTATTTGTCATATTAATTGGATATTCAACATCCTGTTATACAACTTCTCTCTGTTTAGACATGCTGATTTACCACTTTTGTTTGTTTGGTGCATCTTTATTCCTGCATCAGGCGACACACACAGTCAAGTCAAATCACTGGAGTCACGCTCACATTTCCACAGATTTGTGGAGATGTTTTTGAAGCAGAGACTCCACACTGGTGAGATATTGAGTTGTTTATATAAAGCAGACTTGATATATCATAAAAACTCCTGATGTTCTTCTCAACAGTGAGGACTGTATTCTCTCAGCTGAGGCGGAGATGCTCAGAGAGAAAGTGAACACCATTGGATCAGAATCATCTCTCCCTCCCTACAAATGCTGGTTCTGAAATATAAATAAATATAAAATGTACATTTGGTCCTGTGTCTGGTCCGGTGAGCATTCACATTGTATAGAACCAGATCAGGATAGAACCAGACCAGGATTTACTTGATATGAACCGAGACCCTACATTTTCAAGTGGACCAGAGTTCTATGAGTTTTCACACCTGGACAAACAAAGTGGAACTATCCAAGGAAACTCTAGTCTGTTTAAAGGGACTAAATGAGGACAATGTGAAAGCCCCTCAGTGTCACATTTTTTTAATAAGATGGATAAATGATCATTCATTCAAAAACATCAACCAAGCAGCAGCTAGAACATAATATCCCGTCCAGTATCATCAGATTAGTGTTGCTGTGGTTTAAATACCCTGTTCCCCCCCAACACACTTCCTGCTGCTAAGCCTGTCATCTCTCCTGCTATAAATGTTGTGTGTTGCATTATTTTAAAACTTTGTTACATTTCAATTTAATTCAGATGCTCTTTTGTTAATGCGATCATTAGATGATGTGTTCTGGTTAAGCAGAATTAAACATGCTGCCTTAACACATTTAGTTGCATTTTTTGGAAGGTGTGGGAAATAGGGGGTGCGTCGACCAGGTTGGGATATAGACGGGGGTGCACGGCTAAAAAAGTTTGGGAACCACTACTCTAGAGACAATCCAGCTGGTCCAGTTCACTTTTAGAAAACATCTCAGAAGTCCCAGACCATGCACTTGTCCTGGTTCTGGTTACGGAGATAGCTGCAGTAGCAGAGACAGTAGAGGGACAGTTTCTGTGCACATACACAAAGTACAGTAGTAGTACAGTACAAAGTACATGCATGCAAAAGTTTATACTTCAGCACAAATCCAAAAGAAAAAACAGGTGAAAATACAGTCCGGAATATGTGTTATTGAAGGGGAAATGTGTGTTTTGGCTGTGTTTTTCTTTTGCCTTTACTTCAACATTTTCAATAAAATCATTTTCATTTTCATCGTCTTTGATATTGATGAGCTCCAAACACACACTGCATCCTGGTACAAGAACGAAAGAAAAAAAAAACAGCAAAAGAAAAAAAGTCTGGTACATTCAGTCAGGAATATGTGATTTAGGTGTGGGTGTGTGATGGTGGCGGTGGTGGGGTTACGGTCCATGGTGGTAATAGTGGGGTTATGGTCCATGGTGGTGGGTTATGTTCTATGGTGGTGGTGGGGTTGTGGACCAGGAACACAGGTCATTTTATTGATTCTGAATGCACAGAGGTATGTGAGGAGATCCTGATGCCCATTGTTTGTCCATACATCCAAGAACATCAGCTCATGTTGCAGAAGAACATGAGCCATTTGATAGTTGATATGAGAGAGGATACCTTTAGGAAATAGTTTTCAATAAAGAAAATAACCTTCAGAAACAACTAAAACTGCACAACCTTTTCAAGGATTTAAAAAAGGAGACCGATAGCTTATGTTTATTTTTACAATTAATAGTTTCCAAAATCTACAAGGATTTTTAGTAAGAATGTGATGTTATGCTTATGAGTGTAAATTGCAACAGTATTGCTGTGGAGCATTGGCTTCTGTGCCTTATTGCTATTGGCCACAGTTTATCATTTCATCATCATTTCTTCTTATTTATTATTATAGTTATATATATATATAGTTATATTATAGGGGTGAAAATGTCATATCATTGATGGGGGGACAATACATTTTCAGAGAATTATTTCTAGGTAGGACATGAAAAAAATACTATCCTAGCATACTACCATAATAATTTGGCTCTATATTCTTTTCTCTCCCCAACACTTCCACGTCCCCCTAGTGGCTGTTGCTATGGTAACTTTCATCATTAGAGCTTGTTAACAGTCATTATCATCATTAATGATCATTAGGTCTGATCTTAACCATCAGACTGGTAAAACAGAGACTGATTTTGGACTAATATTGGTGGTGTAAAAATAACTTACTGCATTCTACATATTTGTTCAATTGATTTCTTCCCATGGATGTATATATCTTTCAAATAGCTTGTTACTGGCTGACATAATTAGCCAAATTTGAACTTTGTGTGTGTGTGTGGAAGGGGGGTATGATTATAATTAACATATATAACATGTAACTCCAGGGGTCAGTTCTGAAGCTGGACTCAGGAACCTTTAATGCCCTTTCCATAGAACAACCATCTCCCCTCATCAAGAAAAAAATAACCATACTTCAATTTGCAGTCTTCAATTAACTGCGGTGCTTTAGTGCTCCGGAGACAGTGTCGTTTATAAAAAATGTATCCTTCTCATTACGCCGACCAACAAGCACCAATATGTTCATGTAACAACAAAATGTCAAGAAACTCAGCTACAAGTCTCTATCAACCTTTATTAGTGTATCAAAACACATTTGCAACACTAAGCAATAATATGAGCACATAGTGAAAACATGAATCAGTAACTTTTGTGATCATATACAGCGTATTCTCCATCAGTAAACAGGGTGTTGTTAGAAAGCTCCCACTCTCACTAATTATAATGTATCATGGTACTTTTATAGAATTATTATTTCGCAAATTATATGGTATATATGTAATTATTATTGTAATTTATGAGAATGTGCCAAATGTACCCAAATGTGCCAAAATCAGATCTGCCTGGACACACCTGAAATAAAACATCTTTAAAATCAGTCTGGTTCATCTTATAAGGCTGAACATTTGTGCAATTACACATGCATTAAACACTTTATTTTACTGATCCATGGGTGAATTGGGCTACTAACACATGATTTTCATCCCAAGTAGATGTTTTCTTTGGGGGGGCTCCCCCCCAAGGTGAAACTAAGAGGCACTCAGGTTCGTTCACCTGTGAGGCACCAGACGTGGTTCCAGGTATACAATATTTTATTTAACAATCACAATTCATAAAACACATTTATAAGAAGCATTTAAAACTATTGTGAGTGGAAGGAACTAACTGACCCAGAGCTGAGGCATATGAAAGGGAGGTGGACTGTGTGGGGGTAACCTGGGACCCTAGAAGGAAAGAGAGACACCTCACTCGTCCATGGCACACTCCACACAAACACCCAACACACACAAGAGGGGAGGGGGGTGCGTGACCACGGAGAACCGGTGAGGGGAACACAGCACACAGGAAGAGGGTCCCGCCACCAACGCCACCGGCTCCTCTGTCGTTCCTCAGCTAGGAATAAACAGTAAACGTAAACTTAAAACAATGGGAAAAAAATAACAGTTCAAGGAAACAAAAGTAATGGTCGTAAGAACCCAAACTCCTGCATAACTAAAGATCACAAAATAGGAAGCAACTAAAGAAAACAAAAAGCCAAAGAAACTAAATAGCATATCACGGCAACCTCACAAAACTGCTGATAAGAAAATAACTAAACCATTTACGAAATGAAATAAACCAAACAAATTAAACTATGCCAAATTATAAGGTGAACGTATCACCAACGATGAAGCAAATTCATTAATGAAAACAAAAAAGCACAAAGTAACTTCGCAATCGCATATAAAGAAAACAGATTAACAACACTTATAGCAGAACAAAACAACGAACAAAACTGAATAATTCAAAAGAAACAAAACAAAAGAATAATTAAACAAAACAATCCACCCGACAGAGTAAATGTTAAAACTACTGTCCCATCAGCCGGTCGTGCCGCTCCGGACCCACAGCGCCCAGTTAATCCGATCCAGAAAGGCGGCGTGCGGCGGCAGCCGTGATTCGGGACGGCGCTTGAGTAGCAAACACACAATTCAACAATAAAAATAATCCGAGGCAAAACAGCAGTGTTTTGGGACAAGTTATGGTTGGCCGTCGTGTTTCCAGATAGTGACGCGGACTCTGTGATAAATATACTCCAATTTAGAATAACATTAAATAACAGGGCGGTACGCAGCGTGACCGGTGGGCAGAACTTACCGAATCGCCGTAAAACAACCACGCTGCGGTGGGAGAGAGGAGACCACCCGGAGCGAGGAGTGCGCCGGCCGAGACAGCAATTCCGCGGAAATCTTTCCAGCCCACAGGTGCCCTCTCCTCCAAGTCAACCACACTGAGGAAACCACAAAACTCTCAAACATCCCACCAAGGGACATAGCAACCCTGTGGTGACCGTGATCCTACCTGACGCCAGGAGAAACAAAGAACCAGGAAGCGGAGCGGCCGGAAGTGGGCGTGGCTCGGTCCTCTGTAAGAGACCGATCCATGGCCCTCCGGCTGCCTTTATGGCAGACTGGTGGACAGCGATTGCCTACTGGGGGCCAGATAATTAAAGGGGACATAGCCGTGGAGCTGCCCAATTATCATCCTGCTACACACACACACACACATATATATATATATATATATATAGAGAGAGAGAGAGAGATAACATCTCATCTCCTATACCTGCTCATTCCTCTTCAGGGTCGCAGGGGTCTGCTGGAGCCTATCCCAGCACGTTACTGCGTGAGGCAGGGATACACCCCAGATGGTCGCCAGCCAATCGTGGGGCACACACACACACACACACCATTCACTCACACATTCACACCTATGGGCAATTTAGAGTCTCCAATTAACTGCTGGAGTACCCGGTGAAAACCCACGCAGACATGGGGAGAACATGCAAACTCCACACAGAAAGAATATATATATATATATATATATATATACACACACACACAGTGGCTTGCGAAACCATTTGGCTCCCTTGAACTTTTTGACCTTTTGCCACATTTCAGGCTTCAAACAAAGATATAAAACTGTAATTTCTTGTGAAGAATCAACAACAAGTGGGACACAATCATGAAGTGGAACACACTTTATTGGATATTTTAAACTTTAACAAATAAAAAACAAAAAATTGGGCATGCAAAATCATTCAGCCCCATTGAGTTAATACTTTGTAGAGTCACCTTTTGCTGCGATTACAGCTGCAATTCGGTTGGGGTATGTCTATCAGTTTTGCACATCGAGAAACTGATATTTTTGCCCATTCCTCCTTGCAAAACATCTCGAGCTCAGTGAGGTTGGATGGAGAGCATTTGTGAACAGCAGTTTTCAGTTCTTTCCACAGAGTCTCAATTGGATAGAGATCTGGACTTCGACTTGGCCATTCTAACACCTTGATATGTTTTTTGGTGAACCATTCCATTGTAGCTTTTGCTTTATGTTTTGGATCATTGTCTTGTTGGAAGACAAATCTCCGTCCCAGTCTCAGGTCTTTTGCGGACTCCATCTGGTTTTCTTCCAGAATGGTCCTGTATTTGGCTCCATCCATCTTCCCATCAATTTTAACCATCTTCCCTGTCCCTGCTGAAGAAAAGCAGGCCCAAACTATGATGCTGCCACCACCATGTTTGACAGTGGGGATGGTGTGTTGAGGGTGATGAGCTCTGCTGCTTTTACGCCAAACATAACGTCTTGCATTGTTGCCAAAAAGTTTGATTTTGGTCTCATCTGACCAGAGCACCTTCTTCCACATGTTTGGTGTGTCTCCCAGGTGGCTTGTGGCAAATTTTAAACGACACTTTTTATGGATATCTTTAAGAAATGGCGTCCTTCTTGCCACTCTTCCATAAAGGCCAGATTTGTGCAGAATACGACTGATTGTTGTCCTATGGACAGATTCTCCCACCTCAGCTGTAGACCTCTGCAGTTCATCCAGAGTGATCATGGGCCTCTTGGCTGCATCTCTGATCAGTCTTCTCCTTGTATGAGCTGAAAGTTTAGGGGGACGGCCAGATCTTGGTAGATTTGCAGTGGTCTGATACTCCTTCCATTTCAATAGTATTGCTTGCACAGTGCTCCTTGGGATGTTTAAAGCTTGGGAAATCTTTTTGTATCCAAATCCAGCTTTAAACTTCTCCACAACAGTATCTCGGACCTGCCTGGTGTGTTCCTTGTTCTTCGTGATGCTCTCTGCGCTTTAAACAGACCTCTGAGACTATCACAGTGCAGGTGCATTTATACAGACTTGATTGCACACAAGTGGATTCCATTTATCATCGTTAGTCATTTAGGTCAACATTGAATCATTCAGAGATCCTCACTGAACTTCTGGACAGAGTTTGCTGCACTGAAAGTAAAGGGGCTGAATGATTTTGCACGCCCAATTTTTCATTTTTTTATTTGTTAAAAAAGTTTAAAATATCCAATAAAGTGTGTTCCACTTCATGATTGTGTCCCACTTGTTGCTGATTCTTCACAAGAAATTACAGTTTTATATCTTTATGTTTGAAGCCTGAAATGTGGCAAAAGGTCACAAAGTTCAAGGGAGCCAAATAGTTTTGCAAGCCACTGTATATACCAACCTAGTCATATTGTTTGTGCACTAGCACTACATTTTATCTAAATTAAGCACCTGCAGACTTGACTTTTTGTCCTAATGCTTATTTCATAAGACTGTGAATGCAAACCAGATTACATATGTAGCCCAAACTATTATCTGCTCTCTATAGTATCAAACAATCTCACCATGGTAAATAGGGTTATATATAAATTACTGCTGCTCTTGGAACAAGAAATAACACATGAGAAGGAAAGAGGAAACAACAGGAAACCAGAAGGACACAATGAGATCTTATTCCTACTCTACATTAATGCAATTTCTTAGTGACACACTTAACAAGCACAGCAACTTAACTAGAAATTGATTTAGAAACACAGATATGACATTCCTGTGATCACGTATACACACTCACATATATACTCATTATAGAATGAATACAGCATCATCTTCTGACTCATTAGTTCAAATATCAGCTCAGTGAACAGAATGGTAATGGAGGATTGTGCCAGGAGGTGAATGGCAGATGAGAAAGAGTGTGAGGACAGAAAGTGAAGAAGTAAAGGGTGAAATGACCAGGAGGGAAAGCAGAGCAAGGAAATGACCTCTGCTAGTGATGCTGCCATAGCTAAACATAGCCAGAAAATCACCACCTCCACAAATCACAAAGCCAACAGAAACATGAAAAATCTGTTGCTGTTGAATATTACTGTAGATTTACCAGTGCCACATCCTTGGTTTTGTACATAATATTGTTGACAAGAAAATGGAAATGAAAAGGAGACTTCAATAATATATAAATAAAATAAATAAGATGTTTGCTGTTTTCTGAAAAGTGACCAATTATTGGCATAGCATGTTTTCTTAGATTAGTATATTTCATTTTGAGTGCATCTGTAGCTTCAAATATAATCTCTAAAGCTGTGGTTCTTTCAAAAGCTCTTTGGAAGCACAAAGCAAGCTGCACTGCCTGGCATTAGAATGAGTAATGTGATTTATTGAATTATCACCTTTTCTGCCTTAAAGGGACCATGAAACAGAAGTTAGAGTGTCTTTTATTTCCCAGTTAAACAAATAAATAATTTGAGGTATAATGTTCCTAGGGGTTCACATCTCTGCAGACCTGTCCTGGACAGCTAACACCACTGCACTGGTCAAAAAGGCACAGCAGCAACTCAACACCAACCTGTTGGTGACCTTTTACTGATCAGCGATGGAGAGCCTGCTGACCTACGCTGTGTCAGTGTGGCACTCAAACTGCACAGAAGCTGACAGGAAAAGACTGCAGAGAGTAACCAACACTGTACAAAAGATCACCGGTTGCCCCCTACGTCCCCTGACCACCATCTACAACTCCCGGTGCCTTGGCAGAGCCAGAAGCATTATTAAAGACTACACACACCCTGGATACCACCTCTTCAACCTGCTGCCCTGTGGCAGATGCTACAGGGCCATACCAGCCAAAACAAACCGACTCAGAGACAGCTTTTTCCCAAGGGCGGTCACCATATTCAACTCCAACCTACATTTGAGGAACTAAATTGCTGCATATCACGTGCTGCAAATCACCTGGAACTAACATTAAGACCTCCACTGTACTGCTGGAAACTGGAACTTACATCTTACTGCCATTGTTCAGTTAATGTCAGAAACTCTGAAACACTGCACTACGTTCTAAGACAGCCAACCTGAAAGGCATCGCGCTGTGTACTATATTTATCATTTATTTATTTGACATTATCACTGCAATCATTTTTGCACAATTATGTCACTGCTATCTGCATTTATCTGTCCTGTATCTATTCATGCTACCAGTCACTTCAGTCACTTTATTCTCATGCCTGCTGCTGATATGTACCTGTTTACCTCCAGACTTTGCACAAGCCTCTTCACAGTCTATGCTACTTCTTACAGTCAGTTAACTGTACAGTCAGTTAGCTCATATTAGTTATTGTACAGTTTTATGTTAGATTCTTGTACTAAGTTTTGTATGTAGAAGTTCTTATTGTACATATCTCTCCTTTTTTATGTGTGCACATTATGGTGTAGCTTGTGATCTCATTAATCTAATTCTAATTGTTAATTTACAAGGGTTTAAGAGGGTTTTTAATTCTATCCTCCACAATAAAGTCAAGTCAATTTTATTTGTATAACCCAAAATCACAAGTCACAGATTCACCTCGGTAGGCATTTACAGTTTGCACAATGCAGCATCTCCTGTCCTGTGTACAGAATTAATTATAATATAACAGGGCAGATATAATATAATATATAGGGCATTGCTAAGGCCCTGAAAGGTCAAAGGCTGGCTAAGATCGACAAGGTCAGCACCCTGGTGAGTCTTTCTGTTTCAGAAAACCACCATGACAAACTGAACTTTTATGTAATTCAGTCTCCTCAGGCCCCCGTAGTACTTGGACATCCCTGGCTGGTCAAGCACAACCCCCACATTGACTGGGTGAGTAAGAGGATTGTTGGGTTGAGCCCTTCCTTTCACAATAACTGTCTCCTTCAGGCCCAAACCCAGTTACCTCCAGACTCAGGACCTAAGGAGGAGTTTCTGAACCTGTCGAGCTTGCCGCCCGAATACCTGGACCTCAAGGCAGTCTTCAGCAAGTCCTGAGCAACATCCCTACCTCCACATCACCTTTATGACTGTGCCATTGATCTCCTGCCTGGTATGTCTCCCCCTAGAGGTTGGCTCTACTCACTGTCCTGCCCTGAGACAGAGGCTATGAACAGGTACATTCAGGACTCCTTAGCAACAGGTATTATCTGCCCATCCTCCTCCCCAGGGTTTTTCTTTGTGGGGAAGAAGGATGGCTCCCGACGTCTCTGCATTGACTATCGTGGCCTCAATAATATCACGGTAAAGAACCATTAACACGACATTTAAAATTTTGTCTGTCAGATCATTGCTCCCATGTCCGTAAGGTTCTCCAACGCCTGTTAGAGAATCAACTTTTCTTCAAGATCAAGAAGTGTGAGTTCCACCGGGACACTGTTGGCTTCCTACACTATATTATCACTCCTGGGGTGGTCCAAATGGACCATCAGAAGATCAAAGCAGTGTCGGAGTGGCCCACACCATCTTCTTGCTGGGAGCTTCAACGCTTCCAAGGGTTTCCAAACTTTTACTGTTGATTAATCCGGAAGCAGCTCCCCGTCTGTCAGGTTTGTATGGTCAACATCCACGGAGGAGGCATTCCAGTTGAAGCAACGGTTCACCTCCAGTTCTAGCCCAGCTAGACCCCCTTCAGCAGTTCATAGTGGAGGTAGATGCCTCTGATGTGGGGGTAGGAGCAGTTCTTTCCCAACGCTCAGCCAAGGATAATCCTTGTGCCTTTTTTTCCCACCCTCTCAGCTGCGCTGAGGAGAATTATGACGTCAGTAATCTGGTAAACTGTTGGCCATGAAGCTAGCGCTAGAGGAGTGGAGGCACCAGTTGGAGGGCTCGGCAGTTCCCTTTTTCTTCTGAGACACACAATAAGAACTTGAAGTACATTCGTTCTGCCAAGAGACTTACTCTTAGGCTTAGGCTTTGGACTTCATAACTGGCCTACCTTCATCAGATGGTAACACTGTTATCCTCACTGTTGTGGATCAATTCTCTAAGACTGTCCATTCGTTCCCCTCCCTAATCTCCCCTCTGCCAAGGAGACTGCGTGTCTTATGGTGAACTATGTCTTCAGGTTGCACGGGTTACCCGTTGAGATGTTATCCGACAGGGGCCCACAGTTTACTTCAGGCTTTTGGAGGGCATTCTGAAAAAAGATTGGTGATTCTGTTTGCTTGTCCTCTGGTTTTCACCCAAGCCGACAGACATTGGTCTCAACCTCCACGCTATCACCAGGGTCAGCGTGTTTGGCTTTCCACCCAGGATCTCCCTCTCAGAACTGAGTCCCGTAA
The DNA here is from genome assembly GCA_030544235.1 of Lepturacanthus savala. Classification (NCBI taxonomy): domain Eukaryota; kingdom Metazoa; phylum Chordata; class Actinopteri; order Scombriformes; family Trichiuridae; genus Lepturacanthus; species Lepturacanthus savala. Next base: position 35,554,708 of record CM060466.1, read on the forward strand.
GCTCACCCCCCACTTCATTGGACCCTGCTCTATAGTCAAAGTTATTAGTCCCACTAACCCTAACCCACCTTTCATGTGTCCAAAGTTAAGTCAGTTATCTGCAGCCCCTTGAGCCCTGCCCCCGATCCCCCTCCCCCTCCATGGCTTATTGACAGATCTGAGGCTTACACAGGGAACCTGTGTGTACCTTGTGGACTGGCAAGGCTATGGCCTTGAGGAGAGGTGCTGGGTCCTAACCCTAACCCCACACCCGATTCCCTTTACCCTCATTCTGTTTCCACCAATCACTGTTGTCCTCACCTTGTATTAAAACCCTGTTTCTGTTGAGTTCTTTGTCCGATCATTGTCACTGTAAGTCTGTTCCTGAATATGCCTGCCATTGCTGCCAGAGTGCCTTTTGTTGGATTTTTGGATTTCTTTTGGATTTTGGACTGTTGCAGATTTTTGTGTTTGATTTTGAATGGTTGTGGATTTTCTGTTAGATTAGAACTGTGGATTTTTTTTTTTAAATCTGCCTCATCAAAAGATAATAAACTGTTCCCATTTAATCTTGTGCTCCTACTGGGTTCCTTTTCTGAAAACCCTGATGGTACGATTGGACCACAAAAACATGAACCCAGCAGCACCAGATCAGATGAGGAATATTCTGGAGCAACAGGGTGTGCTTCTGGGGTGACACCGGTCTCAGCTGGCAAAGATTTCGGCCAGTATCAAGGATATGTCTGCCAGGATCCAGCCCCTCCAGCCATCTTAACCTGTTGCCGTCGCCTCGACCTCATCGGCACCTGAGCCACGACTACCTCCTCTGGAGAAGTACTCTGGTGAGCTGTTTGTGAAATGTCCTTAAATTGAATTGTTCCACATCTGCAGATTTCCAAGAAATTTGATAAAAAATTAGGAACCCATAAAACAAAGTCTTCCCTTGTATGCTACAGAGTAAAATCATCAGTGTTAAAATAACACTTAAAGAGTTGATTAGAGAACTAGTTAACACTATCAGTGTTAAAATTAAGTAAAAACTATGTGTGATATCAACACTGGTGATCTTACTGTCTATGGATAAGTTGAGCTAAGTTGACTGTAACTCTTTCCCACCACCACTAAGCAAGTCATTCTTTTCATTCCTTTCTTCAGCATCCTAAATGCTTTTTGCTTGGTGTTCCTCACCTCTTGTCCAGCCATGTGGCCTCTTATAGTGTTTCTGCCTCTTAATATTCTGAGGATCGCGTCAGCTGGAACCTCAGGGCTTCAGGACCTCTGAAAAGATCTCATTTTGACTGGAAAGTGCCAATAATGCTCTCACAAAGCTGTAAAGTAGGGCCTGTAATAAAACTGTAACACACACACACACACCCACACACCAATGTTACAGGACACACACACAAACTGTGCATGTACATATTACTTCATAACACTTGAGCTTGAGTCTCACACTTGTGTGAGTGATGATAGTAAAGTCTAGTTTCTACTTCTGAATAAACTCAGGTTAAAGTAAAATGTATTCTTCGAAAGTCTAGTTTATTCTTCTAAAGTCTAGTTTCTACTTTTGCTATGTAGCTACAGCATCAGACCTTGCTCATTCTTAGTTCTGTGTAGAGGGAACATGTTGGTCTTGCTTCCTCTTCACAATAAAAACCGTTACACCAGGTAAAAAAGAAAAGTCCAGCACAAAACAGAAAAAACAAGAAACAGAAAAAACTGGCAAAAAACACCTAAATAACACATATTTTGGACAGTATGTAACAGACTTTTTTTGCCGTTTTTTTTTTTCATTTGTTCTGGATGCAGTGTGTGTGTTTGGAGCTCATTGATATCAAAGAGAAAATGATTTTATTAGAAATGTTGAAGCAAAGACGAGGAAAAAAAAACAGCCAAAACATATATTCCGGACTGTGTGTACCAGACTTTTTGTTTTCTTTTGGCTATTTTTTCTTTCAGCTTTGTACCATACATTTTTGTTTTTTTTTTTTTTTTTTTTCCTGGTCCTAATCCTTCTTCTATTACACCGTGGTGAGGTTTGTCTTGTCTTTGGGTTTATATCTTGTCACTTCCTGTTTTATTTTGAAATCTTAACTCTCCTCTCATTTCAGGTCACTTGCCCTTCCTCATGTGTCACCTGTCTGATTGTCTTCCTGATTACCTGATTGTCTCCACCTGTTCCCCTCCCTCATGTGCTCCAATAGTCTGTGTTTCCCTTGTCTTGTGCCAGAGTGTCTTCGACTCCATGACCCATTCACCAGCGCCTCACAGATCCGATCACTAGCCTTGATCCTCTAGGGAGTGAATTTTTGTTTGTAACCTTTGTAACTTAGTTCTAGCCTTAGCCCTTTTGTTAATAGTCCTTTTGTTTTCCTCCTCTGGAGTGAGTTTTTGTTTGAGCTTGTTTATTTCATAAAACCAATGTTTCATAGCCGTTTTTTTTCCTCACTTTTGAGAGATTTAAGTTTAAAGATAAGGTTTTATAGAGCCCCTTGTTTCCTCCTGTTTTGATTTGCCCGTTTTTCTACCCAGAGTCTAGTATCAGAATAGCCTTGATAGTTTTCAGAGCCACGTTGGTTATCACTTTGATTTGAGGTTTCCTGTGCTGTCCAATAAAATATTGACTACAGTTTCTCCTGATTTGAGTTCTGGCCTGACACCTTCAGACAACCAGGATGCAGTGTGTGTGTTTGTAGCTCATTGATATCAAAGAAAAAATGATTTTATTGCAAATGTTGAAGTGGAAGCAACAGAGAAGATGTTTGTGGAGGCAACTGTAGACCACCACAACTGAACTGACCAATCACAGCCCTGGAGTTTCACATTGATGTTTGGTCAGGATTTATTGGAGGTGAAGTCAACCTACGACGTAGCTATGTAGCAGAAGTAGAAATTAGACTTCAGTCTCATTTACAGGAAGTACAATGCATGGTGGCTGGCACTTGACATTATTTATTAAACAATAAAGTAGACAATTATAGCTGAATTAAGTAAACCAGAAAAGCGTGGATGACTGATCTATCTTTAAAGGAGAGCCCAGCTACTCTGAGAAGGATACTCATTTTGGCCACTTGTATTCGCGATCTCGTCCTTTTAGCCACTACCCAAAACTTGTGACTGTAGGTGAGGGCAGGAACCTAAATTTACTGGTAAATTGAGAGCCTCACCTTTCAGCTCAGCTCCTTCTTTACCATGATGGACCGGTGCAGAACCTGCAATGGGCCTATGTTGACCCTGCCCAGGTAAGGGTTAACGCGGCCCCCTCCTGGGGGAGGGGCTCAACGGTGAGCGCCTGGTGGCCGGGCCTCAGTGGCCTTTGTTGAGGCCAGGGAGAATGATTTTGGAACAGCTACGAGAAGGTTCTGGACCACCGTCTGGCATTTCAGGGGGAAGCAGTGCACTGTCAAAACTGTGTACAGTGGGGGTGACGATCTTCTTAATCCCACCAGCAAGTCTTCCTTTGAGGAAGCAGAGTTTGGGGAGCCAGTGGTTCAATTCAATTTTATTTATATAGCCCAATATCACAACACAGTTGTCTCAATGTGCTTCACAAAATTCAGTCCAAATTGACTCCATCTGATGATGATTTATCAGTCTGTAAAAATGTTTCAGTCTGTAGAGATGCCTTAGAGTGGGTCCAAGCAGGCAGGTAGAGTAGGTTCATCAGGGGCCTCGATGAGTCGCATCAGGAGTCGTCATCATTGGGCCTCAAGCGGTTGAACTGAAACAGTAGCAGGGAGAGGGACTCCTGGTGAATAGTGATGAAAAGACCAAGTATAAACTAGATCAGGGGTGGCCAACCCTGGTCCTGGAGAGCCACTGTGAGTGCAGGTTTTTGTTCCAACCAAGCAGGAACACACCTGATTCTACTAATGAAGCTACATAGACAGGGTTCATTAGTAGAATCAGGTGTGTTCCTGCTTGGTTGGAACAAAAACCTGCACCCACAGTGGCTCTCCATGACCAGGGTTGGCCACCCCTGAACTAGATACTGTTTATTAATGACGGACGGTGGTACATGGTACCAGAAAGAGATGATAGGGCTCAGTGACTGTACTTCCCCCAGGATTCTCACTCCTAGGGCAGCTTAGATTGAACTGTGGGTTGAAGTCTACCTTTAGCTACCCTGACCATAGGCCTTTTGAAACAGGAATGTTTTCAGTCTAACCTTAAATGCACAGACTGTGTCTGTGTCTTTAATAATAGTTGGGAGTTGATTTCATAAAACAGGGGCTTGGTAACTAAAGGCTCTAGCTCCCACCGTACTTTTATGGACCCGTGGAACTACCAGTAGACCTGCATTCTGAGAGAGAAGTGTTCTGATTGGATGGTACGGGACCAGAGCATCTTTGTCACGCGGTGAGGTCATGTCGGGTTTTGTCTTGTCATTTCTGTCTTGTCATTTCCTGTTTTATTTTGAAAGATAACTCTCCTCTCGTTTCAGGTCACTTGCCCTTCCTCATGTGTCATTGGTCTGATTGTCGGCCCCACCCTGATTGTTTCCACCTGTTCCCTATTACCCGGTGTATATCTTGTCTGCGTCTCCCCCTGTCTTGTGCTGAAGTGTTTCGTCCTTGCGTGCACCAAAGCCCTTGTCCCTGTCTTCCAAGCCATAGCCTTGTTGTGTGTGCTTCTTTGTTTTTGTCCTCGAAAGAGTGAATTTCTGTTGTAGTTTTATAGCGTAGACTTGATTTCACCGCCTTAGTATAGTTAATGTTTTTCAGCCGGTTGTTTTCCTCTTAATGAGTGATTTTGATAAGTTTTATAGTGTAGATTAAGTCTCGACGAGTTAAGTTAATATTTTTCAGCCCTTTTGTTTTCCTCCTTTGGAGTGATTTTGAGTTTGATAACTTTCATAAAGTAGATTACTAGTCAGGATTTATTCCGTTAATGTTGTATAGCCTTTTTGTTTTTCCTCGCTAAGAGAGATTTTGAGTTTGATAAATTTTATAGATTAGATAAGCCCTTTTTTCCTCTTCGGAGCGATTTTCAGTTTTCTAGCCTAGGACTGCCGTTTCATAGCCTCACTCTGTCGAGGGATCCTGTTGTTGGAAATAAAGAGACTCACCCAACACCTCTGCTCCTGAGTCCATATTTACGTCGGGTTCTGACAGTACACTTCAGCCAGAATGGACTCAGCAGAGGCTGACCAGTGGGCGGCTACGCTACGGATTCAGGAAGGCCGCATCTCCCGTCAGGAGGAATTCCATTCGGCTATGGCAGCACAGCTGGGACAGCTTTCATCCCAGGTGGGGAAGCTGGTGGACCAACTGCGGCAGGCCACCCAACAACCCGTGGTGCCGGAGGCGGTGGCAGTGGCTCCGACCCAGGGCGCTCCCATGACTGGGATCAGGTTGGGCCCCCCGGAGCGTTTTTCGGGGGAACCGGGACAATGCAGGGCCTTTTTGATTGACTGTGCTATCCACTTTGAGCAGCTCCCGCAGGCTTTCGTCATGGACAGGTCCAAGATAGCATTTATAGTTTCCCACCTGACCAGGAGAGCCAGAGCTTGGGCCACCGCTGAGTGGGCCCATGACTCTCCACTTTTCTTTTCCCTCACGGATTTTAAAACTGCCCTCACAAAGACATTTGATCCAGTGTCTACAGACAGAGAAAAGGCCAGGGAGCTGAGCAGTCTGACACAGGGGCAGGATTCTGTGTGTGAGTATGCCATCCGCTTTCGCACCCTGGCGGCGGAGAGCGGCTGGAATAACACTGCTCTGTAAGAAAACCCCGGGAGGTGGGTCAACCTCCAGCTACAGCCCTTGTTCCACGTAGCCTGACGCCAGTTAAGGTAATGCATCATGCCAACACCATTGACATTGAGGCACTCATAGACTCAGGGGCTGATGCGAGCTTAATTGACTGGGGATTGGTGGAGAAATTTGGGGTTAAAATCAGATCCCCTGGTCAGCCCTATCAAAGCTAGGGCTCTCAACGGTAAGAAACTATTCATGATAACTCGTATCACAGAACCACTGGATCTGCAGATCCAGGAGCATAGGGAATGCCTGAACTTTTATATAGTTGAGTCACCCTCTCAGACTCTAGTCCTAGGTCATCCCTGGTTGTGCCAACATAACCCCCATATAAACTGGAGAACCGGGGCAATCATGGAATGGGGGAAAGATTGTGTGCACCACTGCCAACCTATTTTGGTCCAGGTTAATAACACAATACACACTAGGCACTTTTCTGTCACTTCTGCCACTGACTCTGAGAACCCCGACTTGAGATCTGTGCCTTCCTGCTACCACCACCTTAGTGAGGTTTTTAGCAAAACCAAGGCCATGTCCCTTCCTCCACACCGGCCTTATGACTGTGCCATAGACCTGATTCCAGGTGCCCCCATTCCCAAGGGTCGGTTGTACTCAATCTCTGGCCCGGAGAGGGCTACCATGAAAGAGTATATTGAATCATCGCTGAGAGCGGGGCTTATTCGTCCTTCCTCATCAGCCGCAGGGTCCGGATTTTTCTTTGTGGGAAAAAAGGATGGGTCTCTTAGGCCCTGTATTGATTATAGCCCCCTAAATGCCATCACCATAAAAAATCGTTACCCCTGCCTCTCATGACATCTGTTTTTGACCAACTACAACAGGCTAAGGTATTCACAAAGTTAGATTTACGCAATGCATACCACTTAATCAGGATCAGACAGGGAGATGAATGGAAAACTGGTTTTAACACTCCCAGTGGGCACTACGAGTACTTAGTCATGCCCTTCGGACTTACCAATGCTCCAGCCGTATTCCAAGCTATGATCAATGATGTTCTCCGTGACTTTATAGATCAGTTTGTGTATGTTTACCTGGATGACATTCTAATTTACTCCCCAGATTTAGAGACTGATATAAACCATGTATCCCAGGTCCTCCAACGGTTGTTGGAAAATAAGCTCTATGTGAAAGCAACCAAGAGTGAGTTTCATGCCGACACCATCTCCTTCCTGGGCTTCATTGTAGCCCCTGGGAGGGTGCAGATGGATCCGGCTAAAGTGAGCACTGTGGCAGAATGGCCCACACCCGATAGCCGCAAAAAGGTCCAGCAATTCCTTGGATTTGCTAACTTTTACAGGCGGTTTATCAGAAACTTCAGCGCAATAGCAGCCCCGCTCCATGCACTCACCTCCACGAAGGAGTGTTTCTTCTGGTCACCAGAAGCGGAAGCAGCCTTTCAGCACCTCAAGACCCGTTTCACCACCGCTCCCATCCTTACAATGCCTGATCCCTGGTGGCAGTTTGTGGTCGAGGTGGACGCCTCCAACGAGGGAACCGGGGCGGTCCTGTCCCAGCGGTCTGAAAAGGACGGGAAGATGCATCCATGCGCCTTCTTCTCGCGTCGTCTGTCCCAGGCAGAGTGGAATTACGACGTCGGCAACCGGGAGCTGTTGTCGGTCAAGTTGGCCTTAGAAGAGTGGAGACACTGGCTTGAGGGGGCAGAACACCCGTTCATCGTCTGGACTGACCATAAGAACCTGGAATATATACGTAAAGCCAAGAGACTGAATTCTCGCCAGGCAAGGTGGGCGTTGTTTTTTAACCGCTTTTTGTTCTCTCTCTCTTACAGGCCAGGGTCCCAGAATTGCAAGCCCGATGCCCTGTCACGTCTCTACAACCCTGAGCCTGTTGCCAAAGAACCAGAGCCCATCCTGCCACGAACCTGTGTGGTCGGAGCGGTAACTTAGCAAATAGAAAAAGAGGTCAAGCAGGCTAACGGTGAGAGCCCGCCACCTAGTGGGTGCCCTGAAAATCGATTGTTTGTCCCAGCTGAGCTGCGCCCACAGGTGATCCACTGGGCTCACACCTCGCTGCTTACCTGTCACCCGGGGGTCCGGCGGACTATGTATGCCGTTTCTCAGAGGTTCTGGTGGCGGTCCATGGAACGGGATATCCGGCAGTATGTTGAGGCTTGCTCAATCTGTGCCATGAATAAGACTTCCTCCGGGCGACGTATGGGACTCCTTCAACCGCTTCCCATCCCCTCCAGACCATGGGCTAACATCTCCATGGACTTCGTCACAGGGCTCCCGGTCTCCCAAGGTAACACCACTGTTCTTACAGTGGTGGATAGGTTTTCTAAAATGACTAGGTTCATAGCCATTCCCAAACTGCCTTCAGCCAAAGAGACGGCTGAAATCATGATTAACAATGTTTTTAGAGTCCATGGTTTTCCTAGGGACATCGTTTCTGACCGGGGGCCCCAGTTTGTGTCGCGTTTTTGGAGGGAGTTTTGCCGACTCATCGGAGCCACGGCCAGCCTTACGTCGGGCTATCACCCGGAGGCCAACGGCCAGACCGAACGCATCAACCAGCAGCTGGAGACCGATCTCCGGTGTCTGGTGTCTCAGAACCCCTCGACATGGAGCAAGCACCTGGTCTGGGTTGAGTACGCTCACAACTCCCTGCCCACCTCTGCCACAGGTTTCTCCCCGTTCAAATGTGTATACGGTGACGAGCCCCCAGTGTTCGCGGACCAGGAGCTTGAAGTGTCGGTGCCCTCTGCCCATGCCATGATCTGCCATTGCAGACAAGTCTGGGCAGCCTCCAGGCAGCTCTGGTCCCAGCCCTCCCGCCCCCTCCACCTCCTGAAGTAATAGACGGGGGCCCGGTCTACAAGGTCAAGAGGTTATTGGCGGTGCGCAACCGCGGCCAGGGCAGGCAGTTCCTGGTGGACTGGGAGGGGTATGGTCCTGAGGAGCGACAATGGGTTCCTTCACGGAACATAATGGACCACAGTCTCATAGATGACTTTTTTAGAGAACACCCTGAGTTACCTGGGCCGTCAAGAGTCGGCCCTAGAGGGAGGGGTACTGTCATGCGGTGAGGTCATGTCGGGTTTTGTCTTGTCATTTTTGTCTTGTCATTTCCTGTTTTATTTTGAAAGATAACTCTCCTCTCGTTTCAGGTCACTTGCCCTTCCTCATGTGTCAACGGTCTGATTGTCGGCCCCGCCCTGATTGTTTCCACCTGTTCCCCATTATCCGGTGTATATCTTGTCTGCGTCTCCCCTTGTCTTGTGCCGAAGTGTTTCATCCTCGCGTGCACCAAAGCCCCTGTCCCTGTCTTCCAAGCCATAGCCTTGTTGTGTGTGCTTCTTTGTTTTTGTCCTCGAAAGAGTGAATTTCTGTTGTAGTTTTATAGCGTAGACTTTTGATTTCACCGCCTTAGTATAGTTAATATTTTTCAGCCGGTTGTTTTCCTCTTAATGAGTGATTTTGATTTTGATAAGTTTTATAGTGTAGATTAAGTCTCGACGAGTTAATATTTTTCAGCCCTTTTGTTTTCCTCCTTTACAGTGATTTTGAGTTTGATAACTTTCATAAAGTAGATTACTAGTCAGGATTTATTCCGTTAATGTTGTATAGCCTTTTTATTTTTCCTCGCTAAGAGAGATTTTGAGTTTGATAAGTTTTATAGATTAGATAAGCCCTTTTTTCCTCTTCGGAGCGATTTTCAGTTTTCTAGCCTAGGACTGCCGTTTCATAGCCTCACTCTGTTGAGGGATCCTGTTGTTGGAAATAAAGAGACTCACCCAACTGAGTCCATATTTACGTCGGGAAACAGATAGGGACTCTCTAACACTTCTAAGGCCTAATATAATAACTTCAATTTTATCAGGGTTGAGTAAGAGATAATTAACAGGTTAGGGTTATCCAGCTCTATATGTCTCTAACACAGGCGCTTAGTTTATGTATTGCCTGATCTGGGTTTAATCGATAAGTATAGCTGCATGTCGTCATGTCGCGTGACGTGCGTAGGCCTAATTATATTTAAAATATCTACTATCGTCAAGGCATGGAGAGTGCTATACTTTGCTATACCTAAATTATGCTTCTGATGGCCACCAGCATTGAAGAACAGAAAACAAACTGAATCATTTTCTCCACTCTCCAATGCTATTCAAGGTTTTCAGGATGCATGTCTGAGAAATTCAGTGAGTCAATTATAAATGCTCATTGATAAAACCCTCAGGCCTCAGCTGTAAAAAGAGGATATTCCCATTAAAGCTGTGGTGGGAACCCCAAAAAGTATTGTGCATCTGTACGTGTGGGTGATAAGATGGGGATCACTGTAGGCCATGAAGGCCTGGGCTGTTTATGCAAAGAGCCACTATAAATGTTGAAGCAGTGATAATGGCTGCAGGGCCATGAACTGACAGTTTGACAAATATAGCTTATTATAGAAATGGTTTTATCAATGCGTTTATAGTTGCAGATTGTGTGCAAGCTCTTGTGTATGTGTCTGTGGAGTTGTGTATACATGGTGTGTTCAAGTGTGACAGTGCCTCTGTGTGTGTGTGTGTGTGTGTGTACAGTATGTGTGTGTATGTGACTTGCCACTAGCCTTCTGAATTGTTCCAGCTACTGCTAAACGTCCTCACTTTTTCTCATTTATTTTCTGAAGTGGGAAGACAGAGGGGAGGAGGTGGATAGAATACTCCAACAGCTAAAAACAAAAGATAAAAGAGGAAGGGAGCAGAAGGGTCAGCCAACTGAAGCTAACAACTTTTATACATCTTGTTTTTCTTCCTATCTGCAACTATCCACTCTTGGTTTCTGCAATCAAAGGAACCATTGATTGTTCAATCGCAGGGTTCCCCACACACATGCAACTTATCCACAAAGCCAGGACTGTTAGCCAGAGGGTCATGTCATTATAATTCCTCACCCTAATACTTATATGTTTATGGGAGGTGAGGCAGAATTAGTTGTATTACAGTGACATTGTTGAAGTCTCAGTAATAGTTATATTGTTTCTATATTAGGGGGTTTGCATTAACTTTATGTGCATTTGCACAAGTGGTGCCCACCTGAATTAGTCTCCCATCTCCGTGGAATAGCTGATCATCTGTTTATGTTGTGACATGATTTCCCCTGTTGGGCTGTCAAATGACTTCAGACACAGTCAGTCACAGGTGTTTGGGTTCTACATGCTGACAGGGTTCTACATTGGGCCTTTTGTAGGCAATTAATCTGTCTACATCTCTCGTCTTATCTCTCTTTATCCTGTCAGTATTTGTCTGCTCTTTGCATCCCTAAAACATATAATCTCTAGTTTATAGCACATATGATGTATATTGTGGTACGATTGGAGTGAGCCACACCCATTTCAATATCTTAGAGTCTGTAAAGACAACCACAACATATATTAGGTGGTCTAAGTATGCAGATAACAGCACAACGCAGTAAAGATATGAAGATCTGTATCTCAAACCATGCAACTCAGCTTTCAGCTAAGGACAATAAGATGAGGATAGACTAGATAACCAGGGAGAGGAAATATAGTGTCTCACTTTCAACTAGTCAAATTTCTGCTTGGGGAAATACATGGTTTTATAGATCTAACCATCTGGTGTAATAAATATTTTGTGGGCTCACAACAACTATTTTATCAGTGGAGTATCTTGAAAAGTGTATAACAGGAGCTTTACTTCATAGCCACAATATTCTGTTTGGAGGTTAGATTCCTCTATAGTGAGCCATGTAACAAAGCTGTTTAATTCAATTCAATTCAATTTTATTTATAGCCCAACATCACAACACAGTTGCCTCACTAGGCTTCACAAAATTCAGTCAGTGACCCAGACATCCCCTGCCTTAGACCCTCCTTCGCGGCAAGGAAAAACTCCAAAACCCAGTGGGGAAAAAAGAGAAACCTCAGGGAGAACCAGAGTGAAGGAGAGATCCACTCCCATGGATGGACAGGCTATGGATGGACCAGGACTGATGGACATGTATCTGATGATGATCAATGAGTCTGTGAGATGTAAAAATTATTCAGTCTGTAGAGAATCAAGGGGGCCTTGATGAGTCGCATCAGGAGTCGTCATCATTGGGCCTCATGCGGTTGAACTGAAGCAGTAGCCACTCCCAGTAATAAATGTGTAGTGGACGTCGTGCAGGATCACAGCAGCAGCCACGATCCACGAGAACCTGCTGGACGATAGAGCACAGAAACTCCGGGGAAGAGAGAGAGAGAGAGAGAGAGAGAGAGAGAGAGAGAGAGAGAGAGAGAGAGGGAAAGCGAGAGAGAGAGAAAGTGAGAGAGGGAGAGAGAGAAAGCGAGAGAGAGAGAGGGAGAGAGAGAGAAAGTGAGAGAGAGAGAGGGAGAGAGAGAGAGAAAGCGAGAGAGGGGGAGAGAGAGAGAGAGAAAGCGAGAGAGAGAGAGAGAGAGAGAGAGGAGTCCCCCAACAGTCTAATCCTATGGCAGCATAACTAAGGGATGACCAGAGCCAGCCCTAGCTATAAGCTTTATCAAAAAGGAAAGTCTTGAGTCTTCTCTTAAAAGTGATAACCGTGTCTGCCTCCTGAACCCAGACTGGTAGTTTGAAGAAGAGGAGCTTGATAGCTGAAAGCTCTGGCTCCCATTCTACTTTTGGAGACAATAGGAACCACAAGGAGCCCAGCATCCTGAGAGCGCAGTGTTCTAGAGGGGTAGTAAGGTGTTATGAGCTCTTTTATATATGATGGTGCCTGACCATGGAGAGTTTTGAATGTAAGGAGAAGAATCTTAAATTCTATTCTCGATTTAATAGGTAGCCAATGTAAGGAGGCCAGAATGGGAGAGATGTGATCTCTAATCTTGGTTCCTGTCAGAACTCGTGCAGCAGCATTCTGAATTAGCTGCAGAGTCCTAAGAGACTTATTGGAGCACCCTGAAGAGTTACAATAGTCCAGCCTGGAAGTAACAAATGCGTGGACTAGTTGTTCTGCATCCGCTTGAGAGACAATGCGTCTGATGTTAGTGATATTACGTAAGTGGAAGAATGCAGTCCTCGAAATTTGTTTTATGTTTAAACCAATCTTGTTTGATCAAATCAGCATTGATAGTAATTCATTGTCTTCCCATGACTTTAGCCATGCAGGACAACTCAGGGTTGATATTTTGACTTGATTGTGATGCTCATTAAATTTCATGCATGTTCTGCTTTATCTGCTGATGCTGGTGGAGGTGCTAGGGGAGCATCTCAAAACTCTAGGACATGATCCTCTTAAGCTCATGACAAACCAGTAACTCCCACAGCTTGAAACTGAATGTACAACCCTGCAGGTCAATATTGGCTCCTAAATGAGTCCCAAAAAGCATGCAAGCAAGTTGTAAACATAGTCTCAGGATAGTCAACGGGACTCCATTAGGTTGTATACATATGGAATTTATCATATTTGCATATTGTTGCCATATGGTAACAAATCTATTTAAGCATGTTAAAAAATGAATAAATAAATAAAACATTAACCTAAAAAAACGCAACATCACAATTCAATTAAATTCAGGTTTTATTTTTTACTTTCTTTTTTACAAATTTTTTACAAAAAATTCAAAAATTCTCAATAAAAGCTCACATGTCAAACGTCCATGAGTAAAAGGACGTTTGACATGTGGATATCACATGTATCACATGTGGATATCACATCCAAACAGGATATCCTGGTCATGTGACCTCATAAATTGTATGTCCTTCAAAATAAAAGTCCCCCTTTCACACCAAACTGTAAAAACATAGATGTTATATCACAGCTTTTTAGAAAAAATGAAGATAGAGTAATTGTTGCCATGTGGCAACACTAGATAGAGGGTTAAATAATTCCCTCCTTGCATGTTGGTGGTCATTTGAGAAATAATCCCTCGTCATTCAGATTTGAGATTCATAGAAGTTCCGATGTCTGTGGTGTAGCCATTGATTGACTCATCCAAGTTTGGACTATGTTTTCAATGTTTTGGTAAATATGATCTATTTTATTTAATTTGCTTATTTAATAGGGACAGTTGGCAGTCATTGACTGAAGAGCTCAATTTCATCCTCAGTCCCTGGGCAGGAAACCTAAAGAAGAGAGGCATATGTATTAAAAGTTATATCATATAAAAGAAGAGTGAATAAACATTGTATCATGATAAAACACATGCACATATCTGTAACATGTTTAAACATACATTACAATGCAGAAAAAAAGGACCACTATGTTACATTTTATTTTAACGATATGAATCCAATATATATAATATTCAGACAGGTTTAAAGAATAAATTAAAACATAAATAGGATAAAAAAAACACAACAAAAATGGATTTGGAATGATTTCATTTATGACTTGAAACTAGAAGAGGTAAAGCTATGTTTAATATTATTAGGCATTGTGTCTAATGCAGAAAGCTATAATTCATTATGCAGCAACTTGTCTGCCTAATAAAACATAGTGAAACACAAGGTTGTGGGTGGTTTTCCACATTAAACAGGGGAGTTTGCAAGGTAGACAAAATTCTTAAATTTCAATTATGTGTTATTGATTGTGCATGGGCCTAAGGATTTCTACTTTCCTGCTTGGGAACAAGTAGTAATAGAATATTGATGTGTGGAAAAATCTTAGTCTGCATCTGAAACTACTTCCCCCCTTCATACTAGACTAAAATGCTGAATCCACTATGAAGAAGGTCTGAATACCTTAGTGGCTTTAACTAGTATAACAGAACCTGATGCTTTACTACATCAGGTGTTGTGCCCACAAAGGTAATAAACATTTTCAGCCAGATGCCTGGTTGAGCCTGGAACTTTTGACCCTTCCCCCGACAGGAAACGCTGTTTCACACCTTCAAGGAATGTCACCAGAGGTATAAAGGTACCAGCCTCTCCCCTCTCGGGCTCTCTTAGGAGGTCTCTCTTAATCTCTTAGGCTCTCACTCTCACACCAGACTCTCTTCAACTCACAAGCTCCAAACTCTCTCCCGGGCTCCTGCTCATCAGCAGAGCACCGCTCTGTAGCAGGAAAAGCTGCAGGACAGAAACCTTCAGCAACTTCTCTGCTCTAAAAGTTATTATCCAGCTGCTTTCAGCGTCTCACGGACCTGCAAGTGACCAAGGACTCAACGACGTCCAGCCAGCAGCACTGAAGAAACTCAGGCCTGGTGCTACATCCAGACAAGGATTAACAAAGAGCAACGCGACCTACACAACGGATCTACTCCTCAACGAACACCACAGCTGCAACAACATCTCCAGCTACTCAAGGAAGGAGAACCAGAGAGCAACCCTTCTTCTTCCTTTCCACTGGTATCATGACTTGGGCAGAACAGAACATTAACACACACGGTTAAACCAGACTGTTGAACTTTGTTAATATGATGAGATCATAGTCTACAGTTCACTGTGTTTTAGGTTTTAAGAAGCTTTAGTTTGAAGTTAGACTCAGACTGGCTCCAATGCAAACCAAAGGCTGATTATGGTACCTACAGCAGGTTTTATGGAAGTATAGCTCTGATTATAGTAACTATATCAGGTTTAATGAAAGTATAGCTCTGATTATGGTATCTATAGCAGGTTTTATGAAAGTATAGCTCTGATTATAGTAACTATATCAGGTGTAATGAAAGAATAGCTCTTATTATGGTATCTTTAGCAGGTTTTATGAAAGTATAGCTCTGATTATAGTAACTATATCAGGTTTTATGAAAGTATAGCTCTGATAATGTTATCTATAGCAGGTTTTATGAAAGTATAGCCAGGGACTACTGTTAATGGGGTCAGGGACATTAGAAGGTCACCTAAATATTGCATAACCAGCATTAATCCAATTTCTTTCTTCATGATCAAATTGTTTGGTGAAAAGACAGATCAACACCATTATCCTTCAGGACTACTGCTATCAGAGAAAAAAGAGAAATATTCATGAGAGGTGGATATAGAGCCAGCAACTGGCTGCTTTTCAAACATGGCCATATCCTGTATTTTATTTAGTCCTGCAGCTGGTAAAACTGTGACTGGTGAGATCTACAGACACAGTTATAAGTAGATCAAAAGCAAATTGTACAAAACTGAGGGGAGATGATAAGGCCAGGACCTCTGAAAAAGGATTTAGGTACATTTTAAAACCATGAAACAAAATCGCTGTTTCTTAGGGCAAAAGTGGAAGCCAGTTCAGTGGCAAATAAATTGGCGTATTTCTCGGTTTCCAGTAGTTTTAAACACAAAGCAGCATGTAAATGTAGCTTCAACAGATGTTAAGATCACATTGATTTTAAGGTTGTGGTCATCTCTCTCTCTCTCTCTCTCTCTTTCTCTCTCTGTTGCACATATACAGTACACTACAGAAGTACAATCAGCTGTCAATTCTTCTTCTCCCACCAGATCAACAGAATGTGTCTTTCTTTCCCTGCAGACCACTTACCCCACACTAATGGGGTTTGATTTATATCCAGTCTACCTTAGAAAGGCCTGATTGTGTATGTGATTGACAGTGCATCACGCTTTTGGTTGACAAGGTTTTTGACGTGTTTTTCGGCAGGGTCTCACCTCATCAACACACCTGTTGCTTCTCTAGCGTCTTTAACAGATGCTACATGTCCCCAGTGAAAAAAACACTACCTCATATATATTTAACACCGCTGGATGTCCAAATGTTGCATTGCGTCAAGCAAAGTAGAAATAACTGTGAAAATAATGATAATTTTCCATTACATTCAATCAGAAAATCAAATCACCCTTCACAAAAAGGAAAGTTGGTCTTTTTTGACAGTGTAATATAAATTCAATGGCAGCACATTTTTGGTCAAGTGATGTATTGGCAATGATATTTTGAAAGTCAAAAATGACTGACTTGCTGGTAATTTACTTTGCATGTTCAATTAAAAGATACTTGTGGAACTGCAAGGGAAGAGATTCCCTTTTAATAAAACAATTTTTCTCCTGGGGTATATTAGTGATAACAGGATTAATTTGGCAGATGGACTTCATCACATTAAATCATTTACCCACATTGTTGAAGAATCCCTAATAATTTCTGGAAAACATTGGACAGCATCCTGTATATTCAATTAGAAATTAAATTGACTAAGCCAATTATTATAACTGGCTTAATAAGGCTGCATTGTGCAGTGATGGTGCTGAGGTTTATGGCAAATGAGGCACTGACTTTTACCAAAACCAGATTTCCAAATATATGCACCAAAATATTTGCCCAATACTGATTAGTGAGTTAGTTTCACATCTTATAGCAGTGTTCTTCACAGCACCACAGACAAAAACCACAGGAACCGCGGTGCTAGACAGAATAGACCACACAGAACCCCAGCCAGTGCTATATACACCCACAACAAGGCACAGCATCACGGCGGATACTCTCTCTCTCTCTCTCTCTCTCTCTCTCTCTCTCTCTCACACACACACACACACTGTCACAGCGGTGAGGTTGTCTTGTCTGGGTTTTCTGTCGTGTGTACATTTCCTGTTTTATTTTGAAAGTCTAACTCTCCTCTCGTTTCAGGTCACTTGTCATTCTTCATGTGTCACCAGTCTGATCGCCCTGATTGGTTCCACCTGTTCCCAATTTCCCTCCATGTGTATTTATAGCAGGGATGGCCAACCCTGGTCCTGGAGAGCCACTGTGGGTGCAGGTTTTTGTTCCAACCAAGCAGGAACACACCTGATTCTACTAATGAAGCTCCATAGCAAGGGTTCATTAGTAGAATCAGGTGTGTTGGAACAAAATCCTGCACCCACAGTGGCTCTCCAGGACCAGGGATGGCCACCCCTGATTTATAGTCTGTCTCCCTTTGTCTTGTGGTGAAGTGTATTTGTTCGTCTGCGTTGTTGCAACCAAGCCAGCGCTTGATCCACAGCCTTTTGTCTTGGCCGTTTAAAGTTTTTTTTTTTCATAGCCTTTGTTCAGATTTAGAGAAGAAAATGTTTTATAGCCTTTGTCGTGCAGGATTGTTTTTGGTTTATTATTTTCTGATAGTCTTTCATCCTTCAGGATTGTTTTGTTTCTAGGCTGAGGTAGGATATTTAGATTTGTGAATCCAAGATAGTCCTAGTGTTTTCCTCCTCCTGGAGTGAGTTTTGGTTTGGTTAATCTTCATTAGTCTTTCCTTCCCACTTTGGCAAAGCATTTTTCTTTCGAGATTAGTTTTCCACCGTAATAGCGTGAGTGTAGTTGGAACCCTTAGTTAGATTGAGTCTTTACTTTTGAGAGGAGCATTTTCTGTTGTAATTTTCATACCGCCCGATCGCTGCAGCTCGGGATTAATAAAATCCCTACACCTGATATCTCACGTCTCAGTCCTGTGTTTGTTCTGGGCCTGACACAGAATTCAAACACTGGTCTTACCTTTACTTGTAAATTCAAAGCCACATCTATTTGAGAAGTCCCGAAAGTCTTTAAAGCAATTTGGTTTTGAATGTGAGTAGCTGAGTATTCTTGTTTCAGTAAGTTTTTAAGTCACAAAATCCCATGTTAGTCCAGACATTATCACTGGTTGTGAACCAGAGACATGGGTAACAAAAACAGTGGTTTCTTGTAGCACAGCTAATGTTTTGGGTTGTACCACTCTGAAACCATCAGGTTATCTTCTGTCCAGTCCTTTGCAGTAATTCCTTTAGCTCCTGTGTTCCGGTTTAAACAGGGACCGTGTTAACTGGTGACTTCCAGCTGAATGTTTCCGTGGTTGTTGTGGCAACAGCAGCTGATATCCCACTAAGAGACTATTAAATTATCTTAAATGGAGTGTTTCACATTGTATATTTTTGCCCCGTCATCCAGGTCTGAAAGTCACCATTTAACAGTCACTTTTTTAAACCGAAACACCAGCGTCAGTTGTAACCCAGGTTTAAAATCGGAAAGTACATGAATAAAAAACATTGCAGTAAAAGGTCATGTGCCACGAGTAGCCAATCCGCTGGGCCACTCCGCTTTGAACAGGAAGCGGTTTCCACACTCACCAGATGAATGGGGCTGTGTGTGCAGCGGTGCAGGTCGGTGAAATGTTTGAAGTTGGCAAATCACATTTTATACAAACCTGAGTCTTAATGGTCACATTTCATTCCTGTCTTAGTGCTTTTGGGATCTCGGGTGCCTAAAGTGTGTCTCTGAAAGCTGATGTGAAACTTGTAAAACAATCTTGAATTGGTAAGTCCACTGTTGCTGTTTCTATGTAACGCTAATTAATACTTGATGTACAATGCACGTAATTGCTGACAGTAGTTTATTTTACACTGTCTGCTAAATAGCCCAGTGAGTATTATTGTCTTGTTTCTCTAAAATAACGTGGCTGTTTATTATTGCTCATGTGGCGCAGTGCTCATCAGTTGATCAGTTCGTCAGCTGATCTGTGCTGGCCCTGCTGTAGACATGCTGCTGTATCTTTTATTTGTTGCTGTTTATTGTAACGGTTTTTTAACAATAACGTTGTAACCAGAGATATATAACCAGATATTGGTATATATTAGAGTTTGAATGCTTACTAAAACGTTGGCTTATACTCTGATCCAGGTCAGGTTTTATGAGCCGGGGATATTGATGGTGAGCTACCTGTGACTGAACTAATTGATGATGGTGAGCTACCTGTGACTGAACTAATTGATGATGGTGAGCTACCTGTGACTGAACTAATTGATGATGGTGAACTACCTGTGACTGAACTAATTGATGATGGTGAGCTACCTGTGACTGAACTAATTGATGATGGTGAGCTACCTGTGACTGAACTAATTGATGATGGTGAGCTACCTGTGACTGAACTAATTGATGATGGTGAGCTACCTGTGACTGAACTAATTGATGATGGTGAGCTACCTGTGACTGAACTAATTGATGATGGTGAGCTACCTGTGACTGAACTAATTGATGATGGTGAGCTACCTGTGACTGAACTAATTGATGATGGTGAGCTACCTGTGACTGAACTAATTGATGATGGTGAGCTACCTGTGACTGAACTAATTGATGATGGTGAGCTACCTGTGACTGAACTAATTGATGATGGTGAGCTACCTGTGACTGAACTAATTGATGATGGTGAGCTACCTGTGACTGAACTAATTGATGATGGTGAGCTACCTGTGACTGAACTAATTGATGATGGTGAGCTACCTGTGACTGAACTAATTGATGATGGTGAGCTACCTGTGACTGAACTAATTGATGATGGTGAGCTACCTGTGACTGAACTAATTGATGATGGTGAGCTACCTGTGACTGAACTAATTGATGATGGTGAGCTACCTGTGACTGAACTAATTGAGAGCCACACCTAGAGGATCCCCAGGCGCTCTCATCTTAAACATCATGGCCCTGTCCTGGTAGGACTGAGCCGCAACGCTCCTCTCTCCCCCCATCTATCTCTCTTTCACCCACACACACGTACACATCTCTTGGCCCGCACACATAACTGACTTTTTATTTTTCTTTTGTGGCTCGTACCTGGACTTTTCTGACTTGACTTTGTGCCCCAAGAAGATTTCAACATCAGCGTGCGTGAGGGGAAGCACCACAATAATTGTTTAATTTGAGTTAGATTATTTTTGGGCATGCTTCAGTGGAGTTGATTTATTGATTTTAAATTGATTTAAGCTAATATTGTGGAAAAGTACATCAAATATTCAAACTTACCAGTAGTGAATGTGGTTTTATTGATAATTATTTTGTGGCCATTCTGTTTTCATATTTTATTTCCATATCTTGTTTATATTTTCATTTTGGTTTCCTAATTTGGGTTCATACTTTGTTTGGGTAAATTTTGTTTTGTGCTGCTAGCAAATAACAAAATACATGGTACCTATTAGAAATCCATCCAGTCTCTGTGTCCTCCTTTAATATTGCTTCATAATTTTCTCCTCCCTAGCCGAATCTGTCTTCTGGTTAATACATTTAGTAATATATAATTACACCTATATATCCATTTGAGTATAAATACATGCTACAGTCATCCATTCTTTATCACGTCCTGTTTTCCTTGTGTAGTAAACTGAAATGATGCCGCGGAGCCGCCCCCTGGCATTAGGGACGGGGACCAGCTACACCAAAAACTGCCCAAGTACACACCACAAGAAGTACATAAGATATTGGAGAGAAAACACTGCAATTCACTCGATTTCACAAGTGTAATCCTAGGCTACTGTATGTAAAACAATCATTAGATTTCAAAGGCTTGAACACATTGGCGCACACACAGCAGGCTATAGCTATTACACACCACACTGGGGGGCGGTGGCAATGAACCACCCAGACTCTTAACCGGGGCTGGGCTACAGGCAGCAGAAATAAAAACGTAACAAAACAAACGAGGAAAATACTGATGGCTCTCTCACAACCTAAGTATGTTCAACAATAAAATATGTATGGGAAAACAGTGGTCAGATGTAATACATGGATGTATCCACTCTCTAAAAGAGAAACCAGATAAACATTCATTCAGACAATCAAGTCAGATGTCGTACACAAATCTCTTCCCATTTAGGCAGTGCGTTACACATATATGTTAAGCTATACAAATACCTTCAAAACAGGCTACGCCGCCACAACAGGCCCAGGCAGCAAGAGAGAAAGGAGAAAAGCGACAGCAGTGAACTGCTTCCTAAGCAGGAGGAGAAATATTATTTAGCGGTTGTCTATTAAACTACTAGGCTTAGCTGCCACAACCCACTTAATTATCCCCATATACCTGTGTTGGCGTCAGGCTACACGCCACCAGGTAGGCGAGAGGCGAGTGGAACTATGCATGCAGGCAAGACGGGAGCCAGAGGCTTCCTAAAATAAACAACTTTTTTTTTAAACTATATGTTCGTTTTCCCGAACTATTAAAACATCACCCCAGAGGTTAGTTAGCCCCATGTACCTACTCAGGCTGCCCCGAATCAACAGGCTGGAAAAGCAGGAAGGAGAGGGGAGACAAGGAAAACCCGCAGCGGCACACTTCCTAAACAAAGGAAATACCTGCACTTGTTATATGTACTCGACCCCAAACAACCAGCCAAAACACAGTATGAAGTGGAGAGAAATGCTTACAAGTGTCTTTTTAAATGCTCAGGCGTCAGTCCAAGAGCACAGCTACAAATCGCAGCTCTTCACCGGGCTGCGTAAACAGAAAGTTTGAATAATTAATGTGACGCACCGTAGTGCGGTACAACCGCATCAGCTGTGCCAGTGAGTAGCATAAGCTATGAATTTGTGTTCAAGACAAATAAAAACGAATAAAAGGAAGGCCTACCAGCGTTCTTCCAGCGACAGACAACGAGACCCACGCGCCAAACAATTCAAGTGACCGACATTGTTGGACTAAAAGGAAGCTGCGTAGTCATTACCACCCACAGGTGGGCGTGTGCACCAGCGCTGCGAGTCAGCCCTACCACACTTGAAAGTCCAACTTTGAGAAACTTTTCAGTTGAGCTCTTCAATCCTCTATTGTTGCTGTGAAGCAGAACCAACAACACAACAGTCCAGATTAAACTTTAGCTGCTACCTGACAACGTAAAAGAAGCAAACACCAAACCAGAATAACTGAGATGACCTCTGACCTCTACACTGAGGCAGAGCTACTGCTGCATCACCTCATGTCTTTATGCCAAATTATTAACGCTAAATATGTGAGGATATATTATACACATCTCTACAATGTATAAAAGAACATTTAATACAGCATTATGTTGGTAGCATACAGAGTCAGCAAAGGCACACGCTCAACCCGGATAACAAGGGATTGGTGCTGCCCCACTGCTGAATATTCACTGTAATTGAATAGGAAATAGGAAAATACAGCAAATTTAGTCACAAAAATGATTGGAGTTATTTGAATCATACAGAAATGTCATTTATAGTACAAATGATTGGACAAATCTTTATTGTTATCAATATTTACATTCAATACATCTCATGATGACAGGTGAGGCTCTGCGCTCTTTTACCTCACAGGTTCCAGTCCTGGTCCAGGTTCTAGTCCCGGGCCTCGTCCAGGTTCCAGTCCTGGGTCTGGGTCCTTTCTGTGTGGAGTTCCATGTTCTCTCTGTGTCTGGTGGATTTTCTCCAGGTTCTCCAGCTTCCTCCCACAGTCCAGACACATGCTGATGTTAATTAGAGACGCTAAATCACCATAGACTATTTTAAGTAACAAAATATTCAAAACATGTTTTACCATGTTTTAGTAATAATTTATGCAATAGAGGGTTTGGTTGCATGCATTAGGAATTATTATTTACATATTGTTGCCATAATGTTGTTCCAGCCTCACTCGTGGCACCACAGTAACCTTTTACTATGGTGTAGTGTTGACAGTACGTTGACTCCACAGGGTGTCTGAGTATGTTGTGTCTTGCGCTAATTCTTCAGGTGGAACTGACTATCAGAAAGAATGAATAATTATTGGAAATAGTTATTTATTCATTAAAAATAGAGCTTAATTATTATATTCTAGAGTTCAGGGCACCACCTCTCAATTGAGAGGAAAAATTGTAATAAACTCTTAATTTGGACGTCTGATTAACAATTAACTCAATAATAGAAACCAGGGTCATCATATTAATAGCTATTAATAGTTGAAGGATTCAGAGTTCTAAAGTAGAGGTTGGCAGAATTCATTATTGTACAACATTAAAGAGGCAGAATGTATGACTCAAAAACATTTATTCACAAAAATAAAAAAGTAAAAACGCAATAAACAATCTAAACTAAATGGGTCTATGTACATGTGAATGTGCATGGATGGATGCTGGGTGTGTGCCTGTCTGTGGCACTACAAAGATGGCTGCTGTGGTGGCTGTTCTATGTAGTTCAGGCCATGTGGGCTCTTTGTCTGTTGAGAACAAAGGGAAAATGGCCGATCATGTAATATGTGTGTGTGTGTGTGTGTGTGTGTGTGTGTGTTACAGAGAGGTTAGAAATCATGCAGGTTGGGACACCAACATCAAACTAAACCTTCTTTCAAGCCTAAAACACAGTGAACTGTAGCCTAAAATCTAAACATTAACAAAGTCCATCAGTCTTGTTTAACTGTGTTTGTTCTGAGTCATGTTACCAGTCCATGGAAGGAAGGAGAAGAGTTGTTCTCTGGTTCTGCTTCCTGGAGATGGTTGAAGATGTTGTTGCAGCTGTGGTGTTCATGGTGGAGTAGATCCTTCATGGAGGTCGTGTTTGTTAATCCTTGTCTCTGGTTGTAGAACCTGGCCTGAGTTGCTTCAGGTGAACGCTGGACGTTGTTGAGTCTTTGTTCACTTGCAGGTCTGTGAGATGCTGAAATAGATGGATTATTCCTGGAGAGGAGATAAGCTGCTGAAGGCTTCTGGACTACAGCTTCTCCTGCTGAGGAGAACGGGATGAGGTCAGAGTATCTTGAAGAGAGAGTGGGTGAAGAGCTGGTCAGAGAGTAGGAGTTGGATGCCTTTATATCTGTGGTGATATCACCCTGAGGGTGTGAACAAGGTTTGCTGGGGGAAGGGTCACAAGTTCCAGACTCAACCACATGCCAATGTCCATGAGCAAAAGGGACTGGTAAACAGGATCCTGGTCATGTGACCTCATAAAATGTATGCACTTCAAAAAGATATATAGACAGATTTTATATCACAGCTTTTTTGAAAAAATGAAGATAAAGTATTTGTTGCCATATGACAACAGTATACAGTAGAGGGTTAACTCACCTTCATCCACAAGTCACTTTGGATGAAAGTGTCTGCTAAATGAAACTGTAAATTGTGTAAATAGTGACATTTGTACCTTAAATCCAGACCCACAACACTGCCTGGTCTTGTTGAGATGTATAGCATCAATCTTCACTATGTAAAACAAAATGCTGAAATTTTACAAATTACTCTAAATTATTCAGCCAATAATATCTTTGGGATTACTCATCACTTTTTCAGACTCAAGTAGCAAAACCCTGTTAATTACCGAAAAGAGAATATCAAACATGTTATGGTAGCCATATTGAATGAGAGTTTGACCTGTGAGGCCATTAACATTAATTACATTAATTCATATTTACTGAACCTGTTGATTGGAAACACATTTTCACTTTCAAGTGTGCACCTCATCCCTGAAGCCTCCCCCAAACACACACACACACACACACACACACACACACACACACACACACACACACACACACACACACTTGCTTCTTTTCTTACCTTGTGTTTGTGTTTCACACAAACAGCTAAAGGTGGTAAACACCCATTTGCATTGCCCCTCCCCCATCCTGATAAACAACCTCTTATAGGATCGTTAAGACTTGTAAGGGCTTGTTAAGCACTGATTTATACACTGTGTATAGATGATCGCCTCATATTCATGAGGACATTTGCCTTGATAATTTGCTGTCACATCTTCTGGTCTGTTTTTGTACATGTATGTTCTGTATGTTCCTGTTTTTCTCTTTCCAGTTGTGTGTGGAATAGTAATTTTGATATCATCCAGTAATTTGCTAATTACTGTAATCACGCATGACAATGTAAGTAATATATGCTCACACACAAGGACACATAGATAACACATACACAGCTCAACTCACTATTATGACTCAAACTTTTGATCACACACATGATCTTTCTTTGAAAATAAAATCACTTGATTAATAACACAATACCAAAAATGCCTTTTACATGTATGTTCATGTTTAACCTCTAGGTCTATTTATCAGTGTAACTCTCTAAAATGACATGTCCAGACTTAATGCAGTATATCTCCACAACTACAGGGGTAGTAATGATCTTGGGTTTAAAATAAAGCTAACACCTGTGGGATAGTTGTATCAGTGACATAATCTATTTAAAATGTTTTATTTATTTATTTAAAATACAGTGTTAAAGTACATCCAGCAAGAATCAAGCAAAAAAGTGAGAAAAATTAGCTCCGCCCCCAAAAAAAACATCAATTTAGGTTGAAAACCACCTGAAAATCATGTGTTAGTAGTCAGTGTTGGGCAAGTTAATCAAAAACTGTAATGCATTACTCATTACTTGTTACTGTCATGTCAAAGTAATTTGTTACATTACAATATTACTGTATTTAAAATGTAAGACATTACAGTACTTTTGCATTACTTTAGTTACTCTCGCTAAATAACTGGATTTTCACAGCTGCACATCTGGTGTTATATATACACATCTGTAAATTTAGCCCTTCTGTATAGGACATCTATTGCGATAGTTACAGCTGTATTGCCCTTTGTTAATCATAATTTATACCCATTTTTTTTCATTGTCCTACCTGTACATCCGGCACCCATAACTTATTTCAACAATCAAACTTTATTTGGACAGCCCAGTATCACATTCCCATGTCTCAAAGGCTTCATAGGCCCAGCAGCTCAGAACTCTCTGACCTAAACCTTCGGTAAAGATGAGGAAAAACTCCCACAGAAAAAACTTTTAACAGGAAAAAACAGTGGAAGAACCCTCAGGAGGGCAATTCAAAGAAGGATCCCCCAACCAGGAAAGTCAGAAGTGCAATGAGAACCAAGTAAGCTGGTTGATTACATAACAATAACAACAAATGAGGATCAGCATAGATAGCAAGCTTCAGTCATGAATCCCAGGTCACTACATAGCAATGGAATTCGACAAACCAAGATAGATCAGACAAAAGATGGTTCAATACACAGGGCAAGATGTTACTACCCCTTATGGGATGGATGGATGGATAATCTGTACATAACTATTGCCCAATATAATTTATCATATATTAGCATTAATTGAACTGTATTGCAATGTCTAAAGAAATAACAGGATACAAAATTAACATCTAACAAAATATTATTGCAAGACATAGACTAAAATAACACTGGCCTGAGGGAAAAAAAACAGTGTGCTTTGGCCTATGGCCCTGGAAGGTAATACAACCCAATCACTTGTCTGACCAGGCTAAATACAGAACCTAATAACAGACTCGCTACCAAATATACAAACAGAGGCAGCATAAGGTCATATAGTGTTTGAGTGTGTCTTTGAGAGAGAGAGAGAGAGAGAGAGAGAGACGCATCAGAAGAAGCCTCTGAAAGCGTCCATCACTAAAACGGTTGCGTTTTTGGGTGACTATATTATACATCCATGGTTGAATCTGGTGGAGTTTCCATTATTTCTATCCGGGCGGTCTGTGTGACTGTGTTTGCACAGATTTTTAACTGCTACTGATTCCGCGGTGATTTCAGCGAAAAACACAAAACCCACCAAAACACAAAATCCAGGTTAAAATGCATTGTAACGTGCTGTGGCAGTCTCGCTGCCCCCGTGGGTTCCCCGGCACCCAACAGACCTACAACAAGTCCAGTCTGTGTGGTTCAACGTATTTCCCGTGCTTTATTGAAAACACACACACACCGCACGCGGTGAGACGGTGAGAGTAATTAGCACACCTGTACTCAACTGCCTAATCACTCTCACCTGGCGCCGCTCCCCTGAGCCCTCCCCACACCTCTCTCCCACAGCTGATGCACCACGCCCCCCTCCACACGTGCGTTACTGACATTGTAACGAGTAAATATTACCGTTTTTTTCCCTGTAATGCCTTACATTACTGTGTTACAGCAAAAAGTAATGCATTACGGTAATTAGTTACTTTTGTAACATGTTACTCCCAACACTGTTAGTAGTTCAGTTTATCTATGGATCAGTAAAATGAAGTCTTATTACAAGGTGAACCAGACCAGTTTTTACAGATGTTTTTGTACAGGTGTGTCCAGGTGGACCTGATTTTAGTACATTTCAGCACATCTGGCACATTCTCTAAAATTGCAATAATTATTAGGGGTGTGACGAGACGCTCAGCTCCCGAGACGAGACCCAAGATTGGGTTCATGAGATCGGGATGAGATTTTAAGAAAACTAAATTACAAATTATATGAATGCCTGGACAACAGACTTTTATTTAACTGAGTTGTAGTGATGGGAATTGTCGTTCACTTTGAAGAAGTAGTTCAGTTCAGATCGTTCAGTAAAAAGATCCGTTCATTTCGTTCAGCGCGCACGGGGGGGTGCAGAGAGCGTGTGTGTATATGTATGCATATATATAATATAATAAACAAAAATGATTTCTGATTCATTGGTTATTTTAATAAGGGTAATACTTATAACAATATTTTTATTATTATTAATATCAGTATTATTGTTTTTTACTAATTTTAACTAGCTTTCAATGTAAAGTGACTTTGAGTTGTTATTGTTTTTAACCAACCTTTACTGTAAAATGTCTGAGTTTTAAAAAGCTATATAATTTAACAAAAAAAAAAACAACACATACACTGACAGTACAAGAACGAACCGTACATTGAACGGCTTCCCCTTAAAGTCATTCAGTGGATTAGTTCAGAACTATTTCACGGGAAGCTGTTCACTAAATGGCTCAGACCTACGGGCAGTAGTGGTTCAGTGAACGGTTCGCACCCACTTTGAGGAAAGTAGTTCAGTGAAAGGCTCGGCGGAGCACCACGCATGCACCACGCCGTACGCCGCGCTGTACGGCGTTTGCATACAGTCTCTGCATATTGTCCGTGTCTTACCATTTATCATTTCTGCCGGGAACCCAAAATGCTGCCAAACAAACGATTTAAAAGTGGCGGGGGCGTCGTCAATAGTAATACCCGTGTTTTCCGTCATTCTGGCTGCTGGGTGGCGAGACAGAATTTTAACGCAACGAGCAATCTCCTCAAATCACATCTCGCGAGATCTCCTCACACGAGATCTCGTCACACCCCTAATAATTATATATAATTACATAATTACATATAATTACATACATACTATACAATGTGCTAAATAATAATTATCTAAAAGTACCATGATAGATTATATATAATAATATATAATATACTATATAATAATAATTATCTAAAAGAATAATAATATTTATGGGCTGTGTGTGTAAAGCCGGATGTGAGCAGCAACAGTCACAGTGATAGGTGATACGGAGCGACTTCACACTCTGTAAATAATCTGGTCTCTGACTTCATAAACAGCGTGATTGAATAAAAATGACTTCAAAATGATGAAGAAGGTTTAGAAGCAGCAGACTGCAGCGTTTTTATTCCAACACTAGTTTTTATTGAAAAATAGCAGAGATAAGACATAATTTATCGTTGCATCTGTAAAAATAATAGTTATTTTGGCGGTTCATGGAAAGACAGAGTGAGTGTTCATCTTATAGAGACAAGCTTGGTATCTCTGTGTAGATCAGAGTGGGAGCTTTCTAACGACACCCTGTTTACTGATGGAGAATACGCTGTTGGAGAAATATGATCACGAAAATACAGAAAGTTACTGGTTCAAGTTTTCACTATGTGCTCATATTAATGTTTGTGGTTGAAATGATGTTTAGTTAATCTAATAATGGTTGATATAAACTTGTAGCTGAGTTTCTTGTCGACATTTTGGTGTGTTACATGAACATATTGGTGCTTTCTAGTCAGCGGAATAATTATTTATGAAAGAAATCCCCCGCTGGTGGGGCCCTAAGGGGTAATAGGTTAACAATGGTTCTGATCATTTTGTGAAGGAATTATGTGATAAATATATAATTATTTAGGCCCTTAAAAAATCCTCTGTTTTTTTTTTTTGCATGAGCGGTTTCAGGTAAAATGGCCCAGTCAAATGACGAAGGGAAATTCAAATTCAAAATTAATTCATCATCAGTTTTAATGTTAAAACACAAATGCTTAGAACCACATAACTTTTAAAATACATTAAACTAATTAATATTGCTGCTATTAAAACAATAACAGATCAGTTATTTGTTGTACACACACACTAACACATCTATGTATACAAGCTAAGCTAACGCTATATAAAGCTAGCAGCCAGGCATATGGAACATGCTAAGTTACACAAACACAGTAACAGTAGAGACTACTTTGAGTTGAACTAATTTCACATCCTGTCCATGTTTTAGTTGAACCAGATGTTATACACGTGTGTTTGTGGCCTATTTTAGCTGAAACCGTGTGGGCCACCAAGATAAACATCCCTTTCTTTTCCCCATTCTTGGACTTTGTCTCCCTTGTGGTTGACCTGTGTGTTTCCCTTGTGTTTTTAATGTTCCATGTACCTGTCCCTCCTCCCTCTGTCCTCCTCCCTGTTTGTGTACTCACCTGTTCCTCATTGTCTCATAATTACCTGCCTTATTTAAACGAGCTTGTTCCTGTGTTGCTTTGTCTGGTTATTGTCTTGTCTGCTGTTGTGACCATGTGTTCCTGTTGGTAATGTCGGCCTATTTTTGGTGCTGTGTTTATTTTGTTTTTTTGTGTGGACTTTTTCCCTGGAATTTTGCTTTCTGTTTGGACTATTTTTGAGACTGCCTACGCACCCTTATTTTCCTAATAAAAGACATTTCTATTGACACGGAACAGTCTGCTTCCTTCAAAACCTGACACTATGGTTTTTTATGTCCATTTTTGTTTGTTTGTTTTCATAGATTTATCATTCTTTTATAGTTTATAGTTTAGTTATATTAGTCATGCCAGGCTACTGACCATGCATATTTCTGGTTCAATCTAGATTTGAATTTGTCGCCATAGAAACCATACATTAATCAATCGCCTGTTATTAGCCAACTACACTTATATCAACAGTTTAAGTCCTTGATATCACCTGGATATCAGCCTATAGCAGCTGTTTGTGAGTCAGTTGGTGTGTTTGTTTGTAATGCCCTATGCCCCAACATAGTATTATTATTTTTAATTTTAAACATGCAGGTGAAGACCAAATGTCACACACTTCTAATTTGAGGATAATAAAATGTTGTCAGCAGAGCACATGTTGACATAAAATACTGGTATCGATAACAGACTATGGAATATATTTTTCTTAGCTATATAGCTACTGATAACTTTTTATTAAATCTTTTTACATCAATAAAGTTTAAATTCTCCTACATCCTACATCTCCTACTGTTAAAGTGGCCTGTTTTCTAAAACAGCTTACTTTATTTTTAATGTATTAGACAATTACTATTATTAATATGAAGTTTTCGAAGTGGCTTAAAATATTAAAGCAGTTTCAGCTAAATGCTCCTCTATGTTCACTAGTTGGTTGTTCACCATTGTTTGACATTAATACATTCTAATGAAATTATGGCTACTGCAGAATTTGATGATAATATTATACACAGGCATTTAATCCATTGTTAATAGTAAAATACTGACCAGTGCAGGACCACCTGGGGTTTTTCATGACGTATGTTTTTCTTTCAAAGCTGCAAAAAGGTTTTTTCTGCTCACACACACACACACACACACACACACACACACACACACACACACACACACACACACACACACACATACACATACACATACACACACACACACACTTGTCTATGTGGTTTGGCCTGACTCTTTCTGGAAAACACACGAGGTGGTGGTTTAGGTGAGCTATGCTTTCCTGAGGTCCTAGAGCTATGGGAGTAAGATAAAAATACTTCTAAAAATCTGAGAAAGAATTTGCTCACTCAAGGGTTCATCAAAAAAGGATTACATGGACTTTAAAGGGACAATGTGGGTTGGATTTACATAATTGCAAACCCCGCCCCCTTAGTGTAATTAACATAAATACACACACACACAACCTGACAGCACTAAGCATTAATGGGACATTAGTGGTCATTGGTCACGTGGTCATCTTATCATTTATTGTATTCAGATGAAATTTCAGCATTATGTTAAGTAGTGACCAAGGTTATTATAGTTTTAACACATTTCATTAGTTTTTATTTTGTTGTGACTTCTTGTTTTCAATTTATGGTCAGTTTGATAAGTTTTCCACTATAACTTAGTAGTTGCTATATGATTACAGAGTTGTGTAGCTTTTCAGGTTATGTTCCTGACAGTCATCAACACAACAGATATAGTGTTACTATGGCCTACACACAGATTTAAACTATCCAACCAAATTATTTTAATTTTACATTAGCCTATTCACTAATGGACATCTGTCAGAACAGAATGCTGCGCTTGTTGTGGTTCATACCAACAGTGTCTATGATGTCCTGCTTATCAAAGGCCTTGAGCCAGCATCCTCATGTAATTTTGACACAGCTTAAACAAGAAAAGCTGTGTTGATAGCCACGTATATGGCTGGTCACACAGCCTGGGCACTGGCTCTTCATCCTAATCCTCCTAATTTCATCACTATGCTGAACTTCCTCATCATTCTCAATGTTGTGAGCTTCTATATGTTGTCCACCAAATCATTGGAGGAATGAAACTGTCTACACAAGATATATACTTCAGTACAAAATGTGTAATTCTTCTGAGGTGAGGTGCAACCTGGTACATACCAGGAAATATTTTTAACCCTCTCCCACTCATGGGTTCAAATCAGATGGCTCAGAATACTGTAGTTTCATGAAATAAGCAGGTTTGCCTAGTCTTGTTCCTTCCCCTTTCCATTGCCAACTCACTCAGTCAAGTGAGCTGCTTGCTTGTGCGACTGTGCTGACAGAAGGATATTAATCATTTAGACAAATAAAACTGGCTAAAAAGCTGGAAAATAGAATTTCATATCCACCCAAAATACTTTTGTATGAAATGAATTTACAAACATGAAAACTACAAACTACAATTCAAATTTATGCAATTACACATTTTCAGTTCAGTTGACAGCCTTGTTGTTTAATATTTTAACAAATGCCATATTGTCACAACATACTGTCAAAAAGTGCCATGACCTGTACAAAGCTTGTAGAAAAAAAAAAAGAAAAGGACTGTGTATACATGCAACTTGCTTCACAGTCAATTGGTTTAATTTTAAATGATTACCATGAAGCTGAAAAAAATGTTAGATAATGTTTAAACAAGGCATGGTTCTTGTTCTGAGGGATAGGCTGTTGGTTGTGTCATTGCCTATGTTCTCAATCTTTTTATAACAAAGATCAATATTGTAAACAGAACATTGCGAATCAGCAGAAATGCAACACAAACAAAAACATTACCAGTGGTTTATAAAAGTTTCTGTGACTGTCTCTTTGCAGCTATTCCTCTGTTTCT
The DNA here is from genome assembly GCA_030544235.1 of Lepturacanthus savala. Classification (NCBI taxonomy): domain Eukaryota; kingdom Metazoa; phylum Chordata; class Actinopteri; order Scombriformes; family Trichiuridae; genus Lepturacanthus; species Lepturacanthus savala. Next base: position 35,587,416 of record CM060466.1, read on the forward strand.
GAGAAAATCCCTGATGTTTTGCACAGTTCTCTGTGCCAACACTGGATCTTCTACCTGCTTGCAGTGACTGCATTCCATGTGAGTTTTGAAGTGCCGCATTACTGCAGCAATCTCACTCTTTGACCACGCTTTCTTCTGCACTCTTCTAGACTCGTGACCAGCACCTTCTCCTGGACATGATATGCAAAAATAGAGAACATGATCACACAAACATCATTGGTGTGATACAGTTGTGTGTGCAAGATATAGCCACTTGTTTGTATGAAGTGAGCGTTTAGCATAGCTTCATTATCTGTAAATTCTTTGCTGTGATGCCATTCACTCATAACTACAGCAAGACAAACTGGCCATTATAGCAGTAGTCTACATTATCACTCTGGCTTTCTCACAATTAACTTGTATTGCTCATTTCATATTTACTTTAATGTGTTTACTCTTCCTGTTAAACAAAATAAATAAACAGCTTTCAGCCGTACCAGTTAGCTACTAGCCCATTTCCACTTGTAGTCCCTGGACAGTCTTAACAAATCTGATTATAGTTTATTTGTTGCTTGTTTTTTATTATCTTATTTACACACTTTAAATTTATAATGAATAGTGTAGATGTCATTTAGAACATATTAGAGTTCTTCATTCACCCATTCATACACATTCACACAGCAATTGGAAGCAATTTTGGGGTTAAAAATTAAGCAGTATTAAAATACTACTTCCTGCTTCCTTACAGTGCAGACGCTTTTCTGCTTTGCTCTTGCCTCTGCTGCATTTGTGCTTTTCTCTGTGGGAGATAACAAGAAATGCTCCTGGATACCTACTAATCATCAGGACTACTGTTTTTTTTTTTATTAATACAGTTGGATACTGTTACTTTTGGACATTCTTACGATCTTGTCATTGAGTGCGGCCTATCTGCAGCATAAGCCTGCACTATAGCGACTGGGACTGAGAAGTGCTGCTAACCAAAGCTAATTAGCAGCAAGATGCCTCCCTTCTCCGAGGACGACTACTACAAACTTCTCCAGATGATAACAGTACTAGAGATGAAAGTTCAGCGGCTTGAAGTAAACTGGGAGGTAAATGGTCAATATGGGAATGAAACCACTCTTCTGATGACCCAAATCAGTGGAAAGGAGCAGGCTAACAGTCAGCTACTTAGCACCACCAAGAATCAGGACTTAACCAGCAGTCCTTCCTGGAACGCTCTTGGTGCAAAGCCAAAGCATAAAACTTGTAAAGATAAATCGCTTCCCCGCATGGAAAGCCGGCTAACAGGCAGAATCCTGCACCCAAAGACTCTTGATGAAGCTGAGTGGTCTGCGTTGCCGTTGCGCAGGAGTGTTTCTTCAACACCAGTACCGAGGAGAAAACAGCCCTGGACTGTGGCTACAACAAAAAGTAAGAGCAAATCGTCCCAAAACACAGGGATTCTACTAGAGAACAGATTTGCTCCACTTTTACAAGACCCTGACTCCCCAAAAGAAAGCTCCTATTCCAGCATAAGAGAAAGGTATGAGTCTGAATCAAAAAAAATAAAATATAATAAAAGGCTGCAGGAAGAGCTAACTACTGGGCCTCAAACGCTGATAGTGGGCGATGCAGCCGTGAAGGAGATAAAACTCTTTTGCAGCAAGAAAAACACCAAAGTACTATGTTTCACCAATGACATGGTGTTGGATATCTCAGAGAAAATTCTGGGGATCGCTGCTGAGCATCCAACAGTCAAATCTCTGGTCAAGCAAAAATCAGAGTTATTGAAACAGGACTTTATTGATTTGCTGAACAAAATTAAATCCCTGAATCCTAGGGTGTTTATCAGTGGGCCGCTACCAACAGTTTGAGGAGGAGATGAGAGATTCAGCAGGCTGATGATGCTCAATCGATGGCTCAAAGATGCGTGTGCCACTCAATCTGTGAATTTTATTGACAATTTCAACATTTTCTGGGTACGCAGACATCTCTTTAAGACAAATGGATTTTGCCTCAACAAATCAGGAGTACAGCTATTAGGCTCCAACATGCTCTATTTTGTGCGTCAGGCACAAGCAGCCCTTGCCAAGGACAAAAGGCAAGATGTTCCAAAACAACTGATAAGACAACCCTCTGGAGAAGAGTTGTTGGCTGTTGTAAGACAGCTGACTCAGAAAGAGGCAACATCTTCACCCCAACAAGAGGAGTCTATCCCAGGCCCAACAGGCCAGCAACACCCCCTGACCCCGCCCAGCCCCTCAGTCTCTCTGGATTCCTCACTCCCAGATTTCACGGACAGGATGAATGAACTTGTCACTATTGGAATCCAACTTACACCACGCCAAACACCCATACCTTCTTCCCTTAACCCCCCTTATCGTCCAGCCCCCCCACTCCACCACGCTGGAAAGAACCATCATCAAAAAGTCACAGAACCCCCCCACCTCCTCCGAAACATGTCATCTGTGAGTCTGACTGATATGTGCCGGGTCCAGGCTCCAATACTAAGATCAATAATGTTCTCCAGGAAAAGTCAGGGCCCTATGGAGTTCAGGTAGCTGTCTCAATCCCTGTGATGACAGGTAACAGAAGATTGGTTAATCTGATGAGAAAAAAAAGAGGGTTCAATTAAAGCGGACAACTTATTAATTATAGCATATCAACCTCGAAACATTCCAATGTTTCCTTGTCTTCCACAACCAGCTGAGGAAAACTGTGAAACACTGAGTCTGGCCTTACTAAATGTTAGGTCCTTAGTGGGGAAAACCTTTTTAATTAATGATTTTATTATTCAACACAACCTTGATTTTATGTTTTTAACTGAAACATGGTTGAACCCAGATAACAGTGCAACCATGCTCATTGAGTCAACCCCTCCAAACTTCAGTTTTATAAGTGAAACTCAGGTGGGAAAGAGAGGGGGTGGAGTTGCCATACTGTTTAATGTCTCCCTCAAATGCAAACAGATGTTATATGGACATTTTAATTCATTTGAATATGTTGCCCTTCAGTTAAATTCCTCGCCCCGGGCAGTTTTTCTGAATATTTACAGGCCACCAATATATTGTGCAAACTTTTTTGATGACTTTTCTGATCTCTTTTCTGCTGTCTGTAACCTGCATTGACTTTGACTATGTCATTATTGTTGGTGATTTTAACATTCATGTGGATAACGCTCAGGACAGCAGTGCTAAAGAACTGTGTTGTGTCCTTGAAAATTATGGATTAATTCAACATGTAACGGAACCAACACATATCAAAGGTCACATTTGGATTTAATTATCTCTAAAGGTTTAAACATTTCTAAGGTTGAGGTGACTGATGTTGGTTTGTCTGACCATTCCTGTGTGTTCTTTAAGAGCACTTTCCTCACACATAGAAGTGTTCAAACAGAGGTAATATCAAAACGGTACATCACTGATAACACTAGAGAAATGTTTATCCAGGCTTTCTCTCCGACACCTGCCACCCCCTACACTACAGTGAATGAACTTTTAGAAAACTTCAACACTAAAGTTACAAATCTTATTGATGCCTTTGCACCGGTGAAAGTGAAGATTATCTCTGGCAAAAAGAGATCTCCATGGAGAAATGAAATGCTGGTCAGAATCGGTAAAAGAGAATGCTGGAAAGCTAAACGCAGATGGCGAAAAACTAATCTTCAGGTGCATTATGACATCTATAAAGAGAAACTTAGGCTTTATAATCTTGAATTGAGAAAAGCAAGGCAGTCCTTTTTCTCTGACATTGTAGCGGTCGGAACAGGACTCAAGCGCAGGACCACAAGAGACGGTAGAGATGACTTTATTCCCGGCAGGTTACAACATAAAGTGTCCGCAGGTCAAAAATACAGTTCTAAACAAAGTTCCAACTTAAAGTGTCCGCAGGTCAAAGTACTAAAACAAGCAAGCAAAACTCTATTCACAGGCAGGCAGATACTCAGGCTGGTAGCAGAGGTCAGGAAGCACATACACAGAGACGAACAGACAAAGAGTGTAGTGGGAGTGGGGTTTAAGTACACAGGTGAGTTTAGGGAGTGATTAGGCGGTGATTGGTAACAGCTGACAACAGAGGAGCAGAGAGCAGTGACATCATACATGGGGAGGAGTTGAAGGCCAACAACAGAAAACACCTGGAAGGCTGTAGTGTCCTTAACTGCCCTTAGGGGCATGATGACAGTCTTTATTCAGAAACCCCAACAGTACCCCCCCTCCTACGGACGCCTCCAGGCGTCTCAGCTGAATAGTCTCTACGAAAGTCTCGGATTAGTGATGGGTCAAGAATGTCCCTTGCTGGAACCCAACACCTCTCCTCTGGTCCATACCCCTCCCAGTCCACGAGGTATTGGACACCGCGGCCCCTGCGCCGCATGTCCAGTAGGCGGCGTACAGTGAAAGCCTCAGAGCCCTCGATGAGGCGGGGGGGAGGGGGGGGGTACTGGGGCTGGGCAAAGGGGGCTGTTGATGACGGGCTTGATTCTTGAGACGTGGAAGGTGGGGTGGATGCGGAGTGTAGGGGGTAGCCTCAGGCGCACCGCCACCGGGTTGATCACCTTGGTGATGGGAAAGGGTCCTATGAATCGGGGCGCCAGTTTTCGGGACTCCACCCTCAGTGGGATGTCTCGGGTGGACAGCCATACTTGTTGCCCCTTGCGGTAAGTAGGGGCTTGGGTGTGGTGACGGTTGGCCTGTTGTGACATCCTGGATGCTGCTCGGAGAAGGCACCTCCGGACTCTCCTCCACGTGCGCTGACACCTCTGAATGAGTCTCTGGGCGGATGGAACACCAACCTCCTCCTCCTGGGATGGAAACAGGGGGGGCTGGAAGGGAGAAAAACCAGAGGCAGCAGATGGTAGGGAGTTAATGGCATACTCAACCCATGATAGTTGCTTGCTCCAAGAGGCTGGTTCCTGGGATGTCACGCAGCGGAGCATCGTCTCCAGTTGCTGGTTGGTCCGCTCGGCCTGACCGTTGCTCTGTGGGTGGAAGCCCGAGGAAAGGTTGACGCTGGCCCCAATTAGCCTACAAAATGCCCTCCAGAAGTGTGAGGAAAACTGGGGGCCCCTGTCTGACACCACCTCCACCGGGAGGCCATGGAGCTTGAAGACGTGGTCAAACAGCAGATGGAGCAGGTGGACAGACTTGGAAAATCAATCGACAACAGTTAAGATGGTGCTGTTACTGTCTGACAGGGGTAGTCCGGTGATAAAGTCCAGGGCGATATGGGACCAGGGCCTCCTGGGGACGGGTAAGGGGTGTAATAGTCCGGCGGGGGGTTGACTTGAGGTCTTGTTCCGCGCACAGGTTGGGCAGGCGGAGACAAAGCTACGGACGTCCCCCTTCATCGAGGCCCACCAGAACCTCCGACCGATGAAGTCTGTAGTGCGCCGGATGCCTGGGTGACAGGCTAAGGTGGAAGTGTGCCCCCACTGGAGAACCTGAGTGCGGACAGACTGGGAAACAAACATACGGTTAGCAGGGCAGGAGCTGGGAATGCACTCACCCCGCTGTGCTGAAAGGACCACTGACTCGATCCCCCATTGGGCCGTGGCCACCAGACATCTCTTGGGGAGGATGGTGGCTGGGCTAGGAGGCTCCTCGGAAGCCCCAAATTGGCGTGAGAGTGCATCCGGTTTCCCATTCTTGGAGCCAGGGCGGTAGGACAGGGAGAAGTTAAAACGTGACAGGAAGAGTGACCAGCGGGCCTGGCGGGGATTGAGCCGCTTGGCAGTCTTTATATACTCCAAATTCTTGTGGTCACACCATACCAAAAAAGGAGACTGGGTACCTTCAAGCCAGTGGCGCCACTCCTCTAATGCCAACTTCACCGCGAGCAGTTCCCGGTCCCCGATGTCGTAGTTGTGCTCCGTCGGGGTCAACCTGTGTGAATAGAAAGCGCACGGGTTTACCTTTCCGTCGTCCAATGAACGCTGCGACAGCACAGCTCCTACTCCGACGTCCGAGGCATCTGTCTCCACAATGAACTGACGGGCGGGATCTGGTCGGATCAAAATGGGGGAATTAGTAAAAAGTCTTTTTAAAACCGAAAACGCCTTGTCAGCTGCAGGATTCCAACAGAATTTTAGCCTTGTTGAGGTAAGGGCAGTGAGAGGTGCCGCCACTGAGCTGAAGTTCCGGATGAAGCGGCGGTAGAAATTAGCAAACCCCAGAAACCCCTGTACCTCACGGCATGAGCTGGGTCTGGGCCACTCCACCACTGCCTTTACCTTCTGGGGGTCCATCTGAACGCCATTGGGTGTAATGACGTAGCCCAGGAACCCGATGGTGTCTCTGTGAAACTCACATTTCTCTGCTTTTACGTACAGCTGATTCTCCAGAAGGCGCTGGAGAACCCGCCTGACATGTTGGACATGCTCTGGCAGAGACCTGGAAAATATCAAAATGTCATCTAGAAAAACAAAGACAAATTGGTTTAGCATATCCCTGAGCACATCATTTACCAGTGCTTGAAACACAGAGGGGCTATTGGAAAGGCCGAATGGCATCACTAGATATTCGTAGTGTCCTGAAGGGGTATTAAAAGCAGTCTTCCACTCGTCGCCCTCTCTAATGCGCACCAGGTGGTAAGCATTTCGGAGGTCCAGCTTCGAGAAAACTGTAGCCCCATTGAGCATCTCGAAAGCAGAGGCCATCAATGGGAGTGGGTAACGGTTCTTGACCGTTATATTGTTCAACCCTCTGTAGTCTATGCATGGGCGCAGGGTGCCATCCTTCTTACCCACGAAGAAGAACCCCGCCCCTGCTGGGGACAAGGATGGTCTGATGATTCCGGCGGCCAGGGAGTCCTGTATGTAAGTGTTCATGGCCTCCCTCTCCTGTGCCGCCAATGAGTACAAACGTCCCCTGGGTGGTGATGTTCCTGGAAGGAGATCAATAACACAGTCATAGGGACGGTGGGGTGGTAATGATGTGGCTCTTGTCTTGCTGAATACTGGCCTGAGGTCCTGATACTCGGGGGGAACCGTGGAAAGATCGGGGAATTCCTCTGGGGTGACGACCGACTGGCGGGACGGAGCCGGGGCAGCTTGTAGGCAGTGCTGTAGACAAGACTGGCTCCAACTTAACACTCTGTTACGAGACCAGTCAATATGTGGATTGTGTTGGGTGAGCCAGGGATGGCCTAGGACAACGGGGGACTGCGGGGAGTCGATTAGATTAAAAACAGTTCTCTCCCTATGATATGCCTGAAATGATAAGGCTGACAGTTTCTGTGGCATGGGTGATCTGGGCGAGCCTAACCCCTGTCAGGGCATTTGCCTCTAATGGCTGCTGTAATTGCGTGAAGTGGATGCCCAGACCGGTGGCCATAAAGTTACCTTCAGCGCCTGAGTCTAGTAGCACCGACACAGTATGCCTGCAATTGTCCACAATCATAAAGGCTGCTAGATGAGTGCGTGTGGTGGGGGATCGGGGGATAGTGTTGCTCACCTGTGGTCCCCTCTTCACGGGTGAGCGCTGTCTTTTACTGGGCATGTGGTGACGTAATGTCCTGGTTGGCCACAGTACAGGCATGAGTTGGTGTCTCTCCTCCTCCGCCTCTCTGATTGGGTCAGGCGGGTGCGGTCCACCTGCATCGGTTCGGGGGCCGAGGAAGCAAGAGCCGGGGGCTCACGCCGGGATGTCTCCGGGACTGGCAGATGGTGGAGTGCCCGCCCGGCCGGTTCTCGAGGGCTGTAGGTACCATGCTCCCGACGACGCTGCCTTATTCGACCGTCTATGCGGATGGCCAGATCCACCAGGGCCTGAAGGTCTGAGGGTAATTCGCGAGTGGTGAGTTCATCCTTAATGACCTCCGACAGGCCATTGAGGAAGGCGTCATACTGGGCTTGGGTGTTCCAGTCAGTGGTGACAGTGAGGGTTCGGAACTGAATCGCGTAGTCCGAAACCGAACGCCCTCCCTGTCGGACTCTCAGTAGTTCCCTGGCTGCCTCTCGCCCATGTTGAGACCGGTCGAAGACCCTCCTCATCTCGTCGCAGAACTCCTCGTAGGTGCTGCAGAAGGGGGCCTGCGCGTCCCACACCGCTGTGCCCCACTCTCTGGCCTGCCCCGACAGCAGGGTGATGATGTAGGCGATGCGGGCCCTGTCCGTGGGGAAGGTTGCAGGCTGGAGCTCAAATACCAGGGAGCACTGCGACAGGAAGGCCCAGCAGGTACCCGGCTCACCCCCGTAGGATTCTGGCGGTGGCAGGCGTGGTTCTCGAACTGGCGGGACCGGATGAGTTGGTAGGGGGTCCCGAGTGGCGTCCGGTGATGATGACGTCCGGTGGCCGATGATCGAGCCCCGGCCAAGCTGCATCTGCTGCAGCTGACCGGTTACGCTGCTCAAAGTCTTAGACAGCTGCTCCATGCTCTGGTCGATGGCAGCGAACTGGGTCTCATGTCTGCCCAGCATCGCGCCTTTTCGGGCGAGAATCTCCTTCAGGGGGTTGTGGTCTGCTGAGTCCATTTCTTGGTCTGTTCGTACTGTAGCGGTCGGAACAGGACTCAAGCGCAGGACCACAAGAGACGGTAGAGATGACTTTATTCCCGGCAGGTTACAACATAAAGTGTCCGCAGGTCAAAAATACAGTTCTAAACAAAGATCCAAACTTAAAGTGTCCGCAGGTAAAAAAATACAGTTTTAAACGAAGATCCAAACTTAAAGTGTCCGCAGGTCAAAAATACAGTTCTAAACAAAGTTCCAACTTAAAGTGTCCGCAGGTCAAAGTACTAAAACAAGCAAGCAATATATATATACATACACGGAGACGAACAGACAAAGAGTGTAGTGGGAGTGGGGTTTAAGTACACAGGTGAGTTTAGGGAGTGATTAGGCGGTGATTGGTAACAGCTGACAACAGAGGAGCAGAGAGCAGTGACATCATACATGGGGAGGAGTTGAAGGCCAACAACAGAAAACACCTGGAAGGCTGTAGTGTCCTTAACTGCCCTTAGGGGCATGATGAGCACAGTCTTTATTCAGAAACCCCAACAGACATTATCTCCAAAAACAAAAATAATTCACGTACTCTGTTTGCTACTGTCGATAGGCTAACAAACCCCCCCCCCCTGTGTCAGTAGCCCCTGAACTTGTATCCACCAGAGCCTGCAATGAGTTTGCCTCCTTCACTGAAAAAAATTTCAAAATTAGACAAGCAGTCACCTCCTCCATGCCAGGTACAGGATATGTGTCGTCCCAGTGTGAACTCAAAATCAATTGTGATGGCATGACAAAATTTAATCCAATCAACCATAAAAATCTGGAGGACATTATAATACAACATCTGAAATCCTCCTCTTGCTGTCTGGATATTCTGCCAACAAGCTTTTTTAAAAAGGTTTCTAACTGCATGACCTCAGATCTTCTGCACATTGTAAACACGTCACTTGTGTCAGGTGTGTTCCCACAGGCCCTAAAAACTGCAGTCATCAAGCCACTGCTAAAAAAGAACAATCTGGACAATACAGTAATGAATAACTACAGGCCCATATCAAACCTTCCGTTCTTAAGTACTATATGACACTGAACAACTGTTTTGATGTCTTCCAGTCAGGTTTCCGACCCCACCACAGCACTGAGACTGCTCTAGTTAAGGTCTGTAATGACATCCACATAAACACAGACAATGGCAAAATTTCAGTCTTAGTATTACTGGATCTCAGTGCCGCATTTGACACGGTTGACCACAACATATTATTACACCGACTGGAGAACTGGGTGGGACTTACTGGCACAGCACTAAAATGGGTTGAATCCTACTTAAAGGACAGATACTACTTTGTGTCTATAGGCAACTACACATCTGAACATATAGACATAAGCTGTGGGGTCCCCCAAGGTTCAATTCTGGGGCCTCTACTATTCAACATTTACATGCTACCACTCGCTAAGATTATTAAAGAAAATAAAATAAGTTACCATAATTATGCAGATGACACACAAATTTACATCAGTATATCACCAGGAGATCATAATCCAATACAAACACTGAGTAAATGCATTGAACAAATTAATGATTGGATGTGCCAGAACTTTCTCCAATTAAACAAAGATAAAACTGAGGTAATTGTTTTTGGAGCCAAGGCAGAACAATTAAAAGTCAGCGCTCATCTTCAATCAGCAATGTTAAAGCCTACAAACCAAGCTAGAAATCTGGGTGTAGTTATGGACTCAGACTTGAATTTCAATAGTCACATAAAAAACAATACAAAGTCAGCCTACTACCACCTGAAGAATATATCAAGGATTAAAGGCCTTATGTCTCAGCAAGATTTGGAAAAGCTTGTACATGCTTTTATTTTCAGTAGACTAGACTACTGCAACGGGGTCTTTACTGTCTGATTGACTAAAAAGTCAGACAGCTGCAGCTGATTCAAAATGCTGATTCAAAATGCTGCCGCTCGAGTCCTGACTAGGACTAAAAAAGGAGACCATATCACTCCAGTTCTAAGGTCCTTGCACTGGCTTCCTGTCTGCCAATGAATTCACTTTAAAATACTCTTACTGGTTTATAAAGCCCTGAATGGTCTAGGGCCTAGGTATATTGCAGATCTGCTGATCCCTTATGAACCATCCAGACCTCTTAGATCATGTGGCTCAGGTCTGCTCTCTGTTCCTAGAGTCAGAACTAAACATGGAGAAGCAGCGTTCAGTTTCTATGCCCCACAGATCTGGAACAAACTCCCAGAGACCTGCAGGTCTGCCGCAACTCTCACTGCTTTTAAATCACAGTTGAAGACTTTTCTGTTCAATGCTGCCTACTGCTAATATCATTCTTAATTACTCTACACTGCACTGTAACTTGTTCTTTGTTTTAATTTCAAAGTTATACATTTTAATTCTTAATTTTTATTTTTTTATTTAAATCAACTGTTTTAAATTCTATTGTTTTAATTTAAAATTTAAAATTTTAATTCTTAATTTTTATTTTAATCAACTGTCTTAAATTGTATCTTGATGCTTTTAATGTTTTATGTAAAGCACTTTGAATTACCTCGTTGTTGAAATGTGCTATACAAATAAACTTGCCTTGCCTTGCCTTAAGTGTCTTGCCCAAGGACACATCGACAGATTGGAGGGTACCGGGATGAGCCGGGAAAAGAATCTCCTTTGGTGGAGGACAGCTGCTCAACCACTAGTCTTTTGTTTTATTACATTTTACCTTTTTATCTTGTGTGATATTTAAAAATACTTTTCAAACATGTCTTAGAGGACACTGATGACGCTGTTCAACACAAGATGAGAAAACATTTTTCAGAGGAAAAAAAATCATTTTATTAACAGAAATGCCAACTAAAAAGTGATATAACCTACCAAAAGCTCCAATGTGATGGACTTGCTCTGTGATTGTAGGGTCAGCATTCACAGGTTCCACATAGTCCACAGGTTCCACAGTTCCACACTCTGATGCTGTCACTGCTGTGTCGCTGTCATCAGATTCGCTCCCACTAGCTTTAGCATCAATTGCAATTTCATCTGGGAAAGGTTATTAATAAAACTAACATGAATAGCTGGACATAAGAAAACACAGTATTGGTGTACTAACCCTATTCAAAAAATATCATTAGCCTGTTGTGATATACAGCAGTATACAGTACAGTAGAAAGACAACATAACATAACTGTTCCATGTGCTCATAAGAAAATTGTTCATGCATGTAAATTACACAGTTCAACTGTCTGCTTTTTTCATATTTTTATAGGCTCATATTTTTTATTATTTCAAAGTGAAAAGTGATCTTTGCTTGGAAAAAATGGTAACAACAGATGTATGGCAAGTCTACGTAGATGCCTTTGACGTGACATCCTCTTCATGACATGTTTCTGGATCAAAAGGGTAGCAGGTCTCAATGGCTTATCTGTTTGTTGCAGGGATGGAGAGATTTAGAAAGTTTGTTCCTGCAGCCATCAGAACTTAATAAAAGGTCTTAATAAGACCTTAATACATCATGTAATGGATTACAATAATAATGCTGGCTTGGTTTTATATAAAATCTTTCAAGGCACCCAAAGCACTTCACAGAGAACATTATTCATTCATGCACATTCTGCCCTGGGGCAGACTGACAGAAGCGTGGCTGCCATTTTGTGGCAAAGAGCCCCTCTGACCACCACTAAACATTCATATACATTCAAACGGGGCAAGGTGGGTAAGGTTTCTTGCCCAAGGTCAGTGACCTGGTCAGAGCGGGATTCCAACCGCCAACCCTCTGATCATTGGACGACCCGCTCTACCACCTGTACCACTGACTTGTCCATTCTGTCTATAATCAGATATTAGTTTGTAATCTTGTATTTTTGGATTTCTGTTTGAGCTTTGAGGATGGTGAATTTCCCTCTGGTATGAGTTAAATTATTTCTAACATTCATATAAAGACAAAAAAATACCTACAAGTGTTAATTTCTGTACAAACCTTCAATTTCAATCTCATCCAGTGACTTCCCCTGCATGCTGGAAAGATGTCCTTTCTCCATTGACAACAGCAATTTGGAAATCTTGGCCAGTTGTGTTGTGGGAACTGGTAATCTGTAGAAGTCATGGTGAACCCGGATGTTGTGACCCAGGAAATCTGCAACTTGATCTAGTTCATTATTCTTCAAGTTAAGGACTTGTGAGAGTGTGGCGACATGCTTCCTGAGTTGTGTTGACCTGAGGTGCTCAGGGTTTTTTGCTCCACACAGGGTTGCATGAACACGCAAACAGTCCTCTCCTCTGTAGTGGCTCATCGATTTGGGTCTTGCAAACAGGAAGACATTTGTGGTACAAAGACCAGATTCAGTTCTTTTACTGGTAAGAAGTGACCGAGCATCCACCATACTTGGTGTGTGAGCAGAACTGCAACTTTTCTGCCCCTTTTTCCCTTGATTTCAATCCGGTTGAAATAGTTGCAGAGTTTTTGTTTAGTCTTAGGCAACCCCTTTGCAACATCTTCATGAAGTTTTGTGTCATCTCTCTCATGAAAACTTTTGAGGCACATTTTTGAAACCTCTCCAGCACGTCTTCGGTTGAACACAATGATCTGTGCAAGTGTAACTTTTGCAAGTTGAGCATATTTCTGAGACGTGGCCTCTTCCTTCAAGTTGCAAAAGGCACTTTCTGCAGTTTTCTCAAGGTACCGATGAAGGACCTGAACATCTTCAGTGAATGGCAATGTTGATGGCTTGTTGTATTTTGCATCAGCCAGTGTGTTGAGGGCACTGTGAGACACCAACTCAGACCACTTGGAAGTGTACAACCTCTTGAATATGTCAGTGGACCTGATCAGTTCTTCATCCTCTGCCATGAGTGCCCTACAATGAATGATTTGAGAGATTTTCTGCAGTGTATGTCCCAGTTTCAGCGCAAGGCTTGGTGTATGGTATGAGTGTTTTTCTTCATCAAAACCTGATACAATCTTCACTGCTTGCACAACTCTCTGGAAGTTAGCAGGTTTAACAGCCTCCTCCAAATTCTGTACTGAGAATTCTGTGCGCAGACATAACAACAACCCCACTTCACGGAGCTTTTGTCGCATGTATTCATATTTTGTAGGGTCTTGTCCATGTTAGTTGTAGAGTGACTGGGCAAACTGAATAATGGAAAGATCATTTTGCACAACTGAGGCAACCTCATCTTGTTTCATGACACCGAGAAGCTTCCATACTCCACTGGAGATATTTGAAGCAAATGCAGTTTCATGAGCTGCGGCCAAGGCAAGTACTTTGGTTCTACCAGGTGCTTCATTCACATCATTTTCTGGCTTACAGGGACATTTACGGACATGTCTCCAAAGGTCCTTATGAATGTACAGTCCTTGACAGTGCATACAGTGAATACATTTTCCTGCTTGTGCTTCAGTTTTTGATTTTCTCTTCACTTTCAATTTTCCTGTTCCTCCCTGTAAGACTGTACAGTTATGTTTAAAATTCCCCTTATTCCTAATTTTCTCTAATAATATTTTCTGCTCTTTTGATTGATCAGGGAAAGAAAATGTATGTGCAATTTCAGCAAGCGTCTTGCTGTGTGTTTTCAAGTGGCGGGAAATTTTACTTTGTGGAATACCACAAACGTAACAGTAATTTTGTACAGTCATAGTCAGTTTTGTTGAGTCTAGCTTTTGAAGCTCATCTTCATCCTCTGGCTTTTCCTTTGATGAGTCTTTAATAGAATTTGCTGAATCAGATGTGTCTGTAGCATTGAGAACGATGTGGTCTTCATGAGATGGCAAATCTTTTGATGTGTTGGGCACAACAGGGATGCTTGTGTCTGACCCATAAGATGTTCCAACACAAGACATTACTCATTTTACTTGAAACTTTGCAGCTTCCGACTGCCTCCCCATAAAGGGGATGCTTGTATCTGAATCCTGTTCTTCTTCATCTTGTGAGTCTGGTATGTATTCCTTGTCTGACAAAGACTCATCATCTGGTCCAGCTCCTAAAATAAAGAACAGCAAATTGTTATTAATTAATGTACTAAAACAATCGGTGATGGACATTTACAGACAATTCAAGTTCAGACCTTTTAAATGGATACTCACCTGTGATGGGTCTTGGATGTCATCATTTGCAATTCGTCTGAAGCAGGATTTATGCCAGACCACTGAACAAACTGTAACATTTTGAGTAAATTAATGTTAAAACTGCAGGTCTACTCAAGTTATTCTTTTGTAATAGCACTGGAAAGATCTGGAATATCTACAAAAAAACTTTTCACTGCTAAAGAGATAATTGATTTTAATGTTTACATATCCAAGTGGTTTAAAAAGGTAGATTCAGCAATATAGCAAGCATGACAGTGTCTGTAAATGAGACAAAATTAACATCTTTAATCTGAACTATATGCCACACTCTGCAATCCGTCTCGCTCTGGAAAAGCAATGTTCAATTTCAACAGGACACTTTTGATCATCGTAAAAAGTTGATATGTTTGTTTTTCATACAGAGAACAGCATTTATACCCGCTACCATTTGACACATTTTGTACCAATTCACTTAATGCCTCACCTTTGCATTCATAGCCAAGCCACTTGAAGGAGGATACAGGTCCCATACACTCAACACACCTATCCGAGGAGGAAACTGTTGCACACACCAGGTGATGTTTACACTGTTAGTAAAATCATAATGGAACATTTTTGCTAGACAGTTTGAGCAATAAGATTTTATTTTTTTTTATATCTACTCAGTCCTGAAAGCAAATCAATTTGAATCCAATATCAATGTGACATTCAATTTACCTTTTCAACACTGACAACTGGTTCCTTTTGACTTGGACTGGTGAATTGATTATGCTCATTCCCGGAAGCCATCTAATATAAATTTAAAATTTAAATTTTTAATGAGAAAATTTCCAGTATTCCAAAAATTGGAAGATGAAAATCAGACCAATTGTATGTCTGAAAAAGTGGAGTCAGGATAAAATAAACTATGGGGTACTAATGCATGTATACATACTGTACTTTGTTAAGTAAGTTAAGACCAGAGTGATGCTACTGGATGAATTTACAAGATAAAGACAATGAGTGCAAGATATTACTGAGTGATCTGTCTTTAAAGAAGATATACCTCTAAGCGTTTTTACTGGTAACATCATACATTTATAGTTATTATTTTAGGTGGGATTCATTTTAAATGAGATCCCATCATTATTTCTATTGATCGATGTAACCAACCAACTCAACATACAAGTCCAACTAACATACAGATCAAATAAGATGCTCCAAGTTTTCTTAATGACCAGAGGGATGTCACCTTCAACCTCAGTTGACGGCAGGACCTTATAAACTTTACAGACCCTCCAAGTCATATTTGGGTGGTTCACCATTTGATACACATACACTCAGATACTGACTTCAGCTTTGAAAGCATGCTATGATGATGGCCTGATGTATCAGTGTCCATGTAATCCACCTTACAGTCAGATAACATACACACACAGTCCCAATATAACATGATGGCAGTTTTAAATGTTTTCCCACAAGTAACATGATTAAGCAGTACATTTGGATTTCATTTACCTTGTTGAGTGGACCAAGCACTGGACTCATCTGATTCAGGACACTTGCAGCTGTCTGGATCAGGTTGCTATCAGTCATCTGTAGCACATAAAGCATAGAGGAAAGCCACATTAAATAAACAGGTAGTGGAAAACTACCACTACAGAGAATATTTGAGGGTCTGGATAACTGCAATCATCCTACTGTTGACTAAAAGCTCAGATTTGAAAGTCATTGGATCAATTTACAACATATAAACAATGAGTGCAAGATATTACTGAGTGATCTGTCTTTAAAGAAAATATACCTATTCAGTGTTTTCTGTAACTGGTGAATCTGGGGCCACGCACACTCTCACAGGCATTTCCTCATCAAGACCCTGCAATAAGAAAAAACTGATTTCATGAATATCCTGAAGACAGGATGTTCTTTGTGTACCAATATGTGAGAGATATATCCAACAATATGATGCTGTTCTCATCCACAAATCTATTAGATTGTGCTAGTCTTAGTATCACATAATTGAACCAGTCAATGGCTTAAAGGAGCACAGTACAATTAACAGGATCTATGTGTATGTACTGTAACTGCATAGTGTTCTTAACATATCAAAATAAAAAGGTTTTACTTTTTAAAACTAAAGATGAAAATTAAAACTATCACCCTGACTAAAAGTGTTTTCACAATGAACAAATTACTTGTCAATTGTCAATGCCAGTCTTTTGTAATCGTGTACAACAGCAGAAACTTTAAAAGATTAAATATACAAAATGATATATGGGAAGGAAAGGTTAATTTTTCTGACACCTAATAGCCATAGGTAGTTTTTATACACATTAAACACATCTAACATCAGACCAATGAAATGAAGTAAAAAGACAATCTAAAACAGTCTGATGTGTGTATGACAGTGTGGTGGTTATTCACTATGTCAACAAATGTGAAAAACAATTTTTAATGCTATAAAATAAATCATGTTTAAACCAAAGCTAGAGGATAATAGAAGATTTATGTTGTGAAATGTTTTATAGTTAGAGCATTACCGTTATGTGAACTATGTATTTCACAAAGTAAAGTTTTGCCCACCTTACATCTCCATGGCCAGTCTGAGTCCCCATAGTTATAGGTGATCTCCTCTCCTGGACTTATGTCTTGTACTGCAAACAAACACAGATGGGGCTTCCCTTCCACAGTTAAGTGCCTCATCTTTGCATTAGGATGTACATGGTCATCATTTACGAGTCTTCCAAGTGACCCGTCATCCATAGCTGCATCAACGCTACAGAAATAATTAATAATTTAAAAAGCTGTTTTTTCAGTGAGTGGGATCTTTTTGTTGTTTTCTATAGGCAGTAAGCTTTTCTGTGTGCTACTCATGCGTCGATTTTTTACACAAACAACTTGAATGACTGTGTTGAGTTGTGTTTGCTCCATTCTAAATGTTCCTACATGTTGTATCTCTAGTCATCACTAGAGTTTATCTGAACCCATATAGTTTGTGTGTTACCAAGTCCTTGGTAGTTTTGCAAGTCTCTCTGTACAGCGCAATCAGTGCATTAGGCAGCTTAATCCCAGGTCCATCTCTACCATCACAGAAAGACATACAAGTAACACACACAACACACAAGTAACAAAGTGGTGATATTTGACAAGCTGGGATGAGAAGAGAATTATATTGCTATGTTTTTATGTGTTTCAGTGTTTCCTCTGTGTGCCGAGTGATGCTGTGTGCTTGCTGCGTGCATGCCACTTTGATTTAAAGCTCCCTGTGTGATCAGACCCTAAAGTAGCCTGACTTAAGAACCTATGAACAATCTCTACATGTTCAGCAAAAAAGCAACATGTTAAACTGTTATTAGACTAAGCATTGACACATAATACATACCACAACAGTTTTCCATTGAAACGAAACTCGAACATGAACACCTTCAGGGACTCATGGTAACATCTCTGTCACATCTCACATACTTTCTTACTTATTAGTTGACCTCTGTATTCCAACAGAAAGTCTCCTTTATTCGAATATTACCATGAGCAAAGTACACAAATAACACTGCCCTCAAACATTAAACACTTGCTAAAGCAAAAAGCAGCTGTATTTATAAATGTAAAGGCTTACCTTCGTGTGTTTAAATGTCCAGCGCTGCTGCTTCCAAACGTGCCTCCACCATAATTGACTGACACCTGTGCGCGTTAGGCGGACTCTAACTACTGCACATGCACATCGAAATGTGTATGAAACTGCAAAGTAAACCTACAAGCACTAGTTGGTGCTGTTACACTGGGATACACTGGAATACACTGGAAATCAGGTCAACATGTTTTAAATGGACTTCAACGAAATTGAGAGAAAATGTTAGTTAGATACTAACGAATGCAAATACACTCTTTGAATTAGCCGGACTCTGCCATGGTCTGGCTAAACCACTTAGGTCCAGGTGTAATATCAGGTCAAAAGTCAGGCTATACCACATAGACAAACACACGCACACACACACACACACACACACACACACACACACACTGATAGCTACAAGCTAACACACAGGGAGGACATGGGCTCGAGTTACTGACTGGCTTGAGGACACTAGAAGATGCTGAGTCAGGGATAGAACTACTGATCTTCTGATTGGTGGATGACGTTTGACCATATGATAAAGCTGCAAAAGCACATTTAAATGATATAAATGAGTATCAGCTCACAGTACAAGTGTCACTCAGAACTTTTCTGAGAGCAAGCAGAAGTTCATGTTTCAGTTCCAGAACAATCCCTCATTCACTTACAGTATGCGGCAAATGAAATGAAGCCTCAGCAACATCAGAAGTGACTCAGGCTGAGAAACTGAAAACTCTGTCCGTTTACAACAGCCTTCCACTATTTGGATGAAATAAACTGCCAATGAAACCAATATGAATTACAAATGCACATTGAATCATATGCAGCTTATGAGAAATGTTCAATGAGTTGCATGAGTATTAAACACAGGTTCAGGTTTACACCACAAACCTACATTTCTTTTAAGATTTCTTTTTTAATCTTTGGACTGTATTTTGTAATATTTGAAACACCCTTTATGAACAACAATAAATGTTCATCTCAAACAGCTGAGGTGTGTTTTCACTTTTTTCTTCTTCATACTTACTATGCCAATCAAATTAATTAAAAACATTACTTTGTGATCTTATATAACCTAAACGTTTAAATGTTGCAAGATGTAATTTTTCAATTAAAATGCAGACATCTTGGTATTTTTTTTCCTTTTTTATTTTTTTAATTATCTTTAAAATAGCAAATAGTAAAACAATGCAAAGACAGGAATATTGAAAAAAAATAATTCCAAAACAACTAGGAGGGAAACACTGTGAAATTGATGGTGTATGATGCTGGTCATGCTCTGAACATGTGTATATGTTCATATTCACTCCACGTCAGACCGCCCCCTGCTGGCAGCAGGAAGTCACTGTCGTCACGCTTTAATGAATTTCTCCTAGAGAATAATGAATAACCACTACAAATCGTGTTTCTGGCATGTCAAGACCTTTTGATGAAATGTGTTTAATACCATGTGTTTTCATTGAAGGGCGTGGCCTCGGCGAAGCAGCGAGTTTTGATCCCTCGCCATGTGACATCAACTCATCATAACTTCCACATGCTATATTCAATCTGCACCAAATCTCTGATGCTTCATAAGGGTCCTGCCCTGAACATATTTATACACTCATATTCACTCACACTCATAGTGCCCCCTATTGGTAGCAGGAAATAACTTTCAAATGTAAAGCCCCATGCTTTATCTTTAACCTAGACTTACGAAATTCGGCACACACATGAAGTAGGTCAAGACAGACAAAAAAGCCTCTTGGACCCATAACCTAAGTCCAACAGGAAGTCGGCCATTTTGAATTGAACATCAACAAAATCGCTGTTTGCAGACATATTACTTTGACATACTAGTTCTAGGGGTTTATCAGCAGCGACTTCAAACTTTGGCTGTGACATCTAAAGACCTTGATGATGATAACTTTTCAAAATGTTGGCTCTACAGTTTACGGCGTGACCACGGTGAGGCTTTAAATTCTGATATTTCGCCATGAAAAAGGAAGTGGCGATTTCTCTACGAAAGGAACATTCAAACTGGATAAAATTGATTGTGTGTAATATTAGTCCCACCCTGAACATGTGTATATGTTCATATTCACACCATGTAAGACCACCCCCTGCAGGAAACAGGAAGTCACTGTTGTGACGCTTCAAGAAATTTCTCCTAGAGAATAACCCACAACCGCTTCAAATTGTGTCTCTAACATCTCAAGAACTTTGTTATGAGAAAGTTTACAAACAGTGACAATTCAGTAATGGGTGTTAGCGTTGCAAGACAGCAAATTACGCTGCCTCTCCCTCAGACAGGGACTTGAGATAGTTTCAACATATTGTCTCATGAAACGGCTCATACTTAATGAGAGTCCAGGCTGTCAGTCCGAAGGCGCTTCGACGGGTCCGCGGTCACGCTCAGCCCGACGCGCCACACCCCGTGAGGGCCCTTCAATGCTGCTTGCAGCGCTAGTTTTATTTATGAGTCACAAAATGCAGCTCCAATTTGAAAATGACAAAGGATTACTGTTAATGTATTTTAATTTTCAAATTTGACATTTTGGTAGAGCGACACGGTGGTGCAGGGTTTAGCGCTGTTGCCTCACAGCAAGAAGGTCGCAGGTTCAAGGCCTCCTTGGTCCTGGGTCTGGGACCTTTCTGTGTGTGTGCCCCACGATTGGCTGGCGACCATCTGGGGTGTATCCCTGCCTCTGTAACGCGCTGGGATAGGATCCAGCAGACCCCTGCGACCCTAATGAGGAATAAGCAGGTATAGAAAATGACTGACTGACTGACATTTTGGTATATTTTTGCTGGAGAATTTTTAAAAATATAAATCTTAAATCTAATTTTCTTTTTAATTTTAATTAATTCACAGAATGAGCAGTCTTGAAAAAGAAAATTGAATCATCTGGCTTCTGGTAAAATCCATCTGAAAGTCTGAATCTTGAATTATTAAAAGACAGAAGGTAAAATGATGATAATAGCATTTCCCATGAGCCCATTTTATGTCTTTATGTCATTGACTCACACTTTGTTATTGCTCAGTAAGAGAACCCTGAGCGGCAGAAAATTACTTATTGTGCATTTAACTGATTTTGTGGACTTCGTAAAAAAAGGGGAGAGGGGAGGGGAGATCGACTAATGGGCTTTAAGTTTAACGACCTGAGCCAAGCACTACTGAATGTTTATTAACCTCTCATTTGATCGCTTGGAGTTCATCCAAGCGATCCTAATGGACATCCTCTAAAGCTATGCTAAATGAGGTGTTGGTTCTTAAATATGCTGGTTAAGGGGTATTTATAGCTTTGGTTAAATGTAAAGTGAGGGATAATTAGTTTTATTTATTTGCTGCATATTTTTTCTTCAATTAGTTCAGAGAGTTTCCTCAGAATAATGGAATTAAATTGTAGAGGCAGGTGAGTAAAGTGTATAATACAGTAGGTGAACAAGGAGAGGGGCTTACAGTATGTGACACTACTGAGATAACAACCTTAAAAGCACTAAAACCTTAAAAGCTGTAGTTACAGTCTCCATCTTCTGGCTGTGAGACCCCATTACATAAAAACTGGGAATTTCTTTTTGAAAAAAAAGCTGCCTTTTGTGGCTGTGAAACAGTGGATAAACTCTTTAGAGTGTTACAATAACCCCAGTGAAGTGACTCGAGTCTAGAAGAGTTGTAAAATATCATTATTCTATCTACAGTTGCCGTTGTAAGTTATAAGTTGTAAACCTAGTCTCCGGTTAGTTTCATGCTTTGTAAGACAATGGGACTCCATTTGCATAGTCTTGCCATATGGCAACAAAACCCTTTTAGCATCTTAGAAAAAACAGAACAAAATTTAATTAAAAGTAATATATAAATAAAGTTTACTAACCTACCTTCAATTGTTTTGTTTGGTGAACATTTTCCAAACTTCTGAATTAAAGGCAACCTTTGGTTATGAGAAATGATGCTCACATGTCAAATGTCCATGTCCAGGATATCCTGGTCATGTGACCTCATAAATTGTCAAAAATAAAAGCCCCCTTTCCGCACCTAACTATAAAAGCACAGATTTTATATCACAGCTTTTCAGAAAAATTAAGATGATGTCATTGTTGCCATATGCAATAGAGGGTTAATGAGCATTTTGGAAACTCATTTGGTAAGTGCTTAGATGTTATAGATTTGATATATATTTAAAAGTTCTACACTACAGCTTTAAATCTATACAATCCTCAGCTGAGCATGCTAGCGATTCTAACATCATTTTGGAGTGGGTGTCACAAGGTCCTTGGGAAATAAATTGCACTTAGTGCCAGTCTGCTCCCCATCGGCAATATAACCTTTTAATTCATCAAGACAATAAAACAGGATGCTTTTACACAGCAGAACAGATCAGAGAGACATTTGTTTATGGTATTGATTCGAAGCCACTCTCTGTCACGGCAAAAAGCTATGTACAAGTAACTTTTTTTTGGTTGTTTTGTTTTTCTTTTAATGGAGTTTCAAATGGAGAAAACAAAGTCAGAGAGTAAAGAGAAAATACAACCTCATCAAATAAATTAAGCTTTTGGTAAAAAATAGCAAGCTTAATTGCAGGGATGATTCATTGCTGCTTTCAGAACATTTGGAACCATATATTCCACTGTTGAGTTTGTGTCTCCCAAACAGCATAAACAGAGGATACACAAGTTCAACAAGAAACTCCAGGACTGTAAAGAAAAACATCAATCATGTTATACAGTAACTTATGGTCCTAAAACCACTGTGTGGTTTGATGAAATATTGGTATGTATGTTATTCCTGAAAATAATGCAAGAACTACTATTATTGAAGCAATATTTTCTTGTCTCAACAGAAGAAGAAGAAGTGGCAGAAAATAATAACCAATTAATAAAAAAATGATATTTCTAAGACAAAATTGAGAACAATGCATGATGCAGAGAATATATAAGCTTCTATTGCAGAACACTGGATAGAAAGCTGTGGATAATTTGGTATTCAAATCTTTGTATACGCTCTTCTATGGTATATTCCTTGCATATTAGGGCTGAACAATTAATTACATTTGCAATAATATCATGACACAACAACAACGTGTACGATTACACTGTGATCATGTGATGAGAGTAAAGAGTGTTATATCAAGCTCATTGAAATTGGACAATAGAAGATTGGAAAAACGTTGCCTGGTCTGATGAGTCTCAATTTCTGCTGCGACATTCGGATGGTAGGGTCAGGCGTCAACAACATGAAAGCATGGATCCATCCTGCCTTGTATCAACGGTTCAGGGTGGTGGTGGTGGTGTAATGGTGTGGGGAATATTTTCTTGGCACTCTTTGGGCCCCTTGGTACCAATTGAGCATCGTTGCAACGCCACGGCCTACCTGAGTATTGTTGCTGACCATGTCCATCCCTTTAATGACGACAATGTACCCAACTTCTGATGGCTACTATCAGCAGGATAATGCACCATGTCATAAAGCTGGAATCATCTCAGACTGGTTTCTTGAACATGACAATGAGCTCACTGTACTCAAATGGCCTCCACAGTCACCAGATCTCAATCCAATAGAGCATCTTTGGGATGTGTTGGAACAGGAGATTCGCATCATGGATGTGCAGCCGACAAATCTGCGCCAACTGTGTGATGCCATCATGTCATTATGGACCAAACTCTCTGAGGAATGCTTCCAGCACCTTGTTGAATCTATGCCATGAAGAATTGAGGCAGTTCTGAAGGCAAAAGGGGGTCCAACCCGTTACTAGCATGGTGTACCTAATAAAGTGGCCGGTCAGTGTATATGACAGCTGTAAGGTGTTATTTGACAGCTGTATGGTGCTATATGACAGCTGTATGGTGCTATATGAGAGCTGTATGGTGTTATATATGACAGCTGTATGGTGCTATATGTCAGCTGTATGTTGCTAGATGACAGCTCTATAGTGTTCTATATATGACAGCTGTATGGTTTTATATATGACAGCTATATGGTGTTATATGACAGCTGTATGTTGCTAGATGACAGCTGTATAGTGTTATGTATATGACAGCTGTGTGGTGCTACATGATGAGTGTATTGTGTTATATATGACAGCTGTATGGTGTTATATATGAAAGCTGTATGGTGTTATATATGACAGCTGTATGGTGCTATGTGACAGCTGTATGTTGCTAGATGACAGCTGTATAGTGTTATGTATATGACAGCTGTGTGGTGCTACATGATGAGTGTATAGTGTTATATATGACCGCTGTATGGTGCTATATATATATATATATATGACAGCTGTATGGTGATATATGACAGCTGTATGATGCTATATGACAGTGTATGGTGCTATACGAAAGCTGTATGGTGTTACATGTGACAGAGTTAGGGTTAGGGTTAAAAACCCCGGTCTTAGCTCGTCCTTCCTTTCCTTCTCGACCCTCTCGACTGATGTTGAAGCCTCGTTCAGGTCTGGAATGGGAGACATGCACCGTTGACATGCATCAATGACACCTTGTCTTTTTTTGCCATCTCAGGCGCCTGGTTTCCATGATTATTAGGGCCCGAGCGGCGACTGCGCAGCAGTCCGCGAAGGACCTATTGAAATTGCTCTGTTTCTTATTAGGGCCCGAGCGACGTCTGCGCAGCAGCCAGCGAAGCATAGTACCCTGCCTTAGGGTACTATGCTGCTGCCCCCTGGTGGTCACATTGTTAACATCAAATAACTGTGTTGCAATGCTTGATTTGCTCCAAACTTTACATGAGTGATGAGAGACTGCCGCAGAACGTAGACACCCAAGCACGGTTACGCCGACAGCGTTTTTCACCCTCCTGAGTCTGAGCACGACACACATTACTCCGGTTTGAACACCAGAGGGTGTTCGACCTCTGGCATTAGTACAGGCATTTCAGACACTGGAGGAGGTCTGACCTCTGTTGCTGACACGGTTGCTCTTCTTTGCAGGCATTGGCTTATGTAAGGCCTTACATTTGAGCTTGAACGAGACCTTTTCGTAGCTTCTTGGTGAAATGTTTGAACTTGTGTGGCCTTCTGTTACCTTTGTGCTGTCCTCTGTGTTGACCCCTGTGGTGACCTCTATGCTAAAAGGAATTTATTTTGTTACCATAGACGTCCGGATTTGCGTCTCTGAGGACAAAGGCTAAATGTGAACAATAGATAATGTTTAGGAGCCATAATTACCAGAGCTGCTGAATCGGTGCCTGACTCTCCATCTTCAGGTTCCCATACCTGGAAATAAAAAACAATATATCAATGAGCACTCCAAATTTGATTGACAGAACTAGAGCTGAACAAATAAGAACATAAACACTGAATTCTATTATTCTGACTGATAGTGTGTGTGATTGGCAACAGGGGGAATGATCATTCTTACATTACCACTTTCAGTGAAAAACATGATTTCCCAGGGATAAATATAAATTGCACTAAATACAATTGTTTTCTAGGCGACACGGTGGAACAGGGTGGAACATCTTGGAGTGGTTGACTCCTAGTCAAACAACTAGAGTGGGAATCGAACTGGCGACCTTCTGATTGCTGAGAGAAAACGGAGCATTTGGACTCAGGAATATTTTGTGTTTTTATTATGTTATATACTATTTTATGAGGGCGACACAGTGGAAAAGTGTTTAGCAATGTTGCCTCACAGCAAGAAGGTTGCGGATTCAAGACCTCCTTGGGTCCTGGGTCTGGGTCCTTTCTGTGTGGAGTTTGCATGTTCTCCCCATGTCAGCGTGGGTTTTCACTGGGTACTCCGGCTTCCTCCCACAGTCCAAAAACATGCTCAGGTTAATTGGCAACTCTAAATTGCCCGTAGGTGTGAGTATGTAAGTGAATGGTGTGTGTGCCCCACAATTGGCTGGTGATCATCTGGGGTGTAGCCCTGCCTCTTGCCGTAACATGCTGGGATAGGCTCCAGCAGACCCCTGCGACCCTAATGAGGAATAAGCAGGTATAGAAAATGACTGACAATTGTTTTCTTAAGTTTGTAAAATATGTGCAGGCCAGGACACCTCAATATTTACTGTAATTTGAAATGCCATTTTGGCACGTATCATTGTAAAAATATGGCTTCTATGTAAAATCTAGAAACATTTTCACTTAAAAACTCACACCATAAGCAATGTAAGACAACTCAATAATGTATCAGCTGCACTGAATTCTGCAGAACTTCGACTCCTGATGATCACTGTGGAGGGGGGCGTGGTGCGAACAAGTGATTGGGCAGTCGGTTACAGGTGTGCTAATTACTCTGACCTTCTCTTTAAAACACAGTAGCAGGCTGGAACCAGGAGAGAGAAGAACCACACACGGGAGACCCAGCAGATGGCAGCGTGTCTGGCCTGCGATCGGCTGCAGTGGGTCTGTGTGCAGAGTATGTGTGTGCACAATAAAAAAAAATAACATTTAAATCACAGCTGGACTTGTTGTCGGTCTGTTCTGTGCCGGGGGAACCCACGGGGGCAGCAAGGCTGCCACAATCACCTCAGAGTCTGATGAGTCCGATTCTGAGATGGTTTTCTGAGCTGTGAAATACAAGTATAAGATGATTTTAGACTCTTTTTGATTTAAGCTCTTCTTGGTTGGTAATTAATTTCACAATTACTTACAAGAGGTAAAGAAATCCTCACCTGTACAAATGATAGTGTGATAGTGTGAGTGTGAGTGTGAGTGTGTGATAGTGTAGGCCTTCCCCAATGCCTCTTTATACTCTTTTAGACTAAAGGGTATATTTGTTCCTGGTATATCAGTTATTTTTGTACCGTCAGGGTAGAGCAGTATGCAGGGACCAACATGTAAATTTCTGTGGAAGATCTTTAGTTTTTGCTCAGCAGCTCTTTGCATTTAGTCAGCATTCAATTCTGGTTGCACCAAAATGGGAAGTACTGTTCCTCTTACAGCCTTCAGTCCACCATCTGAAAGATGCATAAGGCCTACTGAAATCTACAAAGAAACACTGAAATAACCACCTGTTAACTAGTTCATTGACACTATAAATACATGGCAGAATGACTGTCAGCAAATTATTAGTCTATCTCAGCAAAAAGGTTACCTTCACAACCTTCAGGTTGTCTTTTTGGTGGTGCTTTTTGAAAGATGCTCATCTCTCCTTCTCTTTTAGACTCTTGAATGTCTGAAATGACTCCAGTATACTTTTTCCAGGAGCCTCTGCTTCTAAGAGTCCAATCAGTCATCAATGAGAAAGAACAGAGACATACAGTGTTCTCAACCATAGTCATAAAGGTATAGATTGTACATTACCTAAGCTTAAATGAAAGAAAAGAAAAGAAGAAACATTACCTCCACTTGGTTTATCAACATCACGCAGGAATTTGATGTCCTTGCCACATGAACAGCAAAAGGCTGGTTTAGACGACAGTTGGTGTCCACAAAAAGGACAATACATTATGATCTGCAACAAAACAAATCACATATATTACGTTTATTTGCACTTCAATTGCATGAACATTTTTAAATAATACAATAACACAAAGAAAAACTAATCATTCATAAAACAAGCAATATCCCAACATGGATTACAAGTGTGTCTTCATCACAGCATTCCTTACTGACAAGGGCTAAACAAGCCTCTGGTAGTTAAACACGCAAGAATATAGTAGATGGTGGATATAGACAGTGTTAGTGTATGTGTGTGTGTGTTTACTTAGTTTGTGAGAGCTGCCAGGACTATGTAAGCTGTCCGTTGTGTCTCAATAGGCTACCAGTTGTCGTCACCTGTGCTCTGCAGTAGACTGTGCGTGTGAGTGAGAGCGTGTAGGGGTACTCTGTTTTGCTGCATATTCGAGTAAAGTTACCAAACTCGATTGTCCTCTTGCTCAAAGCTAATATTACACTGAATCCTCTAGTTCAGCTTCATATCAAACCTGGGGCTACATGACCTAAATATAACACATTGACAAGTACAGTCACGTAGCGACAGTAAACACTGACCTTTTCATTTACTTGTTCCTTCTTCGTATTCCTCCTCATCTTCCTTCGTATTCCTCCTCTACTTCATGTTCTTCTTCTTATTCCTCCTCTTCTTTGTATTTGGATTCTTCTTCTTCTTCTTCGCTCACATAGAAAACTACAGGTGCACCGCCAATAATAGTCCCCGGTAATTCACTTCCGTTGTGGAGTTTTCTTTTATTTGCAGCAGTTTTTCTTTTATTTGCAGCGCTGTTTCTTTTATTTGCAACACCGTTTGTATTATTAGCAGCATTGAGGGTTCCCAGCCACCGTAGCATCAACATCTCTGTGTTTGCTGAGAGAGAAACAGGCGACTCTGGCTATATTCTTCAAATGATAAAATCCTGTCTTTGTAATAGATTTAATATGTGGAGTAAAATTGTGCTCAGAGTCAAAAAAATTACGCCAAGATTTTTACTTGATTGGATGGTTGTAGAGACAATGTCTGCAGTTTTGATAATATAATAATATAGTCTTATATATCTTATCGTAATGTTCCAGAAAGACCTGTAACTTTCTGCTACTAAACTGAAGTTATTGTGCTTGGGCCCTGGCACCTGAGAAATTCAATACCTTGTGATATAGCTGTTTTGGATGGCATCTCCTTGGCCTCCAACTCAACTGTAGAAATATGGGAGTCATCTTTGACCAAAAGGTCAGACACTTCCTGTCTCCAAAAGATGCAGAAAGGCTTGTCCATGCATGTGTTTCTTCCAGACTGGATTACTGCAGTTCTTTATTGTCAGACTGCACCAAAAAATTTGTAAAGCCTCTCCAGCTGATCCAGATCCTGCTGCACGTATATTAACAGGAACTAGAAGAAGGATCATATCTCACCAGTATCAGCCTCTCTGCACTGACTTCCTGTCAAATCAACAATAGAGTCAACATCCTCCTCCTCACCTACAAAGCTCTGAATGGTCAGGTCCATCCTATCTTATTAGAGGTTCTCAGAGTTTCTAAAATCACAATGGTAGCAGAGCCTTCAACTCCCAGAATCCTCTCCTGTGGAACCGTCTTCCTTTTTCAGTCGGGGGGGGTAGAAACCCTTCCTACATTTAAGATCAGGTTAAAAACTTTACTTTTTGAAGAAGCTTATAGATAGGGTTGGCCCTGGCTGGACTAGAACATTGTTCTGCTCCTATAGGTTTAGACTGCTGGAATACTCTGAACTACTAGTAGTAGTAGTAGTACTAGTTGTAGTAGTAGTAAATAGGTTTAGACTGATGGGACCTCATGAAATACTATAAACTAGTAGTAGTTGTAAATACGTTTAGACTGCTGGACCCTGAGCTTCTCTGACTGACTGTCCCTGACCTCAAGAAAGAAACCTCAGGAAGAGTAAAAGAGGAGGATCTCTCTTCCAGGATGGATCTGACTGCAACAGATGAAGTGTGCATAGGATGGAAACAATAAATGTGAACATAAAAAGTTGAGTATGACATTAAATAGAAGAAAATATATTTAATTGTGGTGTATGTGGAGGATGAGGTGACAGCATCTATTGCAGCTTACAGGTTTCACCAGGACAGCATCAGACTCTCCAACAACTGAAGGCTCCTTCAGTGGCTGCACTGCAGCATGGTCTGTGAATGAGAAAACACAGGACAGGACTCCGGGAACAAAAAAGATTAAAAATTTGTTCATCCTTGGTTAAGGAGTGTTACAGATGGAACAGGCTTAGTTGATGGTATGGGTGGGTGGCGGTTGGCTGGGAGATTCTTTTTGGGGGGCGCCGTGCAGCTAGGAATTATTCAGCCAGTTCTGCTGCTTCTCTGCTGGTCTTTGTGTTTCGCTCCTTCATCCACATACGGAGCTCAGGATTTAGGTTTTGAAGGAGACAATGAATGAATGAATGAAGCTACCTTTATTGTCATTGTACACTTGTGTACAACGACAATAAAGAGAAATTCGGTAAAGGGTTCTGACCCACTGCACCTTGGAGCGCGCCCCAACTATGCCTTCTATGGTGAAAGGAAAATGATGCAGAAACACATAGTTTCCAGCAATGAACAGTACACAACACATATGACATCATACAGTGGAATGGTACATGGGCAAAAATGGAAATACAGAGGAAAACATGAACACTGAGGCAGTATCGACTATGGGGAGAGTGTTTACAAAAAAACATGTCAGTGTATTGATATGATGTCCTTACTTCAGGGTGTTCTGTCCAATTGATATGATGCCCTTTGAGCTGTTGATTAGACAGCTGTGTGTCTTTGGTATGTCCTTTGCTGTCACAAATTAATCTTTGAAATGTTGTGTTGTCCGGCTTATCACTAACTCTCCTGTCATTTCAGTTCCTGCCACCCTCATCAGTCCTGCAATTACCTCATTCCCCTCACCTGTGCTTCCCCGCCCATCTCCACACCTGATCCTCATCAGCTCCACTATATATACCAGTTCAGTCTCACTTGCTCTTTGCCAGATTGTCTAGTGTGTTCATGCCTAGTTTTCCAGCGTTTCCCCACATTCCCGTTTACCTGTTGTTCTGCCTGTTTCCCGTTTTTTTGGACTCTGCCTAGTGATGGGTAGATTGACACATTGCCAAACTGTATTGATACTGTGTCGATACTGTGTCGCTGAATACTGACACCCACTGGACCTTAAAAATCCCTACAGGCAACCTAGTTGACACTCAGCTGACACTGATTTGATGAGCTACTATATACAATAATATAATTCAAGTAATTGTATTATTTCATATCTTCATTAACATTTAAAATATCTGATCATTTTGATAGTCAATAAATAATGTGAACATGTAACATGTCAAAATTTGAGTGAACATGTTGTGAATGAGGATGCTTGTGGACTGGGATTTTTTTTTTACAAATTTTTATTCAAAAAAATAAGTTTTTCCAATGTTTTATAGTTTAGTCTGTTGCGCTTCTATGAAATCACTTCTCCGGCAGTCGAAAACACCCGCTCGCACGGCGCAGATGAGGCTGGAGTACAGAGGAACTCTAAGGCCAACTGGCAGAGGTTGGGATAAATTGGTTTCTGGTTCTGGCGACATGGTGGTGCAGGGGTTAGCGCTGTTGCCTCACAGCAAGAAGGTCGCAGGTTCAAGACCTCCTTGGTCCGGGGTCTGGGACCTTTCTGTGTGGAGTTTGTATGTTCTCCCCGTGTCTGCATGGGTTTTCACCGGGTACTCCGGCTTCCTCCCCAAAAACATGCTGAGGTTAATTGGAGACTCTAAATTGCCTGTAGGTGTGAGTGAATGGTGTGTGTGCCCCACTATTGGCTGGCGACCATCTGGGGTGTATCCCTGCCTCTCGCCGTAACACGCTGGGATAGGCTCCAGCAGACCCCTGCGACCCTAATGAGGAATAAGCAGGTATAGAAAATGACTGACTGACTGGTTTCTGGTTCTCCCAGTATCTCAATGGATCCTGGGGCCTTGCAACATTTCCCTACTATATAATAGATACCGTATTTTCCAGACTATAAGTCACGTTTTTTTCATAGTTAGTCCGGGGGTGCGACTTATACTCTGGAGCGTCCTATGTGTTATTATTAACACATTATTACCGGTGTATCATTTCACATGTTATTTTCACACTAACCGCAAAAACCGACAAAAACAACACATTCCTTTCAGTCCCGGGGAGACCCGGGACATCTCGTGCATGTGCGGAAACTCTTCTTCAGTAAACCTTCTTACAATGATCACACAGCACCACCCACTGGATAAACAATCAATTGCCCCCTAATTTCTAAAAAAACGAGGTAAAGAATAAATTAATATGAATTAATTATCAATAAAGCAACTGTGAGTAAGTTGTAGAATGGCTGTATACCTGAGTTTATCCTGGGTGTATCTGTCACTTCATTTTCATGCCTGGCCCTATAATGCCTCAGCATTGAGGAGGTAGATTTGTTTAAATATGACAGCTCTGTCGAACAAATGCGACATTTAACCTGCAGAAAAAATATCAATAGTGAACGAAGAGTCACTTTGAAATGAATTTGAATTCAGATAGGTTAGATCAAGTGGAAACTCTGAGAGGAACAGGATGAAACAAGGAAAACAAATTATTTATTATTATTTGCCGATACGACATCAAAGTGGTCCCACACGACGGAAACCTTTCTTTTTGATTGAGGCTCCATAATTCTTGATGCGCTATTACGAGATTCAGTTGGCAGATACGTCCCATGACAGATTAGCTGCCTTATAAACAGTTTGGCGCGTCAGCGTGTGTTCGAAACAGTTTCGGTATCGGTATAGTTTCGGACCCATCACTAACTCTGCCTGTTTCCCCGTTTTTGGATTCTTCCTGCCCCCTTGGATTATCTGCCCGATCTGCCTGTCTACCCGGTATTGGACTCTTGCCTGTTTGACCATGAATAAAATCGTTGGACTTTGCATATCAGCTTTTGAGTCGTGCTTTTGCGTTCTTTGCTGTCTGAGCCGTTACAGTTGCTGTAGATCAGAGTCAAAGCATTTGTTTAGGGATTTAGGGATTCAGGCAATCAGATAACTTGCTTCTTTGTGGCCTCCAACTTGTCACACGTCACAGCCAAGTGACCCATAGTTACTTCATCCAGGTGCATCCAGGTAATCACGGCTTGGGTCACAGTGGTTCTACTCAGTTCCATGGTGGTTCTACTTAGTTCTGTTCAAGATGGCATCCAAGTGTCTGGAGAATTCCAGAGATTGATCACCATTCCTGTCCACAATCTGTATCATCTTCTGATATACTCCATTCACCAGCAATAGCTCCACAGTGTTGAGAGATGATCACAGCCAGCTTGGGGGATTCCTTATTGACCACCAGCTTCCCAATTTGCTGATACATCCAGAACATCCCCAGGCCAATCATTAGGATGTCTGCTATAAGAAATCCAAATATGTAGACACCTTCTATGTCTTCAAGTGACAGAGCCCCCAGGCAGATGACCTTCCACTTGTGCCACAGGTCCATCACGTATAACCCTAAAGGAACACAGTTAATGCAGCTAAACTTGAAGATAACTGAACACCATAAAACACCTTTCTCTGGAATCCTTTCTGTCTGACACCACACAATTAACTGACCAGCAGGGAGACTCAACTGTTCCACAAACAGATAAATATCTATAATTATTATTTTTAATTAACCACACCATGGTCATTTTCATCATCATCGGAAACACACATCTGTCATTAAATACATCACAATATATCAAAACCATGCATTCACCATACACACTCAACACAATCCCCATCTCCCCACTGCTAGTATCACCCAATGACCTCAGTGATGATGTCACTGCAAACTTATAGTTTTTATAGTTAATTATATATGTTATAATAATAGTGATACAATGAGTATAAGGAAACTTAAACAACTGATTTGAAATAAAGGTAATTAACCAATAAACTAAATTAAACCAATAAACTTATATAACTTAACATTACCTGTGTGTTTATCCAAAACGATGATGTATATGATCTGCACTGAAATATAAAATGCAAACTCAAACCAAACCCAGGATAGGCTCTGTCTGCACAGTATGTCACAGAGATGGAATAATGTCTAACAAACTACACAAACATAAAGAAATTATAAAGGGACAAATGATGAGTCTCACCCACTTTGTCACACTTTGCAAGAACCTTTTGACCAATCAGAGGCTGAGTCTTTAAATCCAGTGTCAAAATTCAATTTTAAGGTTCATTACGATGGATTTGCCTACATGTCCGACACTCCTGCTCACCACTTACAACATAAACACACATAGACGACATTAATATTATCAAGCAAACTAGGGAAGGACATCTTTTTTGTGTCTGTATTGGTTCAGTGGACATAATTATCTGTATCTATATCCTCATCCT
Source organism: Lepturacanthus savala (assembly GCA_030544235.1). NCBI lineage: Eukaryota > Metazoa > Chordata > Actinopteri > Scombriformes > Trichiuridae > Lepturacanthus > Lepturacanthus savala. The sequence continues at coordinate 35,621,256 of CM060466.1, forward strand.
TACTTGGAATGGGTGGGCTTAAACCGAGAGTGGACAACCCTAACCAGAAATTTGTAAATTTGCACTGTTACAAAACATATGCTTTGACACTTATAAATAGATAGAAAGAAAATATCTCCTTCAAACAATACAAAATCATACAATTAATACTAACAATAAAGCAAATAGCAAGTAGCAATAACATATATATACATCACCAAAAACAATTACACCATGTCACTTCTGTTTTCAATAGGTGTATAAAGCTAGTAATGCAATGTGCTGCACTCAGTTGAGTAGTAGTGATTACTTACAATATATATAAATGACCCCACAGTACCATCATTTAGTCAGTCAGGTGAACTCACACATCCACCAGATTAAAATTAACCCCTGACAAGCTCCAGAGAGAAGTTATGTCCACCAGTTGGCTATTTAGCAGGAACAATAGAGAATCTCTCTCTCTCTCTCTCTCTCTCTCTCTCTCTCTCTCTCTCTCTCTCTCTCTCTCTCTCTCTCTCTCACATACACACACACACACACACACACACACACACCCTCACACACACACACAGTGTTAATTGTGGGAAACAGGATTGAAATTATTTCATTATGAGTACAGATAGTGACACATTTTATGAGTAATCACCTCAATGCTTGTGCAAATTCAAAGACTGGAAAGCAAACAGTATGAGGTAGCACAAACTCAAAGGCACTGAGGATAGTGGTAGTGTTTCCAAATTCAAGGTTAAATTTTGAAGTCCCTCAGCAGGTTTAAAGATGGTTGAGCTTCTAAAGCTCAGTGCTCACCTCACAATTTCAGATGTCAGATTTTGTCTACTGGGTTGTTGGTGGTGCACCAATCTAAAATCTCACCTCAGTGTCCAACACTGCCAGGGCAGTATATATGTAACTTGCTAACTCTGCAAACTTCCTAAGATCATGAATCCCTTTATTTTTTTTCTATGATTCACAATTTTTATTAAGGTTTACATTTTACAGGAAAAAACCAACAGAATACTGGAAGAACAACAACAAGAAAAATAATTCAAAATTACCAAACAATACAAACAATCAAAACAATAATAACAATAACAATAATAATAACAAAAATAAAACAAAGCACAGTCAAGATACAGGATGCACCAAGCCATCTGGCCATAAAATATATAAACAATAGATAGAAATGAATTTCAACAAGACATGGCAGATAGAGATACATCAGTCCATGCTCATGTTAAGTAGTCCATTTACCAGGAAACCATCATTATACTGTTGCTGTCCCACGTGTAGTTCACTGACCACAAGTATACCTCCTGAGCACAGATACCTGCATAGCATCCAGCCTACCTCCATCATCATTTCCGTCCCGTTACCCCAAAACAGCCCATTATGATCAATATCAATAAATACCCTGTAGAGAATGTAGTCTTAAAAACCTATTGCACAAAACTATTTTACCTAGCTCTGTGAACCACTCTTGAAATACAGGGCCCTCTGCATCTTTCCACTTTCTCATTATCATCTGCTTGCCAATCATTATAGTTGTCTGAATCCAATTGGTTAAGGGTTTCACAATATGGGCCAGGGGTTTAGGGTCACCTAGTATGTAAAGACTAGGGCAGAACTCAAAATCTGCTCTTATGACCTCTGTGATAGTTTCATGAGCCTCCAAAATGCCTGAATCTTTGGGCATGACCATAGGGCATGTATTAGGGTACCCAACTCATCTACACATCTCCATCAGTCTGGTGTTTCCTTCATCCCTAGCCTGAATAGTGCATTTGTGTACCAGTAAAATTTAATCCCTCAAACAACAGTAGTCTTTGTATGTGCAACATTAATTTTGCAAGTACAGTCAACTTTCTTTTGCAGGTAATGTCAACTTACTTTTGCAAATAAAGACAACTCAATGGTATTAAGTTAAGTTTTCTTCAATTGCAAAAGTAGGTTTGTTACTAGCAAAAGTAAGCTGATGTTAGTAGCAAAAGTAAGTTGATGTTACTAGCATAAGTTAGTTTACTGTACTTACAAAAGTAATATTGTGCATACAAATAAATCATAAAATGATGCAAAATTTCATTACTTTTTCTTTGTAGATAAAACATGATATATTTTTGTTATGGTGATCTACCTAAATTAAGCATGAAGCATCAAGCATGTTGGTCAATCTGCCCAATATAATAATTGACATTTTGGCTTCATGGTGCTAGGAAGAAAATTCTGGAAGAACAAAATTAAGAGGGTGAATTTGATTTAAATCATAAGTACACTCAGCAAATTGTGTGAGTTCCACTAGAGGAAAGGTCAAAAAGGTAAAACAAAAAAAAGGGTCACCATAATCAAGAGGCCACAAGTCAACAAAAATGGCATGTTTTATTGCTGGCAAATTCTTGTAGTTTCCCATTAGTCAATTTAAGGATTTGTTTTTGAGTTATTTAAATAATAAAAAAAAATCAAAATTCAGCTTCTCACATGAGAATATATATTAATATTGGTCGGGATAAAACAAGAAATTCTAAGTTGCATCTTGGGCTTCGGGAAACAGTCATAACAGATTCTTCACATTCACATAATCACATTCATTAACGGCAGCTCTCCTCCTTATGATCGATTGCACTTGGTAATTTGCTATAGTTGATTTGGAGGCTAGGAACTGAAAGCCTCCGGGACAGAGTTTTTACTTTAATAGATAAACCATTTCTTAACCATAAGATGTATTAACACTGGCCTTTACATTACACCTTCAGTAGATAACATAATATTCAATGATAGTCGATACTTCTCCTTTATAGTTAATGCTTTTTTATTGAAGCGGTTAGCAATGGCAAAGCGAATTATTAATCATCACATTATTAATCACATCATAATTTCCAATAATCAAAAACTTAAACATTAAATCCCTATCTCAACTTGTCTTGTAATAGTAATGTGGTGATGATAGATCTAAATTTAGGAAGGAAAGGAGTGGTCAGTCTTATGGCTGGTAGCTGAACTCTTCCCGGTTCAAGTCCTAGGTCAGTGAGTCATGCCCTCAATATGGAGGCGGCAGACCCATCGCTTTCAGTCCTGATCCTGGGGTGAACAAAGATTGCATGATGGCAAAATCCTTTTTATACAGTCCTCCGAATGTCTCTAAGAATTGTCCATAAGTCCTCCTATGATGTAGGACTGTCCACTGCTCCTGTCCTTACGGTGGAGGATCCCAAAGAACTCGCCCAGATACTCCATCGTCGTGACTTTATATGGCTTATGTCTTCATCATTTACTGGTGTGGCTGACACTCTGTCCTTCCCGTCAACTTTTACTCACTCACACATATTACCTCATTTCAACAGCTGGGCTAGTTCCGCCCTTATTGTTGTTACCACGGAAACTGTGGCCATGAAACAGTTTACTATCCTTTAGGGAGGTGTAATTACGTTACATAATACTGATTTGTTTATTCTTCATACAATACAACTTCATACAACATACAATGATACAGTTACCCTATAATTACTACTCTATAATTCATTCCAGATTACATGTTATATATGCATTTCAGCCAGTATATTTAGCTTAGCTCTTTTCTGCATTTTCCCACCAGTTTCTCCCTTCTCCCACTAAACATATACATATCAGTATCATACAATTCAGTACAACACACTTCATTGTTTCAATATTGCACATTTTAGCATGACATATTTCAGCAATCCCTACATCCTATGGACATAGGGCTAAAGAGGTTGCTGATCAAAAGCCATAATGAGGGGCTTGAGACTCAACTCCTGTCTTGAAGACTCATAGAGCAAGTCAGGGATTCAACTCTTCTTGATAATACTATACTAATGTAAAGAATGCATATATATATATAGCTCTCTTGGTGCTCTTTCTTTCTTTTGAGGCAGTTTTCTTTACCTTGTAGCCCTTGATTAGCTCCTCCGTCTGTTCACCAAGGTAGAGAATGAGGCCTCTGATGACAGCTTCTCTTCTGGAGTCAATGCTGTTATCCTACAAAACAGAAACAAGATCATGGTAAGCACAGACATCAGAATGCCACTATATATACAGTAACTAACTGTTTAACTGTTGTACACAGGGTTCAAATCTTTCAATTGATTCAAAGATTTCAAAACAAAAAATATTGATTTTGCTAGCTTTTGCTAGCTTCGTTTCAGTGGCTAACAAGCCGCTGAAACAAATTAACTCACAATCTTAAACCCTTCGCTGATGGCTATGCTGCCGATAACACTGCACCCGGCGCCGTCTACATCCCTGCTTACTTGAAATTACAGCCGCTTGCAAACATGAGCTTCAACTACATCACTAAAATTAACTTTATTCTTACTGTAAACGTCAGTCTCCAGTCACATTCTGGAACTTCTCCCCTCTGCAGTCCTGAGACTGATTTGAACGATAGCAAACTAAGTTTGCTACCCAGAATGCACCACATGGGATGCAGTCGGAGGCTATTGTTTGTTTTGTGAGTCTCCATAAGAAGATTTGTTGAGCCACTTACATGAAGCTTGTTAAGAAAGAAAATCAAAATGACCTGTGTTTTGAACAAATTTAGACTAATTCACAACTTGATATATTCATGTTGAGAAACATGTATATGTAAGAAACAAATATATTAATGTTTTTTTGTTAATATCACAGACCTAATTATGTTACAATTACATAGTCCCAGATTTACTTTTTTCAGTGTGTATTTTACACACCAAATACATTTTTGTATCTATGTGAATAACACCATGAAATGTATTTGCCATATATTACATGTCTGTGGTGTTGTGTCTATTTCTCCATTCATTGAGGCTCAAAGCAATGACTAGAATTAATTTCTGTCTCTCACTCTTCCAGAAGTGAAAGGGGGATATGAGGTATGGTGCAGAAAAAGGGAACACAGACTAACGTTTTGCACTAAATCTGAAACACTCCAGGCAGAATGTATATGTTATGAGCACAAACAAAGTGGAGATGAGATACTGTTGTCACTTTGGAGATGTGCACAATGGTTTGATGTAAAAGTAAGTCTAAAGGAGAATGGATGTGGTGAAATGCAGCAGGCATACAAGTTGCACATGTGGCAAACTCCAGTCCTGGAGGGCCGGTGTGGGTGCAGGTTTTTGTTCCAACCAAGGAGTTACACACCTGTTTCTACTAATCAGCCACTACAGCCCTTGCTAAGGACTTTCATTAGTAGAATCAGGTGTGGTACTGCTTGGTTTGAACAAAAGCCTGCATCCACACCGGCCCCCCAGGACCGCAGTTTGACACCCCTGGAGCAGTGTTAGTAATAAAAATAATAGAAATGATATCCAGCTGTTACCTGCTTGGGGAGATAAAAGTTTCTGAAAGCTGGATGCACATCATTGTGGGATGAGTAGATAAACTGGATAGCCAAATGTTTAATGCAGCACTTATAGCATGAAATCCAAGTGGCATAAGTGCACAGACACATGCACTGGGGCCCCAAAGTTTGTCTGTTCAAACCATCTATTTCACACTTTCAATGTCAATGATTTTCATGCCCAAATCCAAAGACTAAAAAATTCACACACTGCCCTACTATGTTTAAAGTTACACTGTAACAAATTGACTGTAGAATTTACAGTAACTACCTGGCAAAAAAGTTGCCAATAAAATCTTGTAAAATGTACTGTTAATTACTGTAAAAAGAATTACAGTCATACACTGTAATTATTTTACAGTAACTACCTGGCAAAAAAGTCGCCAATAAAATCTTGTAAAATTGAATTACAGCAATATATTGCATTTCTTTTTACAGTAACTTCCTGGCAAAAAGGTTTCCAAAAAATTCCTGTAAAACTGAATTTCAATCCATTACTGGGACAAAGAATATTTTCCAGGCAAGTTGAACCAGGAAGTGGATCTGCAATGCATTGGCTGATACAGTGAAATTGTATGTTCATAACAGTAAAAGGAATAGTTTGGATTTCTTGTCACATATTATTTGTAGTAGTTATGTCTAGGTTAATGACTATTTACAGTTGCATCACCATAACCACAATGGTTTATGTAAAACATGGCTTAGTCTCATTAATACCATAATGAATACCCTCGTCCCATGTGGGTAACCCTAACCCTGTTCACATGGATGGATTTCCAAAAAAGCTAGCAGGGAAAAAAGTTAATAAAAAAAAGAAAGCCAACAAGAAAGAAAGAAGGAAGGCTAGCAACAAAAATAGATAGCCAGAAAGACAGAAAGCCAAAGGAAAGACGTTATAAGAAATAGAGGAATAAAATTGAAAAAAGCTAGACAAATGATTTCACCTGGAAGTTGTCCTTGCTGATGTGTGTTGCGATCACTGTCTTCAGCGGTGGATGTGGTTTCCTTCTGCACCTGTGGCCAAATGATGCTGCAAAACAGACGAGATGTTAGTGGCCTCATATTCACTCACATATAAGGTTGAGGAAATTTAAACTGTGGAGCGAACCTGGTGATGCCTGTCTAGTACAGTGGTGGACAGTAACTAAGTGGGAGGTATTGTCGGCCGATGGACACTAAACAACCCAACAAAATATTCAGCTCTGTCCACATACACTGTTTCAGTGATCAGCAGGAGGCACCACAAACACACAGTTGTCTCTTTTCTCACTGTAAACTGTAGTAACTGTAAACAACTGTATTTACTGTATTAACACCAGAAACTACTTAAGCTGTAATGGCCAGAAGCTACTCACTTAGAAAGGTGACAAAAGCTAGAGCAACAACTAAAAATAAAAAAAGATTAGTCTTAACACTCTTACCTGTTGTCTTTACTAGGGATGGGAATTGATACGATTTTTTAGATTCCGATTCCATTATCGATATTGCTTAACGATTTAATTCTTTATCGATTCTGTTATCGATTTGGGAAAATAGAACAAACATTTTGATTGGTATTGGAAGTTTGTTTAATAAGAAGTCACAACCTTAACTCTCTCTCGTCACGGTCATCTTCTCTATGTAATGCAGACCGCATTCGTTTAATAGCATAATGTTAGCGTCGCATGCTTTGCAAAGAACATCGGCAGTGGTAGCCGCAGTGGTGATCACAGCGTGGCACAGCGTCAAAAACATGACACTCGTTTAAAAAGATCGCATGCTTTGTGCGCAAATGTTTCTGCATATTGGCCGTATCCCCCCCCGACGCGGTTATCTTCACTTTGCAAGGACTGCAAATCGCTTTGTTGTCATTTTTCCTCGTGAAGTGAAGCCACGTTTTTGAGCGGTTGATCCTAGTTGGTGTCATTGTTGTTGACGACTGCAACGCACATGCGAAACCAGCGTAACGTAATCGCGTTGTCCTGTTGCTGAATCGTGCGTGCGTAACATGCGTAAAGTACGTAACGTAATTACCGCTGGTTGGAATCCATAAGAGAATAGTTAGATTAACTGCCAAACGATTCCATGAAACTGAAACACATTCCCATCCCTAGTATTTAAACACGTTAATCTCGCGCTGAAAAAAAAAAACTGACGCCCCGTCTAGTCAAGGATGGGCCAGAACAATGAATGCGAGACGCCCTTTTAAATGGCTCAAAACTATTACGTTTAAATGAATCAATAACATCAGCGGCGAAAAGGAGTGTGAAATAGGACCAGGGTCGCGTGTTTTTATTTTGTCACAAAAGGCTTATAATAACATCAAATGATGATTAAACAAATGAAATCTCCCGACCGACCCCCCCCAAAAAAAAAAAAAAAAAATTCCTTGAATCTATACGATTCACGTAGCTCATCCTTTTTTACTTCAAAATGGCGAATTTACAGTGAATGTCTTCGTACAAAGGCTAATTATTTCCCAAACCAGGTTATATTTGCCTTGAGACGTGAGACATTGGCTTACGTCTAACATGTTAGCTTAGGCGCTAGCCAGATGGGGAAATAACTTGTGTCGCTGTTTATTGTCCCGGTTTATTTCACGGTTTAATCACCACTGCTGCTGTGTATCCTGCACCTTACAGGGCCCCTTCGCCGTCGACATTTACACCGACGCGACATACTAGCTTTTCAAACATAACTAGTCCGTGCCAATAGCTCCAGCCACCTCCCTCAGCTGGTTTGTGAGCTCTCAGCACGGCTGTCGGCACATAGACGCGGGAGGTCGGAACTACCACAGACACGTTTCAAGCTGGCTTTTTAAAGACTCTCATATCACTTACAAGTTATATCACATTTTAATTTTGTAACTTAGATGGTTAAACTCGAACTTACTTATCAGTGCAGGGACACATCCTGTCTCTGTGTCAAGATGGCGTCTTCTCTTTCAAATTCAACCCGCCAACATCTGGTCATTTACAGAATCTAACTGTAATATGCTTCTTTTACAGTCAGAGCATAACTTGTACTTAATTTTACAATATATTACTGTGGGGAAATGCTGTCAGTTGTATTTATTTTGGACCCACAATTCAGTGCGGTATACAATAACATTTTGTAAAATGACAGAACAGTAAGTTATTGTAAAATTTTCCTGTACAAATTACAGCAATTTGTTACAGAGTAGAGACAGATCATGGACACATTTTTAAAAAAAAATGTTAATTGCAGTTCTGTGATGGGGGATGAACTGCAGAGTCAGACACAGGGTGCCCATCCAGTCATCATTCTGCCTGTTCAACAGACTAGATCCCCCTCAAATGCACTTTCAATGTGACAGGGAATAAAATCCTCAATCCTTGATTTAAGCAAAATAAATCCTGGAAAGTGTATCTGATGATAATATGAGGCTTCAGCTGAGTTTGGAAAATAAAGTGAATATCTTGTGTCTTCCTGTTCAGCTGCAATGAAAACAGTAAAAATGGGAAAATAAGCACAAAACATACAATGGTGGCATTTAGAAATATATTGAGAGAATTTCATTATATATATATATATATATATATATATATATATATATATATATATATATATATATATATATATATATATATATGGCGATTTCTTTAAGACTGCAAGGGAAGCTGAACTTCCCCTGCGCTGTCAAAAAATAAATGGCCAAATGTGTGCAGCTGTATTAACATTTTGACTATAAATCTGTTAGAACATGTTCATCTTGAAGACAAGTTCTTCAGAATCAGCTACTTATCATAAATAAATAAATGACATGTCCGTACATTCCCATACGGCTTCCTGGTCTCTGATCAATGCATTTCCCCATAGATGCTGAGCATCTCTGAGAGTGAATGGGGCTTTTTTTTCATCGCCTCGAAACTCGGCGCCTATTGGATAAATGCTGAAAATTAGAGCCTGCCCGGACGCGTGTGTGGGTGAGTGTGAGTGTGTCTGGGAGCCAATGGAATGTGGGCGGGGCCTGGACGCTGGGCGTCCCTATGGTGATTGGAGGAAAATCAGAATGTAGTGGTGATGCATGGTGATTGGAGGAAAAGCAGAATGTAGTTTGACTGACAGGTTTCAAAACTATATAAGGCAGACACCACCCCAGGTTCCAAAGTCATTTCATGGAGATGTTTAACGACTGCGTCTCTCTCTCTGTCTCGCTTGCGTGCCTGCGCAATTGAATCGAAGCGATCCACGTATAATGCACGAGTTACTGTTTTGCTTGCACGCTCTCACTCGCGTTGCATATTTATAAAAAAACACTCGCATAGTATAAAATCCGGGATATTTTACCCGACTCGCGGGCATCATGGAGCCACTCTCAAGAACTTCCGGGAGACTTGTCTGCATGACGTCACCTCAGCTGCATGATTTCAGTCCCATCGCGGATTTTCCATGTGAAGTCAAATGACAAACAGAGACTATTTGTTGGCCTTCCAGAGTGAAATAATTCACTCTTACACTGTAATCACACTCACATATTTCAGTCAGTCAGTCATTTTCTATACCTGCTTATTCCTTATTAGGGTCGCAGGGGTCTGCTGGAGCCTATCCCAGCGCGTTACGGCGAGAGGCAGGGATACACCACAGATGGTCGCCAGCCAATCGTGGGTGGCGCAGGGGTTAGCGCTTCTTGCTGTGAGGCAACAGCGCTAACCCCTGCGCCACCGTGTCGCCCTCACATATTTCATTGTTCTATAAATAGTTTCCTTGTTCTTATTGTTATTGTTCTAGTTTTAATTACCTTTTTGTTCCATAGTGCAATCATACTCGGCTAGGTCCAAGTGACCAGCTAGCAACATGATGGCTAAAAATGCTAACATAGGGCCAAGTCTCCCAGAAGTTCCGGTAAACATCTCGATAAACGACAAACATCTCCCTAAAATGACTTTTTGGAACTTGGGATGGCTGTAAATAACACGTTTATGATGTACGGCAAATATGAGCTTACCCTGTCTGAAAGATCACAAATCGCCACTGATATATTTATATATATGTGACCAGGTGATATTAACTGGGGGAGAACTGTAGTCTCCCCCTGGGTTGAGCCCGACTACGCCACCCGGAGGAAATACTAGAAGTTACCACCCCGGGACCACAAGAGCCCCAACTCTGAATCCCACACAAGTTTTATGCAAAAGATCAGTTGACGTGGATTCTGATACAAAAATATATTTATTAGAAAATCTATCAAATACAAATTACTAAAAATCACTGGATTTTCCTCCCCCCCCCCCCCCCCCCCCCCACACACACACACACTCAGTCACCCACACAGGCCCACACACACACACACGAGAAGTTATACAAAATACATAACAAAATGAGTAGGACGCAAGAAAAACGTTCAACCACAGGGCAGGTGCGCCCGGAGGGAGATGGTCAGCCCCTGTGAAAGCCTTGATTAAATAAGTACCCACATACACATGCTCAGATACACACACTAAATGAGGGTGGGCTAAGGCACTCACTGTCAGGAAACACACCCAGGTGACACAGCACTGCACTACACTGCACGGCACCCCATGCAATCGGGCCAATACAACGGGCAACGATCTCCCTCGGAACTGCCTACACCTGTTAAATAAAACAAAAGACACAAGCAGAGACTGCACCCACAAAAAGTTAATGAGCACCACACCAAACAATACACAGTATAGGGCCAGATGTAATGAATTTAACTGCTTATGCAGTATAGGCCTCAGAACATGGCCAACACAAAAGAAATAAAACACATCAGGACGTCAAACGAAAGAACAATGGAACAATATTAAAGAAAGATAATCACAACATAATTAGTCGCGCCCTTACCACGACATACATACATCAATTATACAGATTCCAGACACATACACCCCGATAAACACAGTTAACAAATATAGACACATACACACGCACACGATTGACGATGGACCAGCGGGACGAAGAATCACACGGTCGCAGCTTGCCCACCGGGCAGCGCGGCGACGGAAACGTTCAAGAGGGGACAGAGCAGCAACACCCACAAAGACACTTGGGGGTCCCCGGCTACACAAGCGTGCGTTCAGAGGCGGCGAGAAGAGCGCAATACAGACCAGCAAGCAGCAAGCAGGAGGAAACTCAAACACAAACTGAGCCAGGAAAAGTGCCAAACTCCGTAGTAAGGAGCGCGGTAGAGACGAGAAATATAGGCGAACAGCAGCCAGACGTGCTCATGAACGTGCACGAAACCGGACGGAGCGCAGCGATTTGCCACAAAACCGCAAGGGATGGAGGAGAAGAGACCCAACAACCGCCGGCTATGCTTCTCAGCCCGTGAATACCGGCTTCCCAGTCGAACTTAAAAAGCCACATAATCAGCTGAGCAATCAGCTGGCTACGTCTAGTGACGTAAATGACGCCGGTAGTGATGTCATGATGCCGGTCACGTGGGTAAGGCAAAGAATGCCAATACCCACCTTACTACATTATATATATATATATATATATATATATATATATATATATATATATATACACATATATATTCCTCATTAGGGTCGCAGGGGTCTGCTGGAGCCTATCCCAGCGCGTTACGCCAAGAGGCGGGGATACACCCCAGATGGTCACCAGCCAATCGTGGGGCACACACACCATTCGCTCACACACTCACACCTACGGGCAACTTAGAGTCACCAATTAACCCCTGTGCCACCGTGTCGCCCTGCACTCAGCTATTATAAGGATGATAAATCGATTAAAAAACTAACATGCACATAAAACACTATCCATGATATCTGCCTTGACCGAATCCATCAGAAATAATGCTGTTAGTTTAATATATTAGCATATTTTTTTGGGAAAATTGATGTTGGTTGCCAAATTTGCCTCACCCCCCCCCCCCCCCCCCCCCCAAACTAAAATGGGCCACATGGTTTCAGCTAAAATGGGCCACCCACGTGTATAACATCTGGTTCAACTAAAACATGGACAGGATGTTGATTTTCATGCAAAATTAGTTCAACTCAAAGTAGTCACTACTTTTTTGCGTAACTTAGCTTGTTCCATATGACTGGCTACTACTTTCGTGTAGCGTTAGCTTAGCTTGTATACATAGGTGTGTTAGTGTGTGTGTGTACAGCAAATAACTGATCTGTTCTTGTTTTAATAGCAGCAATATGAGTTTGTTTAATGCATTAAAAATGTTATGGACTTCTAAGCGAATGTGTTTTAACATTAAAATTTATGATGAACTAATTTAGAATTTTAATTTCCTTTGTCATTTGACTGGCCCATTTTACATGATGAGATGGTCCATTTTACCTGAAACCGCTCATGCAAAAAAAAAAATGGCAAGTGGATGTTTCAAGATTTATAGGGCCTAAATAATTATATTTTCTCATATAATTCCAACGCAAAATAATCATATATCCCTTTAATATCCCTTAATAGGTAATAGCCCCTATTAACTAACATTACATTACTCCTGGAGATACTGGGCTGCATGCATACTTCCATGCAACATTCATACACAATACATTTTTTTTTCCAGAAAGACCCTGATCTGATAAATTGTGGTGAAATCTCAACAATCACAAGCCTCACACAGTAGATAAATTTCTTCACACAGCAACACTGAACACGTGGGAATGCACATTCACACATATTTCCTATGACAACAGAAATCTGTAAGCTAATGCCGAGAGCCTCCATCTACAGTCGTATATCAAAATCAGATAGATTTATCAAAAAGCCACCCAAATGTAAATTGTGTCTGCTTTCATGCACAAGAAAACACACCACAAACTGTGCGACATGCTCATTGCAATCAATCACCATATTGTGGCACACCATTCTCTCAAAAAAACAATCCTATTCCCATCACATGATCTGAAAATGGAATACTCTGATTGGTTACGAGCTTTATTTCTTGAGTTGCCATTTATTTAAAGTTGGGATATGGCCATGGGTCCTGACAATATTCAATATCACAAACATGTTTATTTTCTCTCTGAGCAAGAACTGGAAAAAATAGTATGAGTGAGGAGAGATTAAAGCGAAGGAGGAGGGCTGACCTTTGCTCAAGTAAAGCTGAATTAGAGGATGCACTGAAAACCATGGAATAATGGCTCCATTATCCCTCTATTGCATAGAGTTGCCATATGGCAACAAATACTTCATCTTCATTTTTCTGAAAAGCTGTGATATAAAATCTATGATTTTACAGTTAGACATGAAAAGGGGGCTTTTATCTTTGAAGGACATACAATGTATGAGGTCACATGACTAGGATATCCTGTTTACCAGTCCCTTTTACTCATGGACATTTGACATGTAAGCATCACTGTCTCATAACGGAAGGTTTTCTTTTGTCCCATTGACTTACATAACATGAAACTATCCTGAGAACATGTTTACAACTTTTTCTTATATTTCTTAAATATATCTATTATTTAGGTTATTTTAAGTAATAAAAACATTCAAAAGATTTTTACCATATCTAAGTAATATTTCATGCAATAGAGGGTTAGTCTTGGTCTACTGCTTAATGATACCAACCCTGAATCCGTGGACCCACTTGTATCAGCCCTCTCTGAGTGCTGTTAGAAACAGATGGGAGCTGCGACATCAAGTTATTGTGAATTGGAAAAGGAGGTTGGAGTGTCCCAAGGGCTGCATGTTTTCTTTTTGAGGAATCATTCACCATCTAACAGATATTGACAAGCAAGAGAATGAAAACAGCTCATTGATGAAAGAGGCAAAATGAAGCTGGCACAAACTGCGCCAAGCAACAGATGTCAGCTGGCAAACCCCCACAATATTGGTTATAAAACAGCCATGAAGAAACCTGCAGCTTGTCGTGGCCGGACAGAAATGTGGTAGTTTGCCAGGATTCTCACATTAATTCCTCTTCAGTCAGCCAGACACACAGGACAACACTAGGATAAGGAGTAAAACATGAGATGAGAAAGGACTGACTGGCACAGGTTTTGCCATTGTTGTGTTTGTGGTATGAAGGGAGTACGGTGGAGTGTTTAATCTCTAACATTCACACACCTCTGACCACAGCCGCCTGAAGAAGAAAGCATACAAAGAAAAACAATTAAAAAAAACATTTTAATTCATTCTTTAACAATATATTCTATTCTGAAATTTGTATTATTTAAAGGAATTAATCTTAAAAAAGGGCAGCTATTCAAGTAATGACAGTATTTTAATTTAATTTTCTGAATGCACATTTTAATGTTTTTATATGTTTTTTTTAAAATAACTGTGTGTCTATAAAGGGCAAAAGGTAAAGTGCTGCATACTTGTAATTGCAATGTATTGTATTCATTGTTAGCCTGCCCATGCCCCTGGGGGGTACAGATGATCAAATTTTATGAAATGGTGCCAACAACAGTAGCATCCTGACTTGCTGTTTACCCATGCATTTGTGTTTTCTATTTACTTTCCCCCCAAAGGCAGACACAGCAGAACATCTTCAGACATATGGTCTGGAATATGGTCGACACACCCCTCCATGAACAACACACCCCTCTATGAACAACAAAACCCTCTATGAACAACACAACACTCTATGAACAACACACCTCTCTATGAACAAAACAACACTCTATGAACAACACACACAGGCTGCATCTGAAACTTTACACCTATATTGTTATAATCTTTCTACTGGTGTTATACCCAAAAGGTAAGCCAGACTAACTAGTTTATAACCTTGTATATACTAGGTCTAACTAGTCTATAACCAAGTATGGTTTACAGTACAACAAACATGCCAGTACCTTATCAAGAAAAGATTTATTTTTGGTGGACGTCGGTGGAAAAAACTAGAGGATGAAGAGAAAACAAACAGAACACAACATAATTTGGGCATTAAACAACCAAAAAGAAAGTCCAATAAAAAGGGGAGGAGAGGGCTTAGGGAGAACCCTACCTAAACTCTACATCCTTATCCCTAACCAATGGATAGCAGGTGAGGTGGCCACATGACCAGATGATTAGCAGGAACAGGGGTCTTACAGGTCTTACTGCAGGTCAACACCTGCGGGGTATTCGTCAGGATTCTGCTCTCCTCTTTGACATTTCTTGACCCTGGTCTCACTGTAGCCCCCTTCTGGCTGTCTCGTGTGTTCCCATTGTGTTTGTCTTTTTCTTTTCCATGTGCCTGCCCTGCCCCTGCTCCCTCTGTTCTCCTCCCTGGTTGTGTGCTCACCTGTTCCTCATTGTGTCATGGTTCCCTGCCTTATTTAAACCTGCTTGTGTCTGTGTCCCTTTGTCTGATTATCTTCGTGTCTACCCTGAGTGTGCTCCGGCCCTGTTTTCCTGCTGTAATTTTGGCCTGTTTTTGTGCGGATTTTCCCTGGGACTTTGCTTTATGTTAGACTGTTTTTGAGAGCTTTTTGTTACATGCCCAGACATCATTATTTTCCTGGAATAAAGACATTTTGATTGACACAATACTGTCTGCTTTTGGGTCCATCCTCCAAGAAACCAGATGGGAAACTCTCAGTATCTGGTTCCAGAACAGTTGTATATAGCCTACTTTATATAGTAGGCTATATATATATATATAGCCTACTATATATATATATAGTAGGCTACTATATAGCCTACTATATATATATATATATATATATATATATATATATATATATATATATATATATATATATATATATATATATATATATATATATATACTGTATATATTCACCCAGATTATACCATTTTAGCGGTAGCGTTTAAACAGATGTTCATCTGGAAATAATTGACAGGATATCCAGTCTCAATCTGAAGATCCTCTCACAAAATAAACCGTTTCTAATAATTTGAGCTTCGATGTCAATCAGATTGAGAATTAATGGACAATCCATGTTGAAGAGCTTCTTCATGTGGGAAATGACAGGTAGAAACTCACGGTTTCTACAATTAAACCTGCCAGCAGCAGGTTATCTTCATGGACTCTGTTACCATGGTAACTGAGACTGTTACCATGGTGACTTAGTCAGGATTATCCCCCCGTGGGGGCAAAAGAGGAATGCAAACAAAAGAAAAAAATTCCAGACAATACATTCATGTAACATATGTAGTCAGCCAAAATGCTGAATCCACTATGTAGAACGTCAGAATACGTTAGTGGCTCTAACTAGTACAAAAACAGTACCTGATGCTTTACTACATCAGGTCAGATTTAGCAGTATGCAAGACAACCACACTACGTGGCTGTCTTGGCTGTCCTTTGAACATCCATAGTATGTCAAAATTATGCCTTCAACTGGCTAACTTCCTACATAGAAATTACTACTGTGGTGTTGGAGTAGTAGCTACTGGTTAGTAGACAGTGATGGTAACTAGTAGAAGCTGATTAGTAAGCAGTAGTGCTAACTAGTAGTAGCTGCTGGTTAGTAGACATTGATGCTAACTACTACTAGCTACTGGTTAGTAGGCAGTGATGCTAACTATTAGTAGCTACTGGTTAGTAGACAGCGATGGTAAATAGTAGTAGCTACTGGGGTTCCATGTGTTTAAAATGCGTGTTCTATCAACTGAGTGTGTCACAAGCTTGTGCCTGCACAGCATGGCAGTGCCTGACATGTAATGTAGTTTCCTTCGACTAATATTGGTGTCCTGTTCGGTAATTACACAACACACTGGGGCTACACATGACATTCGTGTGTTGAATGCACACACCATTTTTATCACACAATCACATGCATTCAGAAATGACATACACATGCTACATCACACGTAACAAGAAGTTGTGAAATGTACAGATCACTGGGATTGCATACTCAAGTGATTAATGTCTCATCTCCGCTATACCCACTTATTCCATGAGGAATAAGCGGGTATAGCGGGTACAATTTAGAGTCACCAATTAACCTGAGCATGTTTTTGGAATGTGGGAGGAAGCCGGAGTACCCGGTGAAAACCCATGCAGACACAGGGAGATATTAATCATAGGCAACAGTGCTAACCCCTGCACTACTGTGTTGCCTATGATTAATATCATTATTATTATTTGATTGTAATTGACAGGACATTTAGTGCAGTTCATGAGTATGAGTGTTCATTTTCTTTGTAATTTCTGATGACAAGTGTATTGAGTGTCTAATGCCAGCAGAGTTCCAGACCCTGTGTGTACAGCCCAACACTTTCTACTTTTGCTATGTAGCTACGTCGTAGGCTGACTTCACCTCCAATAAATCCTGACTACATGTTTATGAAACTCCAGGGCTGTGATTGGTCAGTTCAGCTCCTCCAGGGCTATGATTGGTCAGTTCAGTCGTGGTAGTCATCTCCACAAATGGCTTCTCTGTTGCTTCCACTTCAACATTTGTAATAAAATAATTTTCTCTTTGATATCAATGAGCTACAAACACACACGCTGAGTAGTAGTCTTGTACGAAACAACAAGAAAAAAACAGGCAAAAGAAAAGAGTCTGGTACATACAGTCCGAGTTATGGGAGGTAAGAGACAGATCCTTTTCAGAAATGAATGCATGAATACAGAGGACAATCTCAAGTGGCACTACCCCCTCATATAAATCATGAACTATATCAGGGTTGTAGCCCCGATTCTTAGTCAATGTACAGTCTTGTTTTACTCCACAACAAATAGTTCTGTGTTCCCTGGCAAGTGTTACGTGGTGGTCTTTCGTCCTAATGTTAAAATGACCGGATGGAAGAGCCTCAAACTGTATGTCCACACGCTTAGCTGTACAAAACCAGCAGAAGCACACTCCTGAAAAGCTTTCAGTGAAGCCTGCTATGCCATGGGCCCCAAATTTATCAGCTATCACTGCCTTTAACAAACTCCCCAACACTTGAAACAAAAACAACCTGCTGTTCTAAAACGATCAAATCATGGACAAGGGGCTCTAAAATGTTCCCATAACCATAGGCTTTTACATCGCTGGCCATACATAAAGCTGCAAAGTAGATTGAAGTGAGAGCAGAATGCGATCCAGGAGTCAAATTTTTAAAAATCCAGTATATTCCACAAAGTTTGTTTTTCTGGTCATGCCAAACGGATTACAAAGTTCAAAATCGTCTGCATACAGTGAAATTGATAACTTTAAATGTACATCACTGAAAAACGCTTTATTCTTGAGGTGAGACCCATCTCTTATTAATCTGAACTGCCCAACTGACAAATTCTGCTGTCAGTAGACTTCTAAAAGACTTTTTAAAATGTCTGAATTATTTAACAGATGCTGTAAAGAGGGTAAAATAAGAATATATTCTATTGGCCTTAGGATGAAGGATGTACTCAACTGGGTTCACCATGTTAAAATGTTGTTCATAATATTGTTTTCTTTTGTAAGGTTTCACAAGGGGGCCATCTTTACCAAATGCTTTGGTTAATGGATTAGACTTGCACGCTACTTCAGAAAGTTCTTTGACAACTCTCTCAATAACTATAACATTATGATTAGTAAGAACTCCAGACAAGCTGTTAAAGGTGATCGGAAGTGATGAGCTTAACAAATGATGTAATTTACCAAGTAATTCATTAATGGCTGTGGCTGGCCAACTTCAATATAACTGAGGTGATTTTCTGCTCAATAACATCAGAAGGATCTTTGATGTTGGATAAACCATAGGCAGAAACTAGTCTACATCAGACTCTGCAGCACAAGAGGCAACATCACTGACAGAACTTTGGAGACCACCAAATACAGTGACAACATTAGTTTTAAAATAACTTAAAGTATAGAACTTGTGCTTTCAACATTTGTGTGTGTGGAATGGATTGTAAATGTTAGTCTTAAACTCATAAACTCACAAATATGCATGTCACAGTCTCTTTTTTTCACAAATGTTAATTTACATGGCTGGAATATTCATTCTCATTTGTAAGTTCCTGAATAGTACACAACTGACAATAAAATTTAGATAAGATTGAGGTCTTCAGAGAATTTTGAGTTTTGTGACTACGTTATGCATGTCTCAAAAGACTATTCCAGAGCCTAAATGTGCATGGACAGCTGGAATATGGGGAAAGATGTTGCAGTGTTTAAGCAATTCAAATCTACTTACTAGACACAATCCACACAGCCACAGTTGCCTTTTGTTTGTTCATAAGCTTTGATCCTCTATGGAGTGAATTTTGTTTGTAACCTTTGTAACTTAGTTCTAGCCTTAGCCCTTTTCTTAATAGTCTCTTTGTTTTCCTCCTCTGGAGCGAGTTTTTGTTTGAGATTGTTTATTTCATTAAACCAATGTTTGATAGCCGATTTTTGTTTCCTCACCTTTGAGAGATTTAAGTTTAAAGATAACGTTTTACAGAGCCCCCCAGTTTCCTCCCTGTGAGTGATTTTTTTGTTTGTGTAAATTTTCAATTATAAATCCTACGTTTCATAGCTGTTTCCTCCGATCTGAGTGACTTTTCATTTGTCCCTTTTTCTACCCCTAGTTTAGCATCAGGATAGCCTTGGTAGTTTTTCATAGCCAGTTTGGTTATCACTCTGATTTGAGGTTTCTTGCGCTGCCAAATAAAACATTGACTACAATCTCTGCGTCTGAGTCCCGATTTGAGTTCCGGCCTGACAATTACATAATCTATCTTTAAAATATAATCAATAATCTGCAATAATCTGCCAAATACCAGATGGTTTGTTGTTCCAGTTGTGAACCTGAAAGCATTACAGACAAAATGTTAATTTAACCAACACATTAAATTGCAATACATAATTAGTTTGACAGCAATGCCTGTCATAAAGCAGTTTTTCCCCACTTTAACAGAAAAGGGGGCTGCAAAACATGTAGGCTATGGTGGTATGTAACCTAACTAATCTAGCTGTTCTCAAAAAACTGTTCGGAGCTTGATGCCCAGTGTGTTGCGATGCTACGTGCACAAGAAAAAAAATGCATTGGTGCTACTCAAAGAAGATTGCACTGAATAAAGTTTGATCGTGGCCATGGGGCATTACGATGCCTTAACAAGCTATAGAGCGGTGGCAAGCTATACAGCTAGGCAGTAGCAGGTCTTTCATAAGGTTTTGAATAATTATACTTGCAATACAGAAAGACATATCACCCAGTTAGTTGTGTTTCAAAGATATTGTACAAGATTTTCTACTGTTTTAGGTTGGAAAAGATCATGCAAGAGCATGCCATATCAGACATATGGCATGCTCTAATAAATTTATGAATAATGTTCCACATCAATTAAAAAAAACACCCAAAACTACGTAATACTAAAGTATATTTCCCAAACAACAAACATATTGTGAAAGATGCAAAGGATTAAAAGGGATTGTGAAATTCACGACTGAGTCAATGGCGAAATTAAAATGATTTTTTTGATCCTGCTTTAATTGTCACATAAGTTTCACATCTGTTGTTTCAGATTTTTTAAATAGATATTTCTGTACCAATAAGGTAACGATTTAGTTGGATGTTCAGTACAATCACTGAAAATGTGCATGGACAGTTCATCATTAATGGCCAATTGCCACCAAATGTGCTGGAGTGGTATGTGCATGTCAGTCCTTATAAGCTCTGCTCAAGTAAAGTATACATGATTTGTTTAGATATAGTTCATAGTCAGTGAAGTTTAAATAGTTTAAATTTATCTGATTTCATTGAATACATTTTCAATTTTATAAATTTTGCTTAAATTTTATGTATAACTATTTCTTAATATTTACCTGAACCAAGAATAATTTTGTTTTTGTTTTGTTTTGTTTTGAGTGTGGAGTAATTAATCAACAATTAATTAAACATTAATTATTCTGGTGACTTGTCTGTAGAAGAGAGCCTGAGAGGTGGAGTCTCACTTTGCTGATGCTTTACTAGTGTTTGCAGTTTGAATACATCACTATTTTTGATGGAGTTTATCAGTTGAGCACTATTTAAACTGAAATCAAGTCAGTGATATGGTCTTTACCATCTAATATTCTCCAATGATCCTTCATCTCCTCCTTTCTCATGCTGCCATTATCCTGATGTCTCCAACATCAGATCTTCCTCTCGTTTTGGTTTCATCATATTCAATCATAACACCTGCTACATATAGCATGTCTTGCTATATGTAGCCTATGTTTTCCATGTCACAGTAATAAATGTCTGCTGTTTTCTGTTTTTCATACCCATGAGGAGTCTCAGCTGAAACTCACTCTGCAGTTTGAAGTCTTTGGGTATCTGGGCCTGCTCTGCCATATCCATCCATGAAATGACCTCCTTTAATGCTCAATATATCTTAATGACTGTTCAAGTCTCATAGGATTTTTTAAAAGATTATATTAATGGTAAACTTGCATGGATTTGGTGAGAGTTTCTGAGCTGGTATGATTTTATTGGGAACTTGTTTACCCCCTCTAACTGTTTCTCAGCAACAATTCTCATGGTGAAAGATAGTAGTATTAATTAAAAAATGCTTGTTGAATGTTTATTTATTATATTTTGAAGGATATTTTTCTTTTTCTGATGACTGGGGGAGGAAAAGTAAATTAGGTGGTTTTGATCAGGTCAGTGGGATATAGACTCTGAAATAGGATGGAAAGGAACCTCAATGCGTTGCAGTAGTACAGTTGATCCTGCCACTCTGCTCAAAAATGCTGTATTTTCTGAACAGTAATCCAATGAAATGTTTTTTTTTATGATTTATGCAATGATTTATTGATGTTGCAGTAATATCTATCAGGCCTTAACAAATGGGTTTCCAGTTGGCTTTTTAAATAAACATTTGCATAATGGCACTGCTTTCAATATAACACACACCCAATGGCCAAATTTACTGTTGAAAAATGCTGCACAGGTGCAAAGCTGTTTAACATCTCATCTTCTATACCCGCTTATTCCTCATTAGGGCCGCAGGGGTCTGCTGGAGCCTATCCCAGTGCATTACGGTGAGAGGCAGGGATGCACCCCAGATGGTCGCCAGCCTAACGTGGGGCACACACACCATTCACTCACACATTCACACCTACGGACAATTTAGAGTCACCAATTAACCTCAGCATGTTTTTGGACTGTGGGGGGAAACCGGAGTACCCGGTGAAAACCCACGCAGACACGGGGAGAACATGCAAACTCCACACAGAAAAGGTCCCAGACCCAGGAGGTCTTGAACCTGTGACCTTCTTGCTGTGCTGCAACAGCGCTAACCACTACTCCACCATGTTGCCCCTGTATTTAACATAGTTATATTTATTCATTTCAATTTTCAATTAAATTTTATTTACATAGCCCAATATTACAACACAGTTGTCTCAAAGTGCTTCACAAAATTCAGTCCAAAGTGACTCAGACATCCCCCATCCTTAGACCCTCCTTCTTGACAAGGAAAAACTCCAAAACCCAGTGGGAAAGAAGAAACCTCGGGGAGAACCTATAAAAATATTTCAGTCTGTAGAGATCCACGATAGGCTGGCGACCATCTGGGGTGTATCCCTGCCTCTCACCGTAACGCACTGGGATAGGCTCCAGCAGACCTCTGCGACCCTAATGAGGAATAAGCAGGTACAGAAAATGACTGACTGACTGACTGTAGAGATGCCGTAGGGTGGGGTAGAAGGGTGGGTTCAACCAGGCAGGTAGGTTCATCAGGGGCCTCGATCAGTCGCATCAGGAGTCGTCATCATTGGGCCTCGTGCGGTTAAACTGAAACAGTAGCAGGGAGAGGGACTCCGGGTGAATAGTGATGAAAGAGACCAAGTAAATAAATAAATAAACTAGATACTGTTTATTAATGACAGACAGAGGTACATGGTACCAGAAAGAGATGATAGGGCTCAGTGACTGTACTTCCCCCAGCATTCTCACTCCTAGGGCAGCTTAGACTGAACTGTGGGTTTAAATCTACCTTTAGCTACACTGACCATTGGCCTTTTGAAACAGGAATGTTTTCAGTCTAACCTTAAATACACAGACTGTGTCAGCCTCTTTAATAATAGTTGGGAGTTGGTTCCATAAACCATGGGCTTGGTAACTAAAGGCTCTAGCTCCTACTGTACTTTTATGGACCCGTGGAACTACCAGTAGACCTGCATTCTGAGAGAGAAGTGTTCTGACTGGATGGTACGGGACCAGAGCATCTTTAAGATAAGAGGGGCCCATACCATTAATGGTTTTATAAGTTAGAAGTAAGATTTTAAATTTAATTCTAAACTCAACAGGAAGCCAATGAAGGGCTTGGAGTATGGGGCTGATGCGCTCTCTTCTATAAGTTCCTGTTAGTAAACGAGCCGCTGTGTTTTGAACCAGCTGAAAACTTTTTAGGGAACTTTTAGGACACGTAATCTAGTCTAGATGTAACAAACGCATGGATTAGTTTTTCAGCATCATTTTTAGACAGGATATTTCTAATTTTGGCTGTTACGCAGGTGAAAGAAGGCTGTTCTACAGGCTTGATTAATATGAGCTTTGAATGATAAGTCTGGCTCAAATAAAACTCCTAGGTTTTTAACTGTGGCGCTGGAGGCTATCCTCACATAATCCAGAGTGACTGTCTGCTCAGATAGGGACTCTCTAACACTTTTAGGGCCTAATAAAATAACTTCTGTTTTATCAGGGTTGAGTAACACATAATTAATGGACATCCACATCTTTATATCTCTAACACAGGCGCTAAGTTTATGTACTAGCCTCATCTGATCGGGTTTAATTGATAAGTATAGCTGTGTGTCATCTGCGTAGCAGTGGAAAGTAATGCCATGTTTTCTAATATTACCCAAGGGCAACATGTATAAAGTAAACAAAATGGGCCCAAGGACCGACCCTTGTGGAACACCATAAGTGACTCGAATATAATGACGATTGCTGGTTAACGCTAACAAACTGGAACCTATTAGATAAATAGGATTTAAACCAGGAGAGGGCGGATCCTCTAATACCTATGTCCCGTTCCAATCTCTGCAGTAAGATGCTATGGTTTATTGTGTCAAAAGCAGCACTTAAATCCAGCAGGACCAGGATCGAGGCCAGTCCATCGTCAGCAGCCAACAACAAGTCATTAGTGACCTTGACTAGTACTGTTTCAGTGCTGTGATGGGCCTGAAAGCTGGTCTGAAAATCTTCAAATAAACTATTGTCCTGTAAGTGCTGACACAGCTGTTTTACTACCACTCTTTCAAGAACTTTTGAAAGGAAGGGTAGATTTGAAATTGGCCTGTAGTTTACTAAAATATCTGGCTCAAGAGTGTTTTTCTTCAAGAGCAGTTTAATAACTGCATGTTTAAAAGCCACATATCCAGATATTAATTATATCTAAGATATTATCAATAATTAAGGGCAGTGAATCTTTAAGGAGCTTAGTTGGAATTGGATCTAAAATACACGTAGTTGACTTAGACAACATAATGATTTTAGTTAACTGGGCTGGGTCTGCAGGGGTGAATTTATCCAGTAATATTGCTGGGTTTAAAGGGGCTTCTAAGCTACAGCCTGAGCTTCCTCAGCACTGATGTTTGGAAGGATTTGAACTATTTTATCTCTAATGATTAAGATTTTATTATTAAAGAAATTTAAGAAGTCATCACAGCTGAGACTAACTGGAATAGATGGATCTACTGAGCTGTGACTGTTGGTCAGCCTGGCTACAGTGCTGAACAGGAATCTGGGGTTATTCTTTTCTTCTATTAGCAATGAATAATACCTACTCTTTGCCGTATGCAGGGCCTGCTTATAAGCCAATAGACTGTTCTTCCTGGCCCTGAGGGAATGCTCTGTGCGGGAGCGACGCCTTACCTTCTCTAATTTATGCGTACCTTTTTTAAGGGAACGTGTTTCAGTATTATACCAGGGAGATACTGCCCTTGGCCTAACGGTTTTACATTTTAATGGGGCTACCAGGTCTAAAGCACTATGGAGGGTGTGCATCGTTTTTTCAATTAGTTCATCGCATGTGGCAGGACACAACATGTCTGGGCAGTTGTTCTTATAATTATATGAGGAGGTGTGTATAGGCTGAATTATATCGATATATTTTAAAACTGAATGGTCGCATAATCTTCTTTTCTTTTGAGTTTTAACTACTGGTGAGGAATTATCATTGATTATAAACTGAAAGGTAATTAAGAAGTGATCTTGGTTGGGTTATGGGGGAGAACAACGAGGTCACTAATCTCAATCCCATAAATTAAAACCAGATCCAGGGTGTGCTTGTGACTGTGGGTTGGTTTATTTACATTTATTTCTGAGTAAAGCCAATTCCAACTAGTATGCTGATAAACGCATTACTTAGAGAATCACTATTGTTATCAACATGTTTGTTAAAGTCTCTTGCAATTACAATTCATATCATAGTTAATCATGTCATAGATCAACACTATACTCAACATCCAGAAAAAACACATCACAAAGCGCAAAATCAAACATGTCTTGGATAGAAATCCAGCACTCCTACGGATATGTAGCAGGATGGAACTATCTATTTAAAATGTTCAAAACCGAATTCGCATCATGATAAGACAAGAGTAATGTTTCTATCTGTTGTATTTGGATATGTACAAATAAAATAATAAAAGTCATTTGGCAGTTACAGAATCTCATCTTAGTTTAGGACTAGCAAGCCTATGCAATAGCTATAGAGCTTTATTACACACTCTGTAAGACTCACCTTGTCATCTTACTGGCAGGTGGACAGAATCCATCAAGGACCACAGGATAGTGAGCCTGACTGCCTGTCCCTGCTGTGGTGTCATTCCTGGACCGACCACGTAAAATTTCTGAGCAGTTTTCAGGTCATGGCACATGCTTCTGTTGATTTTTTGGGTCTCCTCAGGAGTGAGAGAGCTATCAGCCTGTAGGAGAGTAGGTGAACATCTTCACTAATGTCAAAGGCATAGCTATAATGGGACACACATATGCTCATGTTATTGTAATGGAATACGCACTATTGATAAAAGTAACACACCCAATGTTGATATTGCCATGCAAACATCATGAAGAGTCAGGGCCCCTGGCAGACCAAAGTTCTTTCATGCCCTGGTGAAGTACTCCCCCATTTTTTTTTCCATTTCTTTACGAGATCTACGAAAGAAAAAGGTCTTTGGCTGTTCACTGAAGCCAGGCAGAAGTGGCCTCACTTTGCCAAAGGCCTTGAGGTGTCCCATGATGGCCTTTGTGACTACCACCATTGCTGGCCCAAATGTCTAAATAGTCTTTAAACAACTCCCCCTGATTGTGAAGGATTTCTTGTACTCCTGGGCTTTCAAGACACCATCCATCTTCATGCCCTGGAAGACGCACTTTCTTTTCCCTGTCGACACCACCATAACCCTCACCAACAGTCCAAAAAATGTTGTGAAGTCATAGATGCCAGCCTGAAGTTCATTTTCTGCCAGCTTGGTGAAGTACAAGAGATCTTTGCTTTCAACCAGTGTAGCTGTAGAAAAAACAGGATAAATGATATAGTGAAATCAGAGTTTGAAAGAATCAACCATTCTAGATTCTTTGCATTGAACTACGCCTTTCTTTTTTCTTTCAACAATGTGTGCCCCTAACCCCTTTTTCCATGCAGCTGACTTGTCCAAAATATATGTGATGGTTTTAATCCTAATGTACTTTGGGTCCAATAGCCAGCTTCACGAACTTCAGGAACACCTCGATGTCTATAAGGACATGTTTCTGGCTCGTGGGCTTCGATGTTGCACTGAGTTGATTGAGGTATCTGATGATCAAACAATGAAATTAATGAGTATTGTAAATATGGTGATGAATGTTATGACTTGGATTTGGAGAACACAAAGCAGAGCTACATACCCATTCAGTCTTACAATGCTGTTTAAAAAGCGCAAGGTCATATTTATGTAGTGTGCCCTCCTGATATATAGAGGAGGAACTTTCTGACATCAGCTCTTGTCTGTGTTATGTTCCTCAGTGCTTTGTGTGACTGATTTGGCCCAAAGAGGTTCGCCTGAAACAAGTCCAACAGGTAGTCTGTATTTTTAGCAGAATTCTCTAACTTTCTGTCCAGTATAGTGTTAAGCTATGACACAATTGTAATTGTAGGAAACTTGAACATATATGTTGATAATAATAGTTATTCTCTAAGTAGTGCTTTTAGCAGCATACTAGACGGAATTGGCTTTACTCAGAATGTGAATAAACCAATCCACAGTTACAAGCACACCCTGGATCTAGTTCTTTCAGATCACTTCTTAATTACCTTTCAGTTTATAATCAATGATAATTCCTCACCAGTAGTTGAAACTCAAATGAAAAGGACATTATGTGACCATTCAGTTTTAAAATATATAGAGATAATTCGGCCTATATTCACCCCCACATATAATTATGAGAACAGCAGCTCAGACATGTGTCCTGCCACATGTGATGAGTTAGATGGAAAAACAATGCACACCCTCCATAGCACTTTAGACCTGATAGCCCCATTAAAATGTAAAATTGTTAGGCAGAGGGCCGTATCTCCCTGGAATAATACTGAAACACGTTCCCTTAGAGAGTTAGACCGAAGACATTATCTCCCTAGTATAATACGTACTACTAATACACGTTCATGTAATACACGTTCCCTTAAAAAAACTACGCTACGTAAATTAGAGAAGCTATGGCGTCGCTCCCGCACAGAGCATTCCCTCAGGGCCTGGAAGAACAGTCTATTTGCTTATAAGCAGGCCCTGCGTACAGCAAAAACCAGATATTATTCATCGCTAAATGAAGAAAATAAGGATGACCCCAGATTCCTGTTCAGCACTGTAGCCAGGCTTTCACAGCTCAGTGGATCCATCTATTTCAGTTAGTCTCAGCTGTGATGACGTCTTAAATTTCTTTAATAATAAAGTCTTAATCATTAGAGATAAAATAGATCAAATCCTTCCAAACATCAGCGCTGATGAAGCTCAGGCTGTAAGCTTAGAAGCCCCTTTAAACCCAGCAAATTCACCCCTGCAGACCCAGCCCAAATAACTAAAATCATGATGTCATCTAAGTCAACTATGTGTATTTTAGATCCAATTCCAATTAAACTCCTTAAAGAGACGCTGCCCCAATCATTGATAATATCTTAGATATAATTGATATGTCACTAATAACTGGATACGTGCCGCAGGCTTTTAAACATGCAGGTATTAAACAGCTCTTGAAGAAAAACACTCTTGAGCTAGATATTTTAGTAAACTACAAGCCAATTTCAAATCTACCCTTCCTTTCAAAAGTTCTTGACAGAGTGGTAGTTAAACAGCTATGTCAGCACTTACAGGACAATAGTTTATTTGAAGATTTTCAGTCCGGTATTCGGGCCCATCAAAGCACTGAAACAGCACTAGTCAAGGTCACTAATGACATGTTGTTGGCTGCTGACGATGGACTGGGCTTGATCCCGGTCCTGCTGGATCTAAGTGCTGCTTTTGACACAATCAACCATAGCAGCTTACTGCAGAAATTGGAACGGGACATAGGCATTAGAGGATTCGCCCTTTCCTGGTTTAAATCCTATTTATCTAATAGGTTCTAGTTTGTTAGCGTTAACCAGCAATCGTCATTATATTCGAGTCACTTATGGTGTCCCACAAGGGTTGGTCCTTGGGCCCATTTTGTTTACTCTATATATGCTGCCCTTGGGTAATATTATTAGAAAACATGGCATTAATTTCCACTGCTATGCAGATGACACACAGCTATACTTATCAATTAAACCCGATCAGATGAGGATAGTACATAAACATAGCGCCTGTGTTAGAGACATAAAGACCTGGATGTCTGTTAATTATCTGTTACTCAACCCTGTTAAGACTGAAGTTATTATATTAAGCCCTAAAAGTGTTAGAGAGTCCATATCTGAGCAGATAGTCACTCTGGATAATGTGAGGACAGCCTCCAGCGCCACAGTTAAAAACCTAGGAGTTTTATTTGAGCCAGACTTATCATTCAAAGCTCATATTAATCAAGCCTGTAGAACAGCCTTCTTTCTACTGCGTAACATAGCAAAAATTAGAAATATCCTATCTAAAAATGATGCTAAAAAATTAATCCATGCGTTTGTTATATCTAGAATAGATTACTGTAACTCCCTACTCGTAGCGTTTCCTAAAAGTTCCCTAAGAAGTTTTCAGCTGGTTCAAAACGCAGCGGCTCATTTAGCGGCTCCACATCAGCCCCATACTCCAAGCCCTTCATTGGCTTCCTGTTGAGTTTAGAATTAAATTTAAAATCTTACTTCTAACTTATAAAATCATTAATGGTATGGGCCCCTCTTATCTTAACGATGCTCTGGTCCCGTACCATCCGAACAGAACACTTCGGAACGCTCTCAGAATACAGTCTACTGGTTGTTCCATGGGTCCATAAAAGTACAGTAGAAGCTAGAGCCTTTAGTTACCAAGCCACTATTTTATGGAACCAACTTCCAACTATTATTAAAGAGGCTGACACAGTTTGTGCATTTAAGGTTAGACGGAAAACATTTCTGTTCCAAAAGGCCTATGGTCAGGGTAGCTAAAGGTAAACTTAAACCCACAGTTCAGTCTAAGCTGCCCTAGGAGTGAGAATGCTGGGGGAAGTACAGTCACTGAGCCCTATCATCTCTTTCTGGTTTCCTAAGGCATCTCTAGAGACTGAAACATTTTTACAGACTGATAAATCATCATCAGATGGATGTCTGTCAGTCCTGGTTCATCTGTAGCCTGTCCGTCCATGAGAGTGGATCTCTCCTTCACTGTGGTTCTCCCCGAGGTTTCTTCTTTCCCACTGTGTTTTGGAGTTTTTCCTTGCCGCAAAGGACGGTCTAAGGATGGGGGATGTCTGGGTCACTTTCGACTGAATTTTGTGAAGCACTTTGAGACAACTGTGTTGTAATATTGGGCTATATAAATAAAAGTGAATTGAATTGAATTAAGACAAGAGTGGTCTCATAGTCTCTTTGTAAACACCAGTAATACTCACTTAAGTTGGGCATGATGCTCCCACTTTTAGAGGCTGGACGAGCCATGGGATCCCTGCTGGGGGTGGCAAGAGTGGAGGATGGAGCAGCCATTGGGCATTGCAAGCAGGTGGCAGGAGCAGAGGACAGACCAGCCACGGGATCCTTCCTGCATGTCACAGGAGCAGAGGATGGACCAGCCATGGGACCCTCCTTACAGGTGGTCGGAGCAGAGGACATACTGACCACAGGTTGTTGGAAGAGAGTGGCAAGAGTACATGCCGGACGGGCCACAGGTTGATGGAAGCGGGTAGCAGAAGCAGATGATGGACTGGCTGCAGGTTGTTGGAAGCGGGATTGACTCCAACCCATTGACCACATAGGTCAATGTTGACAGTAGTGGGCACAATGCTCCAGTATGTGGAGGCAGTGCTGGTGGAGGTGGAGATTGGGTTGCAGGTATTGTTGATGGAGTCGCCAAGAGTGGTGTCGGTGGAGCTGGTGGTGGTGTGGTGTCTGTGGTAGTGGTGTTTGGGAAAGGGTCCGGAGTCTTTCCTTTATGGCCGCTTTCTTGAAAAAGAAAGAAGAAAATGAAATGATTGAATGAAAATGGAAATAAGAAGTTTGTTTTTCATGAAATTGTTGTGTTAAGTGTATAATACCAGCTTTTTCCCATGGGCAGATATGAGATGCTTATCCAACCTCACTTTCTGCAATTTGTAGTTTTCGATGGGGCACCTCAGTCTCCCACCATATCTTAGGCTTTTTTACTTAATAAATAATATGCCTTTCTTTACCGTCTTTCTTTTCCATGCTTGTCCCGTAGATGGCTGGAAAGTTATGCATAGAATCCTCCACGCTCTTGGCACTTGCTCTAAGAAAGAGCAATTGCTAGCTCCTCAGAGCAGGTGAAAACTGCTCTCATTTATAGGGGCCAGAGGTTGGACACACCCTTTTCTAATGAGCTGATATGACTGGTGACTTCTGGGATACTTTGTGTGGTTCTCTTGCATACTGCTAAATCTGACCTGTAGAAAACCATCAGGTACTGTTAATGTACTAGTTAAAGTGACTAAAGTATACACACAGTTTACATACTGGATTCAAACTACAGAGGTGGGAAGTAGTTTCAGATGCAGCCCAAGCACTCTGGGAGGAGGGGGCAGCTACATGGATCCAGAGGTGGTTCCTATGAACTTCACTCCTGTTGTGTTGTGTTCTAAATGGCTTGTGTTCAGGTTTCAGCAACATGACAGACCACAGCAGAATGAGTGGTTGGTCTTCCAGAGATAGGAATTATTAGCCTGAACTCAGACCTCGGCTGAATATCCAAGAATGTCTAATCCATATGTGAACTTGTGAAGAGCAACAGGCCTCATTAGCCAATATCTTCCTAGGATTCTTCCAGAACATTTGTTCTTAAAAAGATCTTAAGAAAACGGACATGAAGCATGAATCAAAGCATGAATGAATCAAAAAATCAGAGTATTTATTATAAAAGTATCAAAGTAACAAATCATTAGAGTTTGCTTCAGCTTAGTTATCAGAGTTTCCTTCGCCAAGCTATTTATCTTTAGACTCAGTTTTACTTTCACACATCAGTTATATTTGCAGTGTACAAGTAAGGTCAAATAGGCTGCTGTAAGCTACAATTTGCTGCACAGTGAGGCTGTGGTGATCATTTAGTCACACCTTTCTAGTTACGTCTACACTTGGTTGCACCCAAAAGGTCAACAGGTCACATTAAAACAATGGTTTGAGTCACCTGCACTTTTCACGTGTGTGCAGATATCTGCCTACATCCGTCTACATCCTAGCACAAAGAAAACTGCATCCTGTGATCAATGAAAAGTTAACAGTAGTAGTAGTGTTAGCAGCAGCAGCAGCAGTAACAGCAGCAGCAGTAGTAGTAGTAGTAGTGTTAGCAGTAGCAGTAACAGCAGCAGCAGTGATAGGAGTAGCAGCAGTAGTAGTAGTGTTAGCAGCAGCAGTAGTGTTAGCAGCATCAGTACTAGTACTACTGTTAGCAGCAGCAGTATTGGAGTGTTATGAGCAGCAGCAGCATCAGTGAAGTCAAACTTTAGTGAAGTCAGATGTTATTCAGCCTCCTTCAAAGCAGAATATACAGGAAGTCACAGATATATTCACTTCCTGTTTGATCCATATCTCAACTAGTATTTTGCAGAAGATGGATAGTTAAGGCTCTTATTAAGTTTGTGGTTACCAGTCTCTCCTATAAATATATATTAAATAAGCAAAAACAAGAAATAATACACAAATGGAAATGAAAGACAACCTGTAAAAAGAAAAACACAATCATTTAATTTACATATTCAATAAAACCTGAAAAGGGATGGAAAGAAGTCTAACTTTATTTAATCCCATTCCTCCATGAATTATTAATAAACAATTGCTTTTTTAAATTGTTTTTCTTCCTCTTTTTTCTTAAATTACTGTTCTATTCTATACAAATAAGCAAGAAATAATACAAAAATATATATATTTTTATATCAAACAGTAATCAAAGAAAAACTGATTACACACACACACACACACACACACACACACATATATATATATATATATATATATATATGGAGAGGAAAAGCAGGAAAGGTTTCTTATGATGTTCTGTGACTGCTTTTTTTGATGTGTGAAAATTATAATATTTATTATTATTATCAACTAGACAAAATATTTTTGTTACCGGAAACCTTCACAACATCAGATTAAAATAATCCAGGATTAAATATTACACACAAGGAGTAACATTTGGTTTTAGACAGGTGTTTTTAGTCCAAACTGAAACTCAGGTCAGGCTACAGCAGAAGTTTCCCGTCATCCGTCTGGCTCTTGCAGTCGATTGAAATGAAAAAAACTAAATCTGCTGATTTAGCTGACAGTGGAATGACAGGGAGTCTTCTTTGTGCCATGATGGCGGGGTTCCTGTATTAAAAGGGCTTACTCTGCCAGGTGTGAACAAGTGACTCAACGAAAATTAAACTGAGGGGACGTGAAGTAACGAGTGATCCCATAAATGAACATACCTTACAAATGAGTGTGTGAATGTCTGCATTTTACACACTTGCTATGTATGGCTTGATGATTACTTTGGATTTAATGGACAGTTGCATCATTATGTGCGTGAGAAACTTTAGTCAGAAGTTTTCTTTCCCAGACAAAATTCCCTTCAGTCCCTTACACCCACACAGCAGAGAACACAGCCAGCTCTAATGTCATTATAATGTGATGAACGTGAAGACCTTATGAAGTAAAAAATGGCCAAAAGTTTCACTGAAACTTTACTTTGTTCGAAAATTACAGTCTAAAATGCCCCAAATTATTTTCATCAGCTGTGTGGTAAATATACTGTAAGTTCTGATATCATCTTCTTGCAAAACCCCTGCCTCTTTCCTTTTTATCAACTCCATTTTTAACAACAGAAAAAACAACTTCAATCTCTATTTCATGGAATTTTTAACAGGGAAAATTGTTTTGACTTCATTGGAAAGTCATCATTTATTCACATGTTCAGCAATACATCAAATAGAATAAAATAAAATTATATAAAACCCACTCTCGGCAAGAGAGCATGAAAATTTGGGAGGGAAAAGTAATAGTTAATAAATAAGTAATAAATAAGAGCGATAAAACAACTAAACAAATAAAATAAATTAATGTATACATACATATATACATACACATACACGCATACATACACAAAACGAATCAAGGCTAAGAAGTGGGGTAGGCCAGGGTGAAAAGGTGGGTTTTCAGTGCAGCTTTGAACTGGGTGATGGTGGAGGTGTTTCTGACATGGGGAGGGAGAGAATTCCAGAGGCTGGGGGCTACATGACTGAAGGAACGAAGGAATGTCTGAAGGTGGGCAGCAGGGACAGATAAAGAGATTGATGAGGAGGAGCGGAGTGGGCGTGGGGCGGTGCGAATCTGGAGTAAATCAGAGATGTAGGGGGGGCAAGGTGATGCAGGACTTTAAAGGTAAGTAGTAGTAACTTGAAGGTGATGTGGTGATGGATTGGCAGCCAGTGGAGTCGGTGGAGGATGGGAGTAATGTGGGAAGAAGCAGGGGTTTTGGAAATAATCCGGGCTGCAGCATTCTGGACAAATTGGAGTTTGCGGAGGGTTTTGAGAGGGAGACCGGAGAAGAGGGAGTTGCAGTAGTCGAGGCGGGACGTGACAAGTGAATGGACAAGGATGGAGGCAGAAGCAGGTGTGAGGGAGGGGCGGAGGCGGTTGATATTGTGCAGGTGGAAGTAGGCTGTCTTGGTAATATGGTTGATGTGGGCCTGGTAGGATAGGGTGGAATCTAGGATGACGCCTAGGCTCTTGACCTGTGCTGAGGGGAAGATTGGGATGTTGGTGAGGGAGAAGGCGAGGTTATGGGAGGAGGAGAGTGTGGATTTGGTTCCGATGAGAAGAATCTCAGTTTTATTGCCGTTCAGTTGGAGTGAGTTAGAGGCAAACCATTTGTTTAAATCATCCAGACAGTGCATAAGGGTGTGGTGAGTGAGGGTGAGGTGGAGAGGTAGAGTTGGGTGTCATCAGCATAAGAGTGGAAGTGGATGTTGTGTTTCTGGAAGATTTGGCCGAGTGGGAGGATGTAAATGAAGAAGAGGATTGGACTGAGGACGGAACCTTGGGAGACACCGGAGGTGACAGTGGAAGGGTTGGAGAAATGGGAGCCGAATTTGATGAATTGTGAGCGGGTGGAGAGGTAGGATGTGAACCATAGGAGCGGTGTGTCGGTAGTGCCAATGGAGGCAAGTCTGTCGAGGAGGATGGTGTGAGAGATGGTGTTGAAAGCGGCAGTGAGGTCGAGGAGGATGAGGATGGCCAGGGAGCCGGAGTCAGCAGCGAGGAGGAGGTCATTAGTGATTTTGATTAGAGCTGTTTCAGTACTGTGGTGGGAGCGGAAACTGGATTGAAATTTTTCATACAGGCTCTTGTGTGAGAGATGAGAATGGAGTTGGGATGCAACGTTTTTTTTGAGGATTTTGGAAAGGAAGGGGAGATTAGAGATGGGTCGGAGGTTATTGAAGTCCTAAGGGTCTGCACTAGGTTCTTTTAGGGTGGGTGTGATGGAAGCAATTTTGAAGGACAGGACGAATATACCAGAGGAGAGGGAGGAGTGGATGATGGTGCTGATTATGAGTACAAGGGAGGGGAGGCAGGTTTTGATGAGAGGGGAGGGGGTCGAGTTGACAGGTTGAAGGTCTGGAGCTGGATAAAAGGGAGGTGATTTCTGTGATGGAGGGGAGCGTGAAGGAGGAGAGTGGACGGGCGAGGAGGGCTGGAGGGTGGCTTAAGGAGCAAGGGTTGTGTAGTTGATTGTAGATCCTGGTTATTGAAGAAGGACAGCATGGAGTTGCAGAGGTTGTCGGAAAGGGGGAGGGAGGCCAGAGGGTCTGGGGGGGAGGGTGACTTGGTTAACAAGGGAAAATAGGGATCTGGTGTGGTTGGCGGAGGATGAGATGAGACTGGTGTAGTCAGTGGTTTTGGCTGAGGAGAGGGTATCTTTATAAAGAAGGAGATTATTGTTGTTTAATTCTTTGTGAATAGTGAGGCAGTTTTCCTGGCGAGGCATTCTAGTTGGCGGGCTTTGGTTTTAAGGCAACGGAGGCCAGGGGTGAACCAAGGGGCAGAGTGCAAAAAGGAAACGGAGCGCGTCTTTAGTGGAGCCATGTTGTTGAGGAGATTATTGAGGCTGGAGTTGTAGTGGGTGACCAGGTCATCAGGGGAGGAGTGTGGGACTGGTGGAGGTATGAAATTTATGGCATCTGTGACGGCTTGGGTGTTGATGTTGTTAATGTTCCAGAAGGTGATATTGCGGGGGAGGCCAGATTTCCGATGATTGCAGTGGACTGGGAAGTTGATGTGTTGTTGAAAACCAAAGCTATTGAGGCAGGAGATGAAGTCAGTAGTCAGTGGGTTGGAGGGGTTGTCCATGTGAATATTGAAATCGCTGAATGATGCTGGGGGAGCGGGTGCATCGGTGAGAGAGGAGGGAGCTGATTTTTGTGGTGTTTGACCTTGGTGGCAGGTAAACTGTGGAGAGGATAAGGGGTGGAGATTAGTTTTTGAGGCAGAGTGTGATAAATTCGAATGAAGTGGCAGGGGAGGTTGTTAGTGTGGAAAAGTTCATAGTTTTGCGGAAAATTGTCACCAGGCCTCCACCTCGGCCGGAGAGGTGTGATTGGGAGTGGTAGGTGTAGGCTGCAGAGAGGGCTTCATTGAGGCAGATGTGATTGTCAGTGTTCCGCCCTTTGGCATTTTGAGTTTAGTTACCAGTGGGACCTATTTGAGAGACGGACCAACTTGAGCAACAATAAATCACACGCATAAGTCTGCTGCAATACAGACCTGGTTAAATCTTTGTTTGTAAGTTTACACTACTGCATTATGGTTATTCTGCAAGATAATTGTTTACTTTATGTTATACAGGTCATTACATTTCTGATTACGTTTCTATCGTTTTTCACAAGCTAAACTCTGCAAAGGCTTTCTGTTTTGAAGATGAAATATACCGTCTCACCAGTAGACGGCTGTGGCGCTACTCTAGACTTATTAGTTGATTTATCTGTGATTTATATGAATGGAAATGGGTGTAACTTTATGTTTATTATGGTAAAAAATACACACAAAACGTTACATTTTGTAATGTTGTATTTCTGTTTTTTGTTTACATTCTTACAGAAAAAGAATGAATGGAAGAACTATGAAAAAAATGAGGAAGATAAACAATCCTCAATAATCCTCAAGGAAACTTCAGAGTTCCCTTCATTATTGTTATCTATCTGTCTAGCTGTATCTGACATATAGCGAGGGCAGAATAGTCAGGTTGTTGCCAGGTTTTGGTGAGGGTGAGGAAGTCAAGGTTGTTGGTGGAGATGAGGTCCTGGATGAGGAGTTCTTTATTGGTAAGGGAGCAGATGTTGAGCAGTAGCTGCTGTGGGTGAGGCATGGGGATGGGGTGGGTGGGATTAGGTGGTGGTTACTGGGCAGAGGTTGTTTGGGTTGACACTGTTTGTTCATTGTTGTTGTTGCCAGCGATGACGGTGGGAAGGCAGAATAAGTGGAATGGGCCATGTTGGAGGTGGGTGTAGTTCATGGGGTGCTGGGGATGCATTGGGGAGATGGAGGAGTGACTGGAGTACCCGGGCAATTTCCAGAGGGTGAGGGTGAGGGGTGTAGTTCTGGAGGTGGACGGGAGGGGGAGAAATTTCCAGAGTGAGGCGGTGAGGATTGTGGTACTGGAGGTGGCCAATAGGGGGAGCTGTTTGAAGGTGCCTCGGTGGTGGACGTGACGAAGGAGGGAGTGCGGAATGTAAATACAATTAGTCAGCTGAGGGTATGGACAGCGTGTTGGATATTTCTAGTGAGGATTTTATTGCCAAGTCTATTGAGGTGGATGTTGTCATTGGTGAAAAACTGCGGTCTCTGCCAGAAGAGGTTGAAATTGCCAATGAATTTAATTTGGTGTGAGCTGCAGTAGGAGCGGAGCCAGGCGTTGAGGCTGAGGATACGGCTGAAACATTTTTTGGGAGGATGTCATGGGGACGTTGAGGAACACAGTCAGTTTATGATTTTTAATGGATGTCTGAAGGATGTTTTGGTCAACTCTGATTGGGATTGTGCTGTGTTGTATGAGCCAACGTGAATGATGATGCAGATAATGGATGAAGGAAGTGACCGGAGGATGGAAGGGATTTTATCTGCAGCAGCCATGGCGTCGGGGAAAATGAGTGTTATTGCAGTGAAAAAGCGCATATCAGAGTGAACAGTGGGGATGGGGATCCTGGCGGAGTTTGACGACGCTGATCAGCGGGGCAGATGGCAGGCTTGCGATGGCGGCCGGTGGAGAGGGAGCCTGCCGCTGGTGGTGAAGTGGATGGCAGCTGCCCAGATCCCACGGACGCCCACCCATGGTTGTAGAGGATGGTTTCCTCGGGGTGATTGGCTCCCATTGGGGAGCCATTGGCACCGTATCTTGGAGATCAACTTGGATGGAGGATTCGTGGAGGGATTGTTCATGTGCCACATCCATGCTTTTGGTGAATAAGATAGATATAGTAGCAAGCTCTTCTGAAAGATTTGCCATTTTAGATCTGAGGAAATTAATGGTTTTGTTTGCCTCATGAAGCTCTGTGGTTTAACGGTATAGTAGGGAAATAAAGGAGCAGAGGAGTAGGGATTCGCTCGCTCATGCTCACTGTCTTAAGTGACTGCAATCACTGCTGCTACAGAAAAAGCCTTCACACCACTTTTCATCTAAATACATTTTTATTGTTATACTTCTGTAGTTAGTTAATAGCTAAATGTATGTTTTGACAATTTCAAAAGTTCTTGATATATAGTCAACCTTTTATACTCTGTGAACCTCATGTGATCAAATGGTTTGATTTAAGTAAAGGTGTGTTGAACTGTTCCCTAGTCTTAATAGAGAAATTGTATGATATGGACATACATGGAAATAGAGATTGAGACATGCAAATATAGATGTTGTAAGAAAAAAGCTACAATTTATGTTGAAAGTTTTGATATCAATCCAGGTATCAGTTTTTTAAATTGTGTTGATAAGCCACGTAAAACAAGACTTATGATAAATGTTTTCCTCACTTTTTCCTGTAAAGTGTAAAAACCTGGCCATGTTACTGTTATTTGTGTTCATGAATGAATGTTTAGATTCTTTTCTGTTAGATGATCTTCTTGGAGTAAGACTTGTGTTAGTGTGAGGAATAAAGTAGCAGATAAACCAGCTAACATCTTATAAATGCAATGTATGGTAGCTTATGCACGAGTATAGTGAAAAAAAAACAAAATAGGTAAACATATTAAAAGAATGTGCTGATGGCTGATGTGCAATGACCACTAAATGGTTATAAACGACTCACCAAACATTGTTGTCATAAAGTGCTTTGTTTAGTGCTTATTCCTTGTCCTTATTCCATAGGAGCCATATCCTTGTGGTTTTTCAAATAAATCATTGAACTCACATGCATATGTGTGTATCCCTATAAATAGCATTTTCTGGAAGCTGAGCATCTGGGCTTTGTGCAGACCCAGTGCTTCTATTTTTACACACTGCTTATTATGAGGTCTACACTGGAGTTGCTTTGTCAGAAATTAGGAGGGAAATGTGTGCAAGAAAATGTAGTTGCGTGGATGTGTGTGTGTGTGTGTGCCAAGACGCACTTTGCATGTATAGCACGATGTGTGTGTATGCAGTGTTATTACTCATTCCTGAGTGAAATTCACATTGTCCTCTAAGTCAGCAGGGGGCTGCAGTAAAGGTGTGTGCCCTCTGTGTTCTGTGAGCTGTACTATTAAGATCCACCATACATTTCATTGCTAATGTGTGTGTGTGTGTGTGTGCACGTGTGTGTCTCACTGAGGTTTACTTGACCTCCACTCCATCTCTTCCCTGGTCATCACCATACTGACACTGCTGCTGTCTACCCACAAGCAGATGAATATGCAAAATAAACAAGACATGCACAACACTAGGGCAGCCTCTCCTTTAGTGATCACATTACCATCTGTGATCCACAGATAGTCAGGCTACTGTGCAATTAATCACCCACAAACTAACAACCAATCAGTATGTTTACATGCAGAGTTTACTAGATGTTTTCATCAATTGACTGACATCTAACATGTGTGGTAACTATGCTGTTTCCACACTATTAGAGGATTGACTCGTGGTGCTGTTAAAGTAGAACTATCTCAAATACACCAGGAATAGCAATAAAAAAACTGAAGAGAGTATGTACTCAAAATTAGGGGTGGTTGATATGGCCTAAAATTTAGGATATTTGATAATGATAATTGATGATATAATTTGAACCTTGGATGGTAGACAGTAGACCAGGAGTCTTCAAGCCTGATCCTGGAGGGCTGGTGTGGGTGCAGGATTTTGTTCCAACCAGCAGTAACATACCTTATTCTACTAATCAACCACTACAGATCTTGCTATGGACATTAGTAGAATCAGGTGTGTAACTCCTTGGTTGGAACAAAAGCCTGCACCCACAACAGCCCTCCAGAACCAGGATTGAAGACCCATGCAGTAGACTGTATATATATTTTTCTGAAACAAGATGGTGGCGCATGCAGATGCAGCGGCTCGTAGCTCGTTTGTTTGTTTTTACTAGTGTCTACACATAACTTTTCATGAAGCTCTTACACAGTACATCAGGACTGAACTGTGGGACTTTGGGATACAATTTGGACTCCACACAGCCCCCAAACTGGACTTTATTCCACCGGAGCTGCTTCGGACCACCACCATCCGTCCACTGCTGCCAAGGAGACGGAGGAGGAACCGTAAACAAAAGAGGGGCAAGTGAGCTGGCATGCGTGTTAGGCTAGCTAACCCTCACAGACCGGCTCTTCCGAGTCTCTTTCTTGCGAACGCCACATCTCTCGCCAACAAGATTGACGATGTCCGGCTGAGAATTATCTCTCACCGGATGGACAGCTGTGTTGCCGTCGTCACAGAGACCTGGCTGGATGACAACATCCCGGACACAGCATAGCGGGGTGATCTCTGCTCCAGGCGGATAGGTCCGCAGGTTTGGTGCTGTACGTACACAACACCTGATGTGCAGCCATACCCACAGTCGGCACATTCTGCTCATCTGATTTGGAATACCTGGCGGTGAAATGCTGACAGTCGATGAACGACAACCCGGAGGCAGCTGTGATTGTGGCGGGAGACTTTAACCACGTGGGAACTAAAGGCGGTGTTTCCCAAATTTTACAAATACATCAAATTTCCCACCTGAAGCAATAACATTCTGGACCAGGTCTACTGCAACATCCCTGCTGCTTACAAGGCTGTAGCAGCTCCACACCTGGGCATGTCGGACCACATCTCAGTGGAGGCCTACAAGCCTCTGGCCTGCAGAACAAAGCCAACCACCAGGACAGTACAGGTTTGGACTGGGGAGGCCTCCTCTGCACTCCAGGACTGCTTTGAGCACACAGACTGGTCTGTGTTCAGTGAAGAGGCAGACCTGGAGGAGTATACATCATCTGTACTGGCCTATGGTCAGTTCTGCACTGACGCTGTCCTCCCAGTCAAGACCATCACTGTGGTTCCTAACCAGAAACCATGGCTGGACAGCACAGTGAGGTCCCTGCTGAAAGCCCGTGATACTGCCTACAGATCTGGAGACAGGCTGGACTATAAGCCCAACACTCGTCAGCCATGACTCTACCCTGCCTGGCACCTTGAACAGCTTCTTTGCTCGCTTCGACACACCAGGCAGCAGAGAAGCTACACACCTACCCCGGCTGGAGGAGCAGCGACAGCCCCTTGTCCTGCAGCAGCACCAGGTGTCATCCACCTGAGGAGGATCAACACCCGTAAAGCTTCAGAACTGGACAAGGTGTCAGGCCGGACTCTCAGAACATGTGCTGACCAGCTGGCAGGAGTGTTCCTGGACATTTTCAACCTGTCCCTGCAGCTGTCCATGGTTTCTGAGTGTCTCAAGTTCTCCACCATTATACCGGTACCGAAGAACACATCCCCCACCTGCC
Source organism: Lepturacanthus savala (assembly GCA_030544235.1). Classification (NCBI taxonomy): domain Eukaryota; kingdom Metazoa; phylum Chordata; class Actinopteri; order Scombriformes; family Trichiuridae; genus Lepturacanthus; species Lepturacanthus savala. Next base: position 35,662,925 of record CM060466.1, read on the forward strand.
TCAATGATTACAGGCCTGTTGCTCTGACCCCTGTAATCATGAAGTGCTTTGAGCGGATTCTTCTAAGGCACATCAGAGGCCTCATCCCCTGGACAGCCTTCAGTTCGCTTACAGAGGGAACCGATCCAGAGAGGATGCTGTCTCCATCACCCTGCACATGGCCCTGACCCACCTGCAGCAGCCCGACACCTATGTCAGGACGTTTGTAGACTTTAGCTCAGCTTTCAACACTGTCATCCCAGACAAGCTGGCGCTGAAGCTACATGCGGTGGGTCTGCCTGCATCCCTGTGCCACTGGATCAGAGACGTTCTCACCAACAGGCCTCAGGTGGTGAGAATAGGGAACAAAACATCATCCCCTCTGGTTCTCAGCATGGTTACGCCACAGGGGTGTGTGCTCAGCCCAGCTCTCTTCACCGTGTTCACTCACGACTGTGCTGCCGTCCACCCCACCAACACAGTTGTGAAGTTTGCAGATGACACTACAGTAGTGGGCCTCATCACAGAGAACAACGAGACCCACTACAGAAGGGAGATACACCAGCTCACACAGTGGTGTTCAGCCAACAACCTGGTGCTGAACACAGGGAAGACCAAGGAGGTCATTGTGGACTTCAGGAGGTCCAGGAAGACTGAACACGCCCCCCTCCTCATGGACGGAGAAGTGGTGGAGCATGTGGACAACATCAAGTTCCTGGGCCTCCATATCACATCTGACCTCTCCTAGTCCATTAACACCTGCCGTCTGGTGAAGGAGGCCCAACAAAGGCTCTTTTTCCTCAGGAAACTGAAACGGGCTGGACTCTCCTCACGGTTGCTCGTGAATTTCTACAGAGCGACAATTAAATGCATCCTCTGCACGGGGCATTGTGGGCTGCGACATATTACACTTCTCATGTACATACTCTTCATCTTTCCTTATTATATTTATATTTGTTTGTTGCATGCTCTTTCCTATTTTATTAGTTTATCTTATTACACAGGGGTTGCAATGGAAATTTCATTAACATGGCAATGTTCAATGACAATAAAGCTTATTGTATTGAATTGAATTTAATGGTTAACCCTCACAGCACATAGTAAAACAAAGAAAGTAATTACAGAGTAATGTATTTCACAAAAAAAAAACATTCGAAACTTTGATTCCCATTTCAACGAGGTGCATTTGAATGCACCATGAAGTTGCATTACCGTAATAATGATGTAAATGAACACTAGAGTTTTAAAGTGCAGATCAAGTAACAGTGATGTGCTCACAGTAGATAAAATCACAGCAAAACCCAACATACATCAGAGGACTTGCTGCTCTACTTTGAAGAACAAAGAAAAAATGTCTGCTTCGTTTCTGTCATGAGTTCTCGCTACACGGTGCCTGTACTGCATGAACACACAAGCGTGGCTTGAGTCAGCTCTAGTAAAAAAAAATGTTTATGTTATAAAAATACACTATATGATGTTGTTTTAAGCAGTGTATCAAAATGTTCTTCATTGACAGCAAAAAAGGAGAAAGATCTCGTAAGAAAGCCTATACATCAATATTTATACAGTTCTGTTCACATAAGTCACGCCTTTGTCCATCCCATACATTAGATCACCCCATATACACTGCGTGCAGAATTATTGAACAACTATATTCTCAATCAACCCAAAAGACTCATAAATATCGAAGCTGAATATTTTTCGGTTGGAGTGGGGCCTTTTTAGTTTTGCCTATCTAGGAGGATATCTGTGCGTACAGGTAACTATTGCTGTGCAGAATTATTAGGAAAATTAATAAAAACCAAACATATACCCATCTCACTTATTTATGTTTGCCAGTCAAATCAATATAAAAATGTACAAATTTCTGACATTTCTGACATTCAAAAACAAAACAACAACAAAACAAATCAGCAGTGACCAATATAGCCACCTTTCTTTACAAGGACACTCAAAAGCCTTTCATCCATGGATTCTGTCAGCTTCTTGATCTGGTCACCATCAACATGGTGCAGCAGCAACCACAGCCACCCAGATACTGTTCAGAGAGGTGGACCATTTTCCCACAGGGACCACAGGTTCTCTATGGGGTCAGATCAGGTGAACAAGGGGTCCATGTCATTATTTTTTCATCTTTTAGACCTTTACTGGCCAGCTATGCTGTGAAATATTCGGAGGCATGTGATGGAGCATTGTCCTGCATGAAAATCATGTTTTTCTTGAAAGATGCTGACTTCTTCTTGTACCACTGCTTGAAGAAGGTGTCTTCCAGGAACTGGCAGTCGGACTGGGAGTTCAGTTTGACTCCATCCTCAACCCGAAAAGGTCCCACAAGCTCATTTTTGATGATACCAGCTTATACCAGTACCCCACCTCCACCTTGCTGGCATCTGAGTTGGAGTGGAGCTTTCTGCCTCATCTGGACCATCAAGACTCATTTTATCAGACCATAAAACCTCAGAAAAATCGGTCTTGAGATATTTTTTGGCCCAGTTTTGACATTTTATCTGGTGTCTCCTGTTCAGTGGTGGTCGTTTTTCAGCCATCCTTACCATGGCCATGTCCCTGAGTATTGCACAACTTGTGCTTTTTGACACTCCAGTAACATTGGAGCTCTGAAATATGGCAGAACTGGTGGCAAATGACATCTTGGCAGCTTTGCGTTTGATTTTCCTCAATTCTTGGGAAGTTACTTTGCGCCTTCTTTTTTCACGCTGTTGGTATTTGCCATGAAACGCTTGATTGTTCTGTGATCGTGCTTCAAAAGCTTGGCAATTTGAAGGCTGCTGCATCCCTCTGCAAGACCTCACAATTTTAGACTTTTCAGAGTCCATCAAATCTCTCTTCTGACTTATTTTGCCAAAGGAAAGGAAGTTGCCTAATAATTGTTATAATAAAACACCTGTTATAGGGTGTTGATGTCAATAGACCACACCCCTTCTCATTACACAGATGCACATCAGTTGATATACCTAATTGGTAGTAAGCTTTCAAGCCTATACAGCTTGGAGTAGGATAACATGCATAAAAAGGATGATGTGGTCAAAATACTTATCTGCCTAATAATTCTGCACACAACGAATTATGTCATTAGAAATCTATCATACGTTATTGTTGCTAGGCCTAAAACTATATGTTTTCACTCAGGAATGTAGGCATGTCCAGGCATGTCTCTACCCCCTATTTTTTAACATTGCTTCTTCATAGTTTTACACCAATATTTTGTTAATTCTAACCCTAACGCTAACCCTAATGCCTTATTATTTTTGAAAGTTATCCTTTCCTGTTTTGCACCCTTATTTCTTAGCCCACTCTTGATTTTCAGTGCAATATGTGCTCAATACATGTGTGAGGTATATGACACATGATTAATACAATGGTTATATAACAATGAGTCCTACTACTTATCATGCACTACTGCAATACAACACATCACAATTAGGTCTGTCCATTTTGTTCTTCTTCATCGTGTCACAGTCATCAAAATTATACCATAATTACAGACTAAAGACTGTAGGTGATTTTTGAGCATGTTACAGTGTAAAGCATGATAAATGGACTAAAACCTGAACACTAGTTTAGCTGAAACTGTCATGATGTCGAGTTGAAGCTCTATCATTGACAGGTCATGTGACCTGTCATATACAGGTGCTTTTGATATGGTGGAATAATCATTAATTAATCATTAATTATCCTGGTGATCTTTCTTGTGAATGAAGAGAGGCTGAAAGGTGGAGTCTCACTTTACTGATGCTTTACTACCTTTGTATTATGATTAGATCACTTTTTTGTTGCAGTTTATCAGTTGATTGTAGAAGGATTACTTACATGTTTTACCGGCAATAAACACAAATAACATAGCTATATCTAAAATAGCTATATCTAAATGTCAATTACTACAAAAGTCAGTAAGTCAGCCCTCATCAGCCCCTTATTAGTCTCTCAGTGATTTATTATGTGGTTTGACATTTATTATGTGGTTATTATGTGAAAGGTGGAGTCTCAATTTACTGATGCTTTACTACCTTTGTATGGCCAGACTTTAATTATCTCATGGCCACACCTTAATTATCTCATGGCCACACCTTAATTATCTCATGGCCACACATTAATTATCTCATGGCCACACATTAATTATCTCATGAGATAATAATAAAAGTATTGCATTATTTATTTTTTCATCCAATGTCACCAGAAGGGCTCCATATAAGAGGAAAAGTCTACTGTGTCTTCACATCAAATTTCATTACAGGTGAATGACCATATATGGAAGACTGCTCTACATAGTCTTTCATGTGTGTTTGACAGGTAGTCTAATTTATAGCTCTCCACCCTCTTCCATCAAAATTGATGTTTATGACTTGTACAGTGCACGAATAACACATTTGATGACACATTTTGTGGCTTTCCTATGGTTGAAGCACAGACACAGACTTCTTCATCTTCCAACAAAGTGCGGCTCAAAACCCTCTGATGAAGAAGAAGAAAATTGGGTCAGTGTTAACCCTGCCCGGGTGTGGCTTACCGGTGCCCCCTCTGGAGCCAGGCCTGGGGGAGGGGCTTGGGTGCAAGTGCCTGGTGGCCGGGCCTTTGCCCATGGGGCTTGGCCGGGCTTAACCCGAAGCGGTGACGTGGGCCCCCCTCCCCATGGACTCACCACCCGTGGGGGGGGCCACAGGGGGGGCGATGCGGAGAGAGTTGGGCGGCAGTCGGAGGCGGGGACCCTGGCGGTCCGACCCCCGGCTGCAGAAACTGGCTCTGGGGACGTGGAACGTCACCTTCTCTGGCAGGGAAGGAGCCTGAGCTGGTGCGCGAGGTTGAGAGGTACCGACTCGATATAGTCGGGCTCGCCTCGACGCACAGTGTAGTCCAGAACCAGTTTCCTCGAGAGGGGTTGGATTCTCTACCACTCTGGAATTGCCCCCGGTGAGAGGCGCAGAGCTGGGGTGGGAATGCTTGTTTCCCCCCGGCTCGGTGCCTGTACATTGGGGTTCGCCCCGGTTGATGAGAGAGTAGCCTCCCTCCGCCTTCGGGTGGGGGGACGGGTCCTGACTGTCGTTTGTGCCTATGCGCTGAATGACAGTTCAGAGTACCCACCCTTCTTGGAGTCCTTGGAGAGGGTGCTGGAGGGCGCCCCTTCTGGGGACTCCCTCATCCTCCTGGGGGACTTCAATGCTCACATGGGCAATGACAGTGTGACCTGGAGAGGCGTGATTGGGAGGAACTGATCACCACCTGGTAGTTGGCTCCAATGGTGGGGGAAGAGGCAGACCTGGCAGACCCAAACGTTCTGTGAGGGTTTGCTGGGAACGTCTGGACGAATCTCCTGTCAGAAGGAGCTTCAACTTGCACCTCTGGGAGAGCTTCACTCATGTCCCGGGGGAGGCGGGGGACATTGAGTCCGATTGGACCTTGTTCCGCGCCTCTATTGTTGAGGCGGCTGATCGAAGCTGTGGGTTCGGGAGCTGTGGTCGTAAGGTCAGCTCCCGAACCCGCTGGTGGACACCGGTGGTAAGGGATGCCGTCAAGCTGAAGAAGGAGTCCTACAGAACCTTCTTGGCCTGTGGGTCTCCTGACGGGTATCGGCGTGCTAAGCGGATCGCAGCCTCGGTGGTCGGCGAGGCAAAAACTCGGGCGTGGGAGGAGTTCGGTGAAGCCATGGAGAAAGACTTTCGAACGGCTTTGAGGAAGTTCTGGACCACCATCCGGCGTCTCAGGAGGGGAAAGCGGCGCACCGTTGACACTGTGTTCAGTGGGGACGGGGTGCTGCTGACCTCGACTCGGGACGTCCTGGATCGGTGGGGGGAATACTTCGAAGACCTCCTCAATCCCACCAGCACGTCTTCTGTTGAAGAGGCAGAGTCTGGGGGACCAGTGGTGGACTTGCCTATCTCTGGGGCTGAGATCGCCGAGGTAGTCAAAAAGCTCCTTGGCGGCAAGGCCCCGGGGGTGGATGAGATTCGCCCAGAGTTCCTCAAGGCTCTGGATGTTGTAGGGCTGTCTTGGTTGACACGTCTCTGCAAGATTGCGTGGACATCGGGGGCAGTGCCTCTGGACTGGCAGACCGGGGTGGTGGTTCCCCTCTATAAAAAGGGGGACCAGAGGGTGTGTTCCAACTATAGAGGGATCACACTCCTCAGCCTCCCTGGGAAAGTCTATCCGAGGGTACTGGAGAGGAGGGTCCGTAAGATAGTCAAACCTCGGATTCAGGAGAAGCAGTGTGGTTTTCGTCCTGGTCGTGGAACTGTGGACCAGCTCTATACCCTAAGCAGGGTGCTCGAGGGTGCGTGGGAGTTTGCCCAACCAGTCTACATGTGTTTTGTGGATCTGGAGAAGGCGTTCGACCGTGTCCCTCGTGTCCCTCCTGTGGGGGGTGCTCCGGGAGTATGGCGTCCCAGACCGGTCCCTGTACTCTTGGTGCCAGAGCTTGGTCCGCATTGCCGGTAATAAGTTGAACTTGTTTCCAGTGGGGGTTGGACTCCGTCAGGGCTGCCCTTTGTCACCAATTCTGTTCATAACTTTTATGGACAGAATTTCTAGGCGTAGCCAGGGCGTTGAGGGGCTGTGGTTTGGTGGCCTCAGGATTGGGTCGCTGCTATTTTCGGACGACCTAGTCCTGTTGGCTTCATCAAGCCGTGACCTTCAACTCTCACTGGAGCAGTTCGCAGCCGAGTGTGAAGCGGCTGGGATGAGAATCAGCACCTCCAACTCCGAGGCCATGGTTCTTGACTGGAAAAGGGTGGAGTGTCGACTCCAGGTCGGGGATGAGATCCTACCTCAAGTGGAGGAGTTCAAGTATCTCGGGGTCTTGTTCACGAGTGGGGGGAAGATGGAGCGGGAGATTGACCGGCAGATCGGTGTGGCGTCTGCAGTGATGCGGGCCCTGTGTCGGTCCTTCGTGGTGAAGAAGGAGCTGAGCCAAAAGGCAAAGCTCTTGATTTACAAGTCAATCTACGTTCCTACCCTCACCTATGGTCATGAGCTTTGGGTAGTGACCGAAAGAACGAGATCCCGAATACAAGCGGCCGAAATGGGTTTCCTTCGCCGGGTGGTCTCCCTTAGAGATAGGGTGAGAAGCTCGGTCATCCGCGAGGAGCTCGGAGTAGAACCGCTGCTCCTCCACATCGAGAGGAGCCAGTTGAGGTGGCTCGGGCATCTAGTGAGGATGCCTCCTGGACGCCTCCCTGGTGAGGTGTTCCGGGCACGTCCCTCCGGGCGGCGGCCCGGGGGAAGACCCAGGACACGCTGGAGAGACTATGTCTCTCGGCTGGTCTGGGAACGCCTTGGGGTCGCCCCGGAAGAGCTGGACGAAGTAGCTGGGGAGAGGGAAGTCTGGGCTTCCCTGCTGAAGCTGCTGCCCCCGCGACCAGACAACGGATAAAGCGGAAGAAGACGAGACAAAAACAGATAAACATCATTAGATGACCATGCAGATGTCAAAAATGTCCCAAGAGGGAGAAATAATGGGTCATCTCTCCCTTAATAATAATCTTTAACACACTGTAGTGTAGTAGAGTCCTACAGCCTCCGGGAGGGGCGACATCCACATGTAACCCACCTCCTGTGGAATGGATTTTAAATCAAACACCAGATGATGCCAATATTTGGAAGTAAACATAAAACATGCCAGTGCTATACAACTCACTGCTTCCAACACACCTAATTCAAATGATCAGCTCATCATCAATCCTGATAATGACCCATTCATTTGAATCAGCATGTTGGAGCAGGGAACTATTTAATATAGTTTATTATCAGCAGAGCATTCATACTGAAGTATGCAGCCATACGTCTGAAGATTTTCAGGCTAAAAACTATTAGATTTCCACTGTGTCCAATATATATATATATATATATATATATATATATATATATATATATATATATATATATATATATATATATATATATATATATATATATATATACAGTGGCTTGCAAACTATTTGGCTCCCTTGAACTTTGTGACCTTTTGCCACATTTCAGGCTTCAAACATAAAGATATAAAACTGAATTTCTTGTGAAGAATCAACAACAAGTGGGACACAATCATGAAGTGGAACACACTTTATTGGATATTTTAAACTTTTAAAAAAAATAAAAAACGAAAAATTGGGCGACTCTAAATTGCCCGTAGGTGTGTGTGAATGAATGGTGTGTGTGCCACGATTGGCTGGCGACCATCTGGGGTGTATCCCTGCCTCTCGGTGTAACGCGCTGGGATAGGCTCCAGCAGACCCATGCGACCCTAATGAGGAATAAGCAGGTATAGAAAATGACTGACTGACTATATATATTATTGTTATTATTATTATTATTATGTGAAACGAAACCATACAAACAATAGGGGTATTCACAGCTTTGCTGCTTGGACCCAATAACAAGAAACAAGCTTGTTCCATATGACTGGCTGCTAGCTTTTGTGTAGCATTCGCTTAGCTATATGTAGGTGTGTTAGTTTGTGTGTGTTCAACACATAACTGATCTGTTCTTGTTATATTAGCAGCAATATGAGTTTGTTTAATGCATTTTAAAAGTTATGTGGTTCTAAGCAATTGTGTTTTAGTATTAAAACTGATGATTAATTGATTTTGAATTTGAATTTGTCATTAGACTCGTCCCTTTTACCCGATGAGATGGCCCATTTTATCTGATGAGATGGCCCATTTTACCTGAAACCGCTCAAGCAAAAAAAAATTGAACAGTGGATGTTTCAAGATTCATAGGGCCTAAATAATTATATTTGATCACATATTCCAACTGACTTCAGCAGTTTTCTCAGCTGCCTTCAGTGGATTTGGCTTCATCTTAGTTGTGTCTGTTTTTAATCCTGAACAGTTAGTTGAGGCTTCGCTCCAGCTGCTGATGAGCAGAGCCAGAAAAAAACTGCAGCAAATATAAACATTCAGGAGCAGGTAGTGCTGCTGGTATAGCATTAGCATTGGCATTAATGATAGCAGTGCTGCTACACATCGTTTCCCTTCTTTAATTCATCCCACATCAGCTTGTAGGTGATGTAAATCACAGGACATGCAAGGAACATTTTGTAAAATAGGTTCCAGGCTTTTTTCATCACGTATCTTTCATTTACCTCTACATAGTTGCTCAGAAGATTTTTCTTCTTCCTGTTTTAGACAGAATCACCTGTGACCCCAGAGACACCACCCGGCATGTCTTCTCTTTGTTGATTTTATTACAAAAAGAATGGTTCAAAAAAACATGCAGAATCTGAGAACATCTCTGGGTGCCAAATTGTAGATCTCTCTCTAGAATGCTGAATCGTGGAGAGCCTCTGTGCCTAAAGGAGACGTCTATTCATTACAAATGTCTTTTTATATACTGTTCTTAAGTCCACACCTCCAGCCATTCACCTATACATCTGGTCAAACTATTATCTATTTGGTCAAGCCAACTCACCATGAGATCCTATTTCCGGCTGGTCAGTTGCCTTGAGATTATCTAAATAAGTAGATCATATGGCTTTAACCTCTGATCTGGTTTAAAGCCATTTGACCCTTTTGGCTATTTTGCCCAACACATACCCAGATTCCACACATCAGCTCTCACAAGATCGACAGCCACATTGTAGCTCATAACAGTGTCAGTAACAGACAATAAACTACAGTACAGTTTAGCGCTAGCAACTCCAGTTTACCACTTTCTTCTTCTTGGAAGAACTTCTTTGGAGTTAACCCATTTAAAACTTGATTTTTTTTCAAAGATTTCATGCATATAATTATATCAGTTGAGTCACTAACAATCATGTTATGTATCTATTTTTTTCCATTTTGTAGCATTTTCTTTGTAGAAAAGCAGCATTTTAATGCCTGTTATAGTTGCTGTTTGCACAAATATTTCCATAAACAGAAACCTATTTATCCCATGTACAAAATTATTTTGGGGGGGATTATTCTAGAGACTTGAATGATTAAACAGATATACACATGTCAGGGCTGAAAATCATAATCAAAGTAAAATTACCTCTTTCTGGGAGGGTTTGTTCATTTTCTCAGGAGAAAGGGGCAGGAAGTTGATTAACTCATTTGAGAAGAAGCACTTGGAAACTTAATGTTTTTGCTTAAAATCTTTTGTCTACATTGTCTACTATCATGTCATTAGACAAAAAAGCTTGTGTGAGTAACATCACTCTGTGAAGCTGATCTATTTACAAGAATCCCCTGCAAAGTCCCTCGTTAAAAAAAGCATCAACTGGCATAAGAGAAATGGAGGAACATTTTGTGCACTGATGAGAGTAAAATTGTTCTTTTTGGATCTAAGGGCTGCAGCTTATGAGATGACCCCCAAACTCTGAATTGAAGGTACAGTTCACTCTGAAGACAGTGAAAATGGTGCTGCAGCATCATGATATGGGGATGTTTCTCTACTATGGTGTCAGGACCTATTTATCACATACCAGGGATCATGGATCAGTTCGGACTTTGGATCAAAACTGGACAACATTGCTAACCATTCAAACTCAATTGTGGCGATTGAAAGTGAACTTTCAGATGTGGTACAAGACATGACTGCAACAAGTATCGGAGAGGCAGAAACACGTGTAGCAACAACAGAAAACAAGCTGCAACACATTCAAGAGGCCTCAGCCACTAAACGAATTGCCTATCGAATCAAAAACAGAAGATTTAGAAAATAAAGGCAGAAGAAAGAACCTGCAGATTTTTGGTCTACATGAACGAGCTGAAGGAAATAAGTCACTCTTCGACTTTGTCATCTACATGCTACCGCAATGGCTCGACTGTCCTGAAAAAACTTTCACTGGAGCAAGTTTATCACACACTGCCAAGCCAGCCAAACCTAACCAGAATTGAGCAGTTCTTGTCTGCTTTTTGAGGCTTCAGGAGAATTTGTGTATTGCGAAGCATGACAATGGCATGCTTTCTGTCTATAAGGATCTGTCTGCAGAAACGGTCTGTATTCGGCAAGAATTTTCCCCAGTTGTGAAGCAGTTTGTGGCTATGGGAAACTTTCAAATCCTTTTGAATTGAGAGTGCTTCACAATGGAAGAATTCATGACGCAACAGTTGCGTCAGGTATTATAAATGATATACAGAGACTAATAAAGACTGTTTCTTTGTGTTAGGTTGCTAAATATTGTACTGAAAAGACAAGGAATGGTTCAAACTTTTAGGTGGGGCCAGATTTTCCTGAACAGAGTTGGCTTTAACTGAATACAGAGAAAGGGCTTAATGTTAAAATATGAGACATGGTTGTGTGGACTCATGGCGGTTCTGTCCAGGGTCAAGGGCACATGGACTAGCTGCTCCTCAGTATTAGCAGATCAGAATCCTCCAAAGCTGGTTTATTAAAGGGTTGTGGGAAGGCATTTCAGTGAGAATGTCAGGGGGTGGGATTGGATTTTTTTCATTTTGGTTATTACTGTTCTAATTGTTCTTGTGTTTTTTGTTTCCCCTCCAATGTGTGTTTTATTTTTGTGTATGGTTTTGGCAGAATCAGCAACATTTATAATCTCACCAGGATATCAGAAAATGTTATCGATGGCAAAAAAAAATATGTAAAAAAATATATATATGTTAATATATAAAATTAAGATCACTAGTTGGAATGTTAGGGTTGAAACATCTCAGGTCTAAAATTGTCTTCTTACAAGAAATCCATTTGATGGCCTCTGATATACCTTGTTTCAAAAGAAAAAGATGGCCAGGCCAAGTGATTTATTCTTCTTGTAATAATTATGCTCGAGGTGTAACTATCCTCATACACAAGTCAGTTCCATTCCAAATTACTCAAACTATTCAAGATCCAACTGGTATATATGTGATTGCACAAGGAAACATTATGTCACATAAAGTTAATCTAATTAATATCTAACGAGGACAAAGACGGCATGTCCTAACGAGGACATGTCGTCTTTTTTTGAAAAAAAGACGTGTCTTTTTGTGTCTACTTTAGAAGGTCTCTATATTATCAGGGGGACTTTAATTGCATGTTAGACCCAGTAATAGATTGACTTACTGGATTCGACTCACTGATACTTCGCACATAGAGGAAGAAGTTTACTGAATTCATAAAAAAGATTTAAGACTAGTCGATGTATGGAGAGAAAAAAATCCAAACAAAAAAGAATTTTCCTGTCACTCTTACAAAACATATTCACCCCTGCAGACACAGCCCAGATAACAGAAATTATTCTGTCATCTTAGTCATCTACATGTATTTTAGATCCAATTACAACTAAACTCCTTAACTCCTTAAACTCCTGTTGTCCTCGGGTCAACAAAATGAAAAAAAAAATCCCCTAAATGATATTTTTTTAACTTTAAATTTCATGACTTTTCCTAGATTGGCCCCAACAGTAGAAAAAATGAAATGTTTTTATTCAATTGTAAGCTGTACAAAAAAAATGACCCGTGAGGCAAATAGAGTTGAAATCAAGGTCATAGAGTTATTTACACACCACAGAATGTTACTATGTTTTAGGTATGTCTCAGATCAATCAGTAGCAGAAGTAAACAAGACAAATCAGGTGGTCTTCTCATGGATTGCTGTGCCTTTGATCTGTCTCAGATCAATTAATAGTAAACATGAACAAGACAGTAGCAGACATAAACAAGACAAGATAGGTGGCGTTCCAGAGCTCTTTTTTTGTGGATTTCAAGGGGTTATAAAGGTGCTGCAGATGACAGGACCCCAAATTCTCTCTGTGCTGGCGCCATGAGTGTTCGTTATGACGTTGAAGAAGTTCTGGAGCTGATTTTTACTGATGTCCAGCAAGACAATTCTAATTCAGGAGAGGAAGTGGAGGATGTATCAGAAGATGAAGATGGGGAGGAATATAACCCAGAGCGTGATGAATCATCATATGAACTTGGACAGCAGCTCCTGAAGAGGAAGATCACCATGGTTGGTACAGTTCGAAAGAACAAGCCTGAGCTCCCACCAGCTCTGCTTGTATCAAAAGAGAGAGAGGTCTTCTCATCAAATTTCGCCCTCACGGCCATGACCACTGTAGTTTCTTACCTCTCAAAGAAAAACAAGAATGTAGTTGTTATGAGCACACTGCACAAAGACAGTGACATTAGTGATTGTGAGGACAGGAAGCCAGTCATCATCCTAGACTACAACTGCAACAAAGGAGGTGTGGACAATCTAGATAAGGTGACTGGAACATACAGCTGCAGAAGGATGACTGCCCGCTGGCCCCTGGTCATCTTCCACAACATCATTGATGTTTCCTCCTACAATGCCATTGTGATCTGGAGAGAGATCAACCCAATCTGGATATCTCATAAGAAGAACAAGAGGAGGGTGTTCCTGGAGCAGCTAGGAAAGGCATTTGTAACTCCATTCATTGAAAGAAGGAAGCATGTCCAGCAGTCCAGCTTCCGGGCCCATCACAGCACTGAAACAGCACTAGTCAAGGTCACTAATGACTTTTTAGCTGTTGACGATGCACTGGGCTTGAGCCCGGTCCTGCTGGATTTAAGTGCTGCTTTTGACACAATCGACCGTAGCATCTTACTGCAGAGATTGGAACGGGACATAGGCATTAGAGGATCCGCCCTCTCCTGGTTTAAATCATATTTATCTAATAGGTTCTATAGGTTCTAGTTTGTTAGCGTTAACCAGCAATCATCATCATATTCGAGAGTCACTTATGGTGTCCCACAAGGGTCGGTCCTTGGACCCATTTTGTTTACTCTATATATGCTGCCCTTGGGTAATATTATTAGAAAACATGGCATTAATTTCCACTGCTACGCAGATGACACGCAGCTATACTTATCAATTAAACCCGATCAGAACAGGCTAGTACATAAACTTAGCGCCTGTGTTAGAGACATAAAGACCTGGATGTCTGTTAATTATCTGTTACTCAACCCTGATGAAACAGAAGTTATTATATTAGGCCCTAAAAGTGTTAGACAGGATAGCCTCCAGCGCCACAGTTAAAAATCTAGGAGTTTTATTTGAGGCAGACTTATCATTCAAAGCTCATATTAATCAAGCCTGTAGAACAGCCTTCTTTCACCTGCATAACATAGCCAAAATTAGAAATATCCTGTCTAAAAATGATGTTGAAAAACTAATCCAATGCGTTTGTTCTAGACTAGATTACTGTAACTCCCTACTCATAGTGTGTCCTAAAAGTTCTAAAACGTTTTCAGCTGCTTCAAAATGCAGCGGCTCGTTTGCTAACAGGAAATAATAGAAGAGAGCACATCAGCCCCATACTCCAAGCCCTTCATTGGCTTAAAGATGCTTCTGGTACCATCCAATCAGAACACTTCACTCTCAGAATGCAGGTCTACTGGTAGTTCCACGGGTCCATAAAAGTACAGTAGGAGCTCGAGCCTTTAGTTACCAAGCCCCTGTTTTATGGAACCAACTCCCAACTAATATTAAAGACGCCGACACAGTCTGTGCATTTAAGGTTAGACTGAAAACATTCCTGTTCCAAAAGGCCTATGGTCAGGGTAGCTAAAGGTAGACTTCAACCCACAGTTCAGTCTAAGCTGCCCTAGGAGTGAGAATGCTAGGGGAAGTACAGTCACTGAGCCCTATCATCTCTTTCTGGTACCATGTACCACTGTCTGTCATTAATAAACAGGATCTAGTTTATACTTGGTCTTTTCATCACTATTCACCCGGAGTCCTTCTCCCCACTCCCCTTTGGGGGAGTGGCCACTGATTCAGTTCAACCGCATGAGACCCAATGATGACAACTCCTGATGCGACTCATCGAGGCCCCTGATGAACCTACTCCTTCACCTGCCTGGTTGGACCCACCCTTCTGCCCCCACCCTATGGCATTTCTACAGACTGAAACATCTTTACAGACTAATACATCATCATAAATTGGATGTCTGTCAGTCCTGGTTCATTGTTTCAAGAAATAATTGTGTGGGTTTTATAAAGTTTTATAAATTATTTTAAGAAAAAACATATAAAAGTAGAATATTCATAAAGTATATATTCATAATGTGTTTTTTCACGTTTAAAGTGTTTAATAACTAAAATGACAATCTAAAAGTACCATATTTTCACCCACCATTTTTTCTCTTTTACAGTTGATTTCCTTGCCACCAATCTCAAATGTTTTAGCACAATTCTCTGTCTTCAAGTGGTTTTAAAAAAAATATTCGATTATAGGTAGAGGATACTTCAAAAGCACCAAGTGATAAATGTACACGCCAAATATATTTTACATATCAAACATTACGAGATGTGATATTCACACACTTTATTTTGTGTCATGCATATTTTATGCAACTAATTTAAATCAATCACAATGTTTCCTTGTCATTTAGCCCTTATACAACATAAAGAAGCTCTTTACCAATGGTTTCCTAGTCCGAAAATAGGTTACAGTATTGTGCAGTGAAAGTTGCCCTTTGTTGAACTCTTAGGAAAAATTGTTCAGTCATTTAAATTTTTCTATAGAAGCTGTCCAAGCATTTGATAAGACATACACTCACCGGCCACTTTATTAGGTACACCTAGTAACGGGTTGGACCCCCTTTTGCCTTCAGAACTGCCTCAATTCTTCGTGGCATAGATTCAACAAGGTGCTGTAAGCATTCCTCAGAGAGTTTGGTCCATATTGACATGATGGCATGTCAATATGGACAGATTGGCACAGATTTGTCGGCTGCACATCCATGATGCAAATCTCCCGTTCCACCACATCCCAAAGATGCTCTATTGGATTGAGATCTGGTGACTGTGGAGGCCATTTGAGTACAGTGAACTGTCATGTTCAAGAAACCAGTCTGAGATGATTCCAGCTTTATGACATGGCGCATTATCCTGCTGAAAGTAGCCATCAGAAGTTGGGTACATTGTGGTCATAAAGGGATGTCCATGGTCAGCAACAATACTCAGGTAGGCTGTGTCTTAGCTGAAAGGAGTGGCACCCGGCGTGGTCTTCTGCTGCTGTAGCCCATCTGCCTCAAAGTTCGACGTACTGTGCATTCAGAGATGCTCTTCTGCCTATCTTGGTTGTAACGGGTTGTTATTTGAGTCACTGTTGCCTTTCTATCAGCTCAAACCAGTCTGGCCATTCTCCTCTGACCTCTGGCATCAACAAGGCATTTCCGCCCACAGAACTGCCGTTCACTGGATATTTTTTCTTTTTCGGACCATTCTCTGTAAACCCTAGAGATGGTTGTGCGTAAAAATCCCAGTAGATCAGCAGTTTCTGAAATACTCAGACCAGCCCTTCTGGCACCAACAACCATTCCACGTTCAAAGTCACTCAAATCACCTTTCTTCCCCATACTGATGCTCGGTTTGAACTGCAGGAGATTGTCTTGACCATGTCTACATGCCTAAATGCACTGAGTTGCCGCCATGTGATTGGCTGATTAGAAATTAATTGTTAACGAGCAGTTGGACAGGTGTACCTAATAAAGTGGCCGGTGAGTGTATAACTATGTCAATTTTTTTCCACTTCAAAAGTGATTTCCCAAAATCAAAACAAGCCAATAATTCCAAATCAGAACCAAATGCCATGTGCATTTCCTGTTTTATTTTGAAATCTTAACTCTCGTTTCAGGTCACTTGCCCTTCCTCATGTATCACCTGTCTGATCATCTGCCCTGATTCCTGATTGTGTCCATCTGTTCCCTATTTCCCCTCCTTGTGTATTTAGAGTCTGCGTTTCCCCTTGTCTCATGCCGAAGTGTCTTTGTTCTTCCTCAATCAAGCTGCACCCAAGCCAGCCTTCTGCCTTGCCCAAGTGTGGTCTCTTTGTGTTGTAAGTTTTTTGTTTAGAGTTAGTTTTTGATAGTGTTTCATAGCTGTGTCGTAGTGATGGGTAGATGAGGCATCATGAAGCGTTTTGACACATTTCCAAACTGTATTGATACTGTGTCGATACTGTGTCATTGAATACTGACACCTGCTGGACCTTAAAAATTCCTACAGGCAACCTAGCTGACAGAATCAACTGACACTGATTTGATGAGCTAGTATATACAATAATATAATTCAAGTCATTGTATTTCATATTGTATCATTTCATATCTTCATTAACATTTAAAATGTCTGATATTTTTTGATACAGTCAAATGATGTGAACATGTATCATAATATCAGAATTTGAGTGAAAATGTTGTGAATGAGGATGCTTGTGGACTGTTTTTTTTTTTTTTTACAAATTTTTATAAAAAAAAATATGTTTTTCCAACGTTTTATACTTTAGTCTGTTGCGATTCTTTGAAATGACTTCTCCAGCAGTCGAAAACACCCTCTCGCATGGCACAGATGAGGCTGGAGTGCAGAGGAACTGTAATGCCAACTGGCAGAGGTTTGTATTTTTTTTTTTTTGGTTCTCCCAGTATCTCAATGGATCCTGGGACCTTGCAAGATTTCCCTCTGCCAGGTACCTCTGGACCTTCTGGATGGCATCTGCTGTGACACTTTTGGTCTGCCTGCCCACTTCATTGTCAAGATGTTGCCAAAGGTTATCTAAAAAACAACAAATTTTAGTACATGATTTCCAAACAACAAACAAATACTGCTGAATAACCTCCCTGAAGTGGGCACAGACAGCTGTTGCAAAGACAGTCCTGGCTGGGGCTCATTTGTGCGTCCGATTACAGATGCACATACTGGCCGCAGTCTAGCCATGGCCTCATTGCACCTGGAGCAACTGCGGAACCCGAGTGATTTAAATCTGGGGTTTAGAAGTGTTGCTAGGGTCCACACACTTGATAACTCCAGATTGGAAGCAGTGTCTGTGACTCGACACTTCAGGTGTATGGCTGCCTTTGTGTGCAAGGTTGAAGCATTACGCTCTATTTTCATCATCGGGATGACCTTTGACCCTGACACTTGCCTTTCTTCAGACAACTCCACTGTAGCTTGATGGAAATGAGCAAGCACAATAAGTACAATAAGTGTTTGTCCTATGATGGTATACTCATCAGCTGTCAGTGGAGTCAAATCTGTTTTTAGAGAGGCCAGAGATACCCACACTGGTTCCCTCTCATCAGCAATTCATATGTGCTGTTCCAGCATGTTGCCACCTCACTGATAGGTTTCAGGGTTGGTCATCCCATCTGTTGCTGCACTTGAGCTCGATCGGAAGTATGTGACAATGTTCCTAGCTTTGAGATTAATGGATGTAAGTGTGGGGATCTGATCACATGATTTTCTAACTATTAATTTGAGTCTATGTGCGATGCAATGTGCGTGCCGAATTTGGTGCCGTCTAGTGGATGCAATCATGTTCAGAGATCACATTTCTCCCATTTTGGACTCCTTGCATTGGCTACCTATTAAATCTAGAATAGAATTTAAGATTCTTCTCCTTACTTACAAAACTCTTCATGGTCAGGCACCATCATATCTAAAAGAGCTCATAATTCAATTCAATTTTATTTATAGCCCAACATTACAACACAGATGCCTCACTGGGCTTCACAAAATTCAGTCAGTGAACCAGACATCCCCCGTCCTTAGACCCTCCTTCGTGGCAAGGAAAAGCTCCAAAACCCAGTGGGAAAAAGGAGAAACCTTGGGGAGAACCAGAGTGAAGGAGAGATCCACTCCCATGGACGGACAGGCTATAGATGAACCAGGACTGACAGACATGCATCTGATGATGATTTATCAGTCTATAGAGAATCAGGGGCCTTGATGAGTCGCATCAGGAGTCGTCATCATTGGGCCTCATGCGGCTGAACTGAAGCAGTATCCACTCCCAGTAATAAATGTGTAGTGGACGTCGTGCAGGATCACAGCAGCAGCCACGATCCACAAGAACCTGCTGGACGATAGAGCACAGAAACTCCGGGGAGTTTCGTTAATAACATCCATCTGTGGACATGTAAGTCCACAGATGGAGGTGGAGAGAAAGAGAGAGGGAGAGAGAGAGACAGAGAGAAAGCGAGAGAGAGAGGGAGAGAGAGAGAGAGAGAGAGAAAGCGAGAGATGGAGAGAGAGAGAAAGTGAGGAGTCCTCCAGCAGTCTAATCCTATGGCAGCATAACTAAGGGATGACCAGAGCCAGCCCTAGCTATAAGCTTTATCAAAAAAGAAAGTCTTGAGTCTACTCTTAAAAGTGATAACCGTGTCTGCCTCCTGAACCCAGAATGGTAGTTTGTTCCACAGAAGGAGAGCTTGATAGCTGAAGGCTCTGGCTCCCATTCTACTTTTAGAGACAATAGGAACCACAAGGAGCCCAGCATCCTGACAGCACAGTGTTCTAGAGGGGTACTAAGGTGTTATGAGCTCTTTTATATATGATGGTGCCTGACCATGGAGAGTTTTGAATGTAAGGAGAAGAATCTTAAATTCTATTCTCGATTTAATAGGTAGAAAATGCAAGGAGGCCAGAATGGGAGAGATGGGAGAACAGCAGCATTCTGAATTAGCTGCAGAGTCCTAAGAGACTTATTGGAGCAGCCTGATAACAAAGAGTTACAATAGTCCAGCCTGGAAGTAACAAATGCGTGGACTAGTTTTTCTGCTTGAGAGACAATGCATCTGATTTTAGTAATATTACGTAAGTGGAAGAATGCAGTCCTCGAAATTTGTTTTATGTGGGCATTAAAGGACAGATCCTGATCAAAAACAACTGCAAGATTCTTTACAGTGGAGCTGGAGGCCAGGGTGATCCCATCTAAAGTAACTAATTCTCTAGAAAGAGAGTTTCTGAGGTGTTTGGGTCCAATTACAAGAACTTCAGTTTTGTCTGAATTTAACATTCAAAAGTTGTAGGTCATCCAACTTTTTATATCCTTAAGGCATGCCATATTTCTAGATAAGAGAGCTGCTCCATCCAAAGTGGGATGAATGCCGTCTCTCCTAATCAGACCAGGTTTTCCCCAGAAAGGTGTCCAGTTGTTAATGAAGCCCACATTGTTTGCTAAACACCACCTTGACAGCCAGCGGTGGAATGATGACATGCGGCTAAACATGTCATCACTCGTCACATTGGAGAGGGGACCAGAGAAAACTATGGAGTCCAACATCGTTTTGGCATATTCACACACTGATGCAACATTAATTTTCGTGACCTCGTGACCTTTTCGTGAATTTGCGTAACCAGGTGTCATTACCGCCGACGTGAATAACGATTTTACTGTATCTACGTTTATCTTTAGCCAGCAGTTTAAAAAATGATTCGATATCACTCGCTCTAGCCCCCTGGATGCATTTAAGTATGGCTCCTGGTGTCGCTAACTTCACGTTTCGGACTATGGAGCTGCCGATTACCAGAGTTGGTGTCTCAGCGGGTGTGTCGCTGAGCCGGGAAAATCTGTTTGAAACGTGGAGTGGTTGGTGGTGTACCGTAGGCTTCAGTTTGGGGCTATGCTTCCTTCAAACAGTCACCCAACCTCCCGGCTGCTCGGGAACTGCCGGTGGACGGCTAACTGAAGCTACGGGTTCCGCACCGGCTACAGGTGGCTGGCTAGCTATCTGCGCTACCGGCTGCTCAGTGGTGTGGCACCGTGCCTCTAACTCACTGACCCTCACCTCCAGAGCTACAAATAAAGTACATTTAATACAAGTACCGTTATCACTAAAGGAGGACGAGGAGTAACTGAACATGTGGCACACAGGACAGGAGAGAGCAGGAGAGGAGAGAGGAGGAGAGCAGAGAGACGCCATAGCTGTAGCTAGGCTAGTTAGTGTGGCTAACAAGGACCGATGAAAACTATCAGGTTGTGGTTACATTTAAGAGACCTATTCGTTTATAGACAGAGCAAGTCAAGGGGAGTGCAGAGAAGAGTAGATAGTCGCTAGTGTGAAAAATACACAAAAAGCTGTTAAGCACACCGATACCGGAAGTGACACAATACGCACAATATGTTACCGCGAAGCACAGTGGGAAATGCAGTTGAAATGCAGTACGACAATAAAACCCGTAACCCTGATTACTGCTTCTGAGTCCTCCTTCCACTCTGGGCCTGACAACTTTGTGTTTTTTGTGTTGAAATATTGACTGGAAGACAACTAAAGAGTTTAGTGCCAAGAAATTCTTCAGTTGTTGAAAAACATGTTTTTCAATGACTTTACATACAAATAGGGTTAGGGTTAAACAAAGACATTGTTATGGGCCTATAATTATCCACTAGTGAGGAATTCCTTTAATAATTTCTTTTCCGAGAGTGGCTTGATGACTGCACTTTCAGGGCCTGGGAGACGAGATGACAATTTGTCAAGATCTGACGCCATGCAGAAACATTATTTGAAAGAGCCTTTTTGCACAATATGAAGGCCGCAGGAGGATTTCAGGTATTGAATGATGTCCTCCAGGTTTTTATAAACGATAGGATAAATCTGTGTCTTGGTATTGAAATTGATTTTAAGCAAACACTGGGACAGCACATATCCTGAACCTGATCTGGAGGTACTGACGGCTTGTCTATTTTCTGAATGTTTTTTTTAGTGAAAAAGTAAAGAAATTCACAGCAGGCTGCATAGAAGCTTGGGGGCTCCAGACACAGGAGGATATGTTAGCAAACAAGACATGTGCGTTATTGTTTCAAATCTGAAATGTGATCTGTTAGTGGGGAAGAGATGCTGATGTCTGCTGACCCCCATCTATCAGAATAGTGTCATTTTTACATTCAATTCTTGCCTATTGTGGCTCACGATGTCATGTCAATTTTCAGCATCTACAAAGTTTTTTGCGTATGGGAGCTACATATTGCATGTTGTTTCAGGAGCCATCTGTTTGGAGAGTGATTGTTACAGTACCATTTGTTCTGTCTGTCAATCATCATCCATGTTTCATCCATCTGACTGTGCTGTGTTTTCTTTTTCATTAGTTGTAAAGCCTGTATGCCTTTATATCCCCTTTATATCCACTTTCTGTCCTATCAATCTCTGCCAGTCTGTTTGAAAAAATAAATACAACTACACACACACACACACACACACACACACACACACACTCTGTGTCTTCATTATTTGTGTAAACTTCAGTGTGACTCCTGGCCACTGTTCATTTAAAGTCCAGCAGGAAGTTGGAGTGTTAGCCTTGCACTGGGGAGTAGAGCAACCGCTGAATGCTACTGATCGTAAAGAGACAGTAAAAAGAAAGGCAGAGAGCACAGGTGTAACCAGAAAAAACACATTGGGTGTGCTATGTTTATTTTCAACAGTGTTACACCTCCACAAAAATTCAAAAGAATGCATCTCTCTCAAATACAATGTTATAAGCACAAGACATATCACACATTTCTATCAGTTAAAGTCAACCACGGTTGAACTGGTTGAACTGGTTAAACTGGTTTGATATTACATATTCAACAGATTCAAAGACACTGACTGAATTTGTGATACATATGTCAGATTTTTTTCATTTTTTTTAACCCTATCCCTAACTTGTGACATCTTCATAGGCCTATATATCACAAGAAAGTAATCATTAAAACATTATACTATCAGCCCATTTGTACTGTGCCTCTTTGTGCACTAAACACTCATTTAACCTATTTAACAACTTGTATTTCGTAACTTGCATTAATCAGCTAATTATCAAATCATCATCATGATTTAATAATTACTGTCTTGTGATATAAACCCTAGATGATCATGAAGACGTCATACGCTGTACATAACATAACATTCACTGACTTTAACCCGGTCATACAGTTATAGATGGATATAAATCTAGAATCTGTTGAATATGTGCCGAATATCTAATTTCTAAACATTCACACATGTGACATGCTATCAAATAAATCAAAAACAAATCAAACACACTCATTCTCATAGAACCATAATGTATCCACATTATACTTGATCAACAAAGCTGTTTAACCATTTAAACACAAATGGTTAATTGTTATTAAACACTCAGCAGCAGAGTAAAGGACACAATGATATTTACCGGCAGTAAGTCAGCGTGGCTTTGGCTGGAACATTATTTCGTTAGCCCTGGAACACCCGGGAATACCCTGGAACTTCCTGGAACATCCTGAAACACCCCTGGAACATCCTGTAACATCCTGAAACACCCCTGGAACATCCTGAAACACCCCTGGAATATCCTGGAACACCCTGAGACATTGTGAAACACCCCTTGATCCATTGTGAAACACCCCTGGAACACCCTGAAACACCCTGAGACATGGTGAAACACCCCTGGAACATCCCGAAACACCCTGAAACATTGTGAAACAGCCCTGGAACATAATGAAACACCCCTGGAACATCCTGTAACATCCTGAAACACCCCTGGAACATCCTGAAACACCCCTGGAATATCCTGGAACACCCTGAGACATTGTGAAACACCCCTTGAACCATTGTGAAACACCCCTGGAACACCCTGAAACACCCTGAGACATGGTGAAACACCCCTGGAACATCCCGAAACACCCTGAAACATTGTGAAACACCCCTGGAATAATCCCGAAATACCCTGGAACACCCTGAAACACACTGGAACACCCTGGAACACCCTGGAACACCTGCGGCTATGCCATTGGCAGAGAGACAAATGGAAAGAAGTCAGAAGGTTAAAGAGATAAAGGAGGAAAGAGAGTGAATATAAAGACTTAAACCCAGTCACTGGGGACAATCATTACTCAGGACATTCACTGACTCTATCCCGGTCACTGGGGACAATCACTCCCTCAGGAGTAACAAGCTGATTAGATCAGGTGTGTGTTTCAGGGTCAGCTGCTTTAGGTTTCATCCATTACTTTCACTGAAGAATAATTGATGCACAGAGCTACTAACATACATTTAAGACCTTTTAAGACCTCTTATGTACCACTTGTCAGGTATACAATTAAACATTCATCCCATTACCCGGTTCCTTTATTCAATGCTAATTGTAGTCTCCATTCATAAGGAAATCAAGCAGAGGTATGAACAAGTGAGACACAACAGAGTGAAGCACACAACACACCCACAGTTGTATCTAGGAAAAACAGCACACATTTATCAGTTCATTCCTTTAAATGAACCTTAGATAAAGTGCAGAATCCATCTTCACTCAGGAATAACACAGGAATAATAGTGATTTGTAATGATCACAAAGAATATTAGGCATTACTATACACAACACACAAAGACAATAATTATACATTATCATTAAAAACTGTTTTAACATGCATGGGCGTTAAGTGGTAATCCATTCAGAAGAAGCCCAAGATCCTAAGATTGATGCACCTCATATATCATGTTCATATATCATCTTGACACACACTTCTCTTCTCCCTACATGACAGTACATGGTATTAATATTAATACTAGTAATATACTAGTAATATTAAAACTTCTGTGTCAGTATCAATATTGGGATTCTAGCTCTGCTTCAAAACCAAAGCTTCTGGTGTTGCTCATCCTTATTGCAGAGCGATACAGTCATAATAAAGATAAAACGCCTAAAAGAAGCCAATGTGTCAAGACGTATTTCTGCCTCTAATCAAAAATGGAGGAATAGAAAATAGAAATGCGTTCTTCTTCCGGTGTAAAAAAAAAAAAACAAGAAAAAAGAAGAACTGGAAAGTAATAACTTTTCATTAAATTTCTAAGATACTGATCTGCTATATTAGCTCTACAACCTGTCATTTTTTAGGTGTTGTGCAGAATCTCTATCGTCTAACACATGGGACAGTGACAAGTAATATTTGGCAAGATAAGAAAGTAAAAAAAAATGAGAATACAATTTTAAGAAGCATTCATTCAAGTTTCTCAGAATGTACATTTTGTGTTCATGATGTTTTTTGTTATTTAAAAGTCCATTTCTATCATTTTTTTTACAAAAATCTAAATTTTGTGTGATTTTTTGACACAAAATGTTAAGTGGTAACACAGTATCACAGTGGTGATACATTTTATAAATATATACCACTGACAATATAAAACATTTTTAAGAGGGACTATCTGGTACCAAGATTTTAGGGTTACACCACATCACAGATTTGTCACTGACCCACATAGTAAGAGTAAGTGCTTGATGTTACACAGTAATATCCATCTATATCCAATATGTGGATAAAATGCATCTTCTATTTGAGTTTTAATTCATTCATTTCACAAAGTCACTAAATAACATTGACATTAAAAGACCTTAAGGAGGGAAGTGGGAGGGGAGGAAAATTGAAAAAGGACAAAGGGAGAGGGATGAAGTAAAGGATGCAATTAGATAAAATAGAGGGGAGAGCAGGAGATGGTTAGATAAAAAATAAAATGGAAGTAAAATGGAGAAGAAGAGAGACAGAATATTCTCTCCTCATCTGCTGCAACATCTGGCCCCGTCAAAGCCACTTGACTTACTGCACTACACACACATGAACTGTTCAAACTGTAATATAAATAGAGAAGGAAACAATGGATAAAGATACACACACACGCGCACACACACACACACACGCACACACACACACACACACACACACACACATGCATACACAGTGCTTCCATGTATGATGAATGTCTGTTTCTGCAGCCTGTGTGACCCAGTTGAAGAGGATCCCTTCTACTGTGTCTACTGGCACTAACTCACCTAAATGTATACCCTAAACTCTCCTCCCCCTCTCTCTCCCTACTCACACCTATCCTCCTATTCTAATGCATGCTAGATGAGATCTGTGGAGAATGAAACACCTACCTTCCCAGTTGCTGTTTGCAGGACTGTCCTCCACACATAATCAGAAGAAAATTGCTCTTGAAATCTTAACTTGATATCCTTCATTTCCTGATTCATTCCTCTTGCTCTTATCTTTCTATTTCTTCTCTATATTTCTGCCTCTGTCTTCTTTTTCTTCATTAGTTTATTAGTAGTTCATTCCCACGCTTACACATCACACCCTCCTAATTTATTGCATCATCCTTCATTTTGAACTTCTACTTCCACTTTGCTTCAAAATTACAATTGCTTCTTTATTTTTGCTATTCTTTTTCCTGTTGTAACATTTCTTCACTTTTGTTTTATTCTCTCTCCCCCCCGCTTTTTCACCTTTCCCTGGTTTACCACTTCTCTCCTATCTTTCTTTTCCTCTCTGGTCATTTTTCTAGCCTCACATTTGAATTTATCTTTGCTTTCCATGTCCTCCTCCACTTCCATAGTGGCTTCACCATCCCTCTCCCTCTCTCTCTGAGGTTTAACTTGGTTCTACTGCACAGATTCTGTGTGTTGACTCTCCAGTGCATTTCTATACATGGCCTTAAGGCTGATGTAGATTTTCAGCCTGTTCTCTTTTCCTGAAAAAAAAAAAAAACACACACACACAGTAAGTCTCTCTATATGGGCCAAATAGTGTGATAATGCTACCATCTCCTGGAGAAAAACTGAAACATCACAGCCAATCATCATTGTCTTCACAACTCTAAAAAGCCAAGATCGAAAAATATATTTGTAAAATTAGTTAGTCATCAACGGCTAAACATTGATTCAAGATAACAATATGAACAATGTAAATTATTGGTATGAAAATAAAGTTGTCAATTATGTTTTTGTTCTTGTTCTTTAGGACACAAAAGGTGGCTCAAAACCCTCTAACTCTATAAATCTCTCTCTAAAATATCTAAAAACTGTCAAATCTATTGTCAGCACTGTACATGTAAAGCACATTAAAGAAATGTATTTTTGCATCATAATGACTAAATTAGTCATTTTGATTGCTATAGGTAAAACAAAGCAAATGAACATTATTTTTAGATAGTTTTAGACAGTTTTATATTGTTGGTAATTGATCAATGCAACTGATTTATTGTTAAGTTGATTACTACATTGTGTCATGTTTTAATGTCACTGACTACCAAATTTCTACTTGTGGCTTTCAACAGGAAACACCTTTTTCCAAACATTGAAATATGTAAGAATGAAACAAGTTTAAGTGTGAATGCACCACTGTCTTTTCAAGTACCGTATTTTCCGGACTATAAGTCACATTTTTTTTCATAGTTAGTCAACACATTATTACTGGTATATCATTTCACATCTTAGTTTCACACTAAACCGCAAGAGGGCGTTCTAGGCTTGTGTTGATAATTTCAACATTGGCGGTAACTTTTATTAACTGAGAAGGGCTTAACAAAAATGGCACCGAAAATAAAATCATATTCTGCAAATTACAAGCTGCAAGTAATAAAATATGACGTCTGACGTCAGCGACGTAGAAGAGGAAGCACCACATCTTCTACCTCTGGAGTTAGAGGAGTTGATGAAAAGTGAAACCGAGGATGAAGATTTCATTGGGTTTTAGTTACCGGATATTTGGAGTGACACGGAAGGTTTTTGTAAACTTCTTAGCATGTTATTGATGCTATAGTTAAACTTCTTAGCATGTTATTGATGCTATAGATAAACTTCTTAGCATGGTATTGATGCTGTAGTTATGGGAATAACTCTTAATATGTTATGTTAACATACCAGGCACGTTCTCAGTTGTGTTATGTAACGTCAGCACCGTTCAGGCTGTTGTTGCCTCTATTTTTATTTTAAATTGTTCGTCATTTAAATTTTAAATGACATGTCTGTTTTTGGTGTTTGGTGGATTTTATCAAATAAATTGTAGTAACTTGTCAAAACAAAGGACCACAAACGCAGATGTTGAGTTTCACTTTTTATCGAGATAGACAAAAACAATACATTCTTTCCAGTCCCGGGGAGAAACTTCACTCTTCTTCAGTAAACCTTCTTGCCGGCCACAATGATCACACAGCGGCACCCACTGGATAAACAATCAATTGCCCCCTCTCCTTCACAAGATAAATTTCCCCCAAAAATGCGACTTATACTTTTTTTATATACGTTTTTTTCTTCTTTATTATGCATTTTATGGCTGGTGCGACTTGTACACCGGAGCGACTTATAGTTCGGAAAATACGGTAGTGAGTGAGTCAAAATGGCTATTTATAATATCATCACTTAGAAATTTTTGTAAAGTGATATTCACATTGCCTTATACAATAATTGACAAACATCCTTCATTCATATTCAATTTATCATAATGGGCTGTTATCCATACCATATTCATTCAGGCTCAGACAAACTATTATTTCAAATTCCTTTTTTTTTTTTTTATCTTGTCTTGTCTTGGTCAAATACACTAAACATCCACTTGTTTCATTAGACAAGCCTTCATTGAAATCCTCCTCATATAGGTACATACATTCTCTCATAATGTAATCAAATTTGTACTGCACAACAATACGCCACGGGACTTCCGGGATGGGCGCAGCAGGCATGGCAGCATAGTGTTTTAGCAAAAAACACTCACAAAATCCAAGTATTTGCTTTAAACCTTGATTTTCATCCACACGAAATGCCTGGGGGAAAGACTAGGAAGAGTCTGGCAAAACCAAAAAACCAAGAAGACGAAGAAAATACAGAGTTTGATAGCACTACGGAGCAGGAGTCGGGAGAAGCGGAAAATGGCGCCGGAAAATGGCGGCCGTGCTACGATATTAGCCATGCAGGCTATCGGCAAAGAGATACATGACTTGAAAACGGAGGTGAAACACGACCTTAACGAACTGAAAGCCAAATTTAAGAAAGAATTCAGGACAGAGCTCAACTGCATGAGGACTGATATAAACCAGAAGTTGCAGGACGCTATCGGCGATATATGGAACCAGAGCACCCGTATAAATGAAGTTGAGCAACGTGTGGACGACATGGAAAACATAAACACAGACATGAGAGACGCTTTGCTGTATTATCTCAATCAACAGAAAATCTTACAGGCTAAAGTTACGGATTTAGAGGAGAGATCACGCAGAAACAACATCCATATATACGGCATCAAAGAAGACACGGAGGGCAGCTCGATATAGACATTCATAAACGGATTTTTGAGGAAGGAGCTGGCGCTTGGAGAGGACGTGAACTTGGAAATACAGAGAGTGCACAGGTCCACCATCCTGAAACCTAAGGATAATGAACCACTACGGCCCATCCTGGTTAACTTTCAACAATACACCATGAAGGATCGGATTTTGAAAGCAGCCTGGGCAAAGAAAATCACACACGGGACAGAACCATCAACTTTGCACACGGCCTCCCAACTGAAGTAAATACAAAGCTGAAGGAATACAACGAAATTAAGAAGATTCTCAAGGAACAGAAGGTACGCTTCCAAAAACCTTACCCGGCCAGGATGAGGATCCACTGGGAATCTGGGTCCCGCCTGTACAACAGCACATCTGAAGCAGCAGAGGATATGAGAAAAAGAGGCTATGAGATCGAGCTGCCCCACGGAGCAGAGCCCGCCTGGGAGCGCCGGCTCGACCGAGCCCCACACTGGAGAAAGACCAGTGGAGACAAGACTGTGAGAATCCGGGAGCGGCTTAAAAATTTCGAGAAACCGCAAGTATAATACGACCTAATAGCGACAAGAAGTTCATGCTGTAATAACCTGGCTGAGTATGGCTAAATTCATTGCTTAAGCATGCAAGCAAGCTTGTCTATGTAACACTGCTGAATAACGGTATGCCAACACACTGCATCCTAAAGCATCAGACTTTTTACGGACTTATTTTGAAGTAATTTTACCTAATATACGAGCTATCGCCCATACTCAGACTTTCATCAGGAAATACTATACTTGTTCCCGCCAAGGTGTTTTTTCTATTTTTTTATCTCACCCACTTATTCATCCTTTTTTCTACTGGACATCTGGCTGTTTAATTGAGATGCCGTTCATACAGGCTTAAGAACACAAACAAAAACTTGCCTCTCTTGCTCCGTGGGTGTTTCGATTCTATCCAGTGGCCTAATGGGGCCGCTGTTTATATTCAGACGATAACTATGTACATTTACTCACGTGACCAGGGTAGTAATGTGTATGTGTAGGTGTGAGGCTAGTCAGAGGGGGGAATTTTCCTTTTCCCCTCACACCGTAAGCGCTAGCAAGGAGCCCCAACGAGAGGCGGGTTTTTCTCCACTGACTGGGGAGCTGGTCTGAGCAGCAGGTCAAAACATGACCACAGCAATGGAAGTTATTCTTTTTCAGGTTCTCTGTATTGGTATGTATATTTCTGTTATTGCTTATTGTTTTAATAGTTCTTGTTCTTATATGCATGTTGCCAGCATCAGTGTAATGATTAACAAAGGTGATGTACCGTAATTTCAAGATAGTATCGCTAAATGTCAACGGGCTGACCAATCCAAAGGGGTAAAATAATGACCAAAATGGAGAGGGGAAAAATGACATTATTTTTCTTCAGGAGACACACCTCTCTCAGGCTGAAGACGAAAAACTAAAAAAGTTTGGATACAGGAATGCTTTCTATAGTAGCTTTAAAGGCGGCCATAAAAGAGGTGTCTCAATTTTGATTCACAACTCCCTTAACTTTGAATTACTGAAGGAGATCAGGGACAAGGAAGGGCAGTTTGTTTTGGTTCAATGTAAACTTGAGAATAATCCAGTGACATTACTCAATGTATACATTCCATCATTCTTTATCAGCTCTGAATCACAGGGCACAGTGGTTTGTGGAGGGGATCAACATGGTACTGAACACCCAAAAAGACTTGACTAGTCATAACAGAAGACAAACTACACAAGTTAAACTGTTTAAGAAATGTCTTAAGGAAGCAGGTTTGATGGATATTTGGAGGGACCTGCACCCACTAGACCAAAATTATACATTTTACTCTGCATCACACGCAGTCTACTCAAGACTTGATTATTTCCTTATAAATAATAATGACAGGCACAGAGTACAGGAATGCACTATTGGACCTATGGATGTATCAGACCACTCTGCAGTATATCTTAGCTTACACCTAGATAGCAGACCTAGGAAAAAAAATATGGAGGTTAAACACAGGCTTACTTAATAATAAAATGGTAACTGAACAGATAAAAGATGAAATTAAATCTTACATAGAAAATAACGATAACAGGGAGGTGAGTCCGATTATACTCTGGGACCATTTAAGGTTCTGTGTAACTGTTTGGTAGACCACACTTTGAGTCACTATATCTCATTGAATAATGCATTGAGCTTAACTCAACCTGAATGAGCCATCGCTACCACTTGGTTTAATTGCGCTATACTAAAAAAATCCTCTATATGGCTCTGTGTCTTTGAGCAGTATGTTTATTAATTTTTTAATATTTTTTTTTTTATTTTGGAAAAACAGTTGATTGTTGTTATTGTTATCCTAAATGAGTAAAAAACGCTAAGAAAAATTTTGTCCATTGCTTTTTTCTTGGTGCGGACCTCAAAGGGCTACAGGCAGTCCTCAGAGGGAAAATAATTGCAATCAGTAGTGCTAGGAAAAAAGCAAAAGAGCTTAAACTTAAAAAGCTGGAAGATAAACTCAAAATCTTAGAGGAACCTCATCTTTTAGAACAGATTAAAGTAGTAATGAATGAAATTGATGAAATATATAAAGATGAATTAGAGAAAAAACACAAATTTCCGAAACAATCTTACTATGAGGCAGGCCCAAAGGCAACACGATTACTGGCAAGGAGGCTAAGAAAAAAACAAATTCAGCAAACAAAAAAAAATGTAACCCTAACTCCATAAACAAGATTAAAGTGTTATGGTTTGGTTCTTGGTTTTGTGTTGTGTTCTCTTTTTTCTTCTTTTTCCACTATGTTGTCCTGCAGAGCGATGGGTTACGGCGGGGCGTGGTCTGGGCCGTCAGCAGCGTAGGATGAGACACAGCTGGCGGAGATCACAAATCACCAGGGCCCTTTATATATCCGGAAGCAACGTTCCACCAGCGTCGGATTATACCTGCCTTGCCACCAGTAATCATCAACCATAGGTTGCGTACCTGTCTGTCTCCTGTGACCACTGGATGTACCATTTTTTTCACGCTCACCGTGTTCTCCTTTTTTTGCTGCAGTCTCCAATACTTCTCCCGCTCAGGAGACTTATGACAGTAGTTGAAAATACACTTTGACCTTGACTTAGACTTAGTCAATTGAACAGTTTACTTTGAGACGGTGGAAGATAAAACTAAAAAAGTAAAAAATGGTTGGCTTCTCAAGTTTTTTCTCACATTTAGAAAAGTTATCTGCTGACTTGAAAACTGCTTCAAACAAAGTAACTAGTATTACTACTACTAGTACAACAATAATACAAATAAAATATTTGCAAAGGCTAGGACTCAGCTCCAATTACACATGAAAACTTTTCTATAAACTGTAATATGTCATATCTGCAAACAGGTATGACATATACTTGAACTGTACATGTACAACACACATGTAGTACAAAACAGATCCTGAAAAACATTTCAATTTCTTTGAGTTCAATCACAGCCTAAAAACTTCAAAATGTGCTACACAAGCACTTAATATTTTTAAAACATCTACGTCAATGATTGTGAGGACACGTTGTTTGTCCCTTTTGAAAAGATCTTGATCTTTAGCTGCTGTATCTTTGCATTCAGCTTGTGTCCATCCATGTTCATAATAATCTTCTGAAAACCTTGAATTGTATTTGAGGTTTTCAGGAAAAGTTACGTCAA
Organism: Lepturacanthus savala; assembly: GCA_030544235.1. NCBI lineage: Eukaryota > Metazoa > Chordata > Actinopteri > Scombriformes > Trichiuridae > Lepturacanthus > Lepturacanthus savala. Next base: position 35,695,295 of record CM060466.1, read on the forward strand.
GGGCATAAATGAGCCCAAACAGCATGATGAACCCCATGATGACACTGCCAACATCGCTGAGGACTTTAATGCCCTCAATCAAAACTCCCACATCCTCTGGCTCCTCATGTCCATCTCTTCCGATTGTGTAAATCCCTATGACTGTGGTGGCGATGTCCCTCTCTGCATTCTCAGCTGCAGAGGACTGAACATAGAAAAGTAATATAAGTAAAACGCTAAACAACAAACAAAATCATATACAAAATATAAATGCACAGTTACAGTGCAGTAACAGTAGTTTAGAGCCACAGTTCTTCAGTTGTCTTGTGCCACTTCTAAGATTACTAGCCTTCAACATGTGACCTAAGATATCCGGCCAAACATAGAATTAGATTACTCTTGATATTATACAGTAACTAACCCCTGTGGTCAGAGCCTAACTTCACCTATTGCATAATTTTGAACAATGCTTAAAAAAGTGGGCAGACACTGCCAGAACAAGGAGAGAGGAGGAGCTAAGACCGGACAGAACGTAGATGTGTGACAGTGGACTGAGCCTTATCAGCTTTAGCTCAATCAATACCTGAAACTGGAGCTGTCGGAGCCAAGGCTATAGCAGTGTGAGAGCGCTGAGTGACAACATAATGTTAGCAGCTTTATGGCCAACATTTTTCAGTGGTAAAGCTATGCTATGACCCCTTTGAATCTACGACAGAAAATATTCAGCAAAACTCAGGAGTGAGAAACCGAATCCATCTTTGTTTGATAATTGACAGTGTATACAGTGACTACTTAGTGTCACTAGGTTGCAGTAATGTACTGACGAGTAAAATGGAGGTGCCAGAAGTCAGGAAATACAGGAAAAATAGCAAAAAGTTGTTGTTTACATTAGTGATATGTATGTGTTACAATTATACTGTATGAAAAAAAAATGTAATAAACTTACTGAATATTCCTTGAAAAACACATCTGGGTCTTGATTGACATAGACATGCTGAAATGCTGCAGCAACAGATACCTGCTAGCTAGTTCTAGACTGCATTCTTTGCACTTCCACATTCACTATCCTGAAAAGGAGAATAAAGACAATTATCACAATTAAAACTGAACATGTGACAATGGCACACAGATCATATACCAGTATTGAGTAGGCAGTCTATTACTTACAATCACTGAGAGGTTGCAGCAGTATCTTGGTACTGTTGATGTAGCCGGAAAAGATGAGACAAATATATTCACTGCAAGTGATTGGATACTCATAATTTCACCAAGCAGACCATATTTCTTGAGACACGTCAAGACTGCCCACGCGAGAATGTGCACGCGCGTGCGTTCTCACGTGGACAGTCTCACACGTGGATGTGTGTGTCTCGTGAAATATGGTCTGCTTGGCGTGCGTGTTAGCGTGCGTTCTCGCAAACAAGCTGCTTTCTCGCATTTGAAACACACTACACACACCCCCTCCCCCGAAACACACTAGTAAAACCTTGTAATTCATATTTCAATATTAATATCAATTTTCCACTGACACTCATGCAGTTTGGCTAGCTAGATAGCCCACAATGTCCGACCTCACTGATGGTAAAATTCGGTCTTTTCACCACAAGCTATTTTAAAATATCGCATAATCGCGTACTCACCTATGAGTGGGATTACAGCAGTTTTGCTGTCTCTGAAACTCCGCAGCAGCGTCGCAAGAACTTGATGTGAAGAAAGTCCATGACATGAAGAAAGTGGGGCGGGAGGGACAGAGGCTGAGAGCTTGTTGCACATGCGCAATGGGCAGTCCCAGTTCAAATGAAACATTTATTTTGAGTTCTGAATGTGAAAGTGAAACAATTCTGTTACCACTATTAAATGTACATATATTTAGTATTTAATAGATTTGTTTCAGCAAATAAAACAATAAATTAATGTGTCACATCAAAGAAGGGCTTGGATCAGTTTTTTGAGTGTACTCCCTTGTGTGTGTCAATCAGTTTTGGGATGGGTTTTGATTGGGGGGAGGTGTCCGGGCGGGAATAATTAAGGGATTAGATAGGACAGATATTGATAAGGGGTGAGGTTTTTGATCAGGGTTCTAAGATGTACACTAACTTTTACTCAGAGCGGAGGAGACTGGATTAGAGACTGTATGTGTGTGTGTAGTTCGGATAGTCTACAGCAGGGGTGTCAAACATACGGCCCGCGGGCCGGAACCGGCCCCCAAGAAGGTTCGATCAGGCCCGCAGGATAATTTGAAAGTGGAAAAAATGCATAAAAGACATGGAATTAATATTTTTAATTCGCTGCAATTCATGGATTATCCGCTAAGGGGCGCACTCTTTCCATCAGAGTAGAAGACAAACCGCATCACTTGTTTGACTGAAAACAGCAGACGGTATCAATGCGCCATCTGCTGCTTGTTACGACGTTGTTAATACCTTGGTCTCTACCTCTCCGCTACACCCTCATTAGCCAAAATGTCGTTATCCAAACGGAGAAAAGTAGATAAGGAGTGTAGAATTTTCAAAGAAAAATGGACCACGTCCTATTTATTTACAGAGATGCACGGAAAACCTTTGTGCTTGGTGTGTTTGCAACAAGTTTCGGTATTGAATAATAATATTCGACGCCACTACGAGTCTCATCACAGCGAAAAATATGACGGCTTGCAAGGACAACTGAGAAGAGATAAGATTAACGAATTGCTGGCGGGTCTGAGGAAACAGCAGTCAACTTTCATCCAGAGCCGAGAAGTCAGTGAAGCAGCGGTAAAAGCCAGCTACCTGATTGCTAGCGAAATAGCATTAGCATCGAAGCCGTATTCCGACGGTGACTTTGTTAAACGATGCATGATGAAGGCGGCTGAACTTGTATGCCCCGAGAAGCGACAAGCTTTTGCCAATATTAGCCTGACGAGGAATACTATAGCAGAGAGGATTTCGGAACTATCGGCAAATTTAGACAGTCAATTGAAACAGAGAGTCAAGTCATTTATTGCATTTTCCGTGGCAATTGACGAGAGCACTGACATCACAGACGTGGCCCAACTGGCCATATTTATTCGAGGAGTTGATGAGACATTGACTGTTACTGAAGAGTTTCTTGAGTTGGTGCCAATGATGGACACCACAACAGCCGAGGACATTTTCGGCTCTGTCGTTGCTGCATTAGACAGAGTTGGAGTGGACTGGTCCCGCGCTGTCAGCCTGGCTACAGACGGCGCGCCATCCATGGTCGGAAAGAAAGCAGGTGTCGCGACAAAGTTCAAAGACAAAGTACAAGCCCTTAATGGAGGAGATCGTTTCTGGACATTTCACTGTATTTTGCACCAGGAGGCATTGTGTTGCAAGTCGCTGAAAATGGACCATGTCATGGAGGTGGTTGTTCGCACTGTAAATTTCATCCGGTCCAGAGGTCTGAACCATCGTCAGTTTGACAAACTTCTCAGCGACAGCAACATTACCCACAGCCTGCCATACCACACTGAAGTGAGATGGTTAAGCCGAGGCGCTGTGCTGAGGCATTTCTTTGATCTACGAGAGGAAATCGGACAGACAAAATGTTGCAAGGCCGCAAAAAAGTTGTCACACAGTTTTCTGACAACATACATGCATTTAAGTTGAAGCTGACTTTGTGGGAGATGCAACTGGCAAATGGCAACCCTGCTCATTTCCCCTGTCTGAGAGATGTGTGTGTGACCAGACCTGATGCGGACATGAAACGGTACAAAGACAAAATTGCAGGACTACTGCGGGAGTTTGAGAAACGTTTTCAGGTATTTGGTGAACTTGAGACAGAATTTTCAGTTTTTCGCTCACCTTTCACAGTTAAAGCTTCTGATCTGCCGGTCGAAATTCAGCTAGAGATAGTTGATTTGCAGTGTGATGCAGATTTGAAGGACAAATTTGCCTCTGTAGGTCTGGACAGATTTTATCAGTATCTACTACCAGGGTACCCCAAATTAACAGCCCTGGCTGCTAAAATTTTGTGCATGTTTGGGACAACCTACCTTTGTGAACAAATTTTCTCAGTGATGAATATCAATAAAACAAAAATGCGTTCAAGGCTCACAAACAAGCACTTAAATGACATTCTGAAAGTGACAGCTAGTCAGGACATGACACCTGGTGTTGATGCACTTGTACAGGCCAAAAGATGCCAAGTTTCAGGAACAAATACAAGTCCAGACTAGACTAACACCTTTAAAATGCTGCCTTAGATACTGTTTGCATTGAAAGAATACAGCTCTGTGAAGATGAATCCTTACTGTGGTGATTTAAAAAAATGTGCACTTTAATGTTAGTCAGCAGCTTCAAAACAAAAGTTGTGTGATGGAATTCTACTGTTCATACAACTCCATAAATTTTCAGTATGTATCGTATGTGTATGTATGTTTCATGTATGAAGTTTACAGATTTACAGGACAGGCGAACACTTTCTTCATTACACATTTAAAATCACTCTCCTTAGTTTGTAAGGTGTACGCAGGGATTACATTTAGATTTTATGTGTATGTGTAAGTGGTTTAAAAATTCCTTTCTTTAAAAGTCTCATTTAATCTTAAAGTGCATTACTATATTTTTCAGTACCAATTAAAGTTTTGTGCCTTTGTACAATCAGTGGGATCAGTTGCAATGCATATTTGTGAATGATAAAAGTAAATTGCACATTTGTCTAAGGAAATATGAGGTGTTTCATGAAATGTTTTGTAAAAGGATAGTTCATTAAATTTCAATATTTTCCTAATGTTCTTATGCTTCTTTACACCAAAACAAAGGAAAGACATGATATTTTGGTTATTTATAGCAGAGTATGGTATAATTTTAATGGTCCGGCCCACTTGACATCTCCCTAGGCCGTATGTGGCCCACGATGCGAAATGAGTTTGACACCCCTGGTCTACAGTCTAGTGTTTTAGTTTAGTTCAGTGTGATTGTTGTTTTCTGGGGGACACCTCAGTTTGTCCACAATAGCCTGTGTAAGGGTTGGCATTAAATGGGACAAGACCCCAAAGTTTATCTGCTGCCTGCATCATCCTTTGAAATGGCGACAGCTCAGCACTACAATATCTATCATAAAGAACTCAAGTTCAAATATTTATTCTTCTATTAGTAAATGAAGGTGTGGAAGATATATAGAGGGTACACAAAAACAGACACAGCTGTATAACAACTAAATTGCATAAAATGTTCAATAGTGTCATCAATTGTTTATGTGTTGACTACAGTTTGTGTGTTGAGGCTGTATTCAGTGGTAGTGGTGAACTGCATTCAACTGAAACATGTTTATAATTATTCTTACAAAGATAATGCAAGTTGGAGTGACAGAAACAGAGCACAGCATGAATGATTATGTTGAACATAATTTTACATGAACATTTAACAAACTCTTGTGGATCATGCAAATTAAGTGTGGAGGCAAACAATTTTTAAAAAAATTAAGTAAATTAAGTAACTAAATTAAGTATTTATATTCAACTTTAAGCATGTTTTAAATTTTATATTTCATGTTCAAGCTTGTTTCAAATGTGAACACGTGTGAGCTTTTCATTAGACAGACAAACTCCATAGTTTTTATTTTTTTTATTGTAGAAACATCAAGTCAATAGGTGTATCTTGTCCACACATGAAGTTTTTGGCACCAATGGTCTATGCCTAACAGGAAGTTTGCTGCCCCCTGGTGGACACACTGTAAACTGTCCTAACTCTATCCCACATTATCCGATCTCCTCTAAACTAAAAGGACAGACAGGGGTACAACAGATGGATGGAATACAATACATTTTAACAGAAAAAGAGTTAAGTTTGACATTAATTGTAATAACTGAAATATACTGATTTGTGGTATATGTGCAGGAAGAGGTGACATTGCAGCTTCAGGTGTTGCCAGGACAGCATCAGTCCATCCAACAGCCGAAGGATCCTTGCAGAGGTTGCACTGCAGCATGTTCTGTGAATGAGCAAACACAGGGCAGGACTCCAGAAACAAAACAGATTTAAAAATCGTATATCATTGCGTCATGAGTGTTACAGATGGAAGAGAGGGGGAGAGAGAGAAGCTCCTGGCAGTCTAAACCTATAGCAGCATAACAATGTTCAAGGCCAGCCTTAACTATAATTATCAGCCTTTCACAATCATTTACTTCACTGATTAGATTGTCTTTCATATATCTGCCAAAACAATTAGCAGGACAATGCAGGGAATCAAACCCCATCCCAGTAAAACCAGGAGTGCCTTACCGGTGTCTTTTTTTGACGCTACATGAAATGCAAAGCAAAACCCGCATCAAGAACAGCATATCTGTGTCAGTCTTTAATATTAAATTATAATTGTACTTTACTTTTTTAAATCAAGTGTGGAAAATTACTTATAATTGTTATTACTTTATTTTTACTTTACTTTACTTTATTATGTGATATAAACTGTAGTAAAAGTAGTAAAAGTATTGAATACACATTAAAAGGACTGAACCTGTCAAGAATATATGCATTTCTTACATATAAAATATTTTAAAAAACTACATTATGTTGATATATTTTCTCTCTGTATACCTATAGCTGCTACTTACGTAGCGTAATTTCACACTTAAAATTTCACTACTTAAAATTACAAACTATTGCCTCGTGATCACTAAAATATGTAGGCACCACCATTGCCTCTACGTTATACTGAACCGTTCTAACATAAACATGGTCTATTAACGTGCCTTTCTCTGTAGTAGCTCCTGTCACAAGCTGAACATACCCTCTATCTATCACAAATTGGCAAATTGTTGATGATTTCAAAATATCATCATTAAAATCTCCCATTACAGCAACTGTTTTACTTGTGAATCTAACCAATCCAGTAACCTTCCTAGATTTTCCCTAAACGACACAGGATAAGATGGTGGTCGATAAACAACTGCCAGTACTATGTTATACCTAACAAATCTATACACTAAACATTCCAAATTGAGATCTGGTACCTTTAGAATATCATATTCTACATTATCAGCCCTATAAATGCCAACACCACCATGTTGTTGGTCTTGCAGTGTAGCCAAGGCCGGATGGCTACTACTGTATGACGCACTTCGCAGACAATTGTTGAAACTAAAACCAACAATCTTTACACTCTCGAATGACAAATTTGCAGACAACCACGTTTCTGTAACAGCAATACAGTTACTGTAAGCTGCAAATGCTGTGTACATGACGCCAAATCCACTACATGCCGAGCCAAACTTTGCACATTCATCACAAACACTCTAAAACTGTGTATTCAGTTTGTGCCTTGGTATATTTTGTAACAAAAAAGAGCCATATTCTGAATTGCATCTTGTATATCATCTTTACAATAAATGCTCCTGTGAACAAACTCCTGAATAACTAATTGTGAAAGGCTCCTAACATGACTTAAAGCCACATACGCCTGGCCAGCTGCAAATATTTTCTTAAGGCTAACTACAGCACTATCAACAGTAATGCCTTGTACTTTATGAACTGTACAGGCCCAAGGTAGTTTTAGCAGAAATTGCCTCCGCAATCCACCCTTATTGGTTTTGCTTTCTTCCTCAGTTTCAAATACTTGTCGAATCAGCTAAGTCTGAGACTGTCTCCTCCTCTGTCTGCCTACACAATCATCATCAAACCTAACATAAACCTTCAAAGGAAACTTGCTCTTTTCTGATTCAACTATGTGAGTTACTGTACCACATACACCATTAACTAAACCATCTGCAATATCCACATTTTTACACAACATCACACGTGCATCCTTCCCTAACAACAACTGCTCTTCCAAACATGTGTTTGGTGCTTTAGAATGATTTTAGAATGAGTTGCCGCCATGTGATTGGCTGATTAGAAATTAAGTGTTAACGAGCAGTTGGACAGGTGTACCCAATAAAGTGGCCGGTGAGTGTATATTTTGTAACCCCTATTGAACCACTATTCTTAGGTTTTTGTTGCTGACATGGTCCCATGCTTTACTGTCCCGGGTGACTACCAGGAATTGATGCGGCAGGAGTTTCAGCGCGTGGCAGCACGTCTTGGTATGTTTAAAAAAATAATACAGTTTAAAATGGTTTCATGCATAATATTTCCATAATATCCAATGCTGAATGTGTATATTGATATTACAATTTTTTTTTTTTTTTTTTAAAGGTGTGAGGTACTGGCACACCGCTGCCCACTTCCCTATAGACAGTCTCCAGCTGTGGTGCCGTGATGGTGTAAGTACAATTTGTGGTTTTGATAGGAGAAATGAAAAAGTATGGCATGGCTGATTGGACAGTAGCATGTTTGTCTTGGAAATTTATTTTTTCTTTGCAGATTCACCTCAGTGATGATTACGGGATGCCGATCCTTGTCCAGTTGCTGTGGGCTGCCGCCTACCAGTAACTGGAGACACTAGCACCTACACCATAGGTGCCTCGCAAGTTGTCGCCTACGTCATCTCAGCCAAGGATCACTCCCCGAGTTGTGGTGAAGGGGGAGGCTCCTGTGCCGCGTCCACCCCCTTCTGAATGGAAAAGAGGATGGAAAAGTGTTAAGGAATACATTTTAGTAATAGTTGCAGGTTTCTCATTTTTTTGTGACTTGTCATTACAGAGGAACCATTCTGGGGATCCTGAGATTGTCTCTGGTGAACCCAAGAGGAGAATGGTTCAACAACAAGTATGTCATATTTTGTATTATCATTTACACAATAATGTAATATTGATAGTTTTTGTGTATAGTTTTGTATTTTTGGAAAAAAAATACAAAAAAATCATCTTATAACCTTTTTCCCATGTATTTTACAGATGGATGTACCTCCAGTGGCCTTGCGGGAGTGTTACGTCCCACTGAATCCTGTCCGGTTCTCAAGTCATATCTTGACTGCCATGGACAAGGTCATTCCCTCGGCTCTTGGCGTTGTTACCACAGGCGAAGAGGTAATTTGCTTGCAAATTGTCTGTGATCGATGTCTAATTATTGTAAAATGTCTCCCCTTTCCCTTGAAATTAATAACAAACACTGTTTATATTGTTTTTAAGGAGCTATTGTACAAATATTTATTTATTTTTTATTGTCACATTAGACACCGCCTGTGAAACAACAGAAGAGACCTGCTGTCGTCAAGAGCAGACGGGTTCGTCAGCAGTTTTGTAATGATTTTATTTCAATCCAGTTTTATTATTAATAAATATTATTATTTATTATTCCAGTATTTTTGGTGCAGTAAGAGTAGACAAGCAGCAGTGAAATGTTTTCATGTCTGCAGCAGTTAGTAATTGTGAAACAATGAAAAAATACATGGTTTTATTTTGTTTATGGGGTTGTTTATTTTTTGTGTTCAGGTGTCGGCCACACCAAGCATTGCAGTCTCTGCTGACGTCAGGAAAGTTGTCGTGAAGGAGAAGGTAGGTGCAGTTTATGTGATGAATATCCCTTGAATTTCATAAGTGTATTTTTGTGGATGAATAATGTGAAGCCACATTTTGTCTCCATTAAAGTACTAAATACTGCAGCTCACATAAAAAACACTATCATAGTATTTAACGAGAAAAATGAAAACAAATAAATGCATTTTTATCCTTTTGCTTATACAGCCGTTTTGTTTGTTCCTCTCTATAGGTCGAGGCCACACCATGCGTGGTGTCTGTCCGTCCTAAAGCCTTGGTCACTGACCAGGAGGTTGGTGTAATTTTGGATGAAGAAAAAACAAATGTTTTTTTGTATATATATATATATATATATATATATATATATATATATATATATATATATATATATATATATATATATATATATATATTTTTTAACTGGTTATGCAAATCTATTTATCATTATTAATGTTTTAGCAAAGGACTGTAAAAACAGACCTTTAGCTAAGTAAGCAATTTGAAAAAGATAAATGTAATTTTATTTTAAGATGTTTATGCATTTTTTTTTTGTCTAGGTGGATGCCACACCGAGCCTGGTGTGTGCCTGTGATGTGCCAGTGCCCGCCCGCCCGGAGGTCCCTGCCCGTCCTGTGGAGGTCCCTGCCCGTCCGGTGCCTGTCCATCCTGTGGACATGGTTAAACCTTAAACCTACTGTTTAAGAACAATATTTTACTGTAAATGATATAGCAGGTGTTTTTGTTTAGAGCTATTACATTTGTTGTTTTTTTTAGAAGGAGGTGGTGGCCCTGAGTGCTGTGCAGGTGGGTGGACTTTGTGTGAAGAAAGGAGGTTCCTTCCTTGTTAATGCAATTTAACCTTCCTCTTGTCTTAGGGTCTCCACTGAACTGTTTTAGATTTTAAATGCATACAAGAACACTTAAATTTGTTTATTTTTTGATTTTCAGGTACCCCCAGTTCAACAAAATAAAACCAAAAATTTGGTTAAAATTGTTACACTTGGTCTTAAAAATAAGAATATAACTCAGCAGAGAGTTGGTGACTTGCAGACTTCACATCCAAATTGCAGGAAGTGATAAAAAGCCCACAATTGTGCTCAAATAAAGAAAAAAATAAAGGAGGAGTGGACAACCTAGGCAAGCTGACTGTCACCTACACCTGCCAGTGAATGACCAGGAGATGGTCCATAGTTTTAATGTTTTACAACATTCTTGATGTGTCTGAATATGATCTGTTTGTGACAAGAGAAGAATGTTTCTTGAGGAGTGGGGAACGTCCCATGTCGGACCACACATTGATGAATAGGAACAGGTTCCCTGAGGCCCAGATGCAGCTCTCCAACACCCTGTCTACAACATCAGCAACAAAGGAAACAACAACACTAGGAAATTAGGAGGGTTAAACCAGAATTAAAAAAGAGTTGTGGTTGCCACAATAAATTCTGAAGCTCTTCTTAAATGTGTAAATAAAGTTTATTTAAACGCTGTTTAGATATCTTTATGCTGTGAAAGGAATTGTTTTCTGGATGTGTCTTTTTCTCTATGTTGTAGGTGCCAGAGGACAGGGGTGTTGGCATTCGGCGCTCACAAACATCCACCAAAGGTCAGACTGTTAACCCCATGTTATGCAGGTGTTCATAGGGACTGCCAGCGTCTTTTCTCCAGCGACTTTGTAGCAGGAGATGTAGATGTCGTTGCATCAGAGTTGATTGAAGCAAGGGTGCACACCACTCACAGAGATGGTTTGGAGAAGATGCTTGTGAAGTATGACGCTTGTTGGATGGGATGGTAGACGCAACAGGGTGCAGTGTTGTTCTGTATTTTAGTTGTCTTCAGCAAGTGTATGATCACATTTGCAAGTTTGCAGGAGTTGGAGAGAAAACTCCAAAGTTGTTTGAGATCAATGGTATTCGTATCATACACAAATGGCCAAGTGAAAGTCCATCCTTGGGTCTGAGAACTGATGGTTTTAGGGAGGATGAGTGGGGTTCTAGTGTAGAAGAGAAATCCACTGTTCAGGCATTGCCATGTTCTGACGGTAGAAGAGGTTTGAAACGTAAGGTTGCATTGAAAGGTATTACGTTAAAGAGGACCAAAATAACTGATATGAATGAAGTTAATGCAGATGTTGTTTTTGTTGCCAATGTTATGAGTAGAAACCTTCAGTGTAATCCCCTATGTAAAGAAGTAGCAGAGGCCTTGTGCCAATAGCTTAACATTGAGTCAGAGAAGGTTGATGCATCATCTTCTGCAGTTGGAGTGTTGGGGGTTCCATGTAGGACAGAGAAGATAGTTGCTGATGGAAACTGTTTCTTTAGGGCAGTTAGTCAGGCTATCAGTGGCAGTCAGAAGAGTCATAGGAGAATTAGACTAGCTGTTGTGAAGCAGTTGGATAGTAGTCCTGCAATGTATAGGATTATTTTGAGAAGTGATTATTCCTCAGTATCAGAATATCTCAGTAAGTCGAGGATGTGCTATGTTGGTAGTTGGGCTACAGAAGTGGAGATTCAAGCAGCAGCAGATTGCTTAGGTGTGAATATATTGACATATTATAATGATCGCTAGGTTGAATATAGTTGTCAGAATATTATGGTGTCTAATCAGAGTGTATTTAGAAAATTGCAGTGGTAGCCATTATGAGACTGTTGTTTGTGTTCAGCAGCCTGAAACACAGATGTGTTATGGTTATTGTAGACTGAGTGTGTTGGGATCAGGTCAGACTCCATATATGTTGAGAAGAAAGACAACAGGACAGGAAATAAGTAGTGAGGAATAGTAATAGTTCAAGTACAAAATATTGTGTTTCTCGATATTTGAAAAGGAAGTTGTCTAACAAAAGAGTGATGGAATATAAGGAAAATGTGTTGTATAAGGAAAATGCAAAAGAAAGCATTAAAAGGAAATACAGAGAAGATATTTTGCATACAGAAAAGAAAAAGGAATTTCGGAAAATGAAATATAAACAAAATGTGTTGCATAGGGAAAAAGGAAAGGAAAAAGGAAATCAGTAAAAAGAAATATAATGTGTGTTATATAGGGAACAGAAAAAGCAAAATAGTATAATTAAGTATATGTTAGATGCGTTGCACAAGGCCAAGGTCAGGGAAATGAGTAAAAGGAAGTATTGGTTAGATGCATTGCACAAGGACATGGTTAGGGGAATGAGTAAAAGGAAGTATATGTTAGATGTGTTTCACAAGGACAAGGTCAGGAAAATGAGTAAAAGGAAGTATAGGTTAGATGCGTTGCACAAGGCCAAGTTCAAGGAAATGGGTAAAAGGAAGTATAGGTTAGATCCATTGTATAGGCAGAAAGTAAAATCCAGGAGTTATGTGAAACATCATGGAAAGGTTGGACATAAGAAGCGTGTTATGGCACAGAACAAGTTGACAAGGCAGGAGAAAAAATCAAAGGAAGTGCAGTTTGATTTTGTTATGAAGCAGTTTTTGGATAGTTAAAGATGGGCCGGAATTTGTATGTTGTGTTTGTCTTCGGTTGTTGTTTAGACATCAGGTTTTATCTTGTAAAAGAGATGATTATAGTAAAACGTAAGAAGTAGCTGCAGTGGCACAGAAGTGCATTAGTGAAGAATATCTCCACAAATGTACTGAGGATTGTGTGCTGCCATGTCAGTGGATTGATACAGCTCGATGTCAGCTTTGGATTTGTTATAGTTGTCATTGTAAGGTTAATAAAGGTGAGATGCCACCAGAATCGGCAGAGAATAGCTTGACAGTTCCTCCTATTCCAGAAGTATTGGCCTGTTTGAACACTTTAGAGCAGCATTTAATCTCATTACACATACCATTTATGAAAGTGTTGGTGTTGCCCAAAGGTGGGCAAAATGGAGTGCATGGTGCAATATTGTGGAGACTAATGAGTCGTTGCCGCAATCCAACATGGAAGGGTCTTTGTTGCATGTAAAGTTGAAGTGTAAATTGACATATAAGGGGCATTATGAATATCAGTTTGTTGACACAATGCGTATCAAGCGAGCTTTGCAGTATTTAAAACAAATGGATGTTCATTATAAAGATATTGAATTTAATGAGGAGTGGTTAAATGATTTCTGTAGGGAAGAAGAGGTTTCAGGCAGGAACAATGTTAGTCCAGTAGAAAGTAGTACAAATCTTGAAAATGAGAGTAATGGAGAAAATAGTGCAGATGGAGGTGAGGATGAGCTTTTGCATGATAGACAGCAGCACTGTATGTTCCAGGATACTTGTCTTATGCTGGTGGACATTGGTCAGGAAGTGTTAGACCAGTATTTTGATGGTGTTTTGAATGTGGCTCCAGCGGGGGGAAATAATCCAGTTAGCTTGCTATCTGATGCTGCAAATGAGGCTAAATGTTTTCCAGTGTTGTTTCCACAGGGAAAGAACACATATCATGAAAACAGAAAGCAACGTTTGACGTTGCCACGTTACTTTAATAATAGGATTCTACATGCTGATGGGAGATTTGCACGGAACGTAGAGTACCTTTTTTATGCTCAGTATTTGTCAGAGGTAGAACAGGTTGTGTCTAACATATCCATAGCTTTAAGAAAAGGACAAGCAGGGCATTCATCAGCAAAGGTCAGTGATCTTTTGAAGAATGAGGAATCATTGAAGTTGTTAGAGTTTGATGATGGGTACCGTTTTCTTAAGCCTATTAGAGGTACCCCAGTGTATTGGCAGGGAACACAGCGTGACTTGTTAGCTTGTATTTGTCAGAATGGTATTCCTACATGGTTTCGTTAGTTTTCGTCGGCTGATATGCGTTGGCAGAAGAAACCAGAGTGTGAGAAGTGCAAGTGTCAGGGAGCGTGTACATGTGGTAAGAAAGGACAGGAAGAATGTTTGATGGATAAAGAGCCAGCGGAAGGGATTTTGACAAATGTTAAGAAGGCGCTTTCAGATGAAAACTGTAGTTTTGACAGTGTAGAAGAGTTGTTTGAAAGTATAGGGATAAATCAGGAGTTGTTTGAGGCTGCATATACACTCAACAACCACTTTATTAGGTACACCTGTCCAACTGCTCGTTAACACTTAATTTCTAATCAGCCAATCACATGGCGGCAACTCAATGCAGAAGATTGTCAAGACAATCAGTTCAAACCGAGCATCAGTATGGGGAAGAAAGGTGTGGGGAAGAAAGGTGATTTGAGTGACTTTGAACGTGGCATGGTTGTTGGTGCCAGAAGGGCTGGTCTGAGTATTTCAGAAACTGCTGATCTACTGGGATTTTCACACACAACCATCTCTAGGGTTTACAGAGAATGGTCCGAAAAAGAAAAAAATATCCAGTGAGCGGCAGTTCTGTGGGCGGAAATGCCTTGTTGATGCCAGAGGTCAGAGGAGAATGGCCAGACTGGTTCGAGCTGATAGAAAGGCAACAGTGACTCAAATAACCACCCGTTACAACCAAGGTAGGCAGAAGAGCATCTCTGAACACACAGTACGTCGAACTTTGAGGCAGATGGGCTACAGCAGCAGAAGACCATGCCGGATGCCACTCCTTTCAGCTAAGAACAGGAAACTGAGGCTACAATTTGGACAAGCTCATTGAAATTGGACAATAGAAGATTGGAAAAACATTGCCTGGTCTGATGAGTCTCGATTTCTGCTGCAACATTCGGATGGTAGGGTCAATACCTGAGTATTGTTGCTGACCATGTCCATCCCTTTATGACCACAATGTACCCCACTTCTGACGGCTACTTTCAGCAGGATAATGCGCCATGTCATAAAGCTGGAATCATCTCAGACTGGTTTCTTGAACATGACAATGAGTTCACTGTACTCAAATGGCCTCCACAGTCACCAGATCTCAATCCAATAGAGCATCTTTGGGATGTGGTGGAATGGGAGATTTGCATTATGGATGTGTAGCCGACAAATATGAAATATGAATAAAGTGAAGAAAACATGTCATGGCTGTGAGTCACATCGAATCTCGCGTAAGGGAGATTCTATGTATATGTTATGTAAGAGAAAGCGAAAAGAGTCAGAACCTTAACAGTGTCCTGATTGGTCGAATGAAATCTGGATGGTTCTGACTTTGCTTAACAGTGTCCTGATTGGTCAATGGAATTTGAATCTACACCTTTTATAAAGGGGTGAATCCAGCCGCTCTTCCGGTTTGCTTCTTGCATTCTGTTGTTGGCGTACGCGAACTCAGAGAGAGAAACAAATCTTTTTCCCAAGCGCTTTCACGAGCTATTGAGAGCATACAAACTATATTAATCCACTACATTACACTCCACAATCTTTTACAATACAAACTATATTAATCCGCTACATTACACTCCTTTCTTTTACACCGAGGACTTGACTCTAACCCTGGAACATGTTATATATCTGTAGAGTTTATACCGTGTAAATTGTATTTATTAGGTATTTTAAGTAATTATAATTAAAGGTTTATTAGGTAATTACATTAGACTGTCCGGTCTCGCTGTGTGTGTGTGTGTGTGTGTGTGTGTGCATGGGGGGGCTGGGTGGGAGAGAGAGCGCGCGGAGAGCACGTGCCGGTCGTGTTGTCCGTGACCGCTTCCCTGCAGTCAGTGGTAGTTAGCTTGTAGCATCGGAAGCTACAAGCTAACGGTCTTGTTGTCCGTTTACTTCCCAACAGTCAGCAGTAGTTAGCTTGTAGCATTGGAAGCTAGCTTGAGCGCCGTTTTATCACTGTGCTGGTAATACATTGTACTAACTACTCAGTCTGGGAGCTATGAGTGAAACACATGAGGACAACGTTGTTGTCGCTGTCAGAGCTAGGTAAGCGGTCTCCACTGAATACAGTGTGGGTCTTAAAGTACTTAGAGTGTGCTGTTAGTGAAGACGCTTTATATCAGTATAAATCTACTAAACAGTAATGAAAGGAAACACACCCCATTTTATTGCGATTTCGATTTATATGTGAAACGATCTCCAAAATTATATAAACATAATAGTGCTTGAGTGTTAGTGAGAGTGGAGCGCGAGAGAGATGTCTGTCTGGATCAGTGACAATTAATGTTTGACAAGATGAGAACTTCAGAATAAAGTTTCAAGATTCATTAGGTTTCTCAAATGTACATTGTGTGTACATGTTGGTTTCTTGTTTCTTGTGTTTAAAACATGAGCAGTCTACTGTAAGTTTTGATTTTCAAGCTCAGTGCATGTCATTGTAATAGACTTGTTACACGTTTTGGGGAAAAAAAATATGTTGTTGACTTGTCAGTTGATTTCAGAGGAAATTGTCCAGATGTTTTATGTCCTATGTTAATTATTTGTGTCTATACTTTTAGATGCCGTGAGGCAAGTCCCACCGTCGTTCCGAGGCAGCGAAGAGGAGGATGGCGGAGCGACGGTCTGAGGTGGTTGGACCTCAGACGGCCTCCAGTGAGGGTGGTGCCTGTATGTAATGTATACATTTTTCATTTAATGTTTTCTTTGTGTTGCACATCCATGTTGCATGATACAGTTTACTTTTGTAGTCTTCCTAGTAGTCAAGTGCTTACTTGTTTTTGTTGTGTAATACTTTATTAGTAAAGGTTTGTAAAGCTCTACATAGTTTTTTTTTTGTTTTTTTTTCTGTTCTTATATAGGCCATGGTACAGGCTGGCGCCACAAGCGGAAGGAATGGCCAATTTCTTCTTTGACTGGGAAGCATCACAAATTGGTCATTCCTGCTGAGTGTCCCGACAAGAAGTTGTAGAATTTTGTAGAATTTTTAAATGACACATTTAATGTGAGGAGTTGTAATGTGTTTTGTTTGTTCTAAAAGAAATGTTTTCTCTTCTTCCAGTTCCTCCTTCTTGTTGGGGCCTCCCATCTGTGCTCGATTGCAGATGGGATTGTGAGGATGCCAGAGGGTCGCTTCTCCTTTGGTGTCATGTCGACTCCAGGGGCCTGTGCTGCTAAGCTAAGGATCGAGGTGAAACGCGCTGTTTTGCCTCGGAACCCCAACGCCGTGTGCGTCATGGCCCCCAGCAACAACTTGACGGCCAGCAGGACAGTTGACGAGGCGGGCGCAGCCTCCACCAGTACCTGTCTACAGTCTGCAGCCTCTGGCCTAACGTATGTTGTTCATCACATTTTAATGAGATGACTGTGGCAGTCTCACTGCCCCTGTGGGTTCCCCTGTGTGCTTTATTTGCAAGACACACGCACACACACACACACTCTGCACACGGACCCACTGCAGCCGATCACAGGCCCGGTATGCTGCCGTCTGCTGGGTCTCCGCTATGTCCGTTCTTCTCTCCCCCGGGGTCCAGCCTGCTACTGTGTTTTAAAAGAGACAGTGAGAGTAATTAGCACACCTGTACTCAACTGCCCAATCACTCTCACCTGGCGCCGCTCCCCTGAGCCCTCCCCACACCTCTCTCCCACAGCTGATGCACCACGCCCCCCCCCTCCACAATGACATTTAAAATAAATACACTCACCGGCCACTTTATTAGGTACACCATGCTAGTAACGGGTTGGACCCCCTTTTGCCTTCAGAACTGCCTCAATTCTTCATGGCATAGATTCAAGAGAGTTTGGTCCATATTGACATGATGGCATCACACAGTTGGCGCAGATTTGTCGGCTGCACATCCATGATGTGAATCTTCTGTTTCAGTCAGTCAGTCAGTCATTTTCTATACCTGCTTATTCCTCATTAGGGTCGCAGGGGACTGCTGGACCCTATCCCTATTTTTGTTTGTAGATTTATAAAAAAAATTATCATATGATTGACTCTGTGGCGATTTGTGATCTTTCAAACAGGGGAAGCTCATATTTGCTGTACATCATAAACACATTATTAACAGACATCCCAAGTTCCAAAAAGTCATTTCAGGGAGATATTTGTCATCTATCAAGATGTTTACCAGAACTTCTTTTATACTATGCGAGTGTTTTTTTTTAGTTTTTTTTTTATAAATATGCAATACGCGTGAGAGCGTGCAGGCAAAACAGTAACTCGTGCATTATACGTGAATCGCTTCGCACGCGAGTGAGCCTGTCAGTCAAACTACATTCTGTTTTTTCTCCAATGACCATGCATCACCACTACATTCTGATTTTCATCCAATCACCATGCGGAGGCTCAGCGTCCAGGCCCCGCCCACACTCCATTGACTCACAGAGACTCTCAGCGTCTGGGCAGGCTCAAATTTTCAGCATTTATCCAATGGGTGCCGAGTTTCGAGGCGATGAAAAAAAAGCCCCATTTACTCTCAGAGACACTCAGTGTCTATGGGGAAATGCATTGACCAGAGACCAGGAAGCGGTATGGGAATGTACGGACATGTCACTTATTTATTTATGATAAGTAGCTGATTCTGAAAGAACTCGTCTTCAAGATGAACATGTTCTAACAGATTTATAGTCAGTCAAGTCAATGTTAATACAGCTACACAAATTTGGCCATTTATTTTTTGACAGGGCAGGGGAAGTTCAGCTTCCCTTGCAGAAATCCCACTGAATGACCACTGACATGAGGTCACACTACCATAATAACTAGGTGAATGGATTCTCGAGTTTTGAAGTGCAGATAGCGTATCCGCAATAAGTGGAACGGCTTTGGAGCGCACAAATGTCCCAGGACTTCTCCAGTCTCCTAGTAGAAGCTGCTGCGTTACTATACAACATTTTGGCATCAGTAGAAACAACTCACACACCCCCAACACACACACTTAGGCACACACACACACACACACACACACAGATAGTTCTACACAGAGCCTAACCCCTAACCCTAATCCCCTACACACACACTAATACACACACACACAGTTTATCTCCTACACACACAAACAGGTCGTTTATCCCCTACACACACACACACACACACTCTAACCCCTAACCCTAACCCCCTACACACACACTAATACACACACATACACACAGCTTATTCCCTACACACATACAGGGAATTTATCACATACACACACACAAGTAGTTCATCCCCTGAACACATACAACCTAACCCCCGACTCACACTCTTATGCACACACATACACACAGTTCGTCCCCTACACACACCCTAACCCCTTAACCACTACACACACACTCATACACACACACATAACTTATCCTCCATACACACACACACACTCTAACCCCTAACCCTAACCCCCTACACACTCACTAACACACACACACATTGTTTATCCCCTACACAAACACATAGAGGTAATTCTTCCCCTACACACACACACACACACACACAGGTAGTTCATCCCCTACAAACACAAAGCCTATCCCCTAAACCTAACCCCTGATTCAGACACTTATGCACACCCACACACACACACACACACATACATACACACAAACACATAGTTCGTCACCTACACACACATACAAGTAGTTCATCCCCTACACACACACACACACACACACACACACACTAATACACACACACAGCTTATCCCCTACACAAACACATACAGGGAATGTATCCCCTATACACACATACAACCTAACCCCTAAATCTAACCCTGACTCACACACTTATGCACATACATACACACACAGTTCGTCCACTACACACACAAGTAGTTCATTCCCTCCACACACTCACCCCTAACCCTAACCCTAACCCACTACACCCACTCATACACACACACACATATATAGTTTATCCCCTCCACACACACACACATACACACACACACACGCACATACACCCCAAACCCTAACCCCCTACACACACACTCATGCCCACACACACAGGTAGTTCATCCCCTACACACACACAACCTAACCCATATACCTCCTCCCAACTCACACACTCATACACACAAACACATAGTTCATCCCCTACACACACACACAGTCTAAACCTAAACCTAACCCCCAACTCATACCCACACACACACCCTAACCCCAACTCACACACTTATGCATACACATACACACACTGTTCGTCCCCTACACACACACAAGTAGTTCATCCCCTACACACACCCTAACCCCTAACCCTAACCCACTACAGACACACTCATAACCACACACATATATAGTTTACCCCCTCCACACACACACACACACACACACAAAAAAAGTAATTCATTCCCTACACACACACTCTAACCCCCTACACACACACTGACACACACACACATAAAGGTAATTTATCCCCTATACATACACAGGTAGTTTATCCCCTATACACACACACACACACACTCTAACCCCTAACCCTAACCCCCTACACACACACTCATACACACACATATTGTTTATCCCCTCCACACAGACACACAGTTCATCCCCTCCACACACACAACCTAACCCCTAACATTAACCCCCCCACACACACACACTCATACCCACACACACAGGTAGTTGATCCCCTACACACACATACAACCTAACCCCCAACTCACACACTCATACCCACACACACACATAGTTCGTCCCCTACACACACATACAGGTAGTTCATCCCCTATACACGCCCTAACCACTAACCCTAACTCGAACCCACTACACATACACTTATATACACACACACACACACACATACACTCAGGTAGTTCATCCTCTACACACACACCCTAACCCCTTACACACACTCTCATACACACACACACAGTTTATATGTGTATAAACTATATGTACACACATATAGGTAATTTATACACAAACCCTAACCCTAACCCCCTACACACACAGAGACATATATAGTTTATCCCCTCCACACACATAAAGGTCATTTATCCTCTACACACACACACACACATGCACACACACTCACACACACACAGAGACATATATAGTTTATCCTCTCCACACACATAAAGGTCATTTATCCTCTACACACACACACACACACACACACATACATACAAGTAGTTCATCAGTTGAATATACTACTTTAAAATAATCCCATGCTGAAATCACACAAAATATACACATTATTGCCAATGAAGCAGATTTTTAAAAAAAAATGTTTTTTGCTTTTAATAATATTTTTGGTTGATTTTCTGTCATTTTTGGTTTCAATAATGAAACACTTTCAATAACGGTTTATTGTGCAAAAAGGGTTGCAGCTACTAGCTAATACAACAACTAAAGAGCCTCTTCAGGAAACAGGCCTACTAGGTGTCTGTACCACAAGGAGACTGAGCACTCTGGCAGGTTCTCGCTGCCTGAGCTGTGTTTAAATACTGCAGTGGCTTGATTGGAGATATGTTGCAGGTGTTCAGAAAGGCAGGAGGAGGGAGCCAGGCCCAGCAACACAGACTGGGACAAACATGACACACTTGGAAGGGAAAGCAGGAAACACAGGGAAAGGGAGCGGCAAAGGCTGAACCCTGACAAATATATTTTAATTGGAAATAAAAAATTAACACATATTTGATGCAGTATTTCTCAAATTATTTATTCTTTTTTGAAAGGAATGACGATTTAATGAAAAAGTTCTTGGCACAGCAGATCACATACTGGTAACGGTAGTTATGACTTAAAAACTATTGAAAATTATTTATTGTACTTGTTGGAAATTAATCTTTGCTCTGTAGAGAAATATATTTATATGTTAACAAAAAAATGTGCTCTTTGAAAACATTTTGGCGTCAGTAGAAACAATTAAAACACTGTCTAATGCAACAACAACGGGGCAGCAGTCACATGTTGTCTCAGCTGTCTGATTTTAAATTATATTAAATTGAATGTTAAATACGGTATATATATATATATATATATATATATATATATATATATATATATATATATATATATATATATATATATTCCCAGTATATTGTATATGATGTCAACAACAAGAAGCATTACTTAAATGTTTAGCGAGGATATTGAACACAGAGGAGTATTTAAAATTGATTATTGATTAAGGTACAATTAAAGGCATTTAGGATGATTATGTTTATGTTTTCAACAGCTACTCACTACAAGCAACCATTCAAGTCAAAATCACCAGTTAACACGGTCACTTTTTAGCCCGAAACATTGGCCTCAGAGGCAGCGGCGGACTGCGGTGAAGTTCATTTGTTATTGGATATTTTCTTGACATGTTTTTAATCGGAGATCAAGTCAGGGTCGCCAATAAAGAGTGTAGTATACAGCAACATCATCATACTCTGATGTTCTATAATATTACTGTCATCTTTCTTCACCATTATACCTTTTTCCCACAAAACTGCATCTCCACATTGTCATTTGCTGTGGCCTGTGTTAGGGAGTACATCATATTAGACTATGATAATGTTGTGATATACTACACTCTTCATTTACGCTTGCCTTGGTCCCTGATTAAAAACAGATGAAACCAAACGTCAAGAAAATATCCAATAACACACACACACACTAGTTTTTCTGAATTGCTTGCCCCGTTCTGCCTGTTTTTATAGTAGTGCTTATGTGATTACACTAAATCTATTTGTGAAATTATATGTGACATTTTTTTTTTACTTTTCTAAGACTGTTTCATGCTGCTGTGTGTTATCTTGAGTGAAATTGACATCAGAAGGATCACCATTGATGACTTGCGTGAGAATGTTGATGAGTTTTGCTCAATCATAAAAGACGAGCTTGGACTGGAAGGGGCTCTTGTGGTTCAGTTTCAGTAGAAGACCCTGAGTTTGACAATGAACTATGCTATTTAAGTAGCAAAATGGGAAACTTCTGTCAGAAGCTTAGAGTGGCTGGATGCAGTGAGCTCAGAGTCAATGCTTGTAGCTCTGGAGGTACAAGTTAAAAAAAAAAAAAAACGAGAGGAAAAACAAGGTGAGTCAGAGGTGAATTTTCTACAATATTTTGCAGTGTGGACAACCCAAAGTGACTATGACATGGAAAAATCTATCATGACCAGTGAGATGAAGAAAAGAAGGGTTGACTGGAAACAGATTGATGAAATGATGAAAAACACATTCCCTTTGTGCAGCAAAGAGATTGTGGAAGATGAACCATCTGTTGCAGAAGTCATAGTCAAATGGCCAGCCTTATTCTCTGAACAGCAGGTAAGCTGTCTTATACTTATTTACTTTTTCAAATCAGACTTTACTACAAGGGATTTGATATTTTTCTTTTGTTTTGTTTTTTACCCAACAGATTCTTGCAGAATTTGCTCGCCTGACATCTGTTGACCTGAATGGCTCCCTTTATGCTGGACTGGACCAGCATCTTGACAGATTCTTGGAGTTGTATCGAGCAAAGACTAACAATGTGGGACTGAGGAGTCTTCTGGAAAATCTTCAAGACGATGTTTAACAATGCACACAGCTTTCTTCTATAACTGTTGATCTATGCTCAACCGACTTGTTCTGTTTCTGATTAGAGCTCAGTCAGCAGGAGGAGGTCCATTGTTCCAATGGGCCTTCTTTATTTTCTGAAGGATGAACCTCCATGTTTTATCATGGTCGTTGAGGTAAGCATTTCTTTATTGCTATAGTCTGTGTAATAGATTTTCAAAAAGAAGTTACACTTTTCCCAAAATGACCCTATTGCTGTAATCCGAGTAGTAATATGGGAAGGTTCATTCACTTTTACTGGTTAGTGTGGCTGAGTGGTGCAGTTGGAACAGCAGCTGTCCAGCTCTTTACATGGAGGTGAACAGTACAGCCGCTCACCATCTCTAAACCAATCAAATGTGCCATCAAATGACTCCAAAACACTTGTGTGGACAACTGGAAGGTTGTCCACACAAGTGTTTTGTGTATGTTGTGTGCATAGCGCTGGCCAGCTACTATTCCAGTTGTACTTCCCAGAGAACACTGGGCATTGACGAGTAAAAGTGAACGAACCTCCCCATATTACTACAGGGATTACAGCAATAGGGCCATTTCCAGGAATGTTGAGCTTCTCCTTTAAATCCTGAAAAGTGGTAACCACATTAACATACATACTATATTTCCTCAAATATTAGCCTGGAATACTATTAACTTTTGCTTTCCTTGTATTTTTTGTAGACCACAGATGATGAGGACATATACACAAAGGGGGTGAAAGTAGGCATCGTCATCATCAAAGAGGGAGATGACCCACCAATGCTTCTGTGGTCCCTGAGGTGGTCCTATGCAACTTCAGTGATATTCCGAATGATGGGACTTCTTTATGCCCCCAACATTGATTCGCCAAAAGAACTGAAATACACCTTTGAGGTCATCCAGAGAGTCCTTGTGAATATTGGTTCAGACCAGTGTTCCTCGCTTGTGCACAGCATATGCAATCGACTCTTGAAGAAAAAGATCTAAGACTGTTATTCAGTATTGAGTAAGTCACACTGTGTCTAGATTTGTTCAAATATAGTATGCAGAGCATTGATAAGTCATACTTTGTCTAGGTTTGTTTTAATATAGTATGCAGAGCATTGATAAGTCACAGTGTGTCCAGGTTTGTTAAAAGGATCGTATGTCAAGTGTTCAGTGAATCACACTGATCATATTTGTTCAAAGATAGTATGCAGAGTATTAATGATGACTGCGGCATTTCAATTAACCTGAAATAGATTCACCCCTTTATATGGCTAACCCCAAATTATTAATGCTCAGTAGGCACAGAAGGTTTGTTATGGAGCTCACGCCTCCCCCTCCCTTTTTTTTTATTTATTTAGCTAGAATTTTAAAACCGGAACCATAGAACTCAACGTAAAATGATGGTTCTTGTCCATTAAAAACAACATTAACAAATTTAATATTTTATGTGCCTTTAGGTGAGATTACCTTATTTTTCTCAGACAATAGCCATAGTTTACTGTGGTTTCTAGGCAACTACTGACCAGCGGCGTACGGGAAAGATACGGAAAGACACAAAAAGATACGGAAGGACCAGGAAACACTGTGTTTAAGTACCCATCTCAGAAAGAGATATACCCTGGATATATTAATAAATCAAAGAAAAGATAAAGGGAATGCTGTGTTTCTTCATCCATTCATTCCGTGTGGATTAGCGTCAGAGAGTGCCTCGCACTCCAGGACAGGAGGTGGCGCTGTTGCACCTTTAGGTGCTACCTGCTCTAAAATGAGAACGAGTACGAAGAAGAAGCTTGTGGCGAAAAGCTGCGTTGACGGCGGGTAAGTAATTGGAGTTCCTTGTCTATTAACACAATAAAATAGTAATAAAAGTAATGATAATCACAATGATGACGATACAATAATGCGTCTTTATACTTATACTTCCTCTGCAACTGGCATGGACATCAGTACCATAAAGGTCTGTGTAAAGGACCACACTAGTCCTTGTATGTGTTTGTTTTATCTAAGTAAAACTACCTAAATTTGTCTTGTTTACATTGTCTTTATTTAGAAAAATCAAATCTTAAGTTACTAAATAATGATAATGATAATAATTTGAGTGACACTGTAGCACCACAAGAGGGAGACAGGTAAAGGTAAGCCATCAGGTGTTGGTAATTAGGAAGCTGCTTTGTTTGAGCCTGAGCCACAAAAGTTTGTTCTCCAGGCTCCAGCTTAATTTTTGCTTAATTTGCATAAAAAAGGACTGCGACGCCTGTTTAAACAACAGAAGAAAAGATTATGAACATTTAAGCATCCTTGGTGAGATCAGTGAGGTATGTTTGTTTTGTTTGAAACATTGTATCATTGTGAGTTTGTATTAGTGTGCATGGAATACTTTGAATGAATGCTTGCTACAGGTAGTATATTAATATATTATATTAATGTATGTTTAATATATTTAATAATAATAATTACTTACATTTTTAATCAAGTATCTGTCATGAATAAATTCAGATGTATTTATTACTGGCAGTAGTGTGGATCTGTATGATTTATTTTAAGGTTAAAACTAAATAAATAAAGTTTATTGGTCAGGAAACTCAAGAAAATAAAAAAAACATTAAAACAAAGACATAGAATATATCAGGATCACATGAAGAAAAAAAGGAGTAAAAAATCTAAATACACATTTAAACTACTCAGGAGTTTCAGGGGAAAAATAATGACTAATAAAATTATTATTTTTAGTTTTAATCTCTAAATCGTTGAATTATTAAATTTATCGGTTTCAGAATCAACGGAATCTTCTGGAAGGACTGACGTCATCATCCAGTGTAGACAGCGGCCATCTTGTTCTCTTCCGTTGACTCTCAGCTCCACTCAGAGAACAAAGGACTTTGCTGCTGCTCCGCTATTTATTGGAATATTTGACGGATTTCAATGAAAATCGGATTTTTGTGGATTATATAATCGTTTCCTTGGATCCCGGACGCCTGTGACTCCTTTGGACCGCCTTCAACAGGTAAGATAGACTTTTCTTAGTAAATGACTATTTTCTTTGCCTTGTCATCCCGTTAGCATTAGCCTGCTAGCTACTTCGCCTGAGTGCTTCTGACATAACTGCTGTTAGTTTTAGTATTTAAATGATTTTATGTCCATGTGGGAGTCTGTATCCGAGACGAAAAGTTATATTTTTGCCAGGATTTGGACCTTTTTGGTCGTTTTTTACCGTGTGATGTTGATGTGTGATGTTAGGATAAACGTTAGCCCCGTGAGAGTGTGCGTTTGCTCCTGTTACTTGAGTGTTTTGACAGGATTCGTTTTTTTTTTTTTTTTTTCGTCTAAAGTATTTTGGTTATTGTTAGCATTAGCACCGTTAGACCGCTAGCTTGTTAGCCCTTTGTGTGAGACATAACTACTGTTACTGTATTAGGAGGGTGTGTGTGTGTGTGTGTGTGTGTGTGTGTGAGAGAAATTCTGCTTTTCATAGAAAGGGTTTTTTAATAAGTGGTGTGTGATCTTAATGGAGCTAATGTTTTTCAGTTAAAGAGTTAAAGTTGGTTTCATATTAGACATTTGCTTGTTTTTTCAGTTTTAACTTAATAGCGTCATCAATACAGTACCAATTCCATCCAGGTTAGTGTTATTTTGTAGAGTAAGTCAGACATTTCACGAGTCTCATTAACCCACCAACCTCAGCGATTGTGGTGAATATTTAAAATAACATCGCTGAATATCCTGTCAGCAGCCTGCGTCAGCTGGAGCTTTTAGGGACCGTCGGTAAATTACTGCGGTGAAGCCAGCCGACTCAACGAAATACACGGAGAGGCTTGAGAAAATCAGTGCCAAAAACGCTACAGCAGCATGGATCAACTTTCGGTTTTCAAATGAAAATGTGTACATTTTTAAAAAATGTATTAAATTAAGAAATTCAATTTCGATCTTAGTTGTATCTTAATCAAACCTTGAAATTCTATGATCTGGGACACTTTGAGTCATAAAATCACATGACATGGGAACTACTGAGAAAATATGCTAATATTTGTTTAAAAAAAGTAATGAAAATATTTACTGTGTGCGAATAGAATAAAAATAAGCCGTAACAGCTTCAGTCACTCATGTGACAAATATTGGAAAGACATGTATCCATTTAATTCTATTTCTGTTTTATTTTGAAATAGCTCTCTGAATTTGAACCCTTTGACATCAGTCATCAGTCAGCTTTTTTAGTTCTATATTTATCTTTCACAAGCATTATTTACCCAAAAAGTCATTTGAATTTTTTTTGAAAACCAATACTATCCATTAAAGCTTATTGACTATTTTTTTTTTTTTTTAAATAGCTCCTTGGAATTTTAATCTACAAACATGACTCCTCTTCTCATCTGTTTTTTAGGTCTATATTTATCTTTCACAAGCATTATTTACCCAAAAAATCATTCAAAAATTTTTTGAAAACAATACTATCCGGGCGACACGGTGGAGCAGGGGTTAGCGCTGTTGCCTCACAGCAAGAAGGTCGCAGGTTCAAGACCTCCTTGGTCCGGGGTCTGGGACCTTTCTGTGTGGATTTTGCATGTTCTCCCCGTGTCTACGTGGGTTTTCACCGGGTACTCCGGCTTCCTCCCACAGTCCAAAAACATGCAACTCTAAATTGCCCATAGGTGTGAGTGTGTGAGTGATTGGTGTGTGTGCCCCACGATTGGCTGGCGACCATCTGGGGTGTATCCCTACCTCTCGCCGTAACGCACTTTGATAGGCTCCAGCAGACCCCTGCGACCCTAATGAGGAATAAGCAGGTATAGAAAATGACTGACTGACAATACTATCCATTAAACTTTATTAAAGACGATTTCTCTGTTTTATTTTAAATAGCTCTTTTTAACCTATGAACATGATTCCACTCATCTGTTTTTTAGGTCTATATTCATCTTTCACAAGGATTATTTCCCCAAAATGTCATTTGAACATTTTTTTAAACCAATACTATCCATTAAATTAATTTATGAATGGCTATTTGTTTTTTTTTTAAATAGCTCTTTAGAAGTTTAACCTAAGAACATGATTCCTCTTTTCATCTGTTTTATGTATCTTTCACAAGCAATAGATAATTTTGAAATACAATACCTACCCATTCAACATTTATATATTTTTGTTTTAGTTTGAAATAGCTCTCTGGCATTTTAATCTACCAATATCAATCAACTTCTCATCTGTTTTTAAGGTCTATATTTATCTTTTTTCAAAATAAATTTGCAGTCTAAATGACTTGTCTAGCTGACTTGCAGGTTGTGTCCACACTACGAGCCAAAATCAGATTTTTAGCCAGTCCAGATTGGAACTTTTGAAGTCTGAAGAGTGAAATCAGATTTTTTTTTTTTTTTTGTAAAATTTATACTATTTTTGGGAAGTATTTTCAAATCACATTTGATACCACTGTCAGTATAACGACATATTTAAGAGAATATAGTCCAATACTGTCATGTGATTTTTAAAAAATATATTTCAGATAGAATGTACAAAGTGCAGCAGATGGTTTCACCCATATTGTGTGGCAATGTCAGATGAAGAGTGGGAAGAGGAAAAAAAAAATCATCATCAAAATGGCAATGTGGTCTCTGTTGACTTGATGATGTGTCAGTAAAACGTACAGTAAAAGATGACTGACGATGAAAAATATTGTCAAGAAGAATTAAAAAATACTGTTCATTGACTGATTAGTCAAGATGATTCATAATTCTTTTTTCTATTAAACATTAAATGTTTATGATGTAATTAAATCTAAACAGATGAGAAGCTGATTGGTGAGAGTAGGCAGGAATTCCAGAGAGGTATTAATACATAGATATTTATCAATTATATTCAAGGAATATTAATTGGTTATGAAATATTTTTAAATCATTTTCTGAGATATGCTTGTGAAAGATATAGACCTTATTAACAGATGAGAAGTAGAATTATGTTTGTAGGTTATTCATAAGGTTTAATGGATAGTATTGTTTTTCAAAAAAACTTTGAATGCTTTTCAAATGCTTGTGAAAGATAAATATAGACCTAAAAAAGATGAGAAGTAGAATCATGTTAATAGGTTAAAACTCTAAAGAGCTATTTCAAACTAAAACAGAGAAATAGTCATTAATAAGGTTTAATGGATAGTATTGGTTTTCAAAAAAATTTCGAATGATTTTTTGGGTAAGTAATGCTTGTGAAAGATATATAGACCTAAAAAACAGATGAGAAGTGGAGTCATGTTTGTAGATTAAAATTCCAAGGAGCCGTTTCAAAATAAAAAGTCATGGTTTAATGGATAGTATTGGTTTTCAAAAATTTTTCAAATGACTTTTTGGGTAAATAATGCTTGTGAAAGATACAGAAAAAAACAGATGAGAAGTAGAATTATGTTTGTAGGTTTAAATTCCAGAGAGCTTTTCAAAATAAGACATTGATGATGATATGATTTTTGGGGAGATAATGCTTGTCTAATGTGTGAATGGCTGATGAGGTTACAGCTTCTTTTCATTGTATTTGCACACATTAAATTTTTTATTTTATTTTTATTTTATTTTCTTATTTTGTTGTGGCGGCCGGCCGACAGCAGTAATTTACCGACGGTCCCTAAGCGCACCAGCGGCTGGAGCAGCTGGGATGGATATTCAGTGCTGTTATTTTGAATTTTCGCCACAATCACTGAGTTTGGTGGGTTAATGACACTTGTGAAATGTTTGGCTTACTTATATCTGCAAAATAATACCAATCTGGATGGAATTGGTACAGAGTTCATGACGCTATTTAAGTTAGAAACTAAAAAAAACGAGCAAATTTCAAATATAAAACCAACTTCACTTCGGTAACTAGATCAGTATTTTATCAGAAAATTGTTACTGACATCTTTAATTATTTTTCAGTCAGATATTAATTAATCAGAGTTTATATAAGTTTATATAGTGATTTACTTTTAGTTGTATTTTAATAAACACATCTAGCTAGTATTGTGAGTAGTATTGTAAGTTAATGTAGTAAAGTATTGCAGTAAAGATGTAACTGGTGTGTCTATGGTCTTTATTTGTAGTCAATAATAATCACACATAGTAATCGGAGTCAGTGGAGTTAAGTTGTGTGTGTGTGTAGTTGAACATAATGTGATTTTGATGTAGTTAATTGGTGTGTGTGTGTGTGTGTGTGTGTGTGTGTGTGGTTGAACATAATGTGATCATAATGTATTTAACTGTCTTGTTAATGGATTATGTTCTTACTGTTGTGAGTTGCTGTAGTTAAATTACAGTAAACTACACGTTAATGTGAGTCTATGCAGTTAATATAATCAGTAATATCTGTGGTGGTCTTCTTTTCTCCTGCAGCTCCTCCTCAGGTTTCACACACACCACCTGCATTTATACATGCCCACACACCTGTCACACAGGAGCAATCATTCCATACATCTCTACATTTTCACCACATTTACTAACTTTATTTGGAATTTGTGCTTGATCTGTGCAGGATGCCACGGAAGGGGAAGCGCTCCCGAGCCAAGACGCTGCACTGGAGGACACTGGACCCGCTGGACCCTCAGTTCCAGGAGGTAACTACACCACCCACATCCCACGTCTTCTCAAAACCACGTCACCATTTACACATCAAAACCAGCATCATCATTCAGTCCTCTGACAGTCTGCCTCTACAATAACGATCTTTGCACCAACATTGCAGCTCTTAAAGCCTGGCTATTGTTTTCTTGGTTTCAGACGACCCCACCCCCTGGAGTCTGGAACATCCTTAAACATCCTTTTCTTTTGCAGTTTGTCCTTCTGGTCGGTGATTCCCATCTGCGTTCAATCATGGAGGGCATTGTGGCCATGCCGGTGGGGGGGGGATGTCCTTCGGGCTCCTCTCCGTCCCTGGAGCCAAGGCCAGCGCCATAGAGGTCGAGGTACGAAATTTATCTCTGCCTCACATTCCCAAGGCAGTCATTGTGTTGGCTCCCAGTAATAACCTGGACCGTAGAGTTTCTCTTTCAGATTCAGCTACAGACTTCCAGAGGCTGGTGACCACTGCCCGGGCTGCCGCAGCAATGTAAGTTACTTTGACTTATTATGACTAGATAATTCCATGATTGATTTCAGATCATGTTTGAAGTTGAGTACATGTTATCCAACCATTAAAGGTGGAGACACAGATGACGATTCCTGGACACAGTGAGAGGTTTCTACAAACATTTTGAGATCTTGTCCCCCAGGCTGACTGTTCCACCAGAGTGGAACGACGCCCTGAGGCACCGCTACCAGGAGGTAGCGGCATGAATGGTTATGTAAAGAGATGCATATGCTGTTTCTGCCTATGTAATATGTATTACAGGTCTCAGTTTCATCAGTCTAATCTAATCTTTATGTTTTACAGGTGTCAGGTTCCTGGCGGCGGCGTGTTGCTTCCCCCCTGACACCAGTGCCTCGTCCTTCCAGTCCTCCTGGAGGGACTAGTGTGGCTCAAGCCAAGAAGAAGGTACTCATTCATTGTTTGAACATTTGACACAATATCCAGTGTTGTGTGTTTTAGTGTGTGTGGTCCACAGACTCCCCCCCCCCCCCCCACCTGCAGTCACACCGATCTCACCAGGAGTGTCTGGAGGTCGAGGCCCCTGTGCCTCGTCCTTCCAGTCCTCCTGGAGGGACTAGTGTGGCTCAGGCCAAGAAGGTATGTTACCCACCATATTTGGTTGTTGAACATTTTCCAGAATAACCACTGTATTGTGTATTTTAACTTTCTGCTGTATCAGTTTGTCTGGTGTCTCTTATGCATTATTTTGCTGTAAACTCTCTTTGTTTCCACAGACTCCACCGAGGGCCTGCCTAACTCCTCTCACACCTCCAACCCCAAGGATTTCACGGGAAGCATCCGTGAAGGCCAAGGCTCCCGGGTCTGGTTCATCCCTCCCTCCTCGGTGGACCCAGGTGGGTCCCACCAAGAAGGTAACATAGCCTGATACTGTTTCTTTGAAAGTTTACTGAAATAACGTATTTTCTACCACAACCTACTGCTGCTCGTTGTTATCAGCTTTTTATCTGCACATAATTTTAACCATAATTTTTTTAACCTTTGTTTTTGTTTCCCATTTATATTTACAATGCCAACAGTTTTTCTATTATATTTTGTCTCCCATGCATTTTTTAATCCGAACTCTGCCTTTTTTCTTTACAGACACAGAAGACTGAGGGGAAGCAGAAGACTGTGCCCTCCATCCCACTGAACCGGTGTGGTTTAGCCCTGAGGTCCTGGAGCTGATGGCAGAGGTACATTTACATATTCCTTATTTTATAGCTATTGATTACATTTTTTAAAACCATGGTCTCTATTGTTTTCATATTGCAGTTTTTTTTTTTGGTGAAAACATGGTTAGGGAAATGTACTGCTTTACAACGTCTGCAACAGTGTAAGTTTTCCTTCTAGAGATGGGGGGGAAAAAAGGCATGTCTTTATTTCATCATTCTGATGTCCAGTGGGTGAACATTGTGAGGGCTTCCCACTCTCAGGCATCTAAGGTATGAAACTTTTTCTTGTATCCGTCAATGCACCTGTATGGCTCTGACTTTTCTTGCATATCACAACGACAAGACAGGGTTTCTCTTTATAGAGTGCTTTCTTAGGGAGATTCACTTTGTTGGTGTGAAACAGCAGCTTATTGCGGATGGTACTGTCTTCATGTCTTCACAGATGATCATTCTTATCATGTTACCATGAACTCCACAGATCTCATGTTTGGGCCACTAAAGGTTGCAGAAAACATTCTGCAAAGTCAAGTATCGCTGCCCTTTGCCTCTCAACTTCAGTGCTTGGCTCTTGATGTCCGCCACGCAGTTCTTTTGGTCACACCTGAATGCTTTGCAGTCTCTCCAGCAGCTGCAACGGAACCAAGTGCGTTTCTTCTCGATGGTGACTCCCTTGAACTGGAAGATGATCAGATTATCATTCCAGATAGTGCACTGGACCAAAGCTGTGTTCATGAGGACTTCCGACATGCAGTTTTGCTTGAAGGGGGCACCCCTGAACTGGATGCTAATATGTTTATCACACCGTATCACAGCTCTGCAATGAAGTCCTAAATCCAAAAGCAGTACAGCACCAACATTTCTTTTCAGCAATGGCATAAATCTTAAATCTGTACATGGTACAGCACTGATCTTGCTTTCCGGGAGCGGCAGAAGGGGTATCTCCGCTCTCAATATCAGCACGATGACTACTTATAGAAACTTCACTTGCAGCAGACAGTACCAACAGGCGCGTCTGGGGTCTCAATCCCAACCCCTTCAATTCTTCAATTTCTTTGTTTCTGGGGGAGCTGGCTGTGGTAAATCCCACCTCATTAAGTGCGTCTTTCAGGAAGCACCCAAGATTCTGCGGGACCTTTCCAGATTTCGAGATGTTGCCAACACGCGCTCTTGAATCTTCCTCGTAGTTTGAAACCGCCTTATCAGGGACTCGGCAACGGCTTGTTGCCTTTGATTTGTTGCGTAGGGTGAAGTTAGGGTGTCTCTGTCCAACGCGAAAATTTTGATCATTGATGAGATCTCTATGATTTCCAAGGACCTCTTTGCCTATATGCACTGGCGGTTGCAACAAATCAAAGGCAACAAGAGACCCTTTGGAGGCATGTCGGTCTTGGCATGTTGGGGACTTTTACCAGCTGCCGCCACTTGGCAGGGCCAAGCTGCTCTGTGTGCGTGAGGATGATTTCCTTGACCTCTGGAGTTCTTTCCAGATGGTCACCACGGAAATCATGCGGCAAAAGGACGACCGGTCTTTTGCCAAGCTGCTGAACAGACTCGGCACAAAGCAGAAGACCGAACCGCTTTCCGTCGACAACAAAGCTCTGCTCAAGGTGTGTTGTCGACACCCAACATCGTCCGGTGGATGCCCTTCACATCTTTGCGACGAACAAGGAAGTGGACACCCACAACGCCACCACCGTCACAGCCCTTGGGTTGACTGTTGTCAACATGCCTTCGGAGGATTATCGGAAGGATCCCTGCACAGGCGAACTGATCGCCTTGAGCTTAAAGGGCAACAGGAAGGATCTGCTGGACAACATCAAACCTGTTGTCGACGCACGTAATGGTGACGAGGAACGTCGACTTGGAGGATGGCCTCGTCAATGGCACTTCGGCACAATCAGACACCTGTGCATGTACGTGGACCTACCCGAACTGTGAAGCTGATCGGACTGGAATTGGACAATCCAGAGGCCGGTCAGAAGTTTCGGAAAAAGATTCTCGGGCCAACGGACATACTGTTTTACATCAAGCGAGTCGAGGAACCCATGAGCAAGAGGGGAGCGGTTCGGCAACAGTTCCCGATCAAGTTGGCGTTTGGCTGTACAGCTCGCAAAGTGCAAGGCATGACCGTGCAGTCTGCCGTGGTCTCTCTGAAGCATGTTTTTTGAACCGGGGATATCTTATGTCGCCCTCAGCAGGACAACTTCTCAAGCTTGGCAAATCACAGACTTTGAAGAGAAGAAAATCTTCGCTTACCCAACCATCAAGGCGGCATTGGAGGGCATGACGTGCCGACCTTCGAGTCTTCAAGGCCACTCTTGCACTTTGTCAAGTTGCCGGTCACCGCTGCGCCAACGCTGATTGTGATCCACCACAACAGCCAGGGGCTTCCATCCCACATGGAGGACATGAAACGCCATCATGAACTCCTCCTAGCTGATGTTTTGTGCATCAGCGAAAGCCATTTGAATTATTGACATGTTTGCTCGTAACAGAAACGGCTGTTGCGCAAACGGACCTGACATGGCTACCAAGGATGGAGGTGGTGTCGCCGTGTACTACAGGAGCACTCTTGTAGCCGGGCCATGCAAGTACTTGCAGAACGTAACCGATCTTGAAGTTGCGGTTCTGAAGGTTGAGTGCTCGGTTGCAGCTTTAATTGCTACTGTGTACAGACCACCAAACTACTCTCTTGGCTTGTTTGGCGCAAACATGCAGGCGCTCTTGGATTCCTTGGAGCTCATGGGTTGTCATCCGATTGTCGCTTGCGGCGATTTCAATGAGAACCTTCTTTCTGGTGGGAAGAAGGCAATCAAAGACATGTTTGTATCCCGGGGATATAGTCAGCTCATCATCGGTCCCACCACTGAAAAGCAGACCCTGATTGATCACATTTACATTTTGCGTCCTGATTCTTGTGTTCAGTCAGGTGTTCTGCAGTCCTATTACAGTTACCACCAGCCGGTATACTGTATTTTAACGTAGCTGACACCACCTTTTCTCATCTTTATTGTGCGTAGTTTATTAGTTTTGGCATGTGAATCTGTTACATTTATCTGCTGGTTATGGTCCAGCCAGCAGCACATGTCATAGTTTTTTCAATCCTGTGGCATCGCTGCTGCTGTACTGCTTTTCTCTTTCCGGTGCTGTCCTTGTGCCATCCAGCAATGTTTGATGCTTCTCTTTTTCTCTGGATGCGTCTTTGAAGCATTGTCTTTGTTGCTGTTCCAGGTCTACTTTTGCAAACTCTTGTGGTACAGATAGAAACGGAGCACAGTTACACTCTCTCTCTATTCCTCTCTCCACCACCCCACCCATTTGTTTGTCCTGTGCTACATGTCTGCCTGCATTTGCCAAATACTGCAGCTACATATTGATGCGTTTTAAATAGTTTTGGTTGTCCCCTTGAGACTTTGAAAGTCAGTGTTAGTTTAGTTAAATGTTCAGTTAAGTAGTTAAGCCAACAGTTAGAAGAACTTGACAGTGATCTGACAAGTGTAATGTTAATATATGCTCACCGGCCACTTTATTAGGTACACCTGTCCAACTGCTCGTTAACACTTAATTTCTAATCAGCCAATCACATGGCGGCAACACAGTGCATTTAGGCATGTAGACATGGTCAAGACAATCTCCTGCAGTTCAAACCGAGCATCAGTTTGGGGAAGAAAGGTGATTTGAGTGACTTTGAACGTGGCATGGTTGTTGGTGCCAGAAGGGCTGGTCTGAGTATTTCAGAAACTGCTGATCTACTGGGATTTTCACACATATCCCACCATCTCTAGGGTTTACAGAGAATGGTCTGAAAAAGAAAAAATATCCAATGAGCGGCAGTTCTGTGGGTGGAAATGCCTTGTTGATGCCAGAGGTCAGAGGAGAATGGCCAGACTGGTTGGAGCTGATAGAAAGGCAACAGTGACTCAAATAACCACCTGTTACAACCAAGGTAGGCAGAAGAGCATCTCTGAAAGCACAGTACGTCGAACTTTGAGGCAGATGGGCTACAGCAGCAGAAGACCACGCTGGGTGCCACTCCTTTCAGCTAAGAACAGGAAACTGAGGCTACAATTTGCGCATCAAAAATTCGACAATAGAAGATTGGAAAAACGTTGCCTGGTCTGATGAGTCTCGATTTCTGCTGTGACATTTGGATGGTAGGGTCAGAATTTGGCGTCAAAAACATGAAAGCATGGATCCATCCTGCCTTGTATCAACGGTTCAGGCTGCTGGTGGTGTTGTAATGGTGTGGGGAATATTTTCTTGGCACTCTTTGGGCCCCTTGGTACCAATTGAGCATTGTTGCAATGCCACAGCCTACCTGAGTATTGTTGCTGACCATGTCCATCCCTTTATGACCACAATGTACCCAACTTCTGATGGCTACTTTGAGCAGGATAATGCACCATGTCATAAAGCTGGAATCATCTCAGACTGGTTTCTTGAACATGACAATGAGTTCACTGTACTCAAATGGCCTCCACAGTCACCAGATCTCAATCTAATAGAGCATCTTTGGGATGTGGTGGGACGGGAGATTCACATCATGGATGTGCAGCCGACAAATCTGCGCCAACTGTGTGATGCCATCATGTCAATATGGACCAGACTCTCTGAGGAATGCTTCCAGCACCTTGTTGAATCTATGCCACAAAGAATTGAGGCAGTTCTGAAGGCAAAAGGGGGTCCAACCCGTTACTAGCATGGTGTACCTAATAAAGTGGCCAGTGAGTGTAATTGGTAATTGACTAATCTGATTTACAACTGCTATTAATTTAGCAGCTAAAAGTAATGCATGATCATGTTTAATTTGGCCAATACAATGAATGCAACTTTGTCTGTTATGTTAAATGTTTCTCCTGTGTGTGTGTGTGGGTGTTTGTACACAGTGTTGTGTGCTAATACAGGGTATGTGTGAAGCGTCTCATGCAGTAGTCATGTGAGTCCTGCATGTTACACCTACTGCTGCTGGCTAGCCTTCCTAACGGAGGTTGAAAGCCAGTATATAGCCTCTCCACTACCAAGACTCCTACAGTGCCTCCCCGGGGCCACGCACGGAAACTGGGTACCTCACGGTCCCAGGCTGAACTGTATGGGGATCTCGGAGCAGCAGTGGGCCCCAGAGACGCGGCATCCAGGACCACCGCTGTGTGGACAAGTCAACCACTGTCCCAGCTAAGGGTAAATAGCTCTACAGCCTGGTAACATGTGATGTTAGATGAGGTTGGAAATTCCACGCATACAGAAACAAGGTGAATAAAATATTTGATCATTTCACTGTTGTTTCTTCACTAAATGATGATGTTGATAGTTTTAACCTGATGTTGGTTTGTTTTCTTTCTCCCACAAACTGACCCCCTAATCCCTGTGAGTTCATGGTGTGCCAAATCCTGCTGATGACCACGTTGACTTATTGTGGAGAAACACGGAGCAGGAGTAGAGAACAAGTAAGACTTATTAGTCATTTTATAATCTGCTTGGTTGTTGTGTTTTTCCAGTTACTGCATCTACACTGTAATATCACTAAAGAATTTTAATGGTCATTGATAGTAACTGGTCTCCTCACTTTACCACCTTCTAAAGGGGCTCCACTGACAGCATCCTGACCTACAGCATCACTTCCTGGTTCAGGAGCTGCAGTTTCCATGGACAACAAAGACAGCCAATCAGGACTGATGAAGACTGCCTACAGAACTGTTGCTGCTGCTGTCTCATCCTGATGGAGCTCTACCAACAGCAAAGCATTCACACAGTTAAATCGACACAGTTAGACCCACTCCACCCTTCACTATAATCAACAGGTTTTACAAGCTGTAGGGCTTCAAGTGGACTGAATCCCCCCCACACACACTCACTGACACCCTGACCCCCAAGCACACACACGACCCCCCTAGCTGGGCAACAACCAAGGACAAGGTTTGAACTACTTTAAATGGCACTGGATTGGAGACATTGAAGCACCTTTTACTGAACCTCTGAAATTATTTAGTTTATAATTTATATCAGCATTTAATTATTAATGATGAGATGTGATGATGTGATTGAAAATTGAAAAAAAAAACAGAAAATTTCAGCCTTTTGGCCGACTGGGGCTCGGTGGAACTTCTGACTGATAAGGTGGCAGAAAAAACGCATAGAAATTATATAATATAAAATATATAATATACAGTTAGGCCCAAAAATAATTGGACAGTGGCGCAATCTTCATGATTTGGACTCTGCATGCCAACACATTGGATTTGAAATGAAACAACTACAACAGAATTGAAGTGCAGACTTTAAGGTTTAATTCAAGCGGTTGAACAGAAATATATGATTTAACATGTAGGAACTGTAGCTATTTTTACACAAACAGTCCTCATTTCAGGGGCTCAAAAGTAATTGGACAAATACACATAACCCTAAGTAACATGTTACTTTTCAATATTTTGTTGCAAATCCTTTGCGGGCAATGACTGCCTGAAGTCTGGAACCCATGGACATCACCAAACGCTGGGTTTCCTCCTTTGTGATGCTTTGCCAGGCCTTTACTGCAGCTGTCTTCAGCTGTTGCTTGTTTGAGGGACTTTCTGCCTTAAGTTTTGTCTTGAGCAAGTGAAATGCATGCTCAATTGGGTTGAGATCTGGTGATTGACTCGGCCATTGCAGAATATTCCACTTCTTTGCTTTAAAAAATTCCTGAGTTGATTTTGCAGTATGTTTTGGATCATTGTCCATCTGTACTGTGAAGCGCCGTCCAATCAACTTTGCTGCATTTGGCTGAATCTGAGCAGAAAGTATTTCCCTATACACTGCTTCTATCTTTTGTCACATCATCAATAAACACAAGTGACCCAGTGCCATTGGAAGCCATGCATGCACATGCCATCACACTGCCTCCACCATGTTTTACAGAAGATGTGGTGTGCTTTGATCATGAGCTGTTCCTATTCTTCTCCAAACTTTCCTCTTCCCATCATTCTGGTACAGGTTGATCTTAGTCTCATCTGTCCAAAGAATGCTGTTCCAGAACTGGGCTGGCTTCTTCAGGTGTTTTTTGGCAAAGTCAAGTCTGGCCTTTCTATTTTTAAGGCTGATTAATGGTTTGCATCTTGTGGTGAATCCTTTGTATTTATTGTCATGAAGTCTTCTCTTTATGGTAGACTTAGATACTGATACACCTACTTCCTGGAGAGTGTTCTGCACCTGAGTGGATGTTGTGAAGGGGTTTTTCTTCACCATGGAAAGGATTCTGCGATCATCCACCACTGTTGTCTTCCGTGGATGTCCAGGCCTTTTTGAGTTCCCAAGCTCACCAGTCAGCTCTTTTTTTTCTCAGAATGTACCAAACTGTTGACTTGGCCACTCCTAACATTTCTGCTATCTCTCTGATGGATTTCTTCTTTTTTTTCAGCCTCAGGATGGTCTGTTTCACCTCCATTGAGAGCTCCTTTGACCGCATGTTGTGTGTTCTCAGCAACAGCTTCCAAACGCAATCACCACACTTGGAATCAACTCCAGAACTTTTAACTGCTTAATTGATGACATGTTAACGAGGGAAGGACCCATGCAGACCTTTTTTTTTTTTTTGCAGCCTTCTGAGTCAATTGTCCAATTACTTTTGGTCCCTTGAAAAAGAGGTGGCTACGTATTAAAGAGCTGTAATTCCTAAACCCTTGCTCCAATTTGGATGTGAATAGTCTCAAATTACAGCTGAGAGTCAGCACTTTAAGCCCATATTGATTATACAATTGTATCTTGAATATGTTTTCGTAAACAGCTAAAATAACAAAACTTGTGTCACTGTCCAAATATTTTTGGGCCTAACTGTATGCAATAATATTGAAAAAATGTAATATTCTAAAGGACTAGAACAGTTTTATATACTATAAGTATATACATACATATATAGTTGTGCGTGTGTGACATATACTATTGTAGATTGTTACAGTTATGATTTTTGTATGATTATGTGGTAATTCTCAGGTTTCATGTTAACAGAACATGACAGCCCCAGTTCCCCTGAGCCAGCCAAAAGGATCGCCACAGCTCTGACCAATGACCTGGCAGAAACTCAGGTTCAGAGCCCTGAGTCATAACTCTTCTCCTTCTCTTCTCTCTCCGGTACACTCACCTCATCTTTTTATGTTCTTTCTTATTTCAGTCAAAACATATTTTATTTTTGTTATTGGATTGCAATAAATGTGCCTTGAGCAAAAGCACAAAGTTCAACCCTTCTGCTGTCTTTGGGTCAGTGAGTTGGTAATGCATAGAAATGGAAATTTCTATGGGGAACAAAATTTGGAAATGTGTTTTTGAGGCCAGCATATTGTGAGCATATTGCAGGCATGGGGTCATAATCACAGGGCTATATGTGACCTTACAACTGCTTTTTGTGACTTTAATGCTATTTGAGCATGAACATTCAACATTCCAGTCTATTCTATCTAGCTTTGGCTGCCTCGAGTTGTGGGAGGGGGAAGGAACAAGATCTACTGCAGTCCACAGTTCTGGGTAATTGTAAAATGTACATGTTGGACTGGGATTGTCCACACTGGGGGTAGTCTTCATAGCACTCTTCTGACCTAAAATATAGTAGTGTGTTATGGAGTGTACACCCAATATGGATCCTGCAGCAACAGTTGACAGTTCTGGGTGATTGTAAAAGATACACATTGGACTGGGATTGTTGGGACTGGGTCAACTTCCCATGCCTCACTTCTGACATAAAATATGGAAGTGTGCTATGGGGAGTGCACCCATTCTGGACCGTGCAGCAACAGCAGCAGTCAACAGTTTGTGGTGATTGTAAGCTGATTATAAGAGTTTAATGCACATTTTCTGAATGTCTTCTATAAGATGTTGGACTGGGATTGTCCACACTGACTCTACTGTACTATGGAGAGTACACCCAATATGGACCCTGCATCTACAGCAGCAGTCAGTTCTGGGTGATTGTAAACATTGGACTGGGATTATCAAGACTGGGTTGCTTTCCCATGCCTCACTTCTAACATAAAATATGGACGTGAGTAATGGGAAATCCATCCATTCTGGTTCGTGTAGCAACAGCAGCAGTCTACAGTTCTCAGTGATTGTAAAAGGTACATGTTGGGCTGGAATTGTCAAGACTGGGTCGCTTCTCCAAGCCTCACTTCTGACTTCAAATATGGAAGTGAGCAATGGGGAATACATCCATTCTGGACCATGCAGCAACAGCCACAGTTGACAGTTCCAGGTGAAAGGTATACATTGGACTAGGATTATCAAGACTGGGTTAGTTTCCCATGTCTCACTTCTGACCTAAATATGGATGTGAGTCATGGGTAACTTATCCATTCTGGTCTGTGTAGCAACAGCAGCAGTCTACAGTTTTGGGCGATTGTAAGGTGATTATAAGAGTTTAAAGCACATTTTCTGAATGTCCTCAATAAGACAAACACATTACCACATGTGTTCCCCTTTCACATTTATGCTAATTAGTTTTCATTTTTTGTAGGGCAAAGCTAATTTAGGCTAATTCATGCTAGCGTGACAAACTAAGTAGATCAAGATCTGGAATTTCCACATTTTGATCTAATAGACTGGAATCTGGAAATATGGAAATTCTACATTTTCACATTTTCCACAATTTGATCTAATAGACTGGACTGAAACATTCCAGTCTTTTAGATCAAAATGTGGAAATGTGGAATTTCTACATTTCCATATTTCCACATTCCAGTCTATTAGATCAAAACTTTGAATGTCCTGTATGGGGTCATAAGCACAGGCCTATATGTGACCTCCTGAGTGTTTCTTGTGACTTTGAGGTCATTTTGAGCATATTCAAAATCTGGAGGCATTCATGTGAATGGGGAGCAAAATTTGGCTGTTTTAAGCTGTGTGCATGGCTCCAGCAGGAAGAGGTCATGGAACAAGATCTACTGCAGTCAACAGTCATTGTAAAATGTAGATGTTGGACTGGGATTGTCCACACTGGCTCTACTCTTCATTAGCACTCTTCTTACCAACAATATAGAAGTGAAGTACACCCAATATGGACCCTGCAGGAACAACAGCAGTCAACAGTTCTGGGTGATTGTAAAAGGAGACTGTGTCCATTCCCTAATGGCTCACTGAACTAAAATATGGATATGAGCGATGGGGAATACACCCATTGTGGACGGTGCAGCAACAGCAGCAGTCAACAATTCTGGGTGATTGTAAAAGGTATACTTTGGAGTGTGATTGTCAAGACTGGGTCCATTTCCCATGGCTTAATTCTGAACTAAAATATGGAAGTGAGCGATGGGGAATACACCCATTCTGGATGGTGCAGCAACAGCAGCAGTGAATATTTCTGGGTGATTGTAAGGTGATTAGAAAAGTTTAAAGCACAATTTCTGAATGTCCTTAATGAGACAAACACAATACTCCATGTGTTCCCCTTCACATAGTGTTTATGCTAATTGGTATTCATTTTTCATAGGGTAAAGCCAAGTTAGGCTAATTTGTGCTAGCATGACACAATAAATAGATCAAATTGTGGAATTTCCACATTCTGGTCTATTATATCAAAATGTGGAATCTCCACATTTTTATATAATAAACCAGAATTTTGAAATGTGAAAGTTCCACATTTCCACTTTCAATCTTGACTTATAATAGAGAAGTGTCTCACATTGATGTAAGACCATCTGAACAGTTCCATTTGAGTATAAAAGGTACATCAGCATCCACCCATTAGGTCACAACTTTATGAACTGCTGCTTTTCATCAATCTATTAATAGGACATGCATTTGTGAGAAATGATAATAAATTTCTGTGTCTGGTGATTTTTTTTGCATATATATTAACCACAAATGTGAGCTAAAG
This sequence comes from Lepturacanthus savala, assembly GCA_030544235.1. Classification (NCBI taxonomy): domain Eukaryota; kingdom Metazoa; phylum Chordata; class Actinopteri; order Scombriformes; family Trichiuridae; genus Lepturacanthus; species Lepturacanthus savala. The sequence continues at coordinate 35,738,884 of CM060466.1, forward strand.
AGATCAGCCAAAAAACAAAAATGTTAACATATTCAAATAAGTTATCACATCTTACATTCCTGGCTTTTGAGCACAGGTGATCACATTTCACATTATTACCAAAAAAGATTTTGTATGAGGAGCATAATTTAGAATGTGTTTCAAAACATAAAAACATCCAGTGAGCATATTGAAGAAATGGAGTCATGAGCACAGGCCTATATCTGATGTGAGAGATTGGTGTGATTTTGAGACTGTTTTGAGCTTTTTCAAAATTTGGAGACCATTCATTTGAATGAGGAGCAACTATGGGAAATGTGCTTCAGAAATTGAAAATGTGCTTTTTGAGGCCTGAGAGCAGGGCCGCTGCTAAGGTTTTGGAGGCCCTAAGCTCAGCTTGTAGGGAGGCCCCCCCGCCCGCCCGTCCACCCATCCTCCAAACTCCTGGAAGCTCACGAAATTTACAGTTGAAAATAAGTCTTATATAGACATGTAGATATCAAAAAATTAACTTTTTATTATACAATAATATACAGTATGTTAAATAATAAATCAGAGAGAGCAACAACACAATAACAAATAAATAAAACAACTGCCTCCGAGGGCAGGCTTTCAGTTGTGGGTGTGGATGTCTCTTCTAAGGTGACTGTTGTTTGTGGCTGTGTACTTGAACCTTCAGACACGTTGGATGGTTGTTGGCTGCTTACTGCACTGCTTGTCAGTGGTTCATCTTCTTGCTGATGTGGTGGTCCGTATATGTATTTGAGCATTGACCCTATGAATATGATTTAAATGAAAAAATATCTATTAGTAAAACTTGAATAAAAATACCAAAAATATAACTTCATTATATTATGCTATCTAGTAGCATTTGTATTTATATGATATTAATATGGTAGGACAAAATCAAATACCTTAATTAACATATTCTAATACTACACATTAAACAAAACAATAGTGGCATTTTCTGAATGACCAAAGGTGGCTAAACATTTTTTTGCACTACACACGACTTTAACACACCTTCTACAACACCGTGGCCAGATGTAAAATCATCCCACAACCACCGCCCCCACCCCTCCTCCTCCTCACTACCAGGACAGCCTTGGAGTTATCTCCAACGACCCCCTGGAGCAGAGAAAAGATGCTACAGCTGTATTTTATTCTCTGTCCAATCCTGTTTACTGTTGGTGTAACCTAGCCTAACTTGTCGAGTTTATCACGTAACGCTGTGTTAGCAAAACAAACAAACACGGACTTACCAGAAAGGGATGCAAGTTTGTCGTCTTTCTCTTTTTTCCTCTTTCGCTTTTCAGCTCCAGATTCATGGTGTTTCTTGGATGATATTCTCTCATTTCAATTGTTGAAGTTTTTAACTGAAGAAAATTGCTTATTAAAGCTGTTTCAGAGGGTAGTAAGAAAAGTGGCTCCGAAGCTTTGTGCCGTCATGAATGATCCGAGTCTTTGAAGTTGAACGATCCGACTCGACTCTTTGAAGTGACAGATAGGAGCCGGCTCCTCGTTGGGAGCAACGGAGGAGCCAAACGAACCGACTTGTATTAGCGAGCTGAGCCAAAAGATCCGACTCTCCAAATAGAGCCGGAATTCCCATCACTTGCTGTACTGCTGGGGTCTTAGTCTTTTTATTACGCAATAAATAACATTTAATTTTCTCGATTTCAGTGATGGTATACAAAACTCCCGTAGAACTAATTAATATTTTTGATATTGATTAGTGTAATATTTATTATCTTTTTTTTCCCAATCTTAATTGTAGAGGCCCCCCTCCACTAGTTGAGGCCCTACGCTGGCCCCTTCATTTGAATGGGCAGCAAATTTGGGAAATGTGCTTCAGAATTTGAAAATGTCCTTTTTGAGGCCAGGGAGCATATTGAAGACATGAAATCATAATCACATATGTGATTATGATTTCCTATATGTGATCTCATGAGAATTTGATATGACTATGGGTTCATAATCACAGGCATATACTTGCCTTCCTGAGTGATTTGTGTGACTTTGAGGCCATTTTTAGCATTTTCAAAATTTGGAGCCCATTCATTTGAATGGGAAGCAACTATGGGAAATGTGCTTCAGAAATTGAAAATGTTCTTTTTGAGGCCTGAGAGCATATTGAAGTCATGGGTTCATAATCACAGGCATATATGTGACCTCCTAAGTGATTTGTGTGACCTTGAGGCCACTTGCAGCGTTTTCAAAAGTGAGTCCATTCATTTGAATCGGGAACAAATTTTGCAAACGTGCTAGATGAGGCCAGAGAGTATATTGAAGACATGGGATCATAATCACAGGCATATACTTGACTTCCTGGGTGATTTGTGTGACTGAGGCCATTTTGAGCATTTTCAAAATTTGGAAACCATTCATTTGAAAGGGAAGCAAATTTGAGAAATGTGCTTCAGAATTTGAAAATGTGCTTTTTGAGGGCAGAGAGCATATTGAAGGCATGGGTTCATAATCACAGGCATATATGTGACCTCCTGAGTGATTTGTGTGACTTTGGGGCCATTTTGAGCATTTTCAAAATTTGGAAACCATTCATTTGAATGGGGAGCAAATTTGAGAAATGTGCTTCAGAATTTGAAATTGTGCTTTTTGAAGGCCAGAGAGCATATTGAAGGCATAGGTTCATAATCACAGACATATACTTGAAGTCTTGAGTGATTTGTATGACTGACACTATTTTGAGCATTTTCAAAATTTAGAGCCCATTCATTTGAATGGGGAGCAAATTTTGGAAATGTGCTACTTGAGGCCAGAGAGTATATTGAAGACATGGGATCATAATCAAAGGCTTATACTTGACTTCCTGAGTGATTTGTGTGACTTTGAGGCCATTTTGAGCATTTTCAAAATTTGGAAACCATTCATTTGAATGGGGAGCAAATTTGAGAAATGTGCTTCAGAATATGAAAGTGTGCTTTTTGAAGGCCAGAGAGCATGTTGAAGACCTGGGTTCATCATCATAGGCATATACTTGACTTCCTGAGTGATTTGAGTGACTTTGAGGCCATTTTGAGCATTTTCAAAATTTGGAAACCATTCATTTGAATGGGGAGCAAATTTGACAAATGTGCTTCAGAATTTGAAAGTGTGCTTTTTGAAGGCCAGAGATCATATTGAAGACCTGGGTTCAAGCCCCTTCATTTGAATGGGCAGCAAATAAGGGAAATGTGCTTCAGAATTTGAAAATGTGTTTTTTGAAGGCCAGAGCGCATATTGAAGGCATGGGTTCATCATCACAGGCATATACTTGACTTCCTGAGTGATTTGAGTGACTTTGAGGCCATTTTGATCATTTTCAAATTTTGGAAACCATTCATTTGAATGGGGACCAAATTTGAGAAATGTGCTTCTGAATTTGAAAATGTGCTTTTTGAGGTCAGAGATCATGTTAAAGGCTTTCTGAGAGATTTGTGTGATCTTGAGGCTATTTTGATTATTTTCAAAATCTAGAGCCCTTTCATTTGAATGGGGAGCAAATTTTGGAAATGTGCTACTTCAGGCTCAGAGAGTATATTGAAGACATGGAATCATATGTGCCTGTAGTCATGCTCTCTGGCTCCAAAAAGCACAATTTCAAATTCTGAAGCACATTTCCCAAATTTACTGCCCATTGAAATGAAGGGGCTTGAACCCATGCCTTCAATATGCTCTCTGGCCTTCAAAAAGCACACTCAGGAAGTCAAGCATATGCCTGTGATTATGATCCCATGTCTTCAATATACTCTCTGGCGTCAAGTAGCACAGTTCCAAAATTTGCTCCCCATTCATATGAATTGGCTCTAAATTTTGAAAGTGCTCAAAATAGCCTCAAAGTCACACAAATCACTCAGGAGGTCACATACATGCCCGTGAGTATGATTCCACGTCTTCAAAATACTCTCTGGCCGCAAGTAGCATATTACAAAACTACCAGGTATACCCCTCCCAGTGATTTTGAAGGTGCTGCAGCTCCGAAACTGAAAATCATATAGAAATGGAACCAATTCCTACCCTAAAAATCATATACAAATGGAACCAATTCCTACCCCCCTTCAATTAAGGATTTAGGGTTAGGTTCAGCGTTAGGGTATAGGGAAATATAGAAATGGAACAAATTCCTACCCCCCCACTTAAGCCCTTCATTGGCTTCCTGTTGAGTTCAGAATTAAATTTAAAATCCTACTCCTCACTTATGAAACCATTAATGGTATGGGCCCCTCTTATCTTAAAGATGCCCTTATCCCGTACCATCCAAATAGAACACTGCGGTCTCAGAATGCAGGTCTACTGGTAGTTCCACGGGTCCATAAAAGCATAAAAGGCCGACCCAGTCTGTGCATTTAAGGTTAGACTGAAAACATTTCTGTTTCAAAAGGCCTATGGTCAGGGTAGCTAAAGGTAGACTTAAACCCACAGTTCAGTCTAAGCTGCCCTAGGAGTGAGAATGCTGGGGGAAGTACAGTGCACTGAGCTCTATCATCTCTTTCTGGCACCATGTACCACTGTCATTAATAAACAGTATCTAGTTTATACTTGGTCTTTACATCACTATTCACCCAGAGTCCCTCTCCCCAGTCCCCTTCGGGGGAGTGGCTACTGTTTCAGTTCATCCGCACGAGGCCCAATGATGACGATCCTGATGCGACTCATCGAGGCCCCCGATGAACCTACTCCTTCACCTGCCTGGTTGGACCCACCCTTCTGCCCCCACCCTACAGCATCTCTCCAGACTGAAACATCTTTATAGACTATTATTTCATCATCAGATGGATGTCTGTCAGTCCTGGTTCATCTATAGCCTGTCCGTCCATGGGAGTGGATCTCTCCTTCACTGTGGTCCTCCTCGAGGTTTCTCCTTTTTCCCACTGGGTTTTGGAATTTTTCCTTGCCGAGAAGGAGGGTCTAAGGACGGGGGATATGTGGGGCACTTTGGACTGGATTTTGTGAAGCACTTTGAGATAACTGTGTTGTAAAATTGGGCTATACAAATAAAGTGAATTGAATTGAATTGAATTTAGGGTCAGGGTTAGGGTTAGACTAGGGTTAGGGTTAGGCTCAGCATTAGGGTATAGGGAACGAAACTACCAGATATACCCCTCCCAGTGATTTTGAAGGTGCTGCAGCTCCGAAACCAAAAATCATATAGAAATGGAATGAATTCCTACCCCCCCAATTAAGAATTTAGGGTTAGGGTTAGACTAGGGTTAGGGTTAGGCTCAGCGTTAGGGTATAGGGAAAGAAACTACCAGGTATACCCCTCCCAGTGATTTTGAAGGTGCTGCAGCTCCGAAACCAAAAATCATATAGAAATGGAATGAATTCCTACCCCCCCCATTAAGAATTTAGGGTTAGGGTTAGACCAGGGTTAGCGTTAGGCTCAGCGTTAGGGTATGGGGAACGAAACTACCAGGTATATCCCTCCCAGTGATTTTGAAGGTGCTGCAGCTCCAAAACCGAAAATCATATGGAAATGGAACCAATTCCTACACCCCCCCCCCCATTAAGAATTTAGGGTTATGGTTAGACTAGGGTTAGGGTTAGGCTCAGCGTTAGGGTATAGGGAACGAAACTACCAGGTTACCACTCCCAGTGATTTTGAAGGTGCTGCAGCTCCGAAACCGAAAACAATTTAGAAATGGAACCAATTCCTATCTCCCCCCATTAAGAATTTAGGGTCAGGGTTAGGGTTAGGGTAGGACTAGGGTTAGGGTTAGGCTCAGCGTTAGGGTATAGGGAACGAAACTACCAGGTATACCCCTCCCAGTGATTTTGAAGGTGCTGCAGCTCCGAAAACGAAAATCATATAGAAATGGAACCAATTCCTACCCCCCCATTAAGAATTTAGGGTTAGGGTTAGACTAGGGTTAGCGTTAGGCTCAGCGTTAGGGTATAGGGAACGAAACTACCAGGTATACCCCTCCCAGTAATTTTGAAGGTGCTGCAGCTCCGAAACCATAAACAATATCGAAATGGAACCAATTCCTACCCCCCCCCCCCCATTAAGAATTTAGGGTTAGGGTTAGGGTTAGACTAGGGTTAGGTTTAGTCTCAGCGTTAGGGTATAGGGAACGAAACTACCAGGTATACCCCTCCCAGTGATTTTGAAGGTGCTGCAGCTCCGAAACCGAAACTCACATTGAAATGGAACCAATTCCTACCCCCCCCCCCATTAAGAATTTAGGGTTAGGATTAGACTAGGGTTAGGGTTAGGCTCAGCGTTAGGGTATAGGGAACGAAACTACCAGGTATACCCCTCCCAGTAATTTTGAAGGTGCTGCAGCTCCGAAACCATAAACAATATCGAAATGGAACCAATTCCTACCCCCCCCCATTAAGAATTTAGGGTTAGGGTTAGGGTTAGACTAGGGTTAGGTTTAGTCTCAGCGTTAGGGTATAGGGAACGAAACTACCAGGTATACCCCTCCCAGTGATTTTGAAGTTGCTGCAGCTCCGAAACCGGAAACAATATCGAAATGGAACCAATTCCTAACCCCCCCCATTAAGAATTTAGGGTTAGGGTTAGACTAGGGTTAGCGTTAGGCTCAGCGTTAGGGCATGGGGAACGAAACTACCAGGAATACCCCTCCCAGTAATTTTGAAGGTGCTGCAGCTCCAAAACCGAAAATCATATCGAAATGGAACCCATTCCTGCCCCCCAGTTAAAAATTTAAGGTTAGTGTTAGGGTTAGGTTTAGACTAGGGTTAGGGTTAGGCTCAGCGTTAGGTTATAGGGAACGAAACTACCAGTTATACCCCTCCCAGTGATTTTGAAGGTGCTGCAGCTCCAAAACCGAAAACAATATAGAAATGGAACCAATTCCTACCCCCCCATTAAGAATTTAGGGTTAGGGTTAGACTAGGGTTAGGGTTAGGCTCAGCGTTAGGGTATAGGGAACGAAACTACCAGGTATACCCCTCCCAGTGATTTTGAAGTTGCTGCAGCTCCGAAACCGTAAACAATATCGAAATGGAACCAATTCCTACCCCCCCCCCCATTAAGAATTTAGGGTTAGGGTTAGGGTTAGACTAGGGTTAGGGTTAGGCTCAGCGTTAGGGTATAGGGAACGAAACTACCAGGTATACCCCTCCCAGTGATTTTGAAGGTGCTGCAACTCCGAAACCGAAAATCATATAGAAATGGAACCAATTACTACCCCCCCCCATTAAGAATTTAGGGTTAGAGTTAGACTAGGGTTAGGTTTAGGCTCAGCGTTCGGGTATAGGGAACGAAACTACCAGGTATACCCCTCCCAGTGATTTTGAAGGTGCTGCAGCTCCAAAACCAAAAACAATATAGAAATGGAACCCATTCCTGCCCCCTAGTTAAAAATTTAGGGTTGGTGTTAGGGTTAGGGTTAGACTAGGTTTAGGGTTAGGATCAGCGTTAGGGTATAGGGAATGAAACTACCAGGTATACCCCTCCCAGTGATTTTGAAGGTGCTGCAGCTCCAAAACCGAAAATCATATACAAATGGAACCAATTCCTACCCCCCCCCCCATTAAGAATTTAGGGTTAGGGTTAGACTAGGGTTAGGCTCAGCGTTAGGGTATAGGGAATGAAACTACCAAGTATACCCCTCCCAGTGATTTTGAAGGTGCTGCAGCTCCGAAACCGAAAACAATATAGAAATCGAACCAATTCCTACCCCCCCCCCCCATTAAGAATTTAGGGTTAGGGTTAGACTAGGGTTAGGGTTAGACTAGGGTTAGGGTTAGGCTCAGCGTTAGGGTATAGGGAACGAAACTAACAGGTATACCCCTCCCAGTGATTTTGAAGGTGCTGCAGTGCCAAAACCGAAAATCATATCGAAATGGAACCAATTCCTGCCCCCCAGTTAAAAATTTAGGGTTAGGGTTAGGCTCAGCGTTAGGGTATAGGGAACAAAACTAAAAGGTATACCCCTCCCAGTGATTTTGAAGGTGCTGCAGCTCCAAAACCCAAAATCATATAGAAATGGCAACAATTCCACCCCATTTTACAATATATTTGTTCTGTATTATCCCAATGATGCTGAGCTAGCTCTACTAGTTTATTCATAGGTTTTCCTGAGGACCCAACTGTCATTTGCACTTTCAATTAAATTTTTGGTTGAAGGCTACTCACAAAGTTATATGCTGGATCACCTTCCGCTGAACAGCTAAAGCTATCACATTGTAGAATGTCTGTGCTTCTTCGTAGGGTTACTGGGAATTTCACATATCTCTAAATGTGAAGGTCACCAAACATTGATTCATGCGTCACATCAAAGCCAACTGAATTCCTTTGATGTTCCCCACCTTCCCTTTTGTTGACATCCAAATGTCTTTGTTTTCCTTGTGATTACTTTGATCTCATGACATAGAAGCTATAGACCCACCACCATTCGGGGTTGACTTTCTATAACAGACTTGGTCTGTGACAGTATAGATCACTGAGAATAAATTTCCCACCATACAGCAAACTTGTACAAGACTCTGGAATTTTCTTCAACAAACATCACAAAAAAACCCAAAAAACTGTAACTAAGCCGATTGCGCAGTATAACATTTTTCGGGGTACTTGTATAGATGCTAGATTTCAGTGCTTCTCTGACTTCAAACTTCCGATTTACAAGGACAACTGAATGCACCTCGTTGCAAAAACACTGCGACGATCACTTTCTCCTTTATTTAACCTGTTTGTCGACTTACGTAGGGACAGTGTGGGAGAGGGGGACAGATCGGTGTCACTGTAAATGTGTCCCCTGTACTATCTGCGCCCATGCAGACATAAAAAAGTTTTTTTATGTTTGTATAATATTTATTTTTGAAGGCGCATTTGTAACCCATAGATAGACCCACACTCTGGTTCTTCCGGCCGGCATCCGACACAGTGCAACATTTTTCACCCGTTTTATAAAAGTTAACGGTTCACCAAGTTAAAGCAAGAGTAACGAGACCGTTGGTTTTAAAAATGTAAGCAATAGAAAGTACAGATACTTGTGTGAAAATGTAATGACTAGAAGTCAGAAGTAGGCAGAAAAAATAGTAATGGAGTAAAGTATAGATACCTAAAAAGTGTACTTAAGTACAGTAACAAAGTATTTGTACTTCATTACTTGACACCTCTGATGATACTCCAGTTTTTAAGCTGGAAGTGCTCAGTTCTGATGTTATGTTGTGTGTAGCTCCGAGTTCCGACGTCCAATAAAGCATCATCTCGACCCATGTGTGGTTCTAGAGGAGCAGGTTCTTTTGCCTGTGCCTGCCGCGTGAACCTGATTCAAATGGCTGAATGATTAACTCAAAGAGTAAATGATGATTTATCTATTGAGCCAAAGAAGGAAACAAAAAATCAGCATTTTTTTTTCTTTTAAGAACCAAAAGGTATAAATATCCAATGCCTGTTACCTTTCCAAATAGACCCCCTATGGAAATGTTAACATCATCACCGCCATGTACTGCTAGTGTCTCTCTGTTTCTGGCAGTTTTGCAGGCCTGAATACCTACCTCTTGAGTGCTACCTCAGTTTGGATGTTGAATTCCAATAAAGTTTGAGAAAGAACATGCTCCTCGAGTTGCTTTGTCTTTGATACTAATGGGATTATGATGATGCTGTGTCTTAGGCCACGTTTATAATCAGTTTCAAATTAAGCTTCCAATCTATATTTTGGCACCGACTAATTTATTTTATGTATTTTTTTTAATGTTACTTTATACTTTAAGTAGATTTATGAGCACATACTTTTTCAGTTTACTTGAGTAAAGACATCAAGTTGATACGTAAACTTTTACCAGAGTGTTTTTAAACTACAGTATCTATACTTTTACTTAAGTAACAAATGTGTGTACTTTTGACACCACTCATATAAACCCAGTTTTGTGCAACCAGTTCCCAAAACTCAGTTAAAGGTAGGGTAGGTGATCTTGGAAACTTGCTTCGAGCAGGCAGCATTTAAAAAAAACACCTCACAAGACCAACCCCCTGTCTCCAGACTCCCCCGTTAAGCCACGCCCCCAGAGAACAGGAGCGTGCACCGCTTGTTCTCGAAGGTTAGCGAATGCAACGCTACTCCATTCCGCTCATAATCATATTACAACAGCTGCTTTGGAAGAAAATTATTTTGTTTAATTTTGGTGATTTTTTATTCTTATTAATCATTAATAACCTCAATATTAATCAATAACACCACTATTGTTTAATATAGAGACTCCAAAATCACTAAAAACATCAATGACCTCCTCTTGATCATACTACAACAGCTGTTTTGCTAATAAATAATTTTGTTTAATTTTAGTGATTTTTTATTCTTATTAATCATTAATAACCTCAATATTAATCAATAACTCCACTATTGTTTAGTATAGAGACTCCAAAATCACTACACACATCAATGACCTCCTCTTGATCATACTACAACAGCTGTTTTGGTAATAAATCATTTTGTTTAATTTTGGTGATTTTTTAAAGCTTATTAATCATTAATAACCTCAATATTAATCAATAACTCCACGATTGTTTAGTATAGAGCCTCCAAAATCACTACACACATCAATGACCTCCTCTTGATCATACTACAACAGCTGTTTTGGTAATAAATCATTTTGTTTAATTTTGGTAATTTTTTAAAGCTTATTAATCATTAATAACCTCAATATTAATCAATAACTCCACGATTGTTTAGTATAGAGACTCCAAAATCACTACACACATCAATGACCTCCTCTTGATCATACTACAACAGCTGTTTTGGTAATAAATCATTTTGTTTAATTTTGGTGATTTTTTAAAGCTTATTAATCATTAATAACCTCAATATTAATCAATAACTCCACGATTGTTTAGTATAGAGCCTCCAAAATCACTACACACATCAATGACCTCCTCTTGATCATACTACAACAGCTGTTTTGGTAATAAATCATTTTGTTTAATTTTGGTGATTTTTTAAAGCTTATTAATCATTAATAACCTCAATATTAATCAATAACTCCACGATTGTTTAGTATAGAGACTCCAAAATCACTACACACATCAATGACCTCCTCTTGATCATACTACAACAGCTGTTTTGGTAATAAATCATTTTGTTTAATTTTGGTGATTTTTTAAAGCTTATTAATCATTAATAACCTCAATATTAATCAATAACTCCATGATTGTTTAGTATAGAGACTCCAAAATCACTACACACATCAATGACCTCCTCTTGATCATACTACAACAGCTGTTTTGGTAATAAATCATTTTGTTTAATTTTGGTGATTTTTTATTCTTATTAATCATTAATAACCTCAATATTAATCAATAACTCCACTATTGTTTAGTATAGAGACTCCAAAATCACTACACACATCAATGACCTCCTCTTGATCATACTACAACAGCTGTTTTGGTAATAAATCATTTTGTTTAATTTTGGTGATTTTTTAAAGCTTATTAATCATTAATAACCTCAATATTAATCAATAACTCCACGATTGTTTAGTATAGAGACTCCAAAATCACTACACACATCAATGACCTCCTCTTGATCATACTACAACAGCTGTTTTGGTAATAAATCATTTTGTTTAATTTTGGTGATTTTTTTATTCTTATTAATCATTAATAACCTCAATATTAATCAATAACTCCACTATTGTTTAATATAGAGACTCCAAAATCACTACACACATCAATGGCCTCCTCTTGATCATACTACAACAGCTGATTTGGTAATAAATCATTTTTCTTAATTTTGGTGAATTAAGAAAGAAGAAAGAAGAAAGCCTTTTCTCATAACCTACTGAAAATGTGGGGGGGCAGGACTTTCATGTCCCTGACCTTAAACAAAACTATAATGCCTGGTGAGCTCTGTTGAACCCACTGTGTGTGTGTGTGTGTGTGTGTGTGTGTATGAAAGAAAAAGAGCTTCATTCGCAAAATGTGTACTTGCCAGTTTCAAAAAATATCAACATCAAAACACACTGTGGTAACGGTTTCTGCACTTTGAAACTCCAGTGCCCATTTACATGTTTTGTAAGAAATGGGAATGATTGATGTATAAGTACACCTTGTTGCAGCTGGAGAAACTTAAGTTTCTCACTTTTGAAATAATAATTTTCTTATCTTATCACAGACCTTTTAGTAATCAAAACAAATTAATAAAAATGTTGAAGCAATACCAAACATCTATCCTGACACAATTCTGTATAGTCTGATTTTAAAAATTATATATTTCACAGAATAATTAATTAACAGTTAATTATTATTAATAATTAATAATAATTAACAATTATTCACAGATTTTCATAAAACGCCACTGTATTCTTGTTCTACATGTCCCTGGCTACGTCTGTGTAGAATCTGTAGTCAAATGACTATACTACTTTAAAAATGATCTCATACTGAAATCACAGGTAATATAGTCATTGTCAACAATGAGGGAGATTTAAAAAAATCATTACAAATAAAAATCAAATGGTTTTCTGACAACTACATTGCATTCTTGTTCTGTGTGTCCCTCACTACCTCTGTGTATAATTTCAAATCAATTGACTGTACACTTAAAAAACAAATAATCCCATGATGTAATCACAACCAATACACAAAGTATGGCTAATTAAACAGATTTTAAAAGTTCTTTAAAAAGAAACTTCAAAAGAAAGAAAGAAACTTTTCAAAATTGCTGTGCAGTTTCTGTTTTCTGTTGTTTTTTTTTTACTTTTTCCATTTTTATGTTTCAACCTTCCTTAACGTGACTATATGAACACTATATATGATCAGTAAAAATAGGCCTAAATGTTCCTACTTAAATGTAAGATTATTAAAATATTTTATAATAAAATTATTAAATAAATTATAATTAAATAATAATATACCCCCAAATGTTGACCTGAAGTTGTATTTTATAGATAGATAGATAGATAGATAGATAGATAGATAGATAGATAGATTTTAACAAACTTAAATGTTTTAACATAATTCTTTTAAAAACAGCAAGCTCACAACGGAGAACGTATAAACTCGTGTTGCATGCATAAATTATGGCCATTTCATTGCTAATTTGAAAGACAACAAAGTAGTTTGAAAATGACTGCCTCTTTATATTTTATTCCATATTTGCATTGTGCACATTAGATTGATCTTGGTCAATGTTAATATTTTTTATTTACATTGATTACCAAAAAATAAATTTTAAAACTGTCAATTCATGTCCACTACAGTGGCAATCAAAGGGCCACATAGAAACATGGATAATAGATAATTAATGAAAATTTAAATTGACAACAAAAGTATGAACACTGACATGTCTTGAAGATATTAAAAGTTTTGCTTGTCCCTCATTTCAGGATTCTTTTTTTGAAAGAAATGGGAAGAGTGAAAAAGGGAAGCAAACCCCAGAGAAAGGATTTATGGGAAACTGCAGGTGGAGTGCAAGGTTTGGTGAGAACCCTGAGGAGTGTGGATATTGAAAAAAGGGATACCAGTTATTCCTCATCCATTTGGGCAGAAGTTTCTCAAAAATTATTTGGAGAAAATGACAGTAAAAATCGACTTTGGTTGTGGGTCACATGGACCAAAAATCGAAAAGGGGTGAGGGATTTCTTTGAAAAGCAAAATAAATCAGACATGACAAAAGGCCTCCAAAAGGAACAAGAAGAAGACGGGCAACCGAATGATTTGGAGGAAAATGAAAAAGAGACAGAGGAAGAAATACAAAAGGAACATGAAGCAGATGTAAAACATGGTGAGCTGGAAGAAAATGAAAAAGAGACAGAGGAAGAAATACAAAAGGCACATGAAGCAGATGTAAAACATGGTGAGCTGGAAGAAAAGGAACAAGAGACAGAGGAAGAAATACAAAAGGAAAATGAAGATGTAAAACATGGTGAGCTGGAAGAAAAGCAACAAGAGACTCCTGTCTCTTGTTGAAATACAAAAGGAGAAATACAAAAGGAACAATGGAGAAAAATGCCAGTACTATCAAAGACGTTTGTGATCACAGTTGATTCCAAAAAATGGAAAAGAATTGCCCCCAAGCCTGGCTCAACAAAATTGAGGCAACCATGGACAACTGTATTATACAACAGTTTTCGGAAAAAAACCCCATGCTGTGTTCTTTCATTTAAGAGTCAACATGTAAAAACATATCACAGCCGTAAAATAAACAGCCCATATTTAAATGTAACGGCAATCTGCACATTACCTTCCTGCAGTGCAAAGTACCACTTTAAAATGAAAAAGGCCCCAGTGGGAGACAACCGGGCTAAAATATTTGTTAAACAAAAAGGCAAAATAACCCACAAAACTGGGGAAACAAAATTCCGGCCAGAAACCAAAAACAGAAGGGGCAAAATTGCCTTAGCGCTATGTAAAGGTGTGAGCAAAGTATATGAACCATAAACTAAAAAAAACCCACATGCAGAAATTATCTCTGGTAACCTGACACATAGTCTCAACAAAAATGTCCTCAAAGTAATTAGATCAGAAGTGAAAAAAAAGAAACAAATCCATAACGATATATTTATGGAGATATACGTAACACAAAACATTAAAAGAATGCGACTGGAAATTTCACCAAATGCCTGGCTATATCCAACATTTTCAGGTGAATCCTTTTGGGTTACATTTGTACACTGAGACAGGAGTCAGCATTCTTGTTCAGCATCTGAGGAAAAAGACTCCTGTGACATTATATCTAGATGCTACAGGTAATGTAGTGTCAAAGGTACCTGGCCAGACCAAAAGAGTCCTGTATTATTCACTTACACTTCCCGGAGGTGGACAGAATGTACCGCCTATCCCTGTCTGCGAAATGGTTACAAATGAGCACTCCATTCCACCAGTAACATTCTGGCTCATGCAGTTTTTAAGGAAACTGTCCCACTATACAAAAATCAAAATCCAGCAGGTAGAGACAGACTACAGCTGGGCTCTGCTTCAAAGTGTTCTTTTGTCATTCAACAAGGAGAACATCACAAACTACTTGAACAGAGCATTTGCCATTTGTACACAGACAAAGACATGGAAGGAAATCCAAACATTCACTGTACTGCACATGTACGCTGCACATGTACTTAAAGCTGTTGCACAGTCCATGGGAAGAACAACAAGTGATAAAGGTTTAAAGGAGTTTTTAACCTTTGCATTTGCAAGGTTACAAACCACCACATCACTGGCCACAGCCCTGACAATCTTCCGCTCTCTATGTACAGTGTTGATGAATAAACACAACACAGATACAGTACAGAACAACCTGAAAGTTTTGGAGGACTTAATAAAAACACAAAAAATGCCAGATATTAATCAAACCGACAAACTTGAGGACTGCCCATTACTTCATGAAGAGGATGAGGATGATCGCAAAAATGCCCAGACAATCGTTGGGGGATCACCATTCACGAGAGCATTCAAGAAGGTCATGGAGGAGGTTAATTGTGACATCATCAAAAATGAGTCCTCACCCTCACCTACACCTCTAGAGGACAATCGGTACTTCTGCCCAGGCATCATTGACCAACTGTTTAATAATTATCTGGGCATTTTCCCACTATGGAGTGGCCTGCTTTTGGGGAACTTGCAGAGGTATCCCAAAGACAAAGAGGATTTGACCTTTGGGACCAACAAATCACGAGACACCAACTGCCACGTGGAGAGGTGGTTTGGAATAATGAAGAACTCTATCCCGAGAAAACAGAGGCGAGGAACCTTTGTTCGAAAAATGTACAGATCTCTGCAGGGCAGATACCGGGAGCATATAATGCACCACAAATTGATTGAAAATGTATTGTTAAAACCAATGACAGTGAAAGACATTGCTCAGTCTGAAGAAAGTTGGGCAAAGAGAGACGGAACAAAGCCAAGTGGAGCAAATACAAAGTTTTACTCCACTCCAACAAAGGTCCCAGTGCCAAAAAGGAGAAGAGCAGCTCCAGTGCAGGATGAGAACAACAGCAGCAATGACCTCATAACCAAAGAGTCCAATCCTGCAACAGAGGTAATATATTAATACATTTGTAAATGTGACATTTGTAAACTATTACTAGAAGTCTGTCAATTCCATGGTAGCTTTCTTCTCAAGGACAGATAAATTGACATATTGTTAATAATATTTAATGAATGAAATTTTGGTAAACCCTATTTCATATTTATTGTTCATTTCCTTGTAGGTTGATGCCCTTTGGACCTCCCAACGAACAGAGGTAGTTGTAGCAGTAGTACGAGATGCACAACAACAGATAAATTTCAACCTCCGGCACAGTGAACTCTTGTTTGAGGCCTGATGAGCTGATCATAGGCGAGGTAAGTTTTACAATTTGTTGTTTTACACACAGAAAGTAGGCATGGCTGTAATCTGGTATAATAACAATTGTATTTCCATTAGCATAAGCATTGTGCCCACATAAAATAAATGACAATAAAAAACACTCCATGTATGTTCATATCTCAGTAGAATGACCATAGACAATATTAGCTGAAGTTTAGCAAAATATTATTTCATATTATTAATTTTCCTACAAATTTCCCTCATAGACCATCAAATGTTACATCAGAGCTGTCCTCAACTCAGAAGACACTGCGGGGCGTCTGTTCCAGTTGAACCATTATATCATTGGTTCAATTTTAAATGGAACAAGACAGCAGATGGCCAGGCAGGGATTGACAAAGGTAAGTCCAGCTGTTATGATTTGGTTGTTTTGTATGAGCCTTTTTTATGTGAATGCATGTCTGACACCGACTTGGGCCAGCATCATCATCATGTTAGAGGTAACATACTACATAATGTAAGTAGGAACTGTCTATCAGCACCACCTTTGTTGTCCATCAAAAAATACATATGAACCATTAACATTATGTTTCTACATGAAACATCTCTCAAAAATTAAATCATTATCCTTTAAAAACATTTCAGGTCAAATTTGATGAGTATGATGGAGCCATTGGTTTTGTCAATGAAAAAAAATATTCATTTTAAGTTTGTGGTGAGTATACTGCAAGTCATATAAATCTGTGTGTTAACTCAAAGTTATCATTGTTGGTATAAAATGTTATACATTCCTATAACCAAACATACTTTTTAACATATGTTTACAGTTATTTTTTATTGTGTAAAAATGTGTGTAAAAAGAATGCTTTTTTGAAATTTGATTTTGTAGTTGTTGACGTTTTTGAAGATGGAATGTTTAAATGATGTGTTTATTTTTAAACCAGTATCTGCATGCCCTATCAAACCACATATTTGTGGTTGATCCTCTACAAGGGACTAATGAGTTAGAGGACTCCAGAAGGGCTGCATACAAATTTGGGTAATATTAAAAAAACTATGGTAAAATAAAAGGGAATGCCAAGATTTTGTAATATGAAACAATCAGTGCAAATGTATATGTTTTTTTTTCTTTTATAGACAAAATTTCAAGATGCGTAGAAACAGACTCGGAAAGGAGGATTGAGTCGACATCAAGTGGCAACCTGGCAAGATACCCCACAACTATCAAAAGATGGCACAAGTTGTGGAGTTTTTGTCATGCAGGTGGTATTCATATATATATATATATATATATATATATATATATATATATATATATATATATATATATATATATATATATATATATATATATATAGTGTGTGTGTGGGTGCATGTGTGTATGCTATAAAATTAAACATTTTTTTTCAGATAATGCTTATTCCATACATAGTTATCTCACCATCAGTTTTCTTACATAGATGGCAAAGATGACTGTTAGGGACTTCCCCAACATCCCAAAGTGCTATCATACAAAAACTTCCAAAAAATCACTTAAAAATATCATAAGAGAAATGGCAGAGGAGATACTTCAAGGATCAGGTATCTGGCTGAATATTAAATTTACTGTTTATCATTTATTATTATAATTTACTTGATATTAATTGAAATAAGTACCCCCCACACATACATATATGTATGATATGTGTGTGTCTGTGTTTTCAGTTTCTAAGGATGACTTCTGCTCCTTCTGTGGAAACAGAGACCAGCCAAATGCTGCAGATAATCCCATTTGGGTAAGAGTAATGTTTAATAGTTATTGAACTTTAATTAATGATCTCGATTGTTGATAAGTATGTGTGAGATTATGATTACAATAGAAGCCCAATGTTCTATATGCATACTGATAACACTTTTTTTCATGTGTTAATTTTTGTATAGATTCAGTGTGGAACGGGCGACACGGTGGCGCAGGGGTTAGCGCTGTTGCCTCACAGCAAGAAGGTCGCAGGTTCAAGACCTCCTTGGTCCTGGGTCTGGGACCTTTCTGTGTGGAGTTTGCATGTTCTCCCCGTGTCTGCGTGGGTTTTCACCGGGTACTCCGGCTTCCTCCCACAGTCCAAAAACATGCTCAGGTTAATTGGCAACTCTAAATTGCCCATAGGTGTGAGTGTGTGAGTGAATGGTGTGTGTGCCCCACGATTGGCTGGCGACCATCTGGGGTGTATCCCTGCCTCTCGCCGTAACGCGCTGGGATAGGCTCCAGCAGACCCCTGCGACCCTAATGAGGAATAAGCAGGTATAGAAAATGACTGACTGACTGACAGTGTGGAACGTGCACAAGGTGGTTTCATACAGATTGTCTGGGGATGACAAAAGACGCAATGCCAAATGAAGATACTGCATGGTATTGTGACATATGCAAATCATGAAAGTAAAGATGGCTGAAAAAACTCATTTTTGTTGCTTTTGTTATTATGATCATTTGTTACGGCCGAGGCCATTTTGTTTATTAAGGAATAGTGGAGTTATTGATTAATATTGAGGTTATTAATGATTAATAATAATAAAAAATCACCAAAATTAAACAAAATGATTTATTTCCAAAACAGCTGTTGTAGTATGATCATGGGAAGACCTCTGATAGTCTCTATATTAAACAATCGTGGAGTTATTGATTAATATTGAGGTTATTAATGATTAATAAGCTTTAAAAATCACCAAAATTAAACAAAATGATTTATTACCAAATCAGCTGTTGTTGTATGATCAAGAGGAGGTCATTGATGTGTGTAGTGATTTTGGAGTCTCTATATTAAACAATAGTGGAGTTATTGATGAATATTGAGGTTATTAATGATTAATAAGAATAAAAAATCACCAAAATTAAACAAAATAATTTTCTTCCAAAACAGCTGTTGTAATATGATCATGGGAAGACCTCTGATGTGTTTAGTGATTTAGTAGTCACACATAGTGGTGTTATTTCTCTATTTTCTATTTCTATTTATCTTTTCTCTAGCGTCTTGCAATTTGCAGATGCTCCCTGCACACTTGCTCAGCTCCCGCTGCGCATAGAGATCAACATTATCCATCGAGCTAAGAAGACGGCTTAAATTTTTTACAATTGTTGTTTTTTATCATTGTAGTTCGTAGTCCATGTTATGGTTGAGGGACAGAGCCATCGTTGGTGTTTACATAACCTTTTGGCTCAGAGTTATTAATCCTGGAAGTCCGAATCTCTCAATATCTTTCAAACTTTACTTAAGTCGAAAACAACGGGTCTTTTCGAGGCAGTGAACTAGTTCACCCCGTTCACCAAAAAGAACTAGTTCTTTTGATTCGTTCGTTCACGACCGACACAACACTACCACTCAGAGAACAAAGGACTTTGCTGCTGCTCAGCTGTTTATTGGACTATTCGACAGATTTCGACGAAAATCACATTTTTGTGGATTATTTATCGTTTCCTTGGATCCCGGACGCCTGTGACTGGCTTCAACAGGTAAGATAGACTTCTTCTGAGTAAATGACTGTTTTCTTTGCCTCGTCATCCCGTTAGCATTAGCCTGTTAGCTACTTCGCCAGAGTGCTTCTGACATAACTGCTGTTAGTTTTAGTATTTAAATGGTTTTATGTCCGTGTGGCAGTCTGTGTCCGAGACGAAAAGTTATGTTTTTGTCAGGATTTGCTTTTTTGGTTGTTTTTTTACCGTGTGATGTTGATGTGTGATGTTAGCATTAATGCTGTTGTTAGCCGTGTGTGTGTCGTACTATGACTGGGTGGGTGTTTCTTGGTGAGGAAAATTTATATTTTTGACAGGATTGTTGTTTTTGTTCGTGTATTGTGGTTATTGTTAGCATTAGTGCCGTTAGGCCGCTAGCTTCTTAGCCCTTTGTGTATTTGGAGGGTGTGTGTGTGAAAATCTGCTTTTGATAGAATGAGCGTTTATTAATCACTGTCGTGCGATCTTAATGGAGTTAAAGTTTTGCAGTTAAAAAGTTTAAGTACATCAGTATTATGTACTGTATAATATAATATCAGAATATTGTTATTGACATCAGTCATTTTCAGTCAGACATTAATCAGAGTTTATTATTCTGTTTCTAGTATTGCCTAAACAATACTACTGTTTTTAATATACTTTATGTAAGGCGACCTTGAGGCTACGAAAGGCGCCCAATAAATAAAATGTATTATTATTATTATTTATATAGTGACTTTACTTTTAGTTGAGTTTTAGTAAACACATCTAGCTAGTCTTGTGAGTTAACGTAGTAAAGTATTGCAGTAAAGATGTAAACAGTGTATCTCTGTTATTTATTTGTAGTCAATAATATCACACAGTAATCTGAGTCAATGGAGTTTATTGGTGTGTGTGTGTGTAGTTGAACATACACAGCAAAATCACAAGTGTTAATTCAACTCGCATAGAGTTAATCTTAACACTTTTCCCGAGTTTATATAATTCTGACGGATTCTGAGTAAAAATTATACTTAACAGTGTTAATATTTTCACTCTTTAATAGTGTTAAAATTTGACACCCTCAGTGTTATTTTATGACACCACATCGGTGCACTTTTGTTATACTTGTTTTAACATTTAAATATGCAAAGTTTTCACAAAATACATATGTACATAATACAGGTACAACAGACAGGGCCATCTATAGCAAAATAAAATGCAAGATATCACTCACAGCTGATAGTTGGAAAATAAATAATAATAATAAATAAAATGAGTTGGCCTAATGGGCCTTCATGTCCATAGCTCTCACGTGAGTCACTCTCGGTTTAACATTTCAGTCCGTAGTGAAACAGGGTGCCCCCCAGGGGTGCGTGTTCCTCCACACGTTCATCATGGTGTCTAATTTGGGAATCTCGGCACGGAAAAGTTCAAAATTCTCCACACAGAGCATTCCAAAATCAATGAGATTGCTTCTGGTCCAAGTAAAATTGTCGGGCACTCATTACTCAGCCATTTCCTGGTTATTGCTTTCTTACTACTTGCTAATAGTATTTGTAATAAGTACCTATCTTGTTTATTCATCACAATCGGTGTTTCCTAAATATATAACACTGAAGCTTAGGTCAAGCTGCATGTTAATTATTGAGCTGATTGCTGTTACTACCTCTACCCAATATGAAGAAATATTAGGGAAATCCCAAAATATATGGAAGTGGCCAGCAGACATGTCACCACACCTTCTCCAACACTGTCCGTGTTCTGGGTTGTTGGTCTGTAAGCTTTTAATTTTGGGAGTTATGAAAAACCTTAAATTGTTTTTCCAGGTGAATTCTCTCCACAGATCTGAGCTGGAGGTAGTGGATTGTGTCCTACAAATGTTTACCCAGTCATCTTCAGTTAACTGTATGTTAGCTTCTTTCTCCCATCTTGATTTAATATACATTGTGGAATGACCCCTGTCAAGATGTAGAGCAGAATAAATCCTGGAGATCAGTTTTCTGTCAGTATCACCCTTCCATGCCTTATATATCCTGATCAGGTTCATTCCTTCTTCTCCAATAGTTTTTATGTTTTTATCAAAATAGTGTCTTAGTTGAAGGTATCTGAAGAAATTGCGTTTGTCCAGATCATGAGTTTCTGTGAGGCGTTGAAAGGGATCTAATCCAGTATTTTATCCAAATGGAAATTTTGCAGTATGAGGTGATACCCAGTTCTGTCCAGTGTCCAAATCTGCTGTCCAGTTCTGCTGGTGTGAAATCCGGATCAAGTGCCACCCATCGTAATATTCGTGTTCAAATTTCGGGTCTCTAAGTTTTCTGTGCCACATGTTTAGAGGTGTTACAATCCAATTAATTGATTCATCCAAGTATTTTTTTGCAGGGTTTTGTCTCCCAATGTAGAGGGGAGAGGTACTCTCATTAAATTTTGTTCCAAGTCCTTCCATTTTGCATCGCATTCAGGATCACACCAGCAGACCAGAAATCGCAGCTGTGCTGCCCTATAATAATCTTCCAGGCAGGGTAAGGGCCATTCCACCTTTGTCCTTAGGCAGCTGTAATGTCTTAAAACTAATCCGTGGTTTTTGTTTTTTTCAAATAAATGTTGATATCATCCTATTCCATTCGATGAATTGCCTGGGAGGCACGTCAACAGGGAGTGACTGAAAAAGGTATAAGAGCTTGGGTAGTATATTCATCTTTATGATTTCTATCCGGTTGTGCATGTTTGTCGGTGGTAATAACCAGCGACTGAAGTCTGCTTTGATGTCCGCTGTTATGGGGGTATAGTTATGGTCAAATATGGTAGTTAAATCTTTTGGTATTTGCACTCCAAGGTATTTGATTACGTTGCCTGCCCATTTAAATTTACATGTTCTATAAATGCTTTCTTGTGGTCCCAGGTTAAAGGTCAAAATCTGAGTTTTCTGTAAATTTAATTTGTAACCAGAATATGAGCCAAATTCTTTGAGTAGAGACATTAATTTAGGTAGACTTACTTGAGGGTTAGTGAGAGTTAAGAGAATGTTGTCTGCATATAGGCAAATTTTATATTGTGTGTTTCCACTGAGTATCCCAGTTATATCTTCATCCTCACTTATTACCTGTGCCAATGGCTCAATAAAGAGCGCAAAAAGTGTGGGACTAAGGGGGCATCCCTGACGACATCCCCTCTCGAGCAACACTGTCTTGGATAAGGATCTGTTTATTTTAATTCTTGCCGTGGGGGAGCAGTATAGAGATTTAAAGCATTCAATTACCTGATCATTGAAGCCTAGGCGTTTAAGAACCATATATAAGTATTCCCAACGGACCGAATCAAAAGCCTTTTCGGCATCTAGACTAATAACTACGGATTTCAAATTACTTTTTCTCATTTGATCAATGTAGTGAAGGGCCCGCCATACATTGTCCTGGGTTGTCCGTCTGATCTGGATCTATCAGATCGGGGACAATATTTTCCATTCTTTTTGCTAAGATTAATGCATATATTCTATAATCCATATTTAATACTGATATGGTTCTGTGAGAACTACATTCTGTCTTGTCTTTAATTGCTTTAGGGATTACTGAAATTATTGCTTGTCTCCATGAAGGTGGTGTCTCCCCCCCTTTAAGAGTATAGTTAAAACATTCTTTTAGTATTGGTACCAAAGTTTCTCTGAAGGTTTTGTACCACTCAGATGCATAGCCGTCGGCTCCTGGCATTGTATTTTCTTTCAGTTTCGTTATGGCCATATTTATTTCTTCCTCTGTTATCTCTTTGTCATTATTCTATTCTGTTCTGTTCCTACTGGTGGTAAATCTAGGCATGCTAAGAAGTCTGATATAACTGTTGATTTGGCTGTCCGAGGTTCCTATAGTACACTTCAAAAGAGTTTTGAATGTCTTCCAGTTTATGATTACATCTTATCATGTACGTATTAGTGCTGTCAATTGATTAAAAAAATTAATCGAATTAATTACAGGATTTTGTAATTAATTAATCGAATTAATCACATTTTAATGTCATATCTGCTAAAGGTCTCCTGATAAAGAATTTGAATTCTAGGATATTAATAAATTGTAGTGCATGACTAATCAATTGAATACAGTAAGAAGAGAAGATCTGAAATCCAATGTTTTATTGGTGAACTGTGCTTCATGAATTACATCCAAAAGTAAAGGTCATAGCACATTAAACCAGTTAGACCAAGTGCATTATTCATAAATGTAAAACAAATACAACAATTCAGTTAAATAAATAAAATTCTGAAATAAAATAAAGAAGTCACTTAAACTCAATATAGCAATTAAAAAATGAATAATAGAAGTCGTATATTTTGCGCTGCATTGTGCCAACATAGTTCTCCTCTGTGAGAGCAAACACGTGTGGTTTGAACCAATCAGATCAACGCATTTGTTTAGCTCGGCTCGCCTCGCGTTGCACAGCAACCAGAGACGTGCTCAGACTTGTTGCTCCGTGGCAAACGGCACAGACAGACACCGAAACAGCGTAGATTACACTGAAACGAGCACAGTGGAATTGTTCCAGCACTCGGATAATGTAACTAATGTGACTTTAGTACATCGTTTTCTTTAATTAACATGGGATTTTCGCCACCATTGATACTCATAATTAATTGCGTTAAATTTAACGTGTTAAATTGCGGTGTAATTAATTAATCGAATTAACGTGTTAAAATGACAGCTCTAGTATGTATCTCTCTGCCAATTGATAATCACGGACCGTGGGTTAGAGCCTGGCGGCAGTCTGCATCCCAGTGACCGGTGGCAACGCTGGATACCGAGGGGTGTGTCGGGGAGTGTCGGTTTCAATAAACTCTTCCATGAATGTTTTTATGTTGTCCCCCTCCACCCCCTCGGGATTGCCGTGAATACGAATGTTGTTCCTGCGCAAACGTGCCTCCAGGTCCGTCAGCTAGGTTTGGATAGATTGGTAAAGCTCAAGTGTGTTGGAAAGTATCCCCTTGGCGTCGGTGCTCCACTCCTCCATGTCGGATATTCTCTGCTTTGTCTCCTCAACTCTTTCTGTTATTTCCTTTAAGCCAGAGGCGATATCGCTTAATTTCTGGTTTACTTCTCGAAAGTCCACCAGCTCTTTCTTCAGGTCCAAACGAACCGCCTGTATCTTCGCAATGATGTTAGCTTGGATAGCATCCATAGCCTTGTGTTCCGCTAGCGTGTCCTCACTTTCAGTCGGTATTTTATTGTTTTTCTTTGGTTTACCTTGCATTTTTCCTCTGGTTCATCTTTTGTCCCCCCTTTTCATACTACTTAATCCACTTTTCAACTTGTTAATCTAGTATTTTTTGTGGGGGGGTTGAAGACTGTCTGGGAGCCTCCGTTTTATGCTACTTCTCATTTCTGCACCATACCGGAAGTCCCACATAGGTGCACTTTTGACTCTAAATTGTGTTATTCCCTTCCACTTAGAGTGTTAATTTTACAAAATACTATGTCATTTAATAACACATTAAAGTTTATTTTTAACACCAAAAATGTGTTATTCCCTTTCACTGTTAAGTGAGTGTTAATTTTCAACCTACAGTGTCATGTGATCACACAATAGTGTATTTTTGCACTAAAATTGTGATATTACATTTTATTCAACAGAATATTATAACTGTTTCACATTACATGTAAAGTGAATAGAAGTGTTGACTGATCAATTAACAGCATTCAAACATCCATAACTTCCCAGCACCATAGCAATTGGCACAAAAAGATCAATACAAACATTTATAAAAATACTTTAAGTACATATCAGGAGTCCCAACCTCTTTAATACACATTTACAAAGAAAATAATGGCACAATATATTGGCCTTAATCTCCACCATATGAACTCTGTAGATCGAAGGGCTTATAAATCACAAGACCATCTGCTTTAACAACATCTTTGTGATCACTTTCAAATACTTTGTAAGAATGAAAATGTTCACTGAAATGATCAACGACAAGCCTTTTTCCAAAGAAGCAGATAATACTATCAACAACAATTATTTTTTCTATTCTGAGAAACACTGGCATTTCATGTTCAATCTGAGTGCAAATAATCAACCCTGGCCTATACTCTATTCCACTAATTATCACCCAGTTAGTTGCATGGATGTCTTGAGAGGCACGCTCCACATGCAAACCTTCAGCCAACTCGTTGCAAAAGTTTTCATTGTCCACATTAATACTTTTCATAGGTCCATACACAGTACATTTTGAAAGGGATGCCTCCCAAAGACATACAATCGACATCTGATGTTTTTTTTGCAAGAGATTTGGTGTTCTTAAGAGTATTTTTGAAAATCCTGTGTTTTGCCTCAAATCTCATGCTCTACATATGTATTAGTGGTCCAATTTACAGTGATACAAGATGGATAATGTATCATAAAGTGATGTTTTGGAATCAGGTTTTTATCAGGATACAGTTCTTTGAACAACTCATGGTGTTCTATTATCAAATGTTTAAGTAGTACAGTCATGTCAAGTGAAACAGATGGAGAAAAAAATAATGTTGATTATCTGTAGTAAAATTAAAACCAAAAGCCAGTTTTGGTTTCCTTCTGGCACAATGTCACCAAAAATCAAAGGAGTGTTTCGAACAAGACAAAGAGTCTGAATTGAATTGAGCCCAATATTATTGTCACTACTGTCCAAGTTTATCCTTGTAGGCCGTTTTTTGCACTCCACATACCCATAGTCAAAGACATAAATTCTGGACAGATCAGGTTTCGACAAAAAGTTTTCAGAGAGGTATTCAAACAGTAACTTCAGCTCATACTGAGCCACTCCTTCAAGAATGTCATGCATAATATCCAAAGAAAAATTGTTACAAACATGAAAGAAATGTAGGCCATTCAGAGTCGAATCCTTTTTTAAACCAAACACGGATAACTTTTGTGGATCTGACTGCAATTCACTGCAGTGCATTTCAAATACTTACCACACAAGATTATTCTGGGGTCATCAAAACAAAAATGACGTCCACTGAACGATTCTGTGAATCCCAGAATTGTGTGCATCCCCAAGTTGTCCCAGTTACCTGACATACAGGGCCATAGATCTTTTCAACAGAAAAAGGCAAATGAAGGCCACAATTCTCAAGTGTTTTGATGTCATTAATCAGTGTCTCTAGAATAGGATCAAAGCCATATTTTTTCCAAGTCTTCAGTGTGAAACAATGCAATCAAATGAATATTCATCAGGGCAGAGCTAAACTTTGGTGGAAGATTTCTGAGGACAAAATACAGAGCACCTATTTTGTGAACACCACGTTTTGACCCAAGTGGGTTCGCAGTCTCAAAATCATCATAGAACAACTGGATTTGTAAAGAATTCTGGTGTTTAGAGAACAGTGGATGGGTCCTAAAATAATTTCCGTCACAAAAATCACTGTATACGTCAAGTTTTGATGAACGTGTTTCCTCAAGTAGTTTGCAAATATCAGAATTTCGGAACATGAATTTGATCGTTTCCAAAATTTGGATGTAAACAAATGTATCATTCACTGGGACCTAATCATAGGTATCTGTTTATTTCGTCTTGTATCATATTGAATTCCTAACATTTTTCTACTGGTTCCACAACACCCCATTTCTTGTTGAAATAATTTACTCTTTTGCTTTCAGTATTCAAGTACTCAAATGGGTTTTCAAAGGTTTCCAGATCTTTTACCAATGTTTCTCTCAAAGGATTATCTATAGGCACAGCAGACAGTACTTGCTGCTTAACCTGAGTGCATCCCACTACTAAGTTCTTCCACATCACCAACAACTGATGAAATGACACTATTTGCAACACCATTTGCTTGTAGTTTAGCAATAATTGAAGGACAGATATTTTCTATGTTTTCTTTGTCTTTGACCTGATTCACTATCAAAGCATGGATATTCTGGGGTCTGCGTGATGTTTGTTCTAGCAACTTCTGAGATATCTTGCGGCATTTGGATATTAGTTTGACATGACTCTGGCCTTGCTGCATCTGCATTTTCACAAGAATTTTCCACATGTGAACTGATTAAATGTTTTTTGAAACCTGAATATGTTGAAAAGTGACACCTACAATGATCTTGAGTACAAACTAACTTAAACTTGGTGCTAGGATAAAAACTGATTAAGTCTCAGATGAGAGATCAAGGACTGGCACGGAGTATGCACAGTTTGACAAATGAAGCACTTAAACATTTGTGTACTTTAGTTTAGGACTTAGCTCACAAACTCTGGGAGACTCATTGGTTGTTTCTATGTCAATGTTGTAGACTGTTATTTGCACAAAGGTGAAGAGCTGGCCCAGGTACTCCTCATAAGACAGGTTGAGCACGTAATGGAATTAAAGAGTTCATCAAATCCACCCAATGAGCTAGTGGCTTGGCAGGGGATGAGCTGTTGGTCCACAACAATGTAGAACGTGTCAATCGTGTTCTTGGTTCGATGCACAGCAAGGATGTATGGTTGTCTTCCATCCCTCTTCCAAAGGTGTTCATCCAGGCTGCAGCATGACTAAAAAATAGAACACCAACACTTCACACCGATGTTTTGCCAGCTCAGCTCAGCTCAGCTGGGACTAAGTTGAGGTGTTTTTTTTGTGGGGGACAAGAGTTAGTGTGTGTGTGTGTGTGTGTGTAATAGAGGACAAGAGAGAGAAGACTTTCATTTCAGTGTATTTCAAATTGAGTTAATACATATAAAATACTTGCTGTTTAGATAATAGAAGACATGCATACCTTGTGAAAGTGCAACATTTTTTCCACTGCATCACTGGGACTTATCTTAGTCCTCTTCCATCCAGCTGTGGGTGGCAGGAGATGGAGAAGGAGCAGCAGAGAAGCCATGTCACTGTCCCACCCTATCAGTAGGAAAATAAGATGGAGAAAAAAGCCCATTAGTATCATGCAGGAATACCCCATTAACCAGCACTTGCAGTAAAGAATAAAAATCAAACATGTTCATTAGTGTAACCAGGGTTGAAATGTACCTTTATTTTCATTTTGAAATCTCACCAAAATCCTGATTTTATACTAAAGGAAATAAGTTTTATTTATTTTCAGTCTTATTTTGTAGTTTGGTCGAGAGACATTAAATAGGTACTGTTTCTTTAAGAGTTTGCCGTCAATGTGACGCAGATACCTGGCCGCTCTCAGTCTGAGCTGTGCCCACTGAGAGCAGGTATGTTATGGTTTCTTTCGTCATGCTAACACTTTATTTCGGGGCTAAAGATGCTACAAACATGATTAAAATACTTGTATGGATGTTAAATGAAGACAGTGATAAGTCTGTAGTGTGTTTCGCTAGAACTTTATTTTCGTAGGTTTTGTGCGGCACACGTGTTTTGTTTTCGTAGCTGCTTTCACGTTACATTCACATGCTGTGTGTATGTGTCTGTGTGTATGTGTGCTTGCTAACAGGGGCCTGCTGTGTCTCATGTGAAACACCATGTCACAGTTCTGTTTCATTTTGCTCATCATGCAGGTATGAGAACATTGTTGGTTATTTGCAAAGTTGAATTCACTGTTCCTATCTTGTATTTCACTGGTTGGTTTTTGATTGAATTTAAACCCATGCAGGCGCAATTTAATGCATTTTATTTAATTTATTTTCATGATTTTATTGAATGCATTTTATTTTGTAAATGTTATTTTATAATATTTATATATAGATTTATATTTTATATTTATAATGTCAGTCTGAGCTGTGCCCACTGAGAGCAGGGGCCTGCTGTGTCTCATGTGAAACACCATGTCACAGTTCTGTTTCATTTTGCTCATCATGCAGATCTGACCATAGTCCTGTTGAATAAACAGCCGGTGGATGTCAAGACCTGAGTCCCTCGTCTATCACATTCTACATCAAGAACACAACGCAGAATACAGAATACAGAGAAGTTTTACGGATGTGCAGCATAGACATTAACAGAGAAGACACACCCGTTACATTAGCTTACTGTCATCATCGTTGTCTGTCTGTTTCTCAGCAGCTTTTAGAAGTCGGCACAGGTCAATTGACTGAGTAAGGTGTTTAGCCTCACTGATAATCTTGGACCTGAAAGTTGTGTCCCACTTCTCAAGCATCTTGGAGGCTGTTTCAGTTCCAAACAGTAGAACGAAGTCTTGATTCAGCTGTTGATCATAGAATCATAAATGCACAAACATTTGAAAAAAATCAGCATATTGTACTTAAATTCGAGAAACAAAATAGTAAACTCTAAATAAATAACTCACCAGCCCTTTGACATCAAACATCAAAGTACCATGGAAATGTTTTAGAAACATCTGCCGTTCTCTGTGGGTCATGCACTAGGTTTTGGCTGAAAGGTCATGTTCATTTTCTGAAACACACTTGCTTTATCATGGGGGTGATTCAGAAATGATGGCTTCCCTGCATGCATCTTCATCAAGCTGCTCAGGTAAAGTGGCCAATCTTCGGCGCTTTGGTCCTTGTGCTTCAACCAATGCAGCTGTCTTGGCTGGTCTTTTTGCTGTATACCTGGACATGGTCTTAAGGCGCCATGCTAAATATCCAGTGCCTTTCTCCCCATCATAGAAGTGCTCCTGTCGTAAAACATCATTAACCCTCCTGTTGCCACTGTGTTAAAAACCAAAAAGAAATCCCCTAAATGCTATTTTTTTTAACTTTAAATTTCATGACTTTTCCTAGATTGGCCCCAACAGTATAAAAAAAGAAATGTTTTTATTCACATTTCCATGTAAGCTGTACAAAAAAATTTACAAAGGTGGTCTTCGGGTCAAAATGACCCGTGAGGCAAATAGAGTTGAAATCAAGGTCACAGAGTTATTTACACACCACAGAATGTTACAATGTTTTAGGTGTGTCTCAGATCAATCAGTAGCAGAAGTAAACAAGACAAATCAGGTGGTCTTATCATGGATTGCTGTGCCTTTGATCAGTCTCAGATCAATTAATAGTAAACATGAACAAGACAGTAGAAGACATAACCAAGACAAGATAGGTGGCATTCTCGCAGATGGCAGAGCTCTTTTTTGTGTATTTCAAGGGGTTATAAAGGTGCTGCCGGTGACAGGAATCCAAATTCTTTCTGTGCTGGCGCCATGAGTGTTCGTTATGACGTTGAAGTTCTAGAGCTGATTTTTTCTGATGTCCAACAAGACAACTCTGATTCAGGAGAGGGAGTGGAGGATGTATCAGAAGAAGAAGATGGGGAGGAATATAACCCAGAGCATGATAAATCATCTTATGAACTTGGACAGCAGCTCCTGAAGAGGAAGATCACCATGGTTGGTACAGTTCGAAAGAACAAGCCTGAGCTCCTACCAGCACTGCTTTCATCAAAGGAGAGAGAGGTCTTCTCATCAAAGTTCGCCTTCATGGCCATGACCACTGTAGTTTCTTACCTCTCAAAGAAAAACAAGAATGTAGTTCTTATGAGCACACTGACATTAGTGATCGTGATCAGTCATCATCCTAGACTACAACTGCAACAAAGGAGGTGTGGACAATCTAGATAAGGTGATTGGAACATACAGCTGCAGAAGGATGACTGCCCGCTGGCCCCTGGTCATCTTCCACAACATCATTGATGTTTCCTCCTACAATGCCGTTGTGATTTGGAGAGAGATCAACCCGACCTGGATATCTCATAAGAAGAACAAGAGGAGGGTGTTCCTGGAGCAGCCAGGAAAGGCACTTGTAACTCCATTCATTGAAAGAAGGAAGCATGTCCCCCGCACAGAAGCCTCAGCAGAAAGCTATTCAGAGTAGGGATGTCTTGATCCAGCTTTTTGCACTTCCGATCCGATACCGATATTGTATTTGCCCATCGGAGCCGATACCGATACTGGTGGCCGATACCGAAATAGTCTATTAACTCAGCATCAGTACTCTGCTCTTGAGCATGTGTAAACTAAGGCTTTAAAAACCAGTGCAAATAATATTGTTAACTATTTAAAAACAAAAATGCCCTCTTCTCCCCAATCTCCTCCACACTTTTTGCTCCATCTCTATCTACACACTGCCTTCAACTGTTTGCCCTGACTGCAGTCCGAGCACTCGGGGGTGTGCAAGCTAAAAAATGTAATGGCAGTCTGGAGTGTTTTAAATAAAGTTTTTTGAAAGTGGGATTTTCAGAATAAAGACGTCTAAATAAACGTTTTTTTTTGTCACATTGAATGGATATTCAACATCCTGTTATACATCTCTCTGTTTAGACATGCTGGTTTAACACTTTTTTTTTTTTTTTTTTGGTGCGTCTTTATTCCTGCATCAGGTGACACACAGACGAGTCCAGTCACCGGAGTCGCGCTCACATTTCCGCAGAGAAGAAAAAGGAGAAGAAGTCAACATCCCATGTTAAAGAAAACAATGTACTAAAGTCACATTAGTTACATTATCCGAGTGCTGGAACAATTCCAGTGTGCTTGTTTCAGTGTAATCTACGCTCTTTCGGTGTCTGTCTGTGCCGTTTGCCACAGAGCGACAAGTCTGAGCGCGTCTCTGGTTGCTATGCAACGCGAGGCGAGCCGAGCTAAACTAATGTGGGGAGACGCTAATGTTGGTGTGCTGGAAAATGCGGACCGGATTTTAGCGAAACCACAGCAAAAAACTGGAATGGATTATCTGAATAGGTGCGCTGGTAAACCCTGACTTTTTTTTAACGGATCGGATTTTTTCCCGTGCCGCCGCGCCGATACCGATACGCATATTTCTGCCAATATCGGTGGCTGATCCGATGCCGATATTGGATCGGGAAAAGCCTAATTCAGAGTGCAGGAGCTCCTGATAAACCTGAGGATCCAGCTACCACAGCCACTTCCCCAGCTAGAGCAAGTAAGAGAAAGAGATGTCAGTTCTGTTTACAAAAAAGTTTTGTCAGATGGTAGTTCATGTGAAGTATCCAATAAACTACGTTTATACTGTTTTAAAAGAGAGCATTTCACTCATTAGATGTCATTCTGCGTCCTAATGACAAATTTTATGACAGAATTAAACTTTGTGGCACACTCATGTTTAAACTATTTATTTTAACTTTGGTGGTGTTTTGTTATTGTCTGTGATACATTAATAACTTAAAACTAAAATGCCAAAACCATTGTCACTAAAACTGGTGTGTTGAAGTCATCTTGATTTAAACTTACATAGCCCTTTGGAGAAAAAGGATCCCTGAGTGGAGGAGAGTGTTATAATTCCCAGGGCATACCCTATGTTTACGGGATGGCATCCTCCTTAAGAAACAAGGATAGTTACCAAAATAGTTCATCCTGGGTCAAACCAATAGATGTGCTAATACTGTTCATATAAACATGTTAAGATCATATTATTAAAACAAAATCCAAAAACATAATAGAAAAATGCCACCCTGGCTTTGTTAATTCAATGCTATTTGCTGAACATTCAACTTTTTTACTATAATATTTACAATCTGCCAATTTACTTAAAACTCACCCATGGTTTTCAGTCAGATGACTGGCCAATATGTTGACAAGCCGTCTCCGTGTGCGGTGAGTGAGTGACATTTCTGTCTTGTAGGCTTCAATAACATCCTCACCCCCAGGTTTTGCAGCCTCTGCCTCATTAAGATTGGGTGTGACTTCCGAGCTGGATGCACGTCTGCATATGGGAATCCCATGTTCTTTTCGAAGTCTAAAAGAAATACAACATAAATTTGGTTAAAAAAAAAAATCACACCTGATCCCACATTTTCAAACTGTTTTTGCAATTATACAGAGCATTCTCTTAACATATTTTTTGAAAATCATATTAAAGTAGAGACAGAGATGATGAGTAGAGGCAGAGACATGAGGTCTAAACTGATATTTGGGAAACAGCATTACAAATGATATTACAATGAGACTCGCCTTCCCCTGAATTGCTGTCTTGTATTGTGGCACTTGGATCAGGAGCAATCTGTATCTCAAGAAAGAGGTTTTCCTCAAGGGTCTGAGCTGGGTGGATAATATATTTCAAGAGATCAGAATGAGGTTACAAAAAACTAATTTTTCAAACATACAGTTTAAAGAATGCCAATTATAAAGGCTTACACCAATCATACACCTGTAGAAATCACGGTTTTTGTATTTTTCCATATTTGGCCAATTGTTACTCCCAGCTTTTAACTGATTGGGATATGGTTGTTTTTTGTTTTTGTTTCTACACAGTTCAGGGATAACGGAGAAATGTAACTATCTGCATCAGGGATTCTCTCACGTACTGTAAGGCATTAATCTGGACTGGCCTCTATCAGTTCAGAAAAAATGTCTTCCTCAATTAGTTTGTCTGTTTCATCAAAAGCATCCAGTTCCATAGCATCAGGAAGCCCAAGCTTGTTTCTGACTGTAGAGAGAACACGTTTATTAAAACAGATTTTAAAAAGACATGGTGATTTTAACTTCCTGAAGTTACATGTTTTGATTTGAACAACACCACAGCATGGGAATGTTGAATTTCCATCATTACGAAAACAAGTGTGTATATGCAAAATGTTTTGGAGGGCAGATAGGTACCCAAATTTACCATAAAATATAGTCATCCCAAAAACATCAGTCCTTGTGTATTATTATGAGGGCAACTATGAGATGGCTACTCGCCTTGAGCAAGGAAATCCACAAAGGTGAATCCTGACATTAATCGGATGTACTTCTTGGTATTTTGGTACTTTACCTTGAGCAACAGTCCCGCTTCAGTCCCGTTATCACATATTTTTGGAGGAATACGAAGAAGAATTATCAGTATCATTTGTTCATTCCATATCCGTTTTAGAATCCAAAATTGGAAAACGGATAACTACTTATTTCATTTCTCGTTTTCAAATCAAAATTCGGAAAACAAATAAAGGCATATTTTTCGCCGTTTTGAACTTAAAATTAGAATATGAGAGAATGGAATCATCACAGGATTTCGTTCTATTTAATTTTGGTTTGTATCATGTGACCAGGAAGTTGTTGACTTTACTTAAGCAAAGTTGGAAAGATATTGACAGTTTGGGACTTCCAGGATTAAAAAATCTGAGCTAAAACGTTGTCTAAACACTGATGATGTTCTGTCCATCAACCATAACATGGACTACCAACTACAATGACAAAAAAAACTATTGAAAACAATTTAAACCATCCTCTTAACTAGATGGATTACATTGATCTCTATGTGCAGCGGAAGCTGAGCAAGTGAACATACATCCCTCTCAGTCACAGGGAGAATAACAACAACCCGCACATGCGCGGAAACTCCAGTCTTCTTCATCAATCATCCTCGCCGGCCATAATGATCATATCGCGGCACCTACTGGAGAAACAATTATTTGCCCCCTAATTACTTCTGCTTTATAACCACCTTTTCTTCGTATTTTTCGTATTCTGAATAACTACAGGTGCACCGCCAATAATCCCACTAGTCCCAATAGTCCCACACACACTTCCGTTGTGTAGTTTTCTTTTATTTGCAGCTCTGTTTCTTTTATTTGCAGGATTGAGGGTCCTCCCGAACGCAACACTGACATTAGCCGGATCCTCCCAAATGTAACACTGGCAATAGCCAGATCCCCATCTAACGTGTCACCTTACCGTATTCGCTCACCACCACCAATGAGCACCAGGATACATCTAATTCATGGGGAAACCCCGTTATCACATTTCTTTCAGATACTCAATATTTGTCTGGAAAAATTACTCTCAACAAGTTTGTTTTACTGCAAGCAACCACCTCGAGGTAGCGATTCCGAATGTTATTACCTTGCAAGCTACAAACCGTGAAGCTTGCAAGGTGTAGGAGATGATGTAATTCACATCTCACAACAGAGTCGCATCACCCACATGTCATTACAATCATGTAGAAGGTAATATATCCAGTTCTTATTTAAACCGTAGATTACACAGTCTAGGCTGATGTCTCCTCCTATTTGTATTTAACTGGGGTGTGTGTGTGTGTGTGTGTAGTTGAACATAGTCATGTGATTTTGATGTCTTTAACTGATGTGTGTTGACATGTTAATGTGATCATAATGTCATTAACTGATTTGTTTGATAGATTGTGTTCTTACTGTTGTGAGTTGCTGTAGTTAAATTATTTCAGTAAACTAAATGTTAATGTGAGTCAATGTAGTTAATATAATCAGTAATAACATTTGTGGTGGTCCTCTTCTCTCCTGCAGCTCCTCCTCAGGTTTCACACACACACATACCTGCATTTACACACACCCACACACCTGTCACACAGGAACAATCATTCCATACATCTCTACCATTTTCACCACATTTACTAACTTTATTTGGAACTTGTGCTTGATCTGTGCAGGATGCCATGGAAGGGGAAGCGCTCTCAGGCCCGGACGCTGCGCTGGAGGCCGCTGGACCCTCGGTTCCAGGAGGTAACTGCACCATCCACATCCCACGTCTTCTCAAAACCATGTCACCATTTACACATCAAAACCAGCATCATCATCCAGTCCTCTGACAGTCTGCCTCTACAATACTGATCTTTGCAACAACATTGAAGCTCTTAAAGCCTGGCTATTGTTTTCTTGATTTCAGATGACCCTGAGGACCGTCGCCACAGAGTCCCCAACTGCAAAGGTAAGTCTCCCTCTGGTTGGTTATTTGGTTGGTTGGTTATCATTTCTAATGAATCATCCTCCAATGAGTGAATCCTGACTGTTGTCATTGCTGTTTGCATTCATCAGATGCCCTGCCTGTTAGTCCCTGCTGCTCAGCAGGTGTCCCCCAGGTCGGACCTCCTCCTCCCTGTCCCTGGCTTCTGGCCTGTTACGTGACCCACTCTTTTTACTTTAATGTGTTTATAACGTGTCGGTTCGTGTTGCTCATCAGTAAACAGTTATCTGGGCTTTTTTCATGTAAAATGTTCCAGACTTTGATCTCCTTTGTTGTATTTCTACAGGTCGGGGTTGTGGCAGGCGTCACCGTCCGGTGACCTGGCACAGGTCCTACTACACCAAGCACACCAAGAGGGTCGTGGTTCCTCCGCCGTCAACAGACAAGGTACGGCTCGGTCCCAGTTTTTGGAGACTAATTAATGTCAGACTAACTTTAGAGGATTTGCACATCTTAAACAATTCTTTTCTTTTGCAGTTTGTCCTCATGGTTGGCAATTCCCATCTGCGTTCAATCGTGGAGGGAATCGTGGCCATGCCGGGGTGGATCTCCTTTGGTCTGCTCTCCATCCCTGGAGCCAAGGCCAGCGCCGTAGAGGTCGAGGTACGAAATTTATCTCTGCCTCGCACTCCCGAGGCAGTCGTTGTTTTGGCCTCCGGTAATAACCTGGACCGTAGAGTTTCTCTTTCAGATTCAGCTACGGACTTCTAGAGGCTGGTGACCACCGCCCGGGCTGCCTGCAGCAATGTAAGTTACTTTGATGTATTATGACTAGATAATTCCATGATTGATTTCAGAACATGTTTGAAGTTGAGTACATGTTACCCAACCAATAAAGGTGGAGACACAGATGACGATTCCTGGACACGGTGAGAGATTTCTACAAACATTTTGAAATCTTGTCCTGTTTACTGAACAAATCTTCTTCTCAAAGTATGTGTCCTGGACTCGGTCCAAGAAGATATTATATTTAACATAATAACCACTGTATTGTGAAGTTTACCTCACTGCTGCTATGTGTTAATGCACGTCAGAATGTTTATCACTTTCTTTATTTCTTTATTTTTGGTAATGTTGTTGTTTTTAACCTTTTGTCTCATTTTATTGTCTCTGTTGACAGACTCAACAACACGTAACTTTCTACCCTTTATTTACATCATATTCAATTCGTCTGGTGTATCTTATCTCATTCATTTGTCTAATATAAAAAAACCCGGACGCCTCCTCCCCCCGCCTGCAGCCACACCGGTCTCACCAGGAGTGTCTGTGGAGGTCGAGACCCCTGTACCTCGTCCTTCCAGTCCTCTTGGAGGGACTAGTGTGGCTCAGGCCAAGAAGGTGTGTTACCTACCATTATTGGTTGTGTGAACATTTTACAGAATAACTGCTGTATTGTGGATTTTAACTTTCTGTTTGTCTGGTGTCTCTTATGCACTATTTTATTGTAAACTCTGTCATTGTTTCCACAGACTCCGCCAAGGGCCTGCTTGACTCCGCTCACACCTCCAACCCCACAGGTTTCACGGGAAGTGTCTGTGAAGGCCAAGGCTCCAGTCTCTGGTTCTTTCTTCCCTCCTCGGTGGACCCAGGTGGGTCCCACCAAGAAGGTAACATAGGCTGATACTGTTTCTTTGAAAGTTTACTGAAATAACTAATGTATTTTCTACCATAACCTACTGCTGCTCATGGCTATCTGCTTTTTATCTGCACATAATGTTGTGATTTAATTGCATCGTTTTTGGTCATTATCTTTTTATTATTTTTAACCCTTTGTTTTTGTTTCCTATTTATATTTACAATGCCAACAGTTTTTCTTTTGTGTTTTGTCTCCTATGCACTTCTTAATCCAAACTCTGCCTTTTTTCTTTACAGACACAGAATACTGAGGAAGTAGAAGACCGTGCCCTCCATCCCACTGAACCCGGTGTGGTTTAGCCCTGAGGTCCTGGAGCTGATGGCAGAGGTGCGTTTACATATTCCTAATTTTATAGATATTGATAACATTTTTTAAAAATGGTCTCTTTTTGTTTTCATATTTCATATTTTTTTATGGTGATAACATGGATAGAAAATTGTACTGCTTTACAATGTCTGCAACAGTGTTTATTTCCATGGTAGAGATGTAACACAATGCATTTCTTCATTTCAGCATTCTGATGTCTTGCGGGTGAACAGTGCACCTGCATGGCTCTTACTTTTCTTGCGTATCACAACGAGGGGTTGCAATTCAATAGGGTTTCTCTGGATAGAGTGCTTTCTCAGGGAGACGCACTATGTAGGTGTGAAATGGCAGCTTATTGCAGATGGTACTTTTACACATAATTACTTGACCCTTGAGCAGATGCCAAAATGTGTCTTTACTGATGATCATTCCTATCATGTTACCATGAACTCAATGGATCTCATGGTTGGACCACTCAAGGTTGCAGAAAACAGTCTGCAAAGTCAAGTATCGCTGCCCTTTGCCTCTCAACTTCAGTGCTTGGCTCTTGATGTCCGCCATGCAGTTCTTCTGGTCGCACCTGAATGCTTAGCAGTTTTTCGTGACGACACAGGCCGCTATGGTTTCTTTGATTCTCACTCGAGGTCAGCCACCGGTTTTCCATACCATAGCGGCACTGCAATAATGCTGACCTTCCTTGACTTCAGTGATCTTGTCGACCACGTGCATAAGCTTTTGCAGGATCGTGGATCTTATGCCAGCTATGAGCTTATGCCTGTTTCCTTCTCCAGGGACTACAGTGATGTGACTACGGATAATGTTGCAGTCTTGTCAGAAGCTGAAACCGAACCAAGTGCGTTTCTTCTAGATGGTGACACCCTTGAACTGGGAGACGATTTGATTATCATTCCAGATGCTGCACTGGACCAAAGCTGCGGTCAGGAGGTCTTCCAACGTACAGTTTTTCTTGAAGGAAACACCTCAGAATGTGAAGCTGACACGGTTCTCACTCCAGATGCTGTGCCAGAACCAGCGTCCAACCAACTACACCAGCGTTGGTGTAGTTGTGTGAGAAAACGAAGCAGTACGTTTCAAGAGTTGGCTCGAGCAGATGCAGGAAAACTGCACGTCGAGCAAGTGTGATCAGCAAACGTCTGCCTTCTGGTGAAAAGAGAACCACTGGCAGACGTCAGTCTGAAAAACTGCAATATGCCAGTAGATCAGAATTTCAGGAGAAGAAGTTACAGGCAATGAGGGCAAGCTATATTCAGCATCGGCACAAAAAGAGGACTTACTTAATGAAGCGGTAGAACACTGACCCTGTATTCCAAGCGCGTCATAAATCTTCAATGAAGTCTTGCGTTCGGAAGCAGTACAGCACCAATCTTGCTTTCAGGGAGCGGCAGAAATCACACATTCAAATGCGGTACAAGACTGACCTTGCTTCCCGGCAACGGCAGAAATCTGCAATGAAATCTTACATCCGCAACCAGTACAGAAACAACCCTGCTTTCCAGCAGCATCAGAAGTCTTACATCCAGACACGGTAAAGCACAGACCTTGCTTTCCGGCAGCGCGTTGGACGAAGTTAAATCTTGATCATTGACGAGATCTCTATGATTTCCAAGGACCTCTTTGCCTGTGCACTGGCAGTTGCAACAAATCAAAGGCAACAAGAGGCCCTTTGGAGGCATGTCGGTCTTGACGGTTGGGGACTTTTACTAGCTGCCGCCCCTTGGCAGGGCCAAGCCGCTCTGTGTGCATGAGGATGATTTCCTTGACCTCTGGAGTTCTTTCCAGATGGTCACCTTGACGGAAATCATGTGGCAAAAGGACGACCGGTCTTTTGCTGAGCTGTTGAACAGACTGTGCACAAAGCAGAAGAACGAACCACTTTCCGTCGACGACAAAGCTCCTCTCGAGCAGTGTGTCGTCGACGCCCAACATTGTCCGGTGGATGCCCTTCACATCTTTGCGACAAACAAGGAGGTGGACGCCCACGATGCAACCACCGTTGCAGCCCTTGGGTTGACTGTCGTCAACATTCCTGCGGAGGATTATCGGAAAAGGATCCCCTGGGGCTTCAAGGGCAACAGGAGGGATCTGCCGGACAACATCAAAGTCGGCGCGCGTGTCATGGTGACGAGGAACGTCGACATCGAGGATGGCCTCGTCAGCGGCGCTTTCGGCACAATCACCTGTGCATGTATGTGGACCTACCCGAAACTGTGAAGCTGATCGGACTGGAATTGAACAATCCAGAGGCTGATCAAAAGTTTCGGAAAAAGGTTCTCGGGCCGCCGGACATGCTGGTTTACATCGCACGAGTCAAGGAACCCATGAGCAAGAGGGTAGCGGTTCGGCGACAGGTCCCAATCAAGTTGGCATTTGGCAGTACTGGTCTTTTTCCTTTTGCAACTCCTCTTGTGGTGCAGATAGAAACAGAGCACGGGTACGCTCTCTGTATCCCTCTCTCCACCACCCCACCAATTTGTTTGTCCTGTGCCACATGTCTGTCTGCATTTGCCAAATACTGCAGCTACATATTGATGCATTTTATATAGTTTTGTTTGTCCCCTTGAGACTTTGAAAGTCGTCACTGTGCAGTTCGGTGTTCAGTTAAGTGCTTAGTTCAATGTTCAGTTAAGTACTTCAATGTTCAGTTAAGTAGTTTAATGTTAAGCTAACAGAAGAACTTGAGAGTGATCTGACGACACAGCACTGAGACTGCTCTAGTTAAGGTCTGTAATGACATCCGCATAAACACAGACAATGGCAAAATTTCAGTCTTAGTATTACTGGATCTCAGTGCCGCATTTGACACGGTTGACCACAACATATTATTACACCGACTGGAGAACTGGGTGGGACTTACTGGCACAGCACTAAAATGGGTTGAATCCTACTTAAAGGACAGAGACTACTTTGTGTCTATAGGCAACTACACATCTGAACATATAGACATAAGCTGTGGGGTCCCCCGAGGTTCAATTCTGGGGCCTCTACTATTCAACATTTACATGCTCCCACTCGCTAAGATTATGAAAGAAAATAAAATAAGTTACCATAATTATGCAGATGACACACAAATTTACATCAGTATATCACCAGGAGATCATAATCCAATACAAACACTGAGTAAATGCATTGAACAAATTAATGATTGGATGTGCCAGAACTTTCTCCAATTAAACAAAGATAAAACTGAGGTAATTGTTTTTCGTTGAAGGCAGAACGATTGAAATTCAGCGCTCATCTTCAATCAGCAATGTTAAAGCCTACAAACCAAGCTAGAAATCTGGGTGTAGTTATGGACTCAGACTTGAATTTCAATAGTCACATAAAAAACGTTACAAAGTCAGCCTACTACCACCTGAAGAATATATCAAGGATTAAAGGCCTGATGTCTCAGCAAGATTTGGAAAAACTTGTCCATGCTTTTATTTTCAGTAGACTAGACTACTGCAACGGGGTCT
Source organism: Lepturacanthus savala (assembly GCA_030544235.1). Classification (NCBI taxonomy): domain Eukaryota; kingdom Metazoa; phylum Chordata; class Actinopteri; order Scombriformes; family Trichiuridae; genus Lepturacanthus; species Lepturacanthus savala. The sequence goes on from CM060466.1 coordinate 35,780,512, forward strand.
TTACAGGCTTCTCTAAAAAGTCAATCAGACAGCTGCAGCTGATTCAAAATGCTGCCGCTCGAGTCCTGACTAGGACTAAAAAAGTAGACCATATCAGTCCAGTTCTAAGGTCCTTGCACTGGCTTCCTGTCTGCCAAAGAATTCACTTTAAAATACTCTTACTGGTTTATAAAGCCCTGAATGGTCTAGGGCCTAGGTATATTGCAGATCTGCTGATCCCTTATGAACCATCCAGACCTCTTAGATCATCTGGATCAGGCCTGCTCTCTGTTCCTAGAGTCAGAACTAAACATGGAGAAGCAGCGTTCAGTTTCTATGCCCCACAGATCTGGAACAAACTCCCAGAGACCTGCAGGTCTGCCGCAACTCTCACTGCTTTTAAATCACAGCTGAAGACTTTTCTGTTCAATGCTGCCTACTGCTAATATCATTCTTAATTACTCTGCACTGTACTGTAACTTGTTCTTTGTTTTAATTTCAAAGTTATACATTTTAATTCTTAATTTTTATTTCTTATTTTTATTTTATATCTATTTTTTTTATTTTTATCAACTGTTTTAAATTGTTTTAATCAACTGTCTTAAATTGTATCTTGATGCTTTTAATGTTTTATGTAAAGCACTTTGAATTACCTTGTTGTTGAAATGTGCTATACAAATAAACTTGCCTTGCCTTGCCTTGTAATGTTAATATAATTGCAAATTGACTAATCTGATTTACAACTGCTATTATTAATTTAGCAGCTAAAAGTAACGCTGCATGATCATGTTTAACTTGGCCAATACAACAAATGCCTCTTTGTCTTGTTAAATGTTTGTCCTGTGTGTGTGTGGGTGTTTGTACACAGTGTTGTGTGCTAACACAGTGTGAAGCGTCTCGTGCAGTAACCATGCGATCCTGCATGTTACACCTACTGCTGCTGGCTAGCCTTCTTAACGGAGGGTGAAAGCCAGTATATAGCCTCTCCACTACCAAGACTCCTACAGTGCCTCCCCGGGGCCATGCATGGAAACTGGGTACCTCACGGTCCCAAGCTGAACTGTATGGGGATCTTGGAGCAGCAGTGGGCCCCAGAGACGCGGCATCCAGGACCACCACTGTGGACAAGTCCTGGTGTCCTTCAACCACTGTCCCAGCTAAGGGTAAATAGCCCTACAGCCTGGTAACATGTGATGTTGGCTGAGGTTGGAAGTTCCACACATACAGAAACAAGGTGAGTAAAATATTTGATGTTCATTTCACTGATGATTCTTGACTAAATGACGATGTTGATAGTTTTAACCTGATGTTGGTTTGTTTTTTTTTCTCCCTGACTCTCCCTGACTCTCCAATTCCTGTGAGATGGCTGCTCAATATAACCTGTCTGCTTGAAGAAGGATTAAAGTACAACTTACAAGTCACGCCCACATCAGCCTCTACAGGAATCTCATCCTGCTGAAAGTAAGACTCATTTCAGATTGTCTATCACCAAATACTGTCATACCTGCAATATACCTGCAATGTCATACACTAAATGTTTTATTTTTTTTGTCTTTAAGTGCTGCTGACAAGTTCATGGTGTGCCAAATCCAGCTGATGACTGTCCAGGTTCAAACAACCTAAAACATTTAAAAACACACACAGAGGAGAAGAGAAGATATTAAGATTTCATACTGGTGAGGAGAACGGACAGAGAGATGCTCGGTTGCAGTCTCCAACCCGCTCTAACCATATCTCTGCCAGAACCCTCTTTTTATTTCCTTAGGGTGGTCCCTAGTTACATGATGTTGTTGCTTCTAAGGGGAGGGGGAATGGCCAGCAACAACATAAACTGTCGTAAATGTCTAACTAATACAAGGTTTTGTTTTCCTTTCTCTAGAATGTAAACAGGTCAGCTAAATTCCTAAGTTAGGTAGGTATTCTTGTCATTACGACAGGAACCTGGTAAAATCATTGAACAGTTGGAAGGAAGTTCAGATCTTGGTCAAGTCAACAGCTGCAACATCTCCATTGTCCACCTGGAAGATACACACACAAACTTATACTGTCATGTTATGCAGAACAAAGAATAAAAGAATGGAAATAAGTAAATATGGGATAACTTATATGCATCATTCTAACAATGACCACGTTGACTTACTGTGGAGAAACATGGAGTAGGAGTAGAGAACAAGCAAGACTTATTAGTCATTTTATAATCTGCTTGGTTGTTGTGTTTTTCCAGTTAATGCATCTACACTGTAATATCACTAAAGAATTTTAATGGTCATTGATAGTAACTGGTCTGCTCACTTTACCACCTTCTACAGCGGCTCCACTGACAGCATCCTGACCTACAACATCACTTCCTGGTTCAGGAGCTGTAGTTTCCATGGACAACAAAAACAGCCAATTAGGACTGATGAAGACTGCCTACAGAACCGTTGCTGCTCCTGTCTCATCTTGATGGCGCTCTACCAACAGCAATGCATTCACACAGCTACCTCCACCATCAAAGACCCACTCCACCCTTCACTATGATCAACAGGTTTTACAAGCTGTAGGGCTTCAAGTGGACTGAATCCCCCCACACACACACTCACTGATACCCTGAACCCCCCAAACACACACCACCCCCCCAGCTGGACAACAACCAAGGACAAGGTTTGAACTGATTTAAGGACATGTCTGAATTACTTTAAACAGCACTGGATTGGAGACATTGAAGCACCTTTTACTGAACCTCTGAAATTATTTGGTTATTAATGCTGTGAAATACTGTTTTTAAATATGTGATTGAAAATATATTTTTTATAGATAGAATTTTTTAGTAATCATTTAATCACCATTTTTTATGTAATGTCAATGATGAGAAGCAATTTAATTTCAGACTGAATGTAAATGTGGAGTGAAATGACAATAAAGTGAACTTTGAATCTAGAATCTAATGTCTGAGGATTTTAATAACATACATAGATGTACTGTGAAGGTTTTAGGTTAAGTATGTTATACATGGATATTAATACATTAGATATAGATATTTTATGCAAGTGACATAAATACATGAATAAATTAATTTAAATAAAATAATGTATTAAGGAGGTATATAGCTACATATCAAAGACATGGCATCTCATAAGAATACCCTCCTCAATGATGATGTTGGAAAATATCTTAGATGATAGAATTCAGAATTTTTGAGTTAGAAGCAGTTGGTCTGTGTCAGTGATGTCATCATCACCATGGAAAGACCACAGCTTCGTGACTGAGCTGATTTCTCTAAAAGGCATGAAAGCTGATTGGTCAATAGTTTTTCATCAATAACTTTGGATTTAAAGTCCCCACAACCATCAAACTTTGTAGTATTAATAAAGAGGACCCCAGCATCCCATCCATGGTATCACAACCATTATAAAACTCCAGCAAGGACCCCCAACAGCCCAGACCCAACTCACAATTTCCGCGTGAATTGTCTAGTTTTTCTTTAACTTTACTTCTCATCATTACAGACATTGATTTCAACAACAACATCATTACATACTCACAATACATTTTAACTTTTAATTTAATGTTAGTATAGGCATTTCAGGCACTAGAGTGCGTTTGACCACTGTTGTTGACACAGTTGTTCTTCCTTGTACCCACTGGTGTATGTAAAGCCTTATATTTGAGATTGAACAAGGCCTTCACATGGCTTCTTGATGAAATTATTTAAATTCATGTGGCCTTCTGTCACCTTTGTGCTGTTCCTGTAATAACCCCAGTGGTGACCTTTATGCCAAAAGAATTTCACTTTGTTACTATAGATGTCTGGATTCTGGATGTCTGGAAAACGATATCGGACTTTCCCAGGTGAATTTCTAATCCAAAACTATACCATTGCACATAAAATAAAAGGTAAATAAGATTTTCTGTAAAAAAATATTGCACTGATTAGGCCGACATAGCTTTCTATCTTATTGTGCTCTTCAGAATGAGAGAAAGATTCTGGAGCCATAAAAACTTTAAAACATGAACCACATGAAAACAATAGCTTTCCCAGGTGAATTCTTAATGTAAAACTATACCATTGTACATAAAATCAAAGGTAAACAAGATTTTCTGTAAAACTCTTATGGTTTTACAGAAAATCTTGAAAGGTATGTAGGCCTGATTAGGCCTACATACCTTTTTATCTTTTAGGCTCTTCAGACCGAGAGAATGCTTCTGGAGCCATAAAAAGTTTAAAACATGAACCACATGAAAACAATAGCTTTTCCAGGTGAATTTGTAATTCAAAACTATACCATTTTACGTAAAGTAAAAGGTAAACAAGATTTTCTGTAAAAATATTGCACTGATTTAGACGTACATCGCTTTTTATCTTATTGTGCTCTTCAGACCGAGAGAAAGCTTCTGGAGCCATAAAAAGTTTAAAACATGAACCAAAGAAAACAATAGCTTTCCCAGATGAATTTCTAATCCCAAACTATACCATTTCACACGAAGTAAAAGGTAAATAAGATTTTCTGTAAAAATATTTCACTGATTTAGATGTACATGGCTTTTTACCTCATTGTGCTCTTCCGACCGAGAGAATGCATATGGAGCAATAAAAACTTTAAAACAAAAACCACATGAAAACAATAGCTTTTCCAGGCGAATTTCTGATCCAAAACTATACCATTTTACATTTAGTAAAATGTAAATGAGATTTTCTGTAAAAATATTGTACTGATTTAGGCCTACATAGCTTTTTGTCTTTTTGTGCTCTTCCGACCGAGAGAATGCATATGGAGCAATAAAAACTTTAAAACACAAACCACATGAAAACAATAGCTTTTCCAGGTGAATTTCTGATCCAAAACTATACCATTTTACATATAGTAAAAGGTAAATAAGATTTTCTGTAAAAATATTGTACTGATTTAGGCCTACATAGCTTTTGGTCTTTTTGTGCTCTTCCGACCGAGAGAATGCATATGGAGCAATAAAAACTTTAAAACACAAACCACATGAAAACAATAGCTTTTCCAGGTGAATTTCTGATCCAAAACTATACCATTTCACATAAAGTAAAAGGTAAATAAGTTTTTCTATGAAAATATTGTACTGATTTAGGCCTATATAGCTTTTTGTCTTTTTGGGCTCTTCAGACCGAGAGAATGCATATGGAGCAATAAAAACTTTAAAACACAAACTACATGAAAACAATAGCTTTTCCAGGTGAATTTCTGATCCAAAACTATACCATTTTACATATAGTAAAAGGTAAATAAGATTTTCTGTAAAAATATTGTACTGATTTAGGCCTACATAGCTTTTGGTCTTTTTGTGCTCTTCCGACCGAGAGAATGCATATGGAGCAATAAAAACTTTAAAACACAAACCACATGAAAACAATAGCTTTTCCAGGTGAATTTCTGATCCAAAAGTATACCATTTCACATAACGTAAAAGGTAAATAAGTTTTCTATGAAAATATTGTACTGATTTAGGCCTATATAGCTTTTTGTCTTTTTGTGCTCTTCAGACCGAGAGAATGCATATGGAGCAATAAAAACTTTAAAACAAAAACCACATGAAAACAATAGCTTTTCCAGGTGAATTTCTGATCCAAAACTATACCATTTCACATAAAGTTAAAGGTAAATAAGTTTTTCTATGAAAATATTGTACTGATTTAAGCCTATATAGCTTTTTGTCTTTTTGGGCTCTTCAGACCGAGAGAATGCATATGGAGCAATAAAAACTTTAAAACACAAACCACATGAAAACAATAGCTTTTCCAGGTGAATTTCTGATCCAAAACTATACCATTTTACATATAGTAAAAGGTAAATAAGATTTTTTGTAAAAATATTGTACTGATTTAGGCCTACATAGCTTTTGGTCTTTTTGGGCTCGTCAGACCGAGAGAATGCATATGGAGCAATAAAGACTTTAAAACACAAACCACATGAAAACAATAGCTTTTCCAGGTGAATTTCTGATCCAAAACTATACCATTTCACATAAAGTTAAAAGTAAATAAGATTTTCTATAAAAATATTGTTCTGATTTAGGCTTACATAGCTTTTTGTCTTTTTGTGCTCTTCAGACCGAGAGAATGCATATGGAGCAATAAAAACTTTAAAACACAAACCACATGAAAACAATAGCTTTTCCAGGTGAATTTCTGATCCAAAACTATACCATTTCACATAAAGTTAAAGGTAAATAAGTTTTTTCTATGAAAATATTGTACTGATTTAAGCCTATATAGCTTTTTGTCTTTTTGGGCTCTTCAGACCGAGAGAATGCATATGGAGCAATAAAAACTTTAAAACACAAACCACATGAAAACAATAGCTTTTCCAGGTGAATTTCTGATCCAAAACTATACCATTTTACATATAGTAAAAGGTAAATAAGATTTTTTGTAAAAATATTGTACTGATTTAGGCCTACATAGCTTTTGGTCTTTTTGGGCTCGTCAGACCGAGAGAATGCATATGGAGCAATAAAGACTTTAAAACACAAACCACATGAAAACAATAGCTTTTCCAGGTGAATTTCTGATCCAAAACTATACCATTTCACATAAAGTTAAAAGTAAATAAGATTTTCTATAAAAATATTGTTCTGATTTAGGCTTACATAGCTTTTTGTCTTTTTGTGCTCTTCAGACCGAGAGAATGCATATGGAGCAATAAAAACTTTAAAACACAAACCACATGAAAACAATAGCTTTTCCAGGTGAATTTCTGATCCAAAACTATACCATTTCACATAAAGTAAAAGGTAAATAAGTTTTTTTATGAAAATATTGTACTGATTTAGGCCTATATAGCTTTTTGTCTTTTTGGGCTCTTCAGACCGAGAGAATGCATATGGAGCAATAAAAACTTTAAAACACAAACCACATGAAAACAATAGCTTTTCCAGGTGAATTTCTGATCCAAAACTATACCATTTTACGTATAGTAAAAGGTAAATAAGATTTTCTGTAAAAAATATTGTACTGATTTAGGCCTACATAGCTTTTGGTCTTTTTGTGCTCTTCCGACCGAGAGAATGCATATGGAGCAATAAAAACTTTAAAACACAAACCACATGAAAACAATAGCTTTTCCAGGTGAATTTCTGATCCAAAACTATACCATTTCACATAAAGTAAAAGGTAAATAAGTTTTTTTTGTAAAAATATTGTACTGATTTAGGCCTATATAGCTTTTTGTCTTTTTAGGCTCTTCAGACCGAGAGAATGCATATGGAGCAATAAAAACTTTAAAACACAAGCCACATGACAACAATAGCTTTTCCAGGTGAATTTCTGATCCAAAACTATACCATTTTACATATAGTAAAAGGTAAATAAGATTTTCTGTAAAAATATTGTACTGATTTAGGCCTACATAGCTTTTGGTCTTTTTGTGCTCTTCCGACCGAGAGAATGCATATGGAGCAATAAAAACTTTAAAACACAAACCACATGAAAACAATAGCTTTTCCAGGTGAATTTCTGATCCAAAACTATACCATTTCACATAAAGTTAAAGGTAAATAAGATTTTCTATAAAAATATTGTTCTGATTTAGGCTTACATAGCTTTTTGTCTTTTTGTGCTCTTCAGACCGAGAGAATGCATATGGAGCAATAAAAACTTTAAAACACAAACCACATGAAAACAATAGCTTTTCCATGTGAATTTCTGATCCAAAACTATACCATTTTACGTATAGTAAAAGGTAAATAAGATTTTCTGTAAAAATATTGTACTGATTTAGGCCTACATAGCTTTTGGTCTTTTTGTGCTCTTCCGACCGAGAGAATACATATGGAGCAATAAAAACTTTAAAACACAAACCACATGAAAACAATAGCTTTTCCAGGTGAATTTCTGATCCAAAACTATACCATTTCACGTAAAGTAAAAGGTAAATAAGTTTTTCTATAAAAATATTGTACTGATTTAGGCCTATATAGCTTTTTGTCTTTTTAGGCTCTTCAGACCGAGAGAATGCATATGGAGCAATAAAAACTTTAAAACACAAACCACATGAAAACAATAGCTTTTCCAGGTGAATTTCTGATCCAAAACTATACCATTTCACATAAAGTTAAAGGTAAATAAGATTTTCTATAAAAATATTGTTCTGATTTAGGCTTACATAGCTTTTTGTCTTTTTGTGCTCTTCAGACCGAGAGAATGCATATGGAGCAATAAAAACTTTAAAACACAAACCACATGAAAACAATAGCTTTTCCATGTGAATTTCTGATCCAAAACTATACCATTTTACGTATAGTAAAAGGTAAATAAGATTTTCTGTAAAAATATTGTACTGATTTAGGCCTACATAGCTTTTGGTCTTTTTGTGCTCTTCCGACCGAGAGAATGCATATGGAGCAATAAAAACTTTAAAACACAAACCACATGAAAACAATAGCTTTTCCAGGTGAATTTCTGATCCAAAACTATACCATTTCACGTAAAGTAAAAGGTAAATAAGTTTTTCTATAAAAATATTGTACTGATTTAGGCCTATATAGCTTTTTGTCTTTTTAGGCTCTTCAGACCGAGAGAATGCATATGGAGCAATAAAAACTTTAAAACACAAACCACATGAAAACAATAGCTTTTCCAGGTGAATTTCTGATCCAAAACTATACCATTTCACATAAAGTTAAAGGTAAATAAGTTTTTCTATGAAAATATTGTACTGATTTAGGCCTATATAGCTTTTTGTCTTTTTGGGCTCTTCAGACCGAGAGAATGCATATGGAGCAATAAAAACTTTAAAACACAAACCACATGAAAACAATAGCTTTTCCAGGTGAATTTCTAATCCAAAACTATACCATTTTACATATAGTAAAAGGTAAATAAGATTTTCTGTAAAAATATTGTACTGATTTAGGCCTACATAGCTTTTGGTCTTTTTGTGCTCTTCCGACCGAGAGAATGCATATGGAGCAATAAAAACTTTAAAACACAAACCACATGAAAACAATAGCTTTTCCAGGTGAATTTCTGATCCCAAACTATACCATTTCACATAAAGTTAAAGGTAAATAAGTTTTTCTATGAAAATATTGTACTGATTTAGGCCTATATAGGTTTTTGTCTTTTTGGGCTCTTCAGACCGAGACAATGCATATGGAGCAATAAAAACTTTAAAACACAAACCACATGAAAACAATAGCTTTTCCAGGTGAATTTCTGATCCAAAACTATACCATTTTACATATAGTAAAAGGTAAATAATATTTTCTGTAAAAATATTGTACTGATTTAGGCCTACATAGCTTTTCGTCTTTTTGGGCTCGTCAGACCGAGAGAATGCATATGGAGCAATAAAGACTTTAAAACACAAACCACATGAAAACAATAGCTTTTCCAGGTGAATTTCTGATCCAAAACTATACCATTTCACATAAATTTAAAAGTAAATAAGATTTTCTATAAAAATATTGTTCTGATTTAGGCTTACATAGCTTTTTGTCTTTTTGTGCTCTTCAGACCGAGAGAATGCATATGGAGCAATAAAAACTTTAAAACACAAACCACATGAAAACAATAGCTTTTCCAGGTGAATTTCTGATCCAAAACTATACCATTTCACATAAAGTAAAAGGTAAATAAGTTTTTTTATGAAAATATTGTACTGATTTAGGCCTATATAGCTTTTTGTCTTTTTGGGCTCTTCAGACCGAGAGAATGCATATGGAGCAATAAAAACTTTAAAACACAAACCACATGAAAACAATAGCTTTTCCAGGTGAATTTCTGATCCAAAACTATACCATTTTACATATAGTAAAAGGTAAATAAGATTTTCTGTAAAAATATTGTACTGATTTAGGCCTACATAGCTTTTGGTCTTTTTGGGCTCGTCAGACCGAGAGAATGCATATGGAGCAATAAAGACTTTAAAACACAAACCACATGAAAACAATAGCTTTTCCAGGTGAATTTCTGATCCAAAACTATACCATTTCACATAAAGTTAAAAGTAAATAAGATTTTCTATAAAAATATTGTTCTGATTTAGGCTTACATAGCTTGTTGTCTTTTTGTGTTCTTCAGACCGAGAGAATGCATATGGAGCAATAAAAACTTTAAAACACAAACCACATGAAAACAATAGCTTTTCCAGGTGAATTTCTGATCCAAAACTATACCATTTCACATAAAGTTAAAGGTAAATAAGTTTTTCTATGAAAATATTGTTCTGAATTAGGCTTACATAGCTTTTTGTCTTTTTGTGCTCTTCCGACCGAGAGAATGCATATGGAGCAATAAAATCTTTAAAACACAAACCACATGAAAACAATAGCTTTTCCAGATGAATTTCTGATCCAAAACTATACCATTTTACATATGGTAAAAGGTAAATAAGATTTTCTGTAAAAAATATTGTACTGATTTAGGCCTACATAGCTTTTGGTCTTTTTGGGCTCGTCAGACCGAGAGAATGCATATGGAGCAATAAAGACTTTAAAACACAAACCACATGAAAACAATAGCTTTTCCAGGTGAATTTCTGATCCAAAACTATACCATTTCACATAAATTTAAAAGTAAATAAGATTTTCTATAAAAATATTGTTCTGATTTAGGCTTACATAGCTTTTTGTCTTTTTGTGCTCTTCAGACCGAGAGAATGCATATGGAGCAATAAAAACTTTAAAACACAAACCACATGAAAACAATAGCTTTTCCAGGTGAATTTCTGATCCAAAACTATACCATTTCACATAAAGTAAAAGGTAAATAAGTTTTTTTATGAAAATATTGTACTGATTTAGGCCTATATAGCTTTTTGTCTTTTTGGGCTCTTCAGACCGAGAGAATGCATATGGAGCAATAAAAACTTTAAAACACAAACCACATGAAAACAATAGCTTTTCCAGGTGAATTTCTGATCCAAAACTATACCATTTTACATATAGTAAAAGGTAAATAAGATTTTCTGTAAAAATATTGTACTGATTTAGGCCTACATAGCTTTTGGTCTTTTTGGGCTCGTCAGACCGAGAGAATGCATATGGAGCAATAAAGACTTTAAAACACAAACCACATGAAAACAATAGCTTTTCCAGGTGAATTTCTGATCCAAAACTATACCATTTCACATAAAGTTAAAAGTAAATAAGATTTTCTATAAAAATATTGTTCTGATTTAGGCTTACATAGCTTTTTGTCTTTTTGTGTTCTTCAGACCGAGAGAATGCATATGGGGCAATAAAAACTTTAAAACACAAACCACATGAAAACAATAGCTTTTCCAGGTGAATTTCTGATCCAAAACTATACCATTTCACATAAAGTAAAAGGTAAATAAGTTTTTTTATGAAAATATTGTACTGATTTAGGCCTATATAGCTTTTTGTCTTTTTGGGCTCTTCAGACCGAGAGAATGCATATGGAGCAATAAAAACTTTAAAAGACAAACCACATGAAAACAATAGCTTTTCCAGGTGAATTTCTGATCCAGAACTATACCATTTTACGTATAGTAAAAGGTAAATAAGATTTTCTGTAAAAAATATTGTACTGATTTAGGCCTACATAGCTTTTGGTCTTTTTGTGCTCTTCTGACCGAGAGAATGCATATGGAGCAATAAAAACTTTAAAACACAAACCACATGAAAACAATAGCTTTTCCAGGTGAATTTCTGATCCAAAACTATACCATTCCACATAAAGTAAAAGGTAAATAAGTTTTTTTATAAAAATATTGTACTGATTTAGGCCTATATAGCTTTTTGTCTTTTTAGGCTCTTCAGACCGAGAGAATGCATATGGAGCAATAAAAACTTTAAAACACAAACCACATGAAAACAATAGCTTTTCCAGGTGAATTTCTGATCCAAAACTATACCATTTCACATAAATTTAAAAGTAAATAAGTTTTTCTATGAAAATATTGTACTGATTTAGGCCTATATAGCTTTTTGTCTTTTTGTGCTCTTCAGACCGAGAGAATGCATATGGAGCAATAAAAACTTTAAAACACAAACCACATGAAAACAATAGCTTTTCCAGGTGAATTTCTGATCCAAAACTATACCATTTCACATAAAGTAAAAGGTAAATAAGTTTTTTTATGAAAATATTGTACTGATTTAGGCCTATATAGCTTTTTGTCTTTTTGGGCTCTTCAGACCGAGAGAATGCATATGGAGCAATAAAAACTTTAAAACACAAACCACATGAAAACAATAGCTTTTCCAGGTGAATTTCTGATCCAAAACTATACCATTTCACATAAAGTTAAAGGTAAATAAGTTTTTCTATGAAAATATTGTACTGATTTAGGCCTATATAGGTTTTTGTCTTTTTGGGCTCTTCAGACCGAGACAATGCATATGGAGCAATAAAAACTTTAAAACACAAACCACATGAAAACAATAGCTTTTCCAGGTGAATTTCTGATCCAAAACTATACCATTTTACATATAGTAAAAGGTAAATAATATTTTCTGTAAAAATATTGTACTGATTTAGGCCTACATAGCTTTTCGTCTTTTTGGGCTCGTCAGACCGAGAGAATGCATATGGAGCAATAAAAACTTTAAAACACAAACCACATGAAAACAATAGCTTTTCCAGGTGAATTTCTGATCCAAAACTATACCATTTCACATAAAGTTAAAGGTAAATAAGTTTTTCTATGAAAATATTGTTCTGAATTAGGCTTACATAGCTTTTTGTCTTTTTGTGCTCTTCCGACCGAGAGAATGCATATGGAGCAATAAAATCTTTAAAACACAAACCACATGAAAACAATAGCTTTTCCAGATGAATTTCTGATCCAAAACTATACCATTTTACATATGGTAAAAGGTAAATAAGATTTTCTGTAAAAAATATTGTACTGATTTAGGCCTACATAGCTTTTTGTCTTTTTGTTCTCTTCAGACCGAGAGAATGCATATGGAGCAATACAAACTTTAAAACACAAACCACATGAAAGCAATAGCTTTTCCAGGTGAATTTCTGATCCAAAACTATACCATTTCACATAAAGTAAAAGGTAAATAAGTTTTTCTATGAAAATATTGTACTGATTTAGGCCTATATAGCTTTTTGTCTTTTTGGGCTCTTCAGACCGAGAGAATGCATATGGAGCAATAAAAACTTTAAAACACAAACCACATGAAAACAATAGCTTTTCCAGGTGAATTTCTGATCCAAAACTATACCATTTTACATATAGTAAAAGGTAAATAAGATTTTCTGTAAAAATATTGTACTGATTTAGGCCTATATAGCTTTTTGTCTTTTTGGGCTCTTCAGACCGAGAGAATGCATATGGAGCAATAAAAACTTAAAAACACAAACCACATGAAAACAATAGCTTTTCCAGGTGAATTTCTGATCCAAAACTATACCATTTCACATAAATTTAAAAGTAAATAAGATTTTCTATAAAAATATTGTTCTGATTTAGGCTTACATAGCTTTTTGTCTTTTTGTGCTCTTCAGACCGAGAGAATGCATATGGAGCAATAAAAACTTTAAAACACAAACCACATGAAAACAATAGCTTTTCCAGGTGAATTTCTGATCCAAAACTATACCATTTCACATAAAGTAAAAGGTAAATAAGTTTTTTTATGAAAATATTGTACTGATTTAGGCCTATATAGCTTTTTGTCTTTTTGGGCTCTTCAGACCGAGAGAATGCATATGGAGCAATAAAAACTTTAAAACACAAACCACATGAAAACAATAGCTTTTCCAGGTGAATTTCTGATCCAAAACTATACCATTTTACATATAGTAAAAGGTAAATAAGATTTTCTGTAAAAATATTGTACTGATTTAGGCCTACATAGCTTTTGGTCTTTTTGTGCTCTTCCGACCGAGAGAATGCATATGGAGCAATAAAAACTTTAAAACACAAACCACATGAAAACAATAGCTTTTCCAGGTGAATTTCTGATCCCAAACTATACCATTTCACATAAAGTTAAAGGTAAATAAGTTTTTCTATGAAAATATTGTACTGATTTAGGCCTATATAGGTTTTTGTCTTTTTGGGCTCTTCAGACCGAGAGAATGCATATGGAGCAATAAAAACTTTAAAACACAAACCACATGAAAACAATAGCTTTTCCAAGTGAATTTCTGATCCAAAACTATACCATTTTACATATAGTAAAAGGTAAATAAGATTTTCTGTAAAAATATTGTACTGATTTAGGCCTACATAGCTTTTGGTCTTTTTGGGCTCGTCAGACCGAGAGAATGCATATGGAGCAATAAAGACTTTAAAACACAAACCACATGAAAACAATAGCTTTTCCAGGTGAATTTCTGATCCAAAACTATACCATTTCACATAAAGTTAAAAGTAAATAAGATTTTCTATAAAAATATTGTTCTGATTTAGGCTTACATAGCGTTTTGTCTTTTTGTGTTCTTCAGACCGAGAGAATGCATATGGAGCAATAAAAACTTTAAAACACAAACCACATGAAAACAATAGCTTTTCCAGGTGAATTTCTGATCCAAAACTATACCATTTCACATAAAGTAAAAGGTAAATAAGTTTTTTTATGAAAATATTGTACTGATTTAGGCCTATATAGCTTTTTGTCTTTTTGGGCTCTTCAGACCGAGAGAATGCATATGGAGCAATAAAAACTTTAAAAGACAAACCACATGAAAACAATAGCTTTTCCAGGTGAATTTCTGATCCAGAACTATACCATTTTACGTATAGTAAAAGGTAAATAAGATTTTCTGTAAAAAATATTGTACTGATTTAGGCCTACATAGCTTTTGGTCTTTTTGTGCTCTTCTGACCGAGAGAATGCATATGGAGCAATAAAAACTTTAAAACACAAACCACATGAAAACAATAGCTTTTCCAGGTGAATTTCTGATCCAAAACTATACCATTCCACATAAAGTAAAAGGTAAATAAGTTTTTTTATAAAAATATTGTACTGATTTAGGCCTATATAGCTTTTTGTCTTTTTAGGCTCTTCAGACCGAGAGAATGCATATGGAGCAATAAAAACTTTAAAACACAAACCACATGAAAACAATAGCTTTTCCAGGTGAATTTCTGATCCAAAACTATACCATTTCACATAAAGTTAAAGGTAAATAAGTTTTTCTATGAAAATATTGTACTGATTTAGGCCTATATAGCTTTTTGTCTTTTTGTGCTCTTCAGACCGAGAGAATGCATATGGAGCAATAAAAACTTTAAAACACAAACCACATGAAAACAATAGCTTTTCCAGGTGAATTTCTAATCCAAAACTATACCATTTTACATATAGTAAAAGGTAAATAAGATTTTCTGTAAAAATATTGTACTGATTTAGGCCTACATAGCTTTTGGTCTTTTTGTGCTCTTCCGACCGAGAGAATGCATATGGAGCAATAAAAACTTTAAAACACAAACCACATGAAAACAATAGCTTTTCCAGGTGAATTTCTGATCCAAAACTATACCATTTTACATATAGTAAAAGGTAAATAATATTTTCTGTAAAAATATTGTACTGATTTAGGCCTACATAGCTTTTGGTCTTTTTGGGCTCGTCAGACCGAGAGAATGCATATGGAGCAATAAAGACTTTAAAACACAAACCACATGAAAACAATAGCTTTTCCAGGTGAATTTCTGATCCAAAACTATACCATTTCACATAAATTTAAAAGTAAATAAGATTTTCTATAAAAATATTGTTCTGATTTAGGCTTACATAGCTTTTTGTCTTTTTGTGCTCTTCAGACCGAGAGAATGCATATGGAGCAATAAAAACTTTAAAACACAAACCACATGAAAACAATAGCTTTTCCAGGTGAATTTCTGATCCAAAACTATACAATTTCACATAAAGTAAAAGGTAAATAAGTTTTTTTATGAAAATATTGTACTGATTTAGGCCTATATAGCTTTTTGTCTTTTTGGGCTCTTCAGACCGAGAGAATGCATATGGAGCAATAAAAACTTTAAAACACAAACCACATGAAAACAATAGCTTTTCCAGGTGAATTTCTGATCCAAAACTATACCATTTTACATATAGTAAAAGGTAAATAAGATTTTCTGTAAAAATATTGTACTGATTTAGGCCTACATAGCTTTTGGTCTTTTTGTGCTCTTCCGACCGAGAGAATGCATATGGAGCAATAAAAACTTTAAAACACAAACCACATGAAAACAATAGCTTTTCCAGGTGAATTTCTGATCCCAAACTATACCATTTCACAAAAAGTTAAAGGTAAATAAGTTTTTCTATGAAAATATTGTACTGATTTAGGCCTATATAGGTTTTTGTCTTTTTGGGCTCTTCAGAACGAGACAATGCATATGGAGCAATAAAAACTTTAAAACACAAACCACATGAAAACAATAGCTTTTCCAGGTGAATTTCTGATCCAAAACTATACCATTTCACATAAAGTTAAAGGTAAATAAGATTTTCTATAAAAATATTGTTCTGATTTAGGCTTACATAGCTTTATGTCTTTTTGTGCTCTTCAGACCGAGAGAATGCATATGGAGCAATAAAAACTTTAAAACACAAACCACATGAAAACAATAGCTTTTCCAGGTGAATTTCTGATCCAAAACTATACCATTTCACATAAAGTAAAAGGTAAATAAGTTTTTTATAAAAATATTGTACTGATTTAGGCCTATATAGCTTTTTGTCTTTTTAGGCTCTTCAGACCGAGAGAATGCATATGGAGCAATAAAAACTTTAAAACACAAGCCACATGACAACAATAGCTTTTCCAGGTGAATTTCTGATCCAAAACTATACCATTTTACATATAGTAAAAGGTAAATAAGATTTTCTGTAAAAATATTGTACTGATTTAGGCCTACATAGCTTTTGTTCTTTTTGTGCTCTTCCGACCGAGAGAATGCATATGGAGCAATAAAAACTTTAAAACACAAACCACATGAAAACAATAGCTTTTCCATGTGAATTTCTGATCCAAAACTATACCATTTTACGTATAGTAAAAGGTAAATAAGATTTTCTGTAAAAATATTGTACTGATTTAGGCCTACATAGCTTTTGGTCTTTTTGTGCTCTTCCGACCGAGAGAATGCATATGGAGCAATAAAAACTTTAAAACACAAACCACATGAAAACAATAGCTTTTCCAGGTGAATTTCTGATCCAAAACTATACCATTTCACATTAAGTAAAAGGTAAATAAGTTTTTCTATAAAAATATTGTACTGATTTAGGCCTATATAGCTTTTTGTCTTTTTAGGCTCTTCAGACCGAGAGAATGCATATGGAGCAATAAAAACTTTAAAACACAAACCACATGAAAACAATAGCTTTTCCAGGTGAATTTCTGATCCAAAACTATACCATTTCACATAAAGTTAAAGGTAAATAAGTTTTTCTATGAAAATATTGTACTGATTTAGGCCTATATAGCTTTTTGTCTTTTTGGGCTCTTCAGACCGAGAGAATGCATATGGAGCAATAAAAACTTTAAAACACAAACCACATGAAAACAATAGCTTTTCCAGGTGAATTTCTAATCCAAAACTATACCATTTTACATATAGTAAAAGGTAAATAAGATTTTCTGTAAAAATATTGTACTGATTTAGGCCTACATAGCTTTTGGTGTTTTTGTGCTCTTCCGACCGAGAGAATGCATATGGGGCAATAAAAACTTTAAAACACAAACCACATGAAAACAATAGCTTTTCCAGGTGAATTTCTGATCCCAAACTATACCATTTCACATAAAGTTAAAGGTAAATAAGTTTTTCTATGAAAATATTGTACTGATTTAGGCCTATATAGGTTTTTGTCTTTTTGGGCTCTTCAGACCGAGAGAATGCATATGGAGCAATAAAAACTTTAAAACACAAACCACATGAAAACAATAGCTTTTCCAGGTGAATTTCTGATCCAAAACTATACCATTTTACGTATAGTAAAAGGTAAATAAGATTTTCTGTAAAAATATTGTACTGATTTAGGCCTACATAGCTTTTGGTCTTTTTGTGCTCTTCCGACCGAGAGAATGCATATGGAGCAATAAAAACTTTAAAACACAAACCACATGAAAACAATAGCTTTTCCAGGTGAATTTCTGATCCAAAACTATACCATTTCACATAAAGTAAAAGGTAAATAAGTTTTTCTATAAAAATATTGTACTGATTTAGGCCTATATAGCTTTTTGTCTTTTTAGGCTCTTCAGACCGAGAGAATGCATATGGAGCAATAAAAACTTTAAAACACAAACCACATGAAAACAATAGCTTTTCCAGGTGAATTTCTGATCCAAAACTATACCATTTCACATAAAGTTAAAGGTAAATAAGTTTTTCTATGAAAATATTGTACTGATTTAGGCCTATATAGCTTTTTGTCTTTTTGTGCTCTTCAGACCGAGAGAATGCATATGGAGCAATAAAAACTTTAAAACACAAACCACATGAAAACAATAGCTTTTCCAGGTGAATTTCTAATCCAAAACTATACCATTTTACATATAGTAAAAGGTAAATAAGATTTTCTGTAAAAATATTGTACTGATTTAGGCCTACATAGCTTTTGGTCTTTTTGTGCTCTTCCGACCGAGAGAATGCATATGGAGCAATAAAAACTTTAAAACACAAACCACATGAAAACAATAGCTTTTCCAGGTGAATTTCTGATCCCAAACTATACCATTTCACATAAAGTTAAAGGTAAATAAGTTTTTCTATGAAAATATTGTACTGATTTAGGCCTATATAGGTTTTTGTCTTTTTGGGCTCTTCAGACCGAGACAATGCATATGGAGCAATAAAAACTTTAAAACACAAACCACATGAAAACAATAGCTTTTCCAGGTGAATTTCTGATCCAAAACTATACCATTTTACATATAGTAAAAGGTAAATAATATTTTCTGTAAAAATATTGTACTGATTTAGGCCTACATAGCTTTTGGTCTTTTTGGGCTCGTCAGACCGAGAGAATGCATATGGAGCAATAAAGACTTTAAAACACAAACCACATGAAAACAATAGCTTTTCCAGGTGAATTTCTGATCCAAAACTATACCATTTCACATAAATTTAAAAGTAAATAAGATTTTCTATAAAAATATTGTTCTGATTTAGGCTTACATAGCTTTTTGTCTTTTTGTGCTCTTCAGACCGAGAGAATGCATATGGAGCAATAAAAACTTTAAAACACAAACCACATGAAAACAATAGCTTTTCCAGGTGAATTTCTGATCCAAAACTATACAATTTCACATAAAGTAAAAGGTAAATAAGTTTTTTTATGAAAATATTGTACTGATTTAGGCCTATATAGCTTTTTGTCTTTTTGGGCTCTTCAGACCGAGAGAATGCATATGGAGCAATAAAAACTTTAAAACACAAACCACATGAAAACAATAGCTTTTCCAGGTGAATTTCTGATCCAAAACTATACCATTTTACATATAGTAAAAGGTAAATAAGATTTTCTGTAAAAATATTGTACTGATTTAGGCCTACATAGCTTTTGGTCTTTTTGTGCTCTTCCGACCGAGAGAATGCATATGGAGCAATAAAAACTTTAAAACACAAACCACATGAAAACAATAGCTTTTCCAGGTGAATTTCTGATCCCAAACTATACCATTTCACAAAAAGTTAAAGGTAAATAAGTTTTTCTATGAAAATATTGTACTGATTTAGGCCTATACAGGTTTTTGTCTTTTTGGGCTCTTCAGAACGAGACAATGCATATGGAGCAATAAAAACTTTAAAACACAAACCACATGAAAACAATAGCTTTTCCAGGTGAATTTCTGATCCAAAACTATACCATTTCACATAAAGTTAAAGGTAAATAAGATTTTCTATAAAAATATTGTTCTGATTTAGGCTTACATAGCTTTATGTCTTTTTGTGCTCTTCAGACCGAGAGAATGCATATGGAGCAATAAAAACTTTAAAACACAAACCACATGAAAACAATAGCTTTTCCAGGTGAATTTCTGATCCAAAACTATACCATTTCACATAAAGTAAAAGGTAAATAAGTTTTTTTATAAAAATATTGTACTGATTTAGGCCTATATAGCTTTTTGTCTTTTTAGGCTCTTCAGACCGAGAGAATGCATATGGAGCAATAAAAACTTTAAAACACAAGCCACATGACAACAATAGCTTTTCCAGGTGAATTTCTGATCCAAAACTATACCATTTTACATATAGTAAAAGGTAAATAAGATTTTCTGTAAAAATATTGTACTGATTTAGGCCTACATAGCTTTTGTTCTTTTTGTGCTCTTCCGACCGAGAGAATGCATATGGAGCAATAAAAACTTTAAAACACAAACCACATGAAAACAATAGCTTTTCCATGTGAATTTCTGATCCAAAACTATACCATTTTACGTATAGTAAAAGGTAAATAAGATTTTCTGTAAAAATATTGTACTGATTTAGGCCTACATAGCTTTTGGTCTTTTTGTGCTCTTCCGACCGAGAGAATGCATATGGAGCAATAAAAACTTTAAAACACAAACCACATGAAAACAATAGCTTTTCCAGGTGAATTTCTGATCCAAAACTATACCATTTCACATTAAGTAAAAGGTAAATAAGTTTTTCTATAAAAATATTGTACTGATTTAGGCCTATATAGCTTTTTGTCTTTTTAGGCTCTTCAGACCGAGAGAATGCATATGGAGCAATAAAAACTTTAAAACACAAACCACATGAAAACAATAGCTTTTCCAGGTGAATTTCTGATCCAAAACTATACCATTTCACATAAAGTTAAAGGTAAATAAGTTTTTCTATGAAAATATTGTACTGATTTAGGCCTATATAGCTTTTTGTCTTTTTGGGCTCTTCAGACCGAGAGAATGCATATGGAGCAATAAAAACTTTAAAACACAAACCACATGAAAACAATAGCTTTTCCAGGTGAATTTCTGATCCAAAACTATACCATTTTACATATAGTAAAAGGTAAATAAGATTTTCTGTAAAAATATTGTACTGATTTAGGCCTACATAGCTTTTGGTCTTTTTGTGCTCTTCCGACCGAGAGAATGCATATGGAGCAATAAAAACTTTAAAACACAAACCACATGAAAACAATAGCTTTTCCAGGTGAATTTCTGATCCCAAACTATACCATTTCACAAAAAGTTAAAGGTAAATAAGTTTTTCTATGAAAATATTGTACTGATTTAGGCCTATATAGGTTTTTGTCTTTTTGGGCTCTTCAGAACGAGACAATGCATATGGAGCAATAAAAACTTTAAAACACAAACCACATGAAAACAATAGCTTTTCCAGGTGAATTTCTGATCCAAAACTATACCATTTCACATAAAGTTAAAGGTAAATAAGATTTTCTATAAAAATATTGTTCTGATTTAGGCTTACATAGCTTTATGTCTTTTTGTGCTCTTCAGACCGAGAGAATGCATATGGAGCAATAAAAACTTTAAAACACAAACCACATGAAAACAATAGCTTTTCCAGGTGAATTTCTGATCCAAAACTATACCATTTCACATAAAGTAAAAGGTAAATAAGTTTTTTTATAAAAATATTGTACTGATTTAGGCCTATATAGCTTTTTGTCTTTTTAGGCTCTTCAGACCGAGAGAATGCATATGGAGCAATAAAAACTTTAAAACACAAGCCACATGACAACAATAGCTTTTCCAGGTGAATTTCTGATCCAAAACTATACCATTTTACATATAGTAAAAGGTAAATAAGATTTTCTGTAAAAATATTGTACTGATTTAGGCCTACATAGCTTTTGTTCTTTTTGTGCTCTTCCGACCGAGAGAATGCATATGGAGCAATAAAAACTTTAAAACACAAACCACATGAAAACAATAGCTTTTCCATGTGAATTTCTGATCCAAAACTATACCATTTTACGTATAGTAAAAGGTAAATAAGATTTTCTGTAAAAATATTGTACTGATTTAGGCCTACATAGCTTTTGGTCTTTTTGTGCTCTTCCGACCGAGAGAATGCATATGGAGCAATAAAAACTTTAAAACACAAACCACATGAAAACAATAGCTTTTCCAGGTGAATTTCTGATCCAAAACTATACCATTTCACATTAAGTAAAAGGTAAATAAGTTTTTCTATAAAAATATTGTACTGATTTAGGCCTATATAGCTTTTTGTCTTTTTAGGCTCTTCAGACCGAGAGAATGCATATGGAGCAATAAAAACTTTAAAACACAAACCACATGAAAACAATAGCTTTTCCAGGTGAATTTCTGATCCAAAACTATACCATTTCACATAAAGTTAAAGGTAAATAAGTTTTTCTATGAAAATATTGTACTGATTTAGGCCTATATAGCTTTTTGTCTTTTTGGGCTCTTCAGACCGAGAGAATGCATATGGAGCAATAAAAACTTTAAAACACAAACCACATGAAAACAATAGCTTTTCCAGGTGAATTTCTAATCCAAAACTATACCATTTTACATATAGTAAAAGGTAAATAAGATTTTCTGTAAAAATATTGTACTGATTTAGGCCTACATAGCTTTTGGTGTTTTTGTGCTCTTCCGACCGAGAGAATGCATATGGGGCAATAAAAACTTTAAAACACAAACCACATGAAAACAATAGCTTTTCCAGGTGAATTTCTGATCCCAAACTATACCATTTCACATAAAGTTAAAGGTAAATAAGTTTTTCTATGAAAATATTGTACTGATTTAGGCCTATATAGGTTTTTGTCTTTTTGGGCTCTTCAGACCGAGAGAATGCATATGGAGCAATAAAAACTTTAAAACACAAACCACATGAAAACAATAGCTTTTCCAGGTGAATTTCTGATCCAAAACTATACCATTTTACATATAGTAAAAGGTAAATAAGATTTTCTGTAAAAATATTGTACTGATTTAGGCCTACATAGCTTTTGGTCTTTTTGGGCTCGTCAGACCGAGAGAATGCATATGGAGCAATAAAGACTTTAAAACACAAACCACATGAAAACAATAGCTTTTCCAGGTGAATTTCTGATCCAAAACTATACCATTTCACATAAAGTAAAAGGTAAATAAGTTTTTCTATAAAAATATTGTACTGATTTAGGCCTATATAGCTTTTTGTCTTTTTAGGCTCTTCAGACCGAGAGAATGCATATGGAGCAATAAAAACTTTAAAACACAAACCACATGAAAACAATAGCTTTTCCAGGTGAATTTCTGATCCAAAACTATACCATTTCACATAAAGTTAAAGGTAAATAAGTTTTTCTATGAAAATATTGTACTGATTTAGGCCTATATAGCTTTTTGTCTTTTTGGGCTCTTCAGACCGAGAGAATGCATATGGAGCAATAAAAACTTTAAAACACAAACCACATGAAAACAATAGCTTTTCCAGGTGAATTTCTGATCCAAAACTATACCATTTCACATAAAGTTAAAGGTAAATAAGTTTTTCTATGAAAATATTGTACTGATTTAGGCCTATATAGCTTTTTGTCTTTTTGGGCTCTTCAGACCGAGAGAATGCATATGGAGCAATAAAAACTTTAAAACACAAACCACATGAAAACAATAGCTTTTCCAGGTGAATTTCTAATCCAAAACTATACCATTTTACATATAGTAAAAGGTAAATAAGATTTTCTGTAAAAATATTGTACTGATTTAGGCCTACATAGCTTTTGGTGTTTTTGTGCTCTTCCGACCGAGAGAATGCATATGGGGCAATAAAAACTTTAAAACACAAACCACATGAAAACAATAGCTTTTCCAGGTGAATTTCTGATCCCAAACTATACCATTTCACATAAAGTTAAAGGTAAATAAGTTTTTCTATGAAAATATTGTACTGATTTAGGCCTATATAGGTTTTTGTCTTTTTGGGCTCTTCAGACCGAGAGAATGCATATGGAGCAATAAAAACTTTAAAACACAAACCACATGAAAACAATAGCTTTTCCAGGTGAATTTCTGATCCAAAACTATACCATTTTACATATAGTAAAAGGTAAATAAGATTTTCTGTAAAAATATTGTACTGATTTAGGCCTACATAGCTTTTGGTCTTTTTGGGCTCGTCAGACCGAGAGAATGCATATGGAGCAATAAAGACTTTAAAACACAAACCACATGAAAACAATAGCTTTTCCAGGTGAATTTCTGATCCAAAACTATACCATTTCACATAAAGTAAAAGGTAAATAAGTTTTTCTATAAAAATATTGTACTGATTTAGGCCTATATAGCTTTTTGTCTTTTTAGGCTCTTCAGACCGAGAGAATGCATATGGAGCAATAAAAACTTTAAAACACAAACCACATGAAAACAATAGCTTTTCCAGGTGAATTTCTGATCCAAAACTATACCATTTCACATAAAGTAAAAGGTAAATAAGTTTTTCTATAAAAATATTGTACTGATTTAGGCCTATATAGCTTTTTGTCTTTTTAGGCTCTTCAGACCGAGAGAATGCATATGGAGCAATAAAAACTTTAAAACACAAACCACATGAAAACAATAGCTTTTCCAGGTGAATTTCTGATCCAAAACTATACCATTTCACATAAAGTTAAAGGTAAATAAGTTTTTCTATGAAAATATTGTACTGATTTAGGCCTATATAGCTTTTTGTCTTTTTGGGCTCTTCAGACCGAGAGAATGCATATGGAGCAATAAAAACTTTAAAACACAAACCACATGAAAACAATAGCTTTTCCAGGTGAATTTCTGATCCCAAACTATACCATTTCACATAAAGTTAAAGGTAAATAAGTTTTTCTATGAAAATATTGTACTGATTTAGGCCTATATAGGTTTTTGTCTTTTTGGGCTCTTCAGACCGAGAGAATGCATATGGAGCAATAAAAACTTTAAAACACAAACCACATGAAAACAATAGCTTTTCCAGGTGAATTTCTGATCCAAAACTATACCATTTTACATATAGTAAAAGGTAAATAAGATTTTCTGTAAAAATATTGTACTGATTTAGGCCTACATAGCTTTTGGTCTTTTTGGGCTCGTCAGACCGAGAGAATGCATATGGAGCAATAAAGACTTTAAAACACAAACCACATGAAAACAATAGCTTTTCCAGGTGAATTTCTGATCCAAAACTATACCATTTCACATAAAGTTAAAAGTAAATAAGATTTTCTATAAAAATATTGTTCTGATTTAGGCTTACATAGCTTTTTGTCTTTTTGTGTTCTTCAGACCGAGAGAATGCATATGGAGCAATAAAAACTTTAAAACACAAACCACATGAAAACAATAGCTTTTCCAGGTGAATTTCTGATCCAAAACTATACCATTTTACATATAGTAAAAGGTAAATAAGATTTTCTGTAAAAATATTGTACTGATTTAGGCCTACATAGCTTTTGGTCTTTTTGTGCTCTTCCGACCGAGAGAATGCATATGGAGCAATAAAAACTTTAAAACACAAACCACATGAAAACAATAGCTTTTCCAGGTGAATTTCTGATCCAAAACTATACCATTTCACATAAAGTTAAAGGTAAATAAGATTTTCTATAAAAATATTGTTCTGATTTAGGCTTACATAGCTTTATGTCTTTTTGTGCTCTTCAGACCGAGAGAATGCATATGGAGCAATAAAAACTTTAAAACACAAACCACATGAAAACAATAGCTTTTCCATGTGAATTTCTGATCCAAAACTATACCATTTTACGTATAGTAAAAGGTAAATAAGATTTTCTGTAAAAATATTGTACTGATTTAGGCCTACATAGCTTTTGGTCTTTTTGTGCTCTTCCGACCGAGAGAATGCATATGGAGCAATAAAAACTTTAAAACACAAACCACATGAAAACAATAGCTTTTCCAGGTGAATTTCTGATCCAAAACTATACCATTTCACATAAAGTAAAAGGTAAATAAGTTTTTCTATAAAAATATTGTACTGATTTAGGCCTATATAGCTTTTTGTCTTTTTAGGCTCTTCAGACCGAGAGAATGCATATGGAGCAATAAAAACTTTAAAACACAAACCACATGAAAACAATAGCTTTTCCAGGTGAATTTCTAATCCAAAACTATACCATTTTACATATAGTAAAAGGTAAATAAGATTTTCTGTAAAAATATTGTACTGATTTAGGCCTACATAGCTTTTGGTCTTTTTGTGCTCTTCCGACCGAGAGAATGCATATGGAGCAATAAAAACTTTAAAACACAAACCACATGAAAACAATAGCTTTTCCAGGTGAATTTCTGATCCCAAACTATACCATTTCACATAAAGTTAAAGGTAAATAAGTTTTTCTATGAAAATATTGTACTGATTTAGGCCTATATAGGTTTTTGTCTTTTTGGGCTCTTCAGACCGAGACAATGCATATGGAGCAATAAAAACTTTAAAACACAAACCACATGAAAACAATAGCTTTTCCAGGTGAATTTCTGATCCAAAACTATACCATTTTACATATAGTAAAAGGTAAATAATATTTTCTGTAAAAATATTGTACTGATTTAGGCCTACATAGCTTTTGGTCTTTTTGGGCTCGTCAGACCGAGAGAATGCATATGGAGCAATAAAGACTTTAAAACACAAACCACATGAAAACAATAGCTTTTCCAGGTGAATTTCTGATCCAAAACTATACCATTTCACATAAAGTTAAAAGTAAATAAGATTTTATATAAAAATATTGTTCTGATTTAGGCTTACATAGCTTTTTGTCTTTTTGTGCTCTTCAGACCGAGAGAATGCATATGGAGCAATAAAAACGTTAAAACACAAACCACATGAAAACAATAGCTTTTCCAGGTGAATTTCTGATCCAAAACTATACCATTTCACATAAAGTAAAAGGTAAATAAGTTTTTTTATGAAAATATTGTACTGATTTAGGCCTATATAGCTTTTTGTCTTTTTGGGCTCTTCAGACCGAGAGAATGCATATGGAGCAATAAAAACTTTAAAACACAAACCACATGAAAACAATAGCTTTTCCAGGTGAATTTCTGATCCAAAACTATACCATTTTACGTATAGTAAAAGGTAAATAAGATTTTCTGTAAAAATATTGTACTGATTTAGGCCTACATAGCTTTTGGTCTTTTTGGGCTCGTCAGACCGAGAGAATGCATATGGAGCAATAAAGACTTTAAAACACAAACCACATGAAAACAATAGCTTTTCCAGGTGAATTTCTGATCCAAAACTATACCATTTCACATAAAGTTAAAAGTAAATAAGATTTTCTATAAAAATATTGTTCTGATTTAGGCTTACATAGCTTTTTGTCTTTTTGTGTTCTTCAGACCGAGAGAATGCATATGGAGCAATAAAAACTTTAAAACACAAACCACATGAAAACAATAGCTTTTCCAGGTGAATTTCTGATCCAAAACTATACCATTTTACATATAGTAAAAGGTAAATAAGATTTTCTGTAAAAATATTGTACTGATTTAGGCCTACATAGCTTTTGGTCTTTTTGTGCTCTTCCGACCGAGAGAATGCATATGGAGCAATAAAAACTTTAAAACACAAACCACATGAAAACAATAGCTTTTCCAGGTGAATTTCTGATCCAAAACTATACCATTTCACATAAAGTTAAAGGTAAATAAGATTTTCTATAAAAATATTGTTCTGATTTAGGCTTACATAGCTTTATGTCTTTTTGTGCTCTTCAGACCGAGAGAATGCATATGGAGCAATAAAAACTTTAAAACACAAACCACATGAAAACAATAGCTTTTCCATGTGAATTTCTGATCCAAAACTATACCATTTTACGTATAGTAAAAGGTAAATAAGATTTTCTGTAAAAATATTGTACTGATTTAGGCCTACATAGCTTTTGGTCTTTTTGTGCTCTTCCGACCGAGAGAATGCATATGGAGCAATAAAAACTTTAAAACACAAACCACATGAAAACAATAGCTTTTCCAGGTGAATTTCTGATCCAAAACTATACCATTTCACATAAAGTAAAAGGTAAATAAGTTTTTCTATAAAAATATTGTACTGATTTAGGCCTATATAGCTTTTTGTCTTTTTAGGCTCTTCAGACCGAGAGAATGCATATGGAGCAATAAAAACTTTAAAACACAAACCACATGAAAACAATAGCTTTTCCAGGTGAATTTCTAATCCAAAACTATACCATTTTACATATAGTAAAAGGTAAATAAGATTTTCTGTAAAAATATTGTACTGATTTAGGCCTACATAGCTTTTGGTCTTTTTGTGCTCTTCCGACCGAGAGAATGCATATGGAGCAATAAAAACTTTAAAACACAAACCACATGAAAACAATAGCTTTTCCAGGTGAATTTCTGATCCCAAACTATACCATTTCACATAAAGTTAAAGGTAAATAAGTTTTTCTATGAAAATATTGTACTGATTTAGGCCTATATAGGTTTTTGTCTTTTTGGGCTCTTCAGACCGAGACAATGCATATGGAGCAATAAAAACTTTAAAACACAAACCACATGAAAACAATAGCTTTTCCAGGTGAATTTCTGATCCAAAACTATACCATTTTACATATAGTAAAAGGTAAATAATATTTTCTGTAAAAATATTGTACTGATTTAGGCCTACATAGCTTTTGGTCTTTTTGGGCTCGTCAGACCGAGAGAATGCATATGGAGCAATAAAGACTTTAAAACACAAACCACATGAAAACAATAGCTTTTCCAGGTGAATTTCTGATCCAAAACTATACCATTTCACATAAAGTTAAAAGTAAATAAGATTTTATATAAAAATATTGTTCTGATTTAGGCTTACATAGCTTTTTGTCTTTTTGTGCTCTTCAGACCGAGAGAATGCATATGGAGCAATAAAAACGTTAAAACACAAACCACATGAAAACAATAGCTTTTCCAGGTGAATTTCTGATCCAAAACTATACCATTTCACATAAAGTAAAAGGTAAATAAGTTTTTTTATGAAAATATTGTACTGATTTAGGCCTATATAGCTTTTTGTCTTTTTGGGCTCTTCAGACCGAGAGAATGCATATGGAGCAATAAAAACTTTAAAACACAAACCACATGAAAACAATAGCTTTTCCAGGTGAATTTCTGATCCAAAACTATACCATTTTACGTATAGTAAAAGGTAAATAAGATTTTCTGTAAAAATATTGTACTGATTTAGGCCTACATAGCTTTTGGTCTTTTTGTGCTCTTCCGACCGAGAGAATGCATATGGAGCAATAAAAACTTTAAAACACAAACCACATGAAAACAATAGCTTTTCCAGGTGAATTTCTGATCCCAAACTATATCATTTCACAAAAAGTTAAAGGTAAATAAGTTTTTCTATGAAAATATTGTACTGATTTAGGCCTATATAGGTTTTTGTCTTTTTGGGCTCTTCAGAACGAGACAATGCATATGGAGCAATAAAAACTTTAAAACACAAACCACATGAAAACAATAGCTTTTCCAGGTGAATTTCTGATCCAAAACTATACCATTTTACATATAGTAAAAGGTAAATAATATTTTCTGTAAAAATATTGTACTGATTTAGGCCTACATAGCTTTTGGTCTTTTTGGGCTCGTCAGACCGAGAGAATGCATATGGAGCAATAAAGACTTTAAAAGACAAACCACATGAAAACAATAGCTTTTCCAGGTGAATTTCTGATCCAAAACTATACCATTTCACATAAAGTTAAAAGTAAATAAGATTTTATATAAAAATATTGTTCTGATTTAGGCTTACATAGCTTTTTGTCTTTTTGTGCTCTTCAGACCGAGAGAATGCATATGGAGCAATAAAAACGTTAAAACACAAACCACATGAAAACAATAGCTTTTCCAGGTGAATTTCTGATCCAAAACTATACCATTTCACATAAAGTAAAAGGTAAATAAGTTTTTTTATGAAAATATTGTACTGATTTAGGCCTATATAGCTTTTTGTCTTTTTGGGCTCTTCAGACCGAGAGAATGCATATGGAGCAATAAAAACTTTAAAACACAAACCACATGAAAACAATAGCTTTTCCAGGTGAATTTCTGATCCAAAACTATACCATTTTACGTATAGTAAAAGGTAAATAAGATTTTCTGTAAAAATATTGTACTGATTTAGGCCTACATAGCTTTTGGTCTTTTTGTGCTCTTCCGACCGAGAGAATGCATATGGAGCAATAAAAACTTTAAAACACAAACCACATGAAAACAATAGCTTTTCCAGGTGAATTTCTGATCCAAAACTATACCATTTCACATAAAGTAAAAGGTAAATAAGTTTTTTTATAAAAATATTGTACTGATTTAGGCCTATATAGCTTTTTGTCTTTTTAGGCTCTTCAGACCGAGAGAATGCATATGGAGCAATAAAAACTTTAAAACACAAACCACATGACAACAATAGCTTTTCCAGGTGAATTTCTGATCCAAAACTATACCATTTTACATATAGTAAAAGGTAAATAAGATTTTCTGTAAAAATATTGTACTGATTTAGGTCTACATAGCTTTTGGTCTTTTTGTGCTCTTCCGACCGAGAGAATGCATATGGAGCAATAAAAACTTTAAAACACAAACCACATGAAAACAATAGCTTTTCCAGGTGAATTTCTGATCCAAAACTATACCATTTCACTTAAAGGTAAATAAGATTTTCTATAAAAATATTGTTCTGATTTAGGCTTACATAGCTTTTTGTCTTTTTGTGCTCTTCAGACCGAGAGAATACATATGGAGAAATAAAAACTTTAAAACACAAACCACATGAAAACAATAGCTTTTCCAGGTGAATTTCTGATCCAAAACTATACCATTTCACTTAAAGGTAAATAAGATTTTCTATAAAAATATTGTTCTGATTTAGGCTTACATAGCTTTTTGTCTTTTTGTGCTCTTCAGACCGAGAGAATACATATGGAGAAATAAAAACTTTAAAACACAAACCACATGACAACAATAGCTTTTCCAGGTGAATTTCTGATCCAAAACTATACCATTTTACATATAGTAAAAGGTAAATAAGATTTTCTGTAAAAATATTGTACTGATTTAGGCCTACATAGCTTTTGGTCTTTTTGTGCTCTTCCGACCGAGAGAATGCATATGGAGCAATAAAAACTTTAAAACACAAACCACATGAAAACAATAGCTTTTCCAGGTGAATTTCTGATCCAAAACTATACCATTTCACATAAAGTAAAAGGTAAATAAGTTTTTTTATAAAAATATTGTACTGATTTAGGCCTATATAGCTTTTTGTCTTTTTAGGCTCTTCAGACCGAGAGAATGCATATGGAGCAATAAAAACTTTAAAACACAAACCACATGACAACAATAGCTTTTCCAGGTGAATTTCTGATCCAAAACTATACCATTTTACATATAGTAAAAGGTAAATAAGATTTTCTGTAAAAATATTGTACTGATTTAGGCCTATATAGCTTTTTGTCTTTTTGGGCTCTTCAGACCGAGAGAATGCATATGGAGCAATAAAAACTTTAAAACACAAACCACATGAAAACAATAGCTTTTCCAGGTGAATCTCTGATCCAAAACTATACCATTTTACATATAGTAAAAGGTAAATAAGATTTTCTGTAAAAATATTGTACTGATTTAGGCCTACATAGCTTTTTGTCTTTTTAGGCTCTTCAGACCGAGAGAATGCATATGGAGCAATAAAAACTTTAAAACACAAACCACATGAAAACAATAGCTTTTCCAGGTGAATTTCTCATCCAAAACTATACCATTTCACATAAAGTTAAAGGTAAATAAGTTTTTCTATGAAAATATTGTACTGATTTAGGCCTATATAGGTTTTTGTCTTTTTGGGCTCTTCAGACCGAGACAATGCATATGGAGCAATAAAAACTTTAAAACACAAACCACATGAAAACAATAGCTTTTCCAGGTGAATTTCTGATCCAAAACTACACCATTTTACATATAGTAAAAGGTAAATAATATTTTCTGTAAAAATATTGTACTGATTTAGGCCTACATAGCTTTTGGTCTTTTTGGGCTCGTCAGACCGAGAGAATGCATATGGAGCAATAAAGACTTTAAAACACAAACCACATGAAAACAATAGCTTTTCCAGGTGAATTTCTGATCCAAAACTATACCATTTCACATAAAGTTAAAAGTAAATAAGATTTTCTATAAAAATATTGTTCTGATTTAGGCTTACATAGCTTTTTGTCTTTTTGTGCTCTTCAGACCGAGAGAATGCATATGGAGCAATAAAAACTTTAAAACACAAACCACATGAAAACAATAGCTTTTCCAGGTGAATTTCTGATCCAAAACTATACCATTTCACATAAAGTAAAAGGTAAATAAGTTTTTTTATGAAAATATTGTACTGATTTAGGCCTACATAGCTTTTGGTCTTTTTGTGCTCTTCCGACCGAGAGAATGCATATGGAGCAATAAAAACTTTAAAACACAAACCACATGAAAACAATAGCTTTTCCAGGTGAATTTCTGATCCAAAACTATACCATTTCACATGAAGTAAAAGGTAAATAAGGTTTTTTATAAAAATATTGTACTGATTTAGGCCTATATAGCTTTTTGTCTTTTTAGACTCTTCAGACCGAGAGAATGCATATGGAGCAATAAAAACTTTAAAACACAAACCACATGACAACAATAGCTTTTCCAGGTGAATTTCTGATCCAAAACTATACCATTTTACATATAGTAAAAGGTAAATAAGATTTTCTGTAAAAATATTGTACTGATTTAGGCCTATATAGCTTTTTGTCTTTTTGGGCTCTTCAGACCGAGAGAATGCATATGGAGCAATAAAAACTTTAAAACACAAACCACATGAAAACAATAGCTTTTCCAGGTGAATTTCTGATCCAAAACTATACCATTTCACATAAAGTAAAAGGTAAATAAGTTTTTCTATAAAAATATTGTACTGATTTAGGCCTATATAGCTTTTTGTCTTTTTGTGCTCTACAGACCGAGAGAATGCATATGGAGCAATAAAAACTTTAAAACACAAACCACATGAAAACAATAGCTTTTCCATGTGAATTTCTGATCCAAAACTATACCATTTTACGTATAGTAAAAGGTAAATAAGATTTTCTGTAAAAATATTGTACTGATTTAGGCCTACATAGCTTTTGGTCTTTTTGTGCTCTTCCGACCGAGAGAATGCATATGGAGCAATAAAAACTTTAAAACACAAATCTCATGAAAACAATAGCTTTTCCAGGTGAATTTCTGATCCAAAACTATAACATTTCACATAAAGTAAAAGGTAAATAAGATTTTCTATAAAAATATTGTTCTGATTTAGGCTTACATAGCTTTTTGTCTTTTTGTGCTCTTCAGACCGAGAGAATGCATATGGAGAAATAAAAACTTTAAAACACAAACCACATGAAAACAATAGCTTTTCCAGGTGAATTTCTGATCCAAACCTATACCATTTCACATAAAGTAAAAGGTAAATAAGTTTTTCTATGAAAATATTGTACTGATTTAGGCCTATATAGCTTTTTGTCTTTTTGGGCTCTTCAGACCGAGAGAATGCATATGGAGCAATAAAAACTTTAAAACACAAACCACATGAAAACAATAGCTTTTCCAAGTGAATTTCTGATCCAAAACTATACCATTTCACATAAAGTAAAAGGTAAATAAGTTTTTCTATAAAAATATTGTACTGATTTAGGCCTATATAGCTTTTTGTCTTTTTGGGCTCTTCAGACCGAGAGAATGCATATGGAGCAATAAAAACTTTAAAACACAAACCACATGAAAACAATAGCTTTTCCAGGTGAATCTCTGATCCAAAACTATACCATTTTACATATAGTAAAAGGTAAATAAGATTTTCTGTAAAAATATTGTACTGATTTAGGCCTACATAGCTTTTTGTCTTTTTAGGCTCTTCAGACCGAGAGAATGCATATGGAGCAATAAAAACTTTAAAACACAAACCACATGAAAACAATAGCTTTTCCAGGTGAATTTCTCATCCAAAACTATACCATTTCACATAAAGTTAAAGGTAAATAAGTTTTTCTATGAAAATATTGTACTGATTTAGGCCTATATAGGTTTTTGTCTTTTTGGGCTCTTCAGACCGAGACAATGCATATGGAGCAATAAAAACTTTAAAACACAAACCACATGAAAACAATAGCTTTTCCAGGTGAATTTCTGATCCCAAACTATACCATTTCACAAAAAGTTAAAGGTAAATAAGTTTTTCTATGAAAATATTGTACTGATTTAGGCCTATATAGGTTTTTGTCTTTTTGGGCTCTTCAGAACGAGACAATGCATATGGAGCAATAAAAACTTTAAAACACAAACCACATGAAAACAATAGCTTTTCCAGGTGAATTTCTGATCCAAAACTATACCATTTCACATAAAGTTAAAGGTAAATAAGATTTTCTATAAAAATATTGTTCTGATTTAGGCTTACATAGCTTTATGTCTTTTTGTGCTCTTCAGACCGAGAGAATGCATATGGAGCAATAAAAACTTTAAAACACAAACCACATGAAAACAATAGCTTTTCCAGGTGAATTTCTGATCCAAAACGATACCATTTTACATATAGTAAAAGGTAAATACGATTTTCTGTAAAAATATTGTTCTGATTTAGGCCTATATAGCTTTTTGTCTTTTTGTGCTCTACAGACCGAGAGAATGCATATGGAGCAATAAAAACTTTAAAACACAAACCACATGAAAACAATAGCTTTTCCAGGTGAATTTCTGATCCAAAACTATACCATTTCACATAAAGTTAAAGGTAAATAAGATTTTCTATAAAAATATTGTTCTGATTTAGGCTTACATAGCTTTTTGTCTTTTTGTGCTCTTCAGACCGAGAGAATGCATATGGAGAAATAAAAACTTTAAAACACAAACCACATGAAAACAATAGCTTTTCCAGGTGAATTTCTGATCCAAAACTATACCATTTCACATAAAGTAAAAGGTAAATGAGTTTTTCTATGAACATATTGTACTGATTTAGGCCTATATAGCTTTTTGTCTTTTTGGGCTCTTCAGACCGAGAGAATGCATATGGAGCAATAAAAACTTTAAAACACAAACCACATGAAAACAATAGCTTTTCCAGGTGAATTTCTAATCCAAAACTATACCATTTTACATATAGTAAAAGGTAAATAAGATTTTCTGTAAAAATATTGTACTGATTTAGGCCTACATAGCTTTTGGTCTTTTTGTGCTCTTCCGACCGAGAGAATGCATATGGAGCAATAAAAACTTTAAAACACAAACCACATGAAAACAATAGCTTTTCCAGGTGAATTTCTGATCCAAAACTATACCATTTCACATAAAGTTAAAGGTAAATAAGATTTTCTATAAAAATATTGTTCTGATTTAGGCTTACATAGCTTTTTGTCTTTTTGTGCTCTTCAGACCGAGAGAATGCATATGGAGAAATAAAAACTTTAAAACACAAACCACATGAAAACAATAGCTTTTCCAGGTGAATTTCTGATCCAAACCTATACCATTTCACATAAAGTAAAAGGTAAATAAGTTTTTCTATGAAAATATTGTACTGATTTAGGCCTATATAGCTTTTTGTCTTTTTGGGCTCTTCAGACCGAGAGAATGCATATGGAGCAATAAAAACTTTAAAACACAAACCACATGAAAACAATAGCTTTTCCAAGTGAATTTCTGATCCAAAACTATACCATTTCACATAAAGTAAAAGGTAAATAAGTTTTTCTATAAAAATATTGTACTGATTTAGGCCTATATAGCTTTTTGTCTTTTTGGGCTCTTCAGACCGAGAGAATGCATATGGAGCAATAAAAACTTTAAAACACAAACCACATGAAAACAATAGCTTTTCCAGGTGAATTTCTGATCCAAAACGATACCATTTTACATATAGTAAAAGGTAAATACGATTTTCTGTAAAAATATTGTTCTGATTTAGGCCTATATAGCTTTTTGTCTTTTTGTGCTCTACAGACCGAGAGAATGCATATGGAGCAATAAAAACTTTAAAACACAAACCACATGAAAACAATAGCTTTTCCAGGTGAATTTCTGATCCAAAACTATACCATTTTACATATAGTAAAAGGTAAATAAGATTTTCTGTAAAAATATTGTACTGATTTAGGCCTACATAGCTTTTGGTCTTTTTGTGCTCTTCCGACCGAGAGAATGCATATGGAGCAATAAAAACTTTAAAACACAAACCACATGAAAACAATAGCTTTTCCAGGTGAATTTCTGATCCAAAACTATACCATTTCACATAAAGTTAAAGGTAAATAATATTTTCTATAAAAATATTGTTCTGATTTAGGCTTACATAGCTTTTTGTCTTTTTGTGCTCTTCAGACCGAGAGAATGCATATGGAGCAATAAAAACTTTAAAACACAA
The DNA here is from genome assembly GCA_030544235.1 of Lepturacanthus savala. Taxonomy (NCBI): domain Eukaryota; kingdom Metazoa; phylum Chordata; class Actinopteri; order Scombriformes; family Trichiuridae; genus Lepturacanthus; species Lepturacanthus savala. The sequence continues at coordinate 35,816,826 of CM060466.1, forward strand.
ACCACATGAAAACAATAGCTTTTCCAGGTGAATTTCTGATCCAAAACTATACCATTTCACATAAAGTTAAAGGTAAATAAGATTTTCTATAAAAATATTGTTCTGATTTAGGCTTACATAGCTTTTTGTCTTTTTGTGCTCTTCAGACCGAGAGAATGCATATGGAGCAATAAAAACTTTAAAACACAAACCACATGAAAACAATAGCTTTTCCAGGTGAATTTCTGATCCAAAACTATACCATTTCACATAAAGTTAAAGGTAAATAAGTTTTTCTATGAAAATATTGTACTGATTTAGGCCTATATAGCTTTTTGTCTTTTTGGGCTCTTCAGACCGAGAGAATGCATATGGAGCAATAAAAACTTTAAAACACAAACCACATGAAAACAATAGCTTTTCCAGGTGAATTTCTAATCCAAAACTATACCATTTTACATATAGTAAAAGGTAAATAAGATTTTCTGTAAAAATATTGTACTGATTTAGGCCTACATAGCTTTTGGTCTTTTTGTGCTCTTCCGACCGAGAGAATGCATATGGAGCAATAAAAACTTTAAAACACAAACCACATGAAAACAATAGCTTTTCCAGGTGAATTTCTGATCCAAAACTATACCATTTCACATGAAGTAAAAGGTAAATAAGTTTTTTTATAAAAATATTGTACTGATTTAGGCCTATATAGCTTTTTGTCTTTTTAGACTCTTCAGACCGAGAGAATGCATATGGAGCAATAAAAACTTTAAAACACAAACCACATGACAACAATAGCTTTTCCATGTGAATTTCTGATCCAAAACTATACCATTTTACATATAGTAAAAGGTAAATAAGATTTTCTGTAAAAATATTGTACTGATTTAGGCCTACATAGCTTTTGGTCTTTTTGTGCTCTTCCGACCGAGAGAATGCATATGGAGCAATAAAAACTTTAAAACACAAACCACATGAAAACAATAGCTTTTCCAGGTGAATTTCTGATCCAAAACTATACCATTTCACATAAAGTTAAAGGTAAATAAGATTTTCTATAAAAATATTGTTCTGATTTAGGCTTACATAGCTTTTTGTCTTTTTGTGCTCTTCAGACCGAGAGAATGCATATGGAGAAATAAAAACTTTAAAACACAAACCACATGAAAACAATAGCTTTTCCAGGTGAATTTCTGATCCAAAACTATACCATTTCACATAAAGTAAAAGGTAAATAAGTTTTTCTATGAAAATATTGTACTGATTTAGGCCTATATAGCTTTTTGTCTTTTTGGGCTCTTCAGACCGAGAGAATGCATATGGAGCAATAAAAACTTTAAAACACAAACCACATGAAAACAATAGCTTTTCCAGGTGAATTTCTGATCCAAAACTATACCATTTTACATATAGTAAAAGGTAAATAAGATTTTCTGTAAAAATATTGTACTGATTTAGGCCTACATAGCTTTTGGTCTTTTTGTGCTCTTCCGACCGAGAGAATGCATATGGAGCAATAAAAACTTTAAAACACAAACCACATGAAAACAATAGCTTTTCCAGGTGAATTTCTGATCCAAAACTATACCATTTCACATAAAGTTAAAGGTAAATAATATTTTCTATAAAAATATTGTACTGATTTAGGCCTATATAGCTTTTTGTCTTTTTGTGCTCTACAGACCGAGAGAATGCATATGGAGCAATAAAAACTTTAAAACACAAACCACATGAAAACAATAGCTTTTCCAGGTGAATTTCTGATACAAAACTATACCATTTTACATATAGTAAAAGGTAAATAAGATTTTCTGTAAAAATATTGTACTGATTTAGGCCTACATAGCTTTTGGTCTTTTTGTGCTCTTCCGACCGAGAGAATGCATATGGAGCAATAAAAACTTTAAAACACAAACCACATGAAAACAATAGCTTTTCCAGGTGAATTTCTGATCCAAAACTATACCATTTCACATAAAGTTAAAGGTAAATAATATTTTCTATAAAAATATTGTTCTGATTTAGGCTTACATAGCTTTTTGTCTTTTTGTGCTCTTCAGACCGAGAGAATGCATATGGAGCAATAAAAACTTTAAAACACAAACCACATGAAAACAATAGCTTTTCCAGGTGAATTTCTGATCCAAAACTATACCATTTCACATAAAGTTAAAGGTAAATAAGATTTTCTATAAAAATATTGTTCTGATTTAGGCTTACATAGCTTTTTGTCTTTTTGTGCTCTTCAGACTGAGAGAATGCATATGGAGAAATAAAAACTTTAAAACACAAACCACATGAAAACAATAGCTTTTTCAGGTGAATTTCTGATCCAAAACTATACCATTTCACATAAAGTAAAAGGTAAATAAGTTTTTCTATGAAAATATTGTACTCATTTAGGCCTATATAGCTTTTTGTCTTTTTGGGCTCTTCAGACCGAGAGAATGCATATGGAGCAATAAAAACTTTAAAACACAAACCACATGAAAACAATAGCTTTTCCAGGTGAATTTCCGATCCAAAACTATACCATTTTACATATAGTAAAAGGTAAATAAGATTTTCTGTGAAAATATTGTACTGATTTAGGCCTACATAGCTTTTGGTCTTTTTGTGCTCTTCCGACCGAGAGAATGCATATGGAGCAATAAAAACTTTAAAACACAAACCACATGAAAACAATAGCTTTTCCAGGTGAATTTCTGATCCAAAACTATACCATTTCACATAAAGTAAAAGGTAAATAAGTTTTTCTATAAAAATATTGTACTGATTTAGGCCTATATAGCTTTTTGTCTTTTTGTGCTCTACAGACCGAGAGAATGCATATGGAGCAATACAAACTTTAAAACACAAACCACATGAAAACAATAGCTTTTCCAGGTGAATTTCTGATCCAAAACTATACCATTTCACATAAAGTAAAAGGTAAATACGTTTTTCTATGAAAATATTGTACTGATTTAGGCCTATATAGCTTTTTGTCTTTTTGGGCTCTTCAGACCGAGAGAATGCATATGGAGCAATAAAAACTTTAAAACACAAACCACATGAAAACAATAGCTTTTCCAGGTGAATTTCTGGTCCAAAACTATACCATTTCACATAAAGTAAAAGGTAAATAAGTTTTTCTATAAAAATATTGTACTGATTTAGGCTTACATAGCTTTTTGTCTTTTTGTTCTCTTCAGACTGAGAGAATGCATATGGAGCAATAAAAACTTTAAAACACAAACCACATGAAAACAATAGCTTTTCCAGGTGAATTTCTGATCCAAAACTATACCATTTCACATAAAGTAAAAGGTAAATAAGATTTTCTATAAAAATATTGTTCTGATTTAGGCTTACATAGCTTTTTGTCTTTTTGTTCTCTTCAGACCGAGAGATTGCATATGGAGCAATAAAAACTTTAAAACACAAACCACATGAAAACAATAGCTTTTCCAGGTGAATGTCTGATCCAAAACTATACCATTTCACATAAAGTAAAAGGTAAATAAGTTTTTCTATAAAAATATTGTACTGATTTAGGCTTACATAGCTTTTTGTCTTTTTGTTCTCTTCAGACTGAGAGAATGCATATGGAGCAATAAAAACTTTAAAACACAAACCACATGAAAACAATAGCTTTTCCAGGTGAATTTCTGATCCAAAACTATACCATTTCAAATAAAATAAAAGGTAAATAAGTTTTTTTGTAAAAATATTGTACTGATTTAGGCCTATATAGCTTTTTGTCTTTTTGGGCTCTTCAGACCGAGAGAATGCATATGGAGCAATAAAAACTTTAAAACACAAACCACATGAAAACAATAGCTTTTCCAGGTGAATTTCTGATCCAAAACTATACCATTTCACATAAAGTAAAAGGTAAATAAGATTTTCTATAAAAATATTGTTCTGATTTAGGCTTACATAGCTTTTTGTCTTTTTGTTCTCTTCAGACCGAGAGAATGCATATGGAGCAATAAAAACTTTAAAACACAAACCACATGAAAACAATAGCTTTTCCAGGTGAATTTCTGATCCAAAACTATACCATTTCACATAAAGTAAAAGGTAAATAAGTTTTTCTATAAAAATATTGTACTGATTTAGGCCTATATAACTTTTTGTCTTTTTGTGCTCTACAGACCGAGAGAATGCATATGGAGCAATAAAAACTTTAAAACACAAACCACATGAAAACAATAGCTTTTCCAGGTGAATTTCTGATCCAAAACTATACCATTTTACATATAGTAAAAGGTAAATAAGATTTTCTGTAAAAATATTGTACTGATTTAGGCCTACATAGCTTTTGGTCTTTTTGTGCTCTTCCGACCGAGAGAATGCATATGGAGCAATAAAAACTTTAAAACACAAACCACATGAAAACAATAGCTTTTCCAGGTGAATTTCTGATCCAAAACTATACCATTTCACATAAAGTTAAAGGTAAATAATATTTTCTATAAAAATATTGTTCTGATTTAGGCTTACATAGCTTTTTGTCTTTTTGTGCTCTTCAGACCGAGAGAATGCATATGGAGCAATAAAAACTTTAAAACACAAACCACATGAAAACAATAGCTTTTCCAGGTGAATTTCTAATCCAAAACTATACCATTTCACATAAAGTTAAAGGTAAATAAGATTTTCTATACAAATATTGTTCTGATTTAGGCTTACATAGCTTTTTGTCTTTTTGTGCTCTTCAGACCGAGAGAATGCATATGGAGAAATAAAAACTTTAAAACACAAACCACATGAAAACAATAGCTTTTCCAGGTGAATTTCCGATCCAAAACTATACCATTTTACATATAGTAAAAGGTAAATAAGATTTTCTGTAAAAATATTGTACTGATTTAGGCCTACATAGCTTTTGGTCTTTTTGTGCTCTTCCGACCGAGAGAATGCATATGGAGCAATAAAAACTTTAAAACACAAACCACATGAAAACAATAGCTTTTCCAGGTGAATTTCTGATCCAAAACTATACCATTTCACATAAAGTAAAAGGTAAATAAGTTTTTCTATAAAAATATTGTACTGATTTAGGCCTATATAGCTTTTTGTCTTTTTGTGCTCTACAGACCGAGAGAATGCATATGGAGCAATACAAACTTTAAAACACAAACCACATGAAAACAATAGCTTTTCCAGGTGAATTTCTGATCCAAAACTATACCATTTCACATAAAGTAAAAGGTAAATACGTTTTTCTATGAAAATATTGTACTGATTTAGGCCTATATAGCTTTTTGTCTTTTTGGGCTCTTCAGACCGAGAGAATGCATATGGAGCAATAAAAACTTTAAAACACAAACCACATGAAAACAATAGCTTTTCCCGGTGAATTTCTGATCCAAAACTATACCATTTCACATAAAGTTAAAGGTAAATAAGATTTTCTATAAAAATATTGTTCTGATTTAGGCTTACATAGCTTTTTGTCTTTTTGTGCTCTTCAGACCGAGAGAATGCATATGGAGAAATAAAAACTTTAAAACACAAACCACATGAAAACAATAGCTTTTTCAGGTGAATTTCTGATCCAAAACTATACCATTTCACATAAAGTAAAAGGTAAATAAGTTTTTCTATGAAAATATTGTACTCATTTAGGCCTATATAGCTTTTTGTCTTTTTGGGCTCTTCAGACCGAGAGAATGCATATGGAGCAATAAAAACTTTAAAACACAAACCACATGAAAACAATAGCTTTTCCAGGTGAATTTCCGATCCAAAACTATACCATTTTACATATAGTAAAAGGTAAATAAGATTTTCTGTAAAAATATTGTACTGATTTAGGCCTACATAGCTTTTGGTCTTTTTGTGCTCTTCCGACCGAGAGAATGCATATGGAGCAATAAAAACTTTAAAACACAAACCACATGAAAACAATAGCTTTTCCAGGTGAATTTCTGATCCAAAACTATACCATTTCACATAAAGTAAAAGGTAAATAAGTTTTTCTATGAAAATATTGTACTGATTTAGGCCTATATAGCTTTTTGTCTTTTTGGGCTCTACAGACCGAGAGAATGCATATGGAGCAATACAAACTTTAAAACACAAACCACATGAAAACAATAGCTTTTCCAGGTGAATTTCTGATCCAAAACTATACCATTTCACATAAAGTAAAAGGTAAATACGTTTTTCTATGAAAATATTGTACTGATTTAGGCCTATATAGCTTTTTGTCTTTTTGGGCTCTTCAGACCGAGAGAATGCATATGGAGCAATAAAAACTTTAAAACACAAACCACATGAAAACAATAGCTTTTCCAGGTGAATTTCTGATCCAAAACTATACCATTTCACATAAAGTAAAAGGTAAATAAGATTTTCTATAAAAATATTGTTCTGATTTAGGCTTACATAGCTTTTTGTCTTTTTGTTCTCTTCAGACCGAGAGAATGCATATGGAGCAATAAAAACTTTAAAACACAAACCACATGAAAACAATAGCTTTTCCAGGTGAATTTCTGATCCAAAACTATACCATTTCACATAAAGTAAAAGGTAAATAAGATTTTCTATAAAAATATTGTTCTGATTTAGGCTTACATAGCTTTTTGTCTTTTTGTTCTCTTCAGACCGAGAGAATGCATATGGAGCAATAAAAACTTTAAAACACAAACCACATGAAAACAATAGCTTTTCCAGGTGAATTTCTGATCCAAAACTATACCATTTCACATAAAGTAAAAGGTAAATAAGTTTTTCTATGAAAATATTGTACTGATTTAGGCCTATATAGCTTTTTGTCTTTTTGGGCTCTTCAGACCGAGAGAATGCATATGGAGCAATAAAAACTTTAATACACAAACCACATGAAAACAATAGCTTTTCCAGGTGAATTTCTGATCCAAAACTATACCATTTCACATAAAGTAAAAGGTAAATAAGTTTTTCTATGAAAATATTGTACTGATTTAGGCCTATATAGCTTTTTGTCTTTTTGGGCTCTTCAGACCGAGAGAATGCATATGGAGCAATAAAAACTTTAAAACACAAACCACATGAAAACAATAGGTTTTCCAGGTGAATTTCTGATCCAAAACTATACCATTTCACATAAAGTAAAAGGTAAATAAGATTTTCTATAAAAATATTGTTCTGATTTAGGCTTACATAGCTTTTTGTCTTTTTGTTCTCTTCAGACCGAGAGAATGCATATGGAGCAATAAAAACTTTAAAACACAAACCACATGAAAACAATAGCTTTTCCAGGTGAATTTCTGATCCAAAACTATACCATTTCACATAAAGTAAAAGGTAAATAAGTTTTTCTATGAAAATATTGTACTGATTTAGGCCTATATAGCTTTTTGTCTTTTTGGGCTCTTCAGACCGAGAGAATGCATATGGAGCAATAAAAACTTTAAAACACAAACCACATGAAAACAATAGCTTTTCCAGGTGAATTTCTGATCCAAAACTATACCATTTCACATAAAGTAAAAGGTAAATAAGATTTTCTATAAAAATATTGTTCTGATTTAGGCTTACATAGCTTTTTGTCTTTTTGTTCTCTTCAGACCGAGAGAATGCATATGGAGCAATAAAAACTTTAAAACACAAACCACATGAAAACAATAGCTTTTCCAGGTGAATTTCTGATCCAAAACTATACCATTTCACATAAAGTAAAAGGTAAATAAGATTTTCTATAAAAATATTGTTCTGATTTAGGCTTACATAGCTTTTTGTCTTTTTGTTCTCTTCAGACCGAGAGAATGCATATGGAGCAATAAAAACTTTAAAACACAAACCACATGAAAACAATAGCTTTTCCAGGTGAATTTCTGATCCAAAACTATACCATTTCACATAAAGTAAAAGGTAAATAAGTTTTTCTATGAAAATATTGTACTGATTTAGGCCTATATAGCTTTTTGTCTTTTTGGGCTCTTCAGACCGAGAGAATGCATATGGAGCAATAAAAACTTTAAAACACAAACCACATGAAAACAATAGCTTTTCCAGGTGAATTTCTGATCCCAAACTATACCATTTCACATAAAGTAAAAGGTAAATAAGTTTTTCTATAAAAATATTGTACTGATTTAGGCTTACATAGCTTTTTGTCTTTTTGTTCTCTTCAGACCGAGAGAATGCATATGAAGGAATAAAAACTTTAAAACACAAACCACATGAAAACAATAGCTTTTCCAGGTGAATTTCTGATCCAAAACTATACCATTTCACATAAAATAAAAGGTAAATAAGTTTTTCTATGAAAATATTGTACTGATTTAGGCCTATATAGCTTTTTGTCTTTTTGGGCTCTTCAGACCGAGAGAATGCATATGGAGCAATAAAAACTTTAAAACACAAACCACATGAAAACAATAGCTTTTCCAGGTGAATTTCTGATCCAAAACTATACCATTTCACATAAAGTAAAAGGTAAATAAGTTTTTCTATGAAAATATTGTACTGATTTAGGCCTATATAGCTTTTTGTCTTTTTGGGCTCTTCAGACCGAGAGAATGCATATGGAGCAATAAAAACTTTAAAACACAAACCACATGAAAACAATAGCTTTTCCAGGTGAATTTCTGATCCAAAACTATACCATTTCACATAAAGTAAAAGGTAAATAAGATTTTCTATAAAAATATTGTTCTGATTTAGGCTTACATAGCTTTTTGTCTTTTTGTTCTCTTCAGACCGAGAGAATGCATATGGAGCAATAAAAACTTTAAAACACAAACCACATGAAAACAATAGCTTTTCCAGGTGAATTTCTGATCCAAAACTATACCATTTCACATAAAGTAAAAGGTAAATAAGATTTTCTATAAAAATATTGTTCTGATTTAGGCTTACATAGCTTTTTGTCTTTTTGTTCTCTTCAGACCGAGAGAATGCATATGGAGCAATAAAAACTTTAAAACACAAACCACATGAAAACAATAGCTTTTCCAGGTGAATTTCTGATCCAAAACTATACCATTTCACATAAAGTAAAAGGTAAATAAGTTTTTCTATGAAAATATTGTACTGATTTAGGCCTATATAGCTTTTTGTCTTTTTGGGCTCTTCAGACCGAGAGAATGCATATGGAGCAATAAAAACTTTAAAACACAAACCACATGAAAACAATAGCTTTTCCAGGTGAATTTCTGATCCCAAACTATACCATTTCACATAAAGTAAAAGGTAAATAAGTTTTTCTATAAAAATATTGTACTGATTTAGGCTTACATAGCTTTTTGTCTTTTTGTTCTCTTCAGACCGAGAGAATGCATATGAAGGAATAAAAACTTTAAAACACAAACCACATGAAAACAATAGCTTTTCCAGGTGAATTTCTGATCCAAAACTATACCATTTCACATAAAATAAAAGGTAAATAAGTTTTTCTATGAAAATATTGTACTGATTTAGGCCTATATAGCTTTTTGTCTTTTTGGGCTCTTCAGACCGAGAGAATGCATATGGAGCAATAAAAACTTTAAAACACAAACCACATGAAAACAATAGCTTTTCCAGGTGAATTTCTGATCCAAAACTATACCATTTCACATAAAGTAAAAGGTAAATAAGTTTTTCTATGAAAATATTGTACTGATTTAGGCCTATATAGCTTTTTGTCTTTTTGGGCTCTTCAGACCGAGAGAATGCATATGGAGCAATAAAAACTTTAAAACACAAACCACATGAAAACAATAGCTTTTCCAGGTGAATTTCTGATCCAAAACTATACCATTTCACATAAAGTAAAAGGTAAATAAGATTTTCTATAAAAATATTGTTCTGATTTAGGCTTACATAGCTTTTTGTCTTTTTGTTCTCTTCAGACCGAGAGAATGCATATGGAGCAATAAAAACTTTAAAACACAAACCACATGAAAACAATAGCTTTTCCAGGTGAATTTCTGATCCAAAACTATACCATTTCACATAAAGTAAAAGGTAAATAAGTTTTTCTATGAAAATATTGTACTGATTTAGGCCTATATAGCTTTTTGTCTTTTTGGGCTCTTCAGACCGAGAGAATGCATATGGAGCAATAAAAACTTTAAAACACAAACCACATGAAAACAATAGCTTTTCCAGGTGAATTTCTGATCCCAAACTATACCATTTCACATAAAGTAAAAGGTAAATAAGATTTTCTATAAAAATATTGTTCTGATTTAGGCTTACATAGCTTTTTGTCTTTTTGTTCTCTTCAGACCGAGAGAATGCATATGGAGCAATAAAAACTTTAAAACACAAACCACATGAAAACAATAGCTTTTCCAGGTGAATTTCTGATCCAAAACTATACCATTTCACATAAAGTAAAAGGTAAATAAGTTTTTCTATGAAAATATTGTACTGATTTAGACCTATATAGCTTTTTGTCTTTTTGGGCTCTTCAGACCGAGAGAATGCATATGGAGCAATAAAAACTTTAAAACACAAACCACATGAAAACAATAGCTTTTCCAGGTGAATTTCTGATCCCAAACTATACCATTTCACATAAAGTAAAAGGTAAATAAGTTTTTCTATAAAAATATTGTACTGATTTAGGCTTACATAGCTTTTTGTCTTTTTGTTCTCTTCAGACCGAGAGAATGCATATGAAGGAATAAAAACTTTAAAACACAAACCACATGAAAACAATAGCTTTTCCAGGTGAATTTCTGATCCAAAACTATACCATTTCACATAAAATAAAAGGTAAATAAGTTTTTTTGTAAAAATATTGTACTGATTTAGGCCTATATAGCTTTTTGTCGTTTTGGGCTATTCAGACCGAGAGAATGCATTTGGAGCAATAAAAACTTTAAAACACAAACCACATGAAAACAATAGCTTTTCCAGGTGAATTTCTGATCCAAAACTATACCATTTCACATAAAGTAAAAGGTAAATGAGATTTTCTATAAAAATATTGTTCTGATTTAGGCTTACATAGCTTTTTGTCTTTTTGTTCTCTTCAGACCGAGAGAATGCATATGGAGCAATAAAAACTTTAAAACACAAACCACATGAAAACAATAGCTTTTCCAGGTGAATTTCTGATCCAAAACTATACCATTTCACATAAAGTAAAAGGTAAATAAGTTTTTCTATGAAAATATTGTACTGATTCAGGCCTATATAGCTTTTTGTCTTTTTGGGCTCTTCAGACCGAGAGAATGCATATGGAGCAATAAAAACTTTAAAACACAAACCACATGAAAACAATAGCTTTTCCAGGTGAATTTCTGATCCAAAACTATACCATTTCACATAAAGTAAAAGGTAAATAAGTTTTTCTATGAAAATATTGTACTGATTTAGGCCTATATAGCTTTTTGTCTTTTTGGGCTCTTCAGACCGAGAGAATGCATATGGAGCAATAAAAACTTTAAAACACAAACCACATGAAAACAATAGCTTTTCCAGGTGAATTTCTGATCCAAAACTATACCATTTCACATAAAGTAAAAGGTAAATTAGATTTTCTATAAAAATATTGTTCTGATTTAGGCTTACATAGCTTTTTGTCTTTTTGTTCTCTTCAGACCGAGAGAATGCATATGGAGCAATAAAAACTTTAAAACACAAACCACATGAAAACAATAGCTTTTCCAGGTGAATTTCTGATCCAAAACTATACCATTTCACATAAAGTAAAAGGTAAATAAGTTTTTCTATGAAAATATTGTACTGATTTAGGCCTATATAGCTTTTTGTCTTTTTGGGCTCTTCAGACCGAGAGAATGCATATGGAGCAATAAAAACTTTAAAACACAAACCACATGAAAACAATAGCTTTTCCAGGTGAATTTCTGATCCCAAACTATACCATTTCACATAAAGTAAAAGGTAAATAAGATTTTCTATAAAAATATTGTTCTGATTTAGGCTTACATAGCTTTTTGTCTTTTTGTTCTCTTCAGACCGAGAGAATGCATATGGAGCAATAAAAACTTTAAAACACAAACCACATGAAAACAATAGCTTTTCCAGGTGAATTTCTGATCCAAAACTATACCATTTCACATAAAGTAAAAGGTAAATAAGTTTTTCTATGAAAATATTGTACTGATTTAGACCTATATAGCTTTTTGTCTTTTTGGGCTCTTCAGACCGAGAGAATGCATATGGAGCAATAAAAACTTTAAAACACAAACCACATGAAAACAATAGCTTTTCCAGGTGAATTTCTGATCCCAAACTATACCATTTCACATAAAGTAAAAGGTAAATAAGTTTTTCTATAAAAATATTGTACTGATTTAGGCTTACATAGCTTTTTGTCTTTTTGTTCTCTTCAGACCGAGAGAATGCATATGAAGGAATAAAAACTTTAAAACACAAACCACATGAAAACAATAGCTTTTCCAGGTGAATTTCTGATCCAAAACTATACCATTTCACATAAAATAAAAGGTAAATAAGTTTTTTTGTAAAAATATTGTACTGATTTAGGCCTATATAGCTTTTTGTCGTTTTGGGCTATTCAGACCGAGAGAATGCATTTGGAGCAATAAAAACTTTAAAACACAAACCACATGAAAACAATAGCTTTTCCAGGTGAATTTCTGATCCAAAACTATACCATTTCACATAAAGTAAAAGGTAAATGAGATTTTCTATAAAAATATTGTTCTGATTTAGGCTTACATAGCTTTTTGTCTTTTTGTTCTCTTCAGACCGAGAGAATGCATATGGAGCAATAAAAACTTTAAAACACAAACCACATGAAAACAATAGCTTTTCCAGGTGAATTTCTGATCCAAAACTATACCATTTCACATAAAGTAAAAGGTAAATAAGTTTTTCTATGAAAATATTGTACTGATTCAGGCCTATATAGCTTTTTGTCTTTTTGGGCTCTTCAGACCGAGAGAATGCATATGGAGCAATAAAAACTTTAAAACACAAACCACATGAAAACAATAGCTTTTCCAGGTGAATTTCTGATCCAAAACTATACCATTTCACATAAAGTAAAAGGTAAATAAGATTTTCTATAAAAATATTGTTCTGATTTAGGCTTACATAGCTTTTTGTCTTTTTGTTCTCTTCAGACCGAGAGAATGCATATGGAGCAATAAAAACTTTAAAACACAAACCACATGAAAACAATAGCTTTTCCAGGTGAATTTCTGATCCAAAACTATACCATTTCACATAAAGTAAAAGGTAAATAAGATTTTCTATAAAAATATTGTTCTGATTTAGGCTTACATAGCTTTTTGTCTTTTTGTTCTCTTCAGACCGAGAGAATGCATATGGAGCAATAAAAACTTTAAAACACAAACCACATGAAAACAATAGCTTTTCCAGGTGAATTTCTGATCCAAAACTATACCATTTCACATAAAGTAAAAGGTAAATAAGTTTTTCTATGAAAATATTGTACTGATTTAGGCCTATATAGCTTTTTGTCTTTTTAGGCTCTTCAGACCGAGAGAATGCATATGGAGCAATAAAAACTTTAAAACTCAAACCACATGAAAACAATAGCTTTTCCAGGTGAATTTCTGATCCAAAACTATACCATTTCACATAAAGTAAAAGGTAAATAAGTTTTTCTATAAAAATATTGTACTGATTTAGGCTTACATAGCTTTTTGTCTTTTTGTTCTCTTCAGACCGAGAGAATGCATATGGAGCAATAAAAACTTTAAAACACAAACCACATGAAAACAATAGCTTTTCCAGGTGAATTTCTGATCCAAAACTATACCATTTCACATAAAATAAAAGGTAAATAAGTTTTTTTGTAAAAATATTGTACTGATTTAGGCCTATATAGCTTTTTGTCTTTTTGGGCTCTTCAGACCGAGAGAATGCATTTGGAGCAATAAAAACTTTAAAACACAAACCACATGAAAACAATAGCTTTTCCAGGTGAATTTCTGATCCAAAACTATACCATTTCACATAAAGTAAAAGGTAAATAAGATTTTCTATAAAAATATTGTTCTGATTTAGGCTTACATAGCTTTTTGTCTTTTTGTTCTCTTCAGACCGAGAGAATGCATATGGAGCAATAAAAACTTTAAAACACAAACCACATGAAAACAATAGCTTTTCCAGGTGAATTTCTGATCCAAAACTATACCATTTCACATAAAATAAAAGGTAAATAAGTTTTTTTGTAAAAATATTGTACTGATTTAGGCCTATATAGCTTTTTGTCTTTTTGGGCTCTTCAGACCGAGAGAATGCATTTGGAGCAATAAAAACTTTAAAACACAAACCACATGAAAACAATAGCTTTTCCAGGTGAATTTCTGATCCAAAACTATACCATTTCACATAAAGTAAAAGGTAAATAAGATTTTCTATAAAAATATTGTTCTGATTTAGGCTTACATAGCTTTTTGTCTTTTTGTTCTCTTCAGACCGAGAGAATGCATATGGAGCAATAAAAACTTTAAAACACAAACCACATGAAAACAATAGCTTTTCCAGGTGAATTTCTGATCCAAAACTATACCATTTCACATAAAGTAAAAGGTAAATAAGATTTTCTATAAAAATATTGTTCTGATTTAGGCTTACATAGCTTTTTGTCTTTTTGTTCTCTTCAGACCGAGAGAATGCATATGGAGCAATAAAAACTTTAAAACACAAACCACATGAAAACAATAGCTTTTCCAGGTGAATTTCTGATCCAAAACTATACCATTTCACATAAAATAAAAGGTAAATAAGTTTTTTTGTAAAAATATTGTACTGATTTAGGCCTATATAGCTTTTTGTCTTTTTAGGCTCTTCAGACCGAGAGAATGCATATGGAGCAATAAAAACTTTAAAACTCAAACCACATGAAAACAATAGCTTTTCCAGGTGAATTTCTGATCCAAAACTATACCATTTCACATAAAGTAAAAGGTAAATAAGTTTTTCTATAAAAATATTGTACTGATTTAGGCTTACATAGCTTTTTGTCTTTTTGTTCTCTTCAGACCGAGAGAATGCATATGGAGCAATAAAAACTTTAAAACACAAACCACATGAAAACAATAGCTTTTCCAGGTGAATTTCTGATCCAAAACTATACCATTTCACATAAAATAAAAGGTAAATAAGTTTTTTTGTAAAAATATTGTACTGATTTAGGCCTATATAGCTTTTTGTCTTTTTGGGCTCTTCAGACCGAGAGAATGCATTTGGAGCAATAAAAACTTTAAAACACAAACCACATGAAAACAATAGCTTTTCCAGGTGAATTTCTGATCCAAAACTATACCATTTCACATAAAGTAAAAGGTAAATAAGATTTTCTATAAAAATATTGTTCTGATTTAGGCTTACATAGCTTTTTGTCTTTTTGTTCTCTTCAGACCGAGAGAATGCATATGGAGCAATAAAAACTTTAAAACACAAACCACATGAAAACAATAGCTTTTCCAGGTGAATTTCTGATCCAAAACTATACCATTTCACATAAAATAAAAGGTAAATACGTTTTTTTGTAAAAATATTGTACTGATTTAGGCCTATATAGCTTTTTGTCTTTTTGGGCTCTTCAGACCGAGAGAATGCATTTGGAGCAATAAAAACTTTAAAACACAAACCACATGAAAACAATAGCTTTTCCAGGTGAATTTCTGATCCAAAACTATACCATTTCACATAAAGTAAAAGGTAAATAAGATTTTCTATAAAAATATTGTTCTGATTTAGGCTTACATAGCTTTTTGTCTTTTTGTTCTCTTCAGACCGAGAGAATGCATATGGAGCAATAAAAACTTTAAAACACAAACCACATGAAAACAATAGCTTTTCCAGGTGAATTTCTGATCCAAAACTATACCATTTCACATAAAGTAAAAGGTAAATAAGTTTTTCTATGAAAATATTGTACTGATTTAGGCCTATATAGCTTTTTGTCTTTTTGGGCTCTTCAGACGGAGAGAATGCATATGGAGCAATAAAAACTTTAAAACACAAACCACATGAAAACAATAGCTTTTCCAGGTGAATTTCTGATCCAAAACTATACCATTTCACATAAAGTAAAAGGTAAATAAGATTTTCTATAAAAATATTCTTCTGATTTAGGCTTACATAGCTTTTTGTCTTTTTGTTCTCTTCAGACTGAGAGAATGCATATGGAGCAATAAAAACTTTAAAACACAAACCACATGAAAACAATAGCTTTTCCAGGTGAATTTCTGATCCAAAACTATACCATTTCACATAAAGTAAAAGGTAAATAAGTTTTTCTATGAAAATATTGTACTGATTTAGGTCTATATAGCTTTTTGTCTTTTTGGGCTCTTCAGACCGAGAGAATGCATATGGAGCAATAAAAACTTTAAAACACAAACCACATGAAAACAATAGCTTTTCCAGGTGAATTTCTGATCCAAAACTATACCATTTCACATAAAGTAAAAGGTAAATGAGTTTTTCTATAAAAATATTGTACTGATTTAGGCTTACATAGCTTTTTGTCTTTTTGTTCTCTTCAGACCGAGAGAATGCATATGGAGCAATAAAAACTTTAAAACACAAAAAACATGAAAACAATAGCTTTTCCAGGTGAATTTCTGATACAAAACTATACCATTTTACATATAGTAAAAGGTAAATAAGATTTTCTGTAAAAATATTGTACTGATTTAGGCCTACATAGCTTTTGGTCTTTTTGTGCTCTTCCGACCGAGAGAATGCATATGGAGCAATAAAAACTTTAAAACACAAACCACATGAAAACAATAGCTTTTCCAGGTGAATTTCTGATCCAAAACTATACCATTTCACATAAAGTAAAAGGTAAATAAGTTTTTTTGTAAAAATATTGTACTGATTTAGGCCTATATAGCTTTTTGTCTTTTTGGGCTCTTCAGACCGAGAGAATGCATTTGGAGCAATAAAAACTTTAAAACACAAACCACATGAAAACAATAGCTTTTCCAGGTGAATTTCTGATCCAAAACTATACCATTTCACATAAAGTAAAAGGTAAATAAGTTTTTCTATAAAAATATTGTACTGATTTAGGCTTACATAGCTTTTTGTCTTTTTGTTCTCTTCAGACGGAGAGAATGCATATGGAGCAATAAAAACTTTAAAACACAAACCACATGAAAACAATAGCTTTTCCAGGTGAATTTCTGATCCAAAACTATACCATTTCACATAAAGTAAAAGGTAAATAAGATTTTCTATAAAAATATTGTTCTGATTTAGGCTTACATAGCTTTTTGTCTTTTTGTTCTCTTCAGACTGAGAGAATGCATATGGAGCAATAAAAACTTTAAAACACAAACCACATGAAAACAATAGCTTTTCCAGGTGAATTTCTGATCCAAAACTATACCATTTCACATAAAGTAAAAGGTAAATAAGTTTTTCTATGAAAATATTGTACTGATTTAGGTCTATATAGCTTTTTGTCTTTTTGGGCTCTTCAGACCGAGAGAATGCATATGGAGCAATAAAAACTTTAAAACACAAACCACATGAAAACAATAGCTTTTCCAGGTGAATTTCTGATCCAAAACTATACCATTTCACATAAAGTAAAAGGTAAATGAGTTTTTCTATAAAAATATTGTACTGATTTAGGCTTACATAGCTTTTTGTCTTTTTGTTCTCTTCAGACCGAGAGAATGCATATGGAGCAATAAAAACTTTAAAACACAAAAAACATGAAAACAAAAGCTTTTCCAGGTGAATTTCTGATACAAAACTATACCATTTTACATATAGTAAAAGGTAAATAAGATTTTCTGTAAAAATATTGTACTGATTTAGGCCTACATAGCTTTTGGTCTTTTTGTGCTCTTCCGACCGAGAGAATGCATATGGAGCAATAAAAACTTTAAAACACAAACCACATGAAAACAATAGCTTTTCCAGGTGAATTTCTGATCCAAAACTATACCATTTCACATAAAGTAAAAGGTAAATAAGTTTTTCTATAAAAATATTGTACTGATTTAGGCTTACATAGCTTTTTGTCTTTTTGTTCTCTTCAGACCGAGAGAATGCATATGGAGCAATAAAAACTTTAAAACACAAACCACATGAAATCAATAGCTTTTCCAGGTGAATTTCTGATCCAAAACTATACCATTTCACATAAAATAAAAGGTAAATAAGTTTTTTTGTAAAAATATTGTACTGATTTAGGCCTATATAGCTTTTTGTCTTTTTGGGCTCTTCAGACCGAGAGAATGCATTTGGAGCAATAAAAACTTTAAAACACAAACCACATGAAAACAATAGCTTTTCCAGGTGAATTTCTGATCCAAAACTATACCATTTCACATAAAGTAAAAGGTAAATAAGTTTTTCTATAAAAATATTGTACTGATTTAGGCTTACATAGCTTTTTGTCTTTTTGTTCTCTTCAGACCGAGAGAATGCATATGGAGCAATAAAAACTTTAAAACACAAACCACATGAAAACAATAGCTTTTCCAGGTGAATTTCTGATCCCAAACTATACCATTTCACATAAAGTAAAAGGTAAATAAGATTTTCTATAAAAATATTGTTCTGATTTAGGCTTACATAGCTTTTTGTCTTTTTGTTCTCTTCAGACCGAGAGAATGCATATGGAGCAATAAAAACTTTAAAACACAAACCACATGAAAACAATAGCTTTTCCAGGTGAATTTCTGATCCAAAACTATACCATTTCACATAAAGTAAAAGGTAAATAAGTTTTTCTATGAAAATATTGTACTGATTTAGGCCTATATAGCTTTTTGTCTTTTTGGGCTCTTTAGACCGAGAGAATGCATATGGAGCAATAAAAACTTTAAAACACAAACCACATGAAAACAATAGCTTTTCCAGGTGAATTTCTGATCCAAAACTATACCATTTCACATAAAGTAAAAGGTAAATAAGTTTTTCTATAAAAATATTGTACTGATTTAGGCTTACATAGCTTTTTGTCTTTTTGTTCTCTTCAGACCGAGAGAATGCATATGGAGCAATAAAAACTTTAAAACACAAACCACATGAAAACAATAGCTTTTCCAGGTGAATTTCAGATCCAAAACTATACCATTTCACATCAAATAAAAGGTAAATGAGTTTTTTTGTAAAAATATTGTACTGATTTAGGCCTATATAGCTTTTTGTCTTTTTGGGCTCTTCAGACCGAGAGAATGCATATGGAGCAATAAAAACTTTAAAACACAAACCACATGAAAACAATAGCTTTTCCAGGTGAATTTCTGATCCAAAACTATACCATTTCACATAAAGTAAAAGGTAAATAAGATTTTCTATGAAAATATTGTACTGATTTAGGCCTATATAGCTTTTTGTCTTTTTGGGCTCTTCAGACCGAGAGAATGCATATGGAGCAATAAAAACTTTAAAACACAAACCACATGAAAACAATAGCTTTTCCAGGTGAATTTCTGATCCAAAACTATACCATTTTACATATAGTAAAAGGTAAATAAGATTTTCTGTAAAAATATTGTACTGATTTAGGCCTACATAGCTTTTGGTCTTTTTGTGCTCTTCCAACCGAGAGAATGCATATGGAGCAATAAAAACTTTAAAACACGAACTACATGAAAACAATAGCTTTTCCAGGTGAATTTCTGATCCAAAACTATACCATTTTACATATAGTAAAAGGTAAATAAGATTTTCTGTAAAAATATTGTTCTGATTTAGGCTTACATAGCTTTTTGTCTTTTTGTTCTCTTCAGACCGAGAGAATGCATATGGAGCAATAAAAACTTTAAAACACAAACCACATGAAAACAATAGCTTTTCCAGGTGAATTTCTGATCCAAAACTATACCATTTCACATAAAGTAAAAGGTAAATAAGTTTTTCTATGAAAATATTGTACTGATTTAGGCCTATATAGCTTTTTGTCTTTTTGGGCTCTTCCGACCGAGAGAATGCATATGGAGCAATAAAAACTTTAAAACACAAACCACATGAAAACAATAGCTTTTCCAGGTGAATTTCTGATCCAAAACTATACCATTTCACATAAAGTAAAAGGTAAATAAGTTTTTCTATAAAAATATTGTATTGATTTAGGCTTACATAGCTTTTTGTCTTTTTGTTCTCATTAGACCGAGAGAATGCATATGGAGCAATAAAAACTTTAAAACACAAACCACATGAAAACAATAGCTTTTCCAGGTGAATTTCTGATCCAAAACTATACCATTTCACATAAAATAAAAGGTAAATAAGTTTTTTTGTAAAAATATTGTACTGATTTAGGCCTATATAGCTTTTTGTCTTTTTGGGCTCTTCAGACCGAGAGAATGCATATGGAGCAATAAAAACTTTAAAACACAAACCACATGAAAACAATAGCTTTTCCAGGTGAATTTCTGATCCAAAACTATACCATTTCACATAAAGTAAAAGGTAAATAAGTTTTTCTATGAAAATATTGTACTGATTTAGGCCTATATAGCTTTTTGTCTTTTTGGGCTCTTCCGACCGAGAGAATGCATATGGAGCAATAAAAACTTTAAAACACAAACCACATGAAAACAATAGCTTTTCCAGGTGAATTTCTGATCCAAAATTATACCATTTCACATAAAGTAAAAGGTAAATAAGTTTTTCTATAAAAATATTGTACTGATTTAGGCTTACATAGCTTTTTGTCTTTTTGTTCTCTTCAGACCGAGAGAATGCATATGGAGCAATAAAAACTTTAAAACACAAACCACATGAAAACAATAGCTTTTCCAGGTGAATTTCTGATCCAAAACTATACCATTTCACATAAAATAAAAGGTAAATAAGTTTTTTTGTAAAAATATTGTACTGATTTAGGCCTATATAGCTTTTTGTCTTTTTGGGCTCTTCAGACCGAGAGAATGCATATGGAGCAATAAAAACTTTAAAACACAAACCACATGAAAACAATAGCTTTTCCAGGTGAATTTCTGATCCAAAACTATACCATTTCACATAAAGTAAAAGGTAAATAAGATTTTCTATAAAAATATTGTTCTGATTTAGGCTTACATAGCTTTTTGTCTTTTTGTTCTCTTCAGACCGAGAGAATGCATATGGAGCAATAAAAACTTTAAAACACAAACCACATGAAAACAATAGCTTTTCCAGGTGAATTTCTGATCCAAAACTATACCATTTCACATAAAGTAAAAGGTAAATAAGTTTTTCTATAAAAATATTGTACTGATTTAGGCTTACATAACTTTTTGTCTTTTTGTTCTCTTCAGACCGAGAGAATGCATATGGAGTAATAAAAACTTTAAAACACAAACCACATGAAAACAATAGCTTTTCCAGGTGAATTTCTGATCCAAAACTATACCATTTTACATATAGTAAAAGGTAAATAAGATTTTCTGTAAAAATATTGTACTGATTTAGGCCTACATAGCTTTTGGTCTTTTTGTGCTCTTCCGACCGAGAGAATGCATATGGAGCAATAAAAACTTTAAAACACAAACCACATGAAAACAATAGCTTTTCCAGGTGAATTTCTGATCCAAAACTATACCATTTCACATAAAGTAAAAGGTAAATAAGTTTTTCTATGAAAATATTGTACTGATTTAGGCCTATATAGCTTTTTGTCTTTTTGGGCTCTTCCGACCGAGAGAATGCATATGGAGCAATAAAAACTTTAAAACACAAACCACATGAAAACAATAGCTTTTCCAGGTGAATTTCTGATCCAAAACTATACCATTTCACATAAAATAAAAGCTAAATAAGTTTTTTTGTAAAAATATTGTACTGATTTAGGCCTATATAGCTTTTTGTCTTTTTGGGCTCTTCAGACCGAGAGAATGCATATGGAGCAATAAAAACTTTAAAACCAAACCACATGAAAACAATAGCTTTTCCAGGTGAATTTCTGATCCAAAACTATACCATTTCACATAAAGTAAAAGGTAAATAAGTTTTTCTATGAAAATATTGTACTGATTTAGGCCTATATAGCTTTTTGTCTTTTTGGGCTCTTCCGACCGAGAGAATGCATATGGAGCAATAAAAACTTTAAAACACAAACCACATGAAAACAATAGCTTTTCCAGGTGAATTTCTGATCCAAAACTATACCATTTCACATAAAATAAAAGGTAAATAAGTTTTTTTGTAAAAATATTGTACTGATTTAGGCCTATATAGCTTTTTGTCTTTTTGGGCTCTTCAGATCGAGAGAATGCATATGGAGCAATAAAAACTTTAAAACACAAACCACATGAAAACAATAGCTTTTCCAGGTGAATTTCTGATCCAAAACTATACCATTTCACATAAAGTAAAAGGTAAATAAGTTTTTCTATGAAAATATTGTACTGATTTAGGCCTATATAGCTTTTTGTCTTTTTGGGCTCTTCCGACCGAGAGAATGCATATGGAGCAATAAAAACTTTAAAACACAAACCACATGAAAACAATAGCTTTTCCAGGTGAATTTCTGATCCAAAACTATACCATTTCACATAAAGTAAAAGGTAAATAAGTTTTTCTATGAAAATATTGTACTGATTTAGGCCTATATAGCTTTTTGTCTTTTTGGGCTCTTCAGACCGAGAGAATGCATATGGAGCAATAAAAACGTTAAAACACAAACCACATGAAAACAATAGCTTTTCCAGGTGAATTTCTGATCCAAAACTATACCATTTCACATAAAGTAAAAGGTAAATAAGTTTTTCTATAAAAATATTGTACTGATTTAGGCTTACATAGCTTTTTGTCTTTTTGTTCTCTTCAGACCGAGAGAATGCATATGAAGGAATAAAAACTTTAAAACACAAACCACATGAAAACAATAGCTTTTCCAGGTGAATTTCTGATCCAAAACTATACCATTTCACATAAAATAAAAGGTAAATAAGTTTTTTTGTAAAAATATTGTACTGATTTAGGCCTATATAGCTTTTTGTCTTTTTGGGCTCTTCAGACCGAGAGAATGCATTTGGAGCAATAAAAACTTTAAAACACAAACCACATGAAAACAATAGCTTTTCCAGGTGAATTTCTGATCCAAAACTATACCATTTCACATAAAGTAAAAGGTAAATGAGATTTTCTATAAAAATATTGTTCTGATTTAGGCTTACATAGCTTTTTGTCTTTTTGTTCTCTTCAGACCGAGAGAATGCATATGGAGCAATAAAAACTTTAAAACACAAACCACATGAAAACAATAGCTTTTCCAGGTGAATTTCTGATCCAAAACTATACCATTTCACATAAAGTAAAAGGTAAATAAGTTTTTCTATGAAAATATTGTACTGATTTAGGCCTATATAGCTTTTTGTCTTTTTGGGCTCTTCAGACCGAGAGAATGCATATGGAGCAATAAAAACTTTAAAACACAAACCACATGAAAACAATAGCTTTTCCAGGTGAATTTCTGATCCAAAACTATACCATTTCACATAAAGTAAAAGGTAAATAAGATTTTCTATAAAAATATTGTTCTGATTTAGGCTTACATAGCTTTTTGTCTTTTTGTTCTCTTCAGACCGAGAGAATGCATATGGAGCAATAAAAACTTTAAAACACAAACCACATGAAAACAATAGCTTTTCCAGGTGAATTTCTGATCCAAAACTATACCATTTCACATAAAGTAAAAGGTAAATAAGTTTTTCTATGAAAATATTGTACTGATTTAGGCCTATATAGCTTTTTGTCTTTTTGGGCTCTTCAGACCGAGAGAATGCATATGGAGCAATAAAAACTTTAAAACACAAACCACATGAAAACAATAGCTTTTCCAGGTGAATTTCTGATCCAAAACTATACCATTTCACATAAAGTAAAAGGTAAATAAGATTTTCTATAAAAATATTGTTCTGATTTAGGCTTACATAGCTTTTTGTCTTTTTGTTCTCTTCAGACCGAGAGAATGCATATGGAGCAATAAAAACTTTAAAACACAAACCACATGAAAACAATAGCTTTTCCAGGTGAATTTCTGATCCAAAACTATACCATTTCACATAAAGTAAAAGGTAAATAAGATTTTCTATAAAAATATTGTTCTGATTTAGGCTTACATAGCTTTTTGTCTTTTTGTTCTCTTCAGACCGAGAGAATGCATATGGAGCAATAAAAACTTTAAAACACAAACCACATGAAAACAATAGCTTTTCCAGGTGAATTTCTGATCCAAAACTATACCATTTCACATAAAATAAAAGGTAAAGAAGTTTTTTTGTAAAAATATTGTACTGATTTAGGCCTATATAGCTTTTTGTCTTTTTGGGCTCTTCAGACCGAGAGAATGCATTTGGAGCAATAAAAACTTTAAAACACAAACCACATGAAAACAATAGCTTTTCCAGGTGAATTTCTGATCCAAAACTATACCATTTCACATAAAGTAAAAGGTAAATAAGATTTTCTATAAAAATATTGTTCTGATTTAGGCTTACATAGCTTTTTGTCTTTTTGTTCTCTTCAGACCGAGAGAATGCATATGGAGCAATAAAAACTTTAAAACACAAACCACATGAAAACAATAGCTTTTCCAGGTGAATTTCTGATCCAAAACTATACCATTTCACATAAAGTAAAAGGTAAATAAGTTTTTCTATGAAAATATTGTACTGATTTAGGTCTATATAGCTTTTTGTCTTTTTGGGCTCTTCAGACCGAGAGAATGCATATGGAGCAATAAAAACTTTAAAACACAAACCACATGAAAACAATAGCTTTTCCAGGTGAATTTCTGATCCAAAACTATACCATTTCACATAAAGTAAAAGGTAAATAAGATTTTCTATAAAAATATTGTTCTGATTTAGGCTTACATAGCTTTTTGTCTTTTTGTTCTCTTCAGACCGAGAGAATGCATATGGAGCAATAAAAACTTTAAAACACAAACCACATGAAAACAATAGCTTTTCCAGGTGAATTTCTGATCCAAAACTATACCATTTCACATAAAGTAAAAGGTAAATAAGATTTTCTATAAAAATATTGTTCTGATTTAGGCTTACATAGCTTTTTGTCTTTTTGTTCTCTTCAGACCGAGAGAATGCATATGGAGCAATAAAAACTTTAAAACACAAACCACATGAAAACAATAGCTTTTCCAGGTGAATTTCTGATCCAAAACTATACCATTTCACATAAAATAAAAGGTAAATAAGTTTTTTTGTAAAAATATTGTACTGATTTAGGCCTATATAGCTTTTTGTCTTTTTGGGCTCTTCAGACCGAGAGAATGCATTTGGAGCAATAAAAACTTTAAAACACAAACCACATGAAAACAATAGCTTTTCCAGGTGAATTTCTGATCCAAAACTATACCATTTCACATAAAGTAAAAGGTAAATAAGATTTTCTATAAAAATATTGTTCTGATTTAGGCTTACATAGCTTTTTGTCTTTTTGTTCTCTTCAGACCGAGAGAATGCATATGGAGCAATAAAAACTTTAAAACACAAACCACATGAAAACAATAGCTTTTCCAGGTGAATTTCTGATCCAAAACTATACCATTTCACATAAAATAAAAGGTAAATAAGTTTTTTTGTAAAAATATTGTACTGATTTAGGCCTATATAGCTTTTTGTCTTTTTGGGCTCTTCAGACCGAGAGAATGCATTTGGAGCAATAAAAACTTTAAAACACAAACCACATGAAAACAATAGCTTTTCCAGGTGAATTTCTGATCCAAAACTATACCATTTCACATAAAGTAAAAGGTAAATAAGATTTTCTATAAAAATATTGTTCTGATTTAGGCTTACATAGCTTTTTGTCTTTTTGTTCTCTTCAGACCGAGAGAATGCATATGGAGCAATAAAAACTTTAAAACACAAACCACATGAAAACAATAGCTTTTCCAGGTGAATTTCTGATCCAAAACTATACCATTTCACATAAAGTAAAAGGTAAATAAGTTTTTCTATGAAAATATTGTACTGATTTAGGCCTATATAGCTTTTTGTCTTTTTGGGCTCTTCAGACGGAGAGAATGCATATGGAGCAATAAAAACTTTAAAACACAAACCACATGAAAACAATAGCTTTTCCAGGTGAATTTCTGATCCAAAACTATACCATTTCACATAAAGTAAAAGGTAAATAAGATTTTCTATGAAAATATTGTTCTGATTTAGGCTTACATAGCTTTTTGTCTTTTTGTTCTCTTCAGACCGAGAGAATGCATATGGAGCAATAAAAACTTTAAAACACAAACCACATGAAAACAATAGCTTTTCCAGGTGAATTTCTGATCCAAAACTATACCATTTTACATATAGTAAAAGGTAAATAAGATTTTCTGTAAAAATATTGTTCTGATTTAGGCTTACATAGCTTTTTGTCTTTTTGTTCTCTTCAGACCGAGAGAATGCATATGGAGCAATAAAAACTTTAAAACACAAACCACATGAAAACAATAGCTTTTCCAGGTGAATTTCTGATCCAAAACTATACCATTTCACATAAAGTAAAAGGTAAATAAGATTTTCTATAAAAATATTGTTCTGATTTAGGCTTACATAGCTTTTTGTCTTTTTGTTCTCTTCAGACTGAGAGAATGAATATGGAGCAATAAAAACTTTAAAACACAAACCACATGAAAACAATAGCTTTTCCAGGTGAATTTCTGATCCAAAACTATACCATTTCACATAAAGTAAAAGGTAAATAAGTTTTTCTATGAAAATATTGTACTGATTTAGGTCTATATAGCTTTTTGTCTTTTTGGGCTCTTCAGACCGAGAGAATGCATATGGAGCAATAAAAACTTTAAAACACAAACCACATGAAAACAATAGCTTTTCCAGGTGAATTTCTGATCCAAAACTATACCATTTCACATAAAGTAAAAGGTAAATGAGTTTTTCTATAAAAATATTGTACTGATTTAGGCTTACATAGCTTTTTGTCTTTTTGTTCTCTTCAGACCGAGAGAATGCATATGGAGCAATAAAAACTTTAAAACACAAACCACATGAAAACAATAGCTTTTCCAGGTGAATTTCTGATCCAAAACTATACCATTTCACATAAAATAAAAGGTAAATAAATTTTTTTGTAAAAATATTGTACTGATTTAGGCCTATATAGCTTTTTGTCTTTTTGGGCTCTTCAGATCGAGAGAATGCATATGGAGCAATAAAAACTTTAAAACACAAACCACATGAAAACAATAGCTTTTCCAGGTGAATTTCTGATCCAAAACTATACCATTTCACATAAAGTAAAAGGTAAATAAGTTTTTCTATGAAAATATTGTACTGATTTAGGCCTATATAGCTTTTTGTCTTTTTGGGCTCTTCCGACCGAGAGAATGCATATGGAGCAATAAAAACTTTAAAACACAAACCACATGAAAACAATAGCTTTTCCAGGTGAATTTCTGATCCAAAACTATACCATTTCACATAAAGTAAAAGGTAAATAAGTTTTTCTATGAAAATATTGTACTGATTTAGGCCTATATAGCTTTTTGTCTTTTTGGGCTCTTCAGACCGAGAGAATGCATATGGAGCAATAAAAACGTTAAAACACAAACCACATGAAAACAATAGCTTTTCCAGGTGAATTTCTGATCCAAAACTATACCATTTCACATAAAGTAAAAGGTAAATAAGTTTTTCTATAAAAATATTGTACTGATTTAGGCTTACATAGCTTTTTGTCTTTTTGTTCTCTTCAGACCGAGAGAATGCATATGAAGGAATAAAAACTTTAAAACACAAACCACATGAAAACAATAGCTTTTCCAGGTGAATTTCTGATCCAAAACTATACCATTTCACATAAAGTAAAAGGTAAATGAGATTTTCTATAAAAATATTGTTCTGATTTAGGCTTACATAGCTTTTTGTCTTTTTGTTCTCTTCAGACCGAGAGAATGCATATGGAGCAATAAAAACTTTAAAACACAAACCACATGAAAACAATAGCTTTTCCAGGTGAATTTCTGATCCAAAACTATACCATTTCACATAAAGTAAAAGGTAAATAAGTTTTTCTATGAAAATATTGTACTGATTTAGGCCTATATAGCTTTTTGTCTTTTTGGGCTCTTCAGACCGAGAGAATGCATATGGAGCAATAAAAACTTTAAAACACAAACCACATGAAAACAATAGCTTTTCCAGGTGAATTTCTGATCCAAAACTATACCATTTCACATAAAGTAAAAGGTAAATAAGATTTTCTATAAAAATATTGTTCTGATTTAGGCTTACATAGCTTTTTGTCTTTTTGTTCTCTTCAGACCGAGAGAATGCATATGGAGCAATAAAAACTTTAAAACACAAACCACATGAAAACAATAGCTTTTCCAGGTGAATTTCTGATCCAAAACTATACCATTTCACATAAAGTAAAAGG
This sequence comes from Lepturacanthus savala, assembly GCA_030544235.1. Taxonomy (NCBI): domain Eukaryota; kingdom Metazoa; phylum Chordata; class Actinopteri; order Scombriformes; family Trichiuridae; genus Lepturacanthus; species Lepturacanthus savala. Next base: position 35,845,059 of record CM060466.1, read on the forward strand.
TAAATAAGTTTTTCTATGAAAATATTGTACTGATTTAGGCCTATATAGCTTTTTGTCTTTTTGGGCTCTTCAGACCGAGAGAATGCATATGGAGCAATAAAAACTTTAAAACACAAACCACATGAAAACAATAGCTTTTCCAGGTGAATTTCTGATCCAAAACTATACCATTTCACATAAAGTAAAAGGTAAATAAGATTTTCTATAAAAATATTGTTCTGATTTAGGCTTACATAGCTTTTTGTCTTTTTGTTCTCTTCAGACCGAGAGAATGCATATGGAGCAATAAAAACTTTAAAACACAAACCACATGAAAACAATAGCTTTTCCAGGTGAATTTCTGATCCAAAACTATACCATTTCACATAAAGTAAAAGGTAAATAAGATTTTCTATAAAAATATTGTTCTGATTTAGGCTTACATAGCTTTTTGTCTTTTTGTTCTCTTCAGACCGAGAGAATGCATATGGAGCAATAAAAACTTTAAAACACAAACCACATGAAAACAATAGCTTTTCCAGGTGAATTTCTGATCCAAAACTATACCATTTCACATAAAATAAAAGGTAAAGAAGTTTTTTTGTAAAAATATTGTACTGATTTAGGCCTATATAGCTTTTTGTCTTTTTGGGCTCTTCAGACCGAGAGAATGCATTTGGAGCAATAAAAACTTTAAAACACAAACCACATGAAAACAATAGCTTTTCCAGGTGAATTTCTGATCCAAAACTATACCATTTCACATAAAGTAAAAGGTAAATAAGATTTTCTATAAAAATATTGTTCTGATTTAGGCTTACATAGCTTTTTGTCTTTTTGTTCTCTTCAGACCGAGAGAATGCATATGGAGCAATAAAAACTTTAAAACACAAACCACATGAAAACAATAGCTTTTCCAGGTGAATTTCTGATCCAAAACTATACCATTTCACATAAAATAAAAGGTAAATAAGTTTTTTTGTAAAAATATTGTACTGATTTAGGCCTATATAGCTTTTTGTCTTTTTGGGCTCTTCAGACCGAGAGAATGCATTTGGAGCAATAAAAACTTTAAAACACAAACCACATGAAAACAATAGCTTTTCCAGGTGAATTTCTGATCCAAAACTATACCATTTCACATAAAGTAAAAGGTAAATAAGATTTTCTATAAAAATATTGTTCTGATTTAGGCTTACATAGCTTTTTGTCTTTTTGTTCTCTTCAGACCGAGAGAATGCATATGGAGCAATAAAAACTTTAAAACACAAACCACATGAAAACAATAGCTTTTCCAGGTGAATTTCTGATCCAAAACTATACCATTTCACATAAAGTAAAAGGTAAATAAGTTTTTCTATGAAAATATTGTACTGATTTAGGCCTATATAGCTTTTTGTCTTTTTGGGCTCTTCAGACGGAGAGAATGCATATGGAGCAATAAAAACTTTAAAACACAAACCACATGAAAACAATAGCTTTTCCAGGTGAATTTCTGATCCAAAACTATACCATTTCACATAAAGTAAAAGGTAAATAAGATTTTCTATGAAAATATTGTTCTGATTTAGGCTTACATAGCTTTTTGTCTTTTTGTTCTCTTCAGACCGAGAGAATGCATATGGAGCAATAAAAACTTTAAAACACAAACCACATGAAAACAATAGCTTTTCCAGGTGAATTTCTGATCCAAAACTATACCATTTCACATAAAATAAAAGGTAAATAAGTTTTTTTGTAAAAATATTGTACTGATTTAGGCCTATATAGCTTTTTGTCTTTTTGTTCTCTTCAGACCGAGAGAATGCATATGGAGCAATAAAAACTTTAAAACACAAACCACATGAAAACAATAGCTTTTCCAGGTGAATTTCTGATCCAAAACTATACCATTTCACATAAAGTAAAAGGTAAATAAGATTTTCTATAAAAATATTGTTCTGATTTAGGCTTACATAGCTTTTTGTCTTTTTGTTCTCTTCAGACTGAGAGAATGAATATGGAGCAATAAAAACTTTAAAACACAAACCACATGAAAACAATAGCTTTTCCAGGTGAATTTCTGATCCAAAACTATACCATTTCACATAAAGTAAAAGGTAAATAAGTTTTTCTATGAAAATATTGTACTGATTTAGGTCTATATAGCTTTTTGTCTTTTTGGGCTCTTCAGACCGAGAGAATGCATATGGAGCAATAAAAACTTTAAAACACAAACCACATGAAAACAATAGCTTTTCCAGGTGAATTTCTGATCCAAAACTATACCATTTCACATAAAGTAAAAGGTAAATAAGATTTTCTATAAAAATATTGTTCTGATTTAGGCTTACATAGCTTTTTGTCTTTTTGTTCTCTTCAGACCGAGAGAATGCATATGGAGCAATAAAAACTTTAAAACACAAACCACATGAAAACAATAGCTTTTCCAGGTGAATTTCTGATCCAAAACTATACCATTTCACATAAAGTAAAAGGTAAATAAGATTTTCTATAAAAATATTGTTCTGATTTAGGCTTACATAGCTTTTTGTCTTTTTGTTCTCTTCAGACCGAGAGAATGCATATGGAGCAATAAAAACTTTAAAACACAAACCACATGAAAACAATAGCTTTTCCAGGTGAATTTCTGATCCAAAACTATACCATTTCACATAAAATAAAAGGTAAATAAGTTTTTTTGTAAAAATATTGTACTGATTTAGGCCTATATAGCTTTTTGTCTTTTTGGGCTCTTCAGACCGAGAGAATGCATTTGGAGCAATAAAAACTTTAAAACACAAACCACATGAAAACAATAGCTTTTCCAGGTGAATTTCTGATCCAAAACTATACCATTTCACATAAAGTAAAAGGTAAATAAGATTTTCTATAAAAATATTGTTCTGATTTAGGCTTACATAGCTTTTTGTCTTTTTGTTCTCTTCAGACCGAGAGAATGCATATGGAGCAATAAAAACTTTAAAAAACAAACCACATGAAAACAATAGCTTTTCCAGGTGAATTTCTGATCCAAAACTATACCATTTCACATAAAATAAAAGGTAAATAAGTTTTTTTGTAAAAATATTGTACTGATTTAGGCCTATATAGCTTTTTGTCTTTTTGGGCTCTTCAGACCGAGAGAATGCATTTGGAGCAATAAAAACTTTAAAACACAAACCACATGAAAACAATAGCTTTTCCAGGTGAATTTCTGATCCAAAACTATACCATTTCACATAAAGTAAAAGGTAAATAAGATTTTCTATAAAAATATTGTTCTGATTTAGGCTTACATAGCTTTTTGTCTTTTTGTTCTCTTCAGACCGAGAGAATGCATATGGAGCAATAAAAACTTTAAAACACAAACCACATGAAAACAATAGCTTTTCCAGGTGAATTTCTGATCCAAAACTATACCATTTCACATAAAGTAAAAGGTAAATAAGTTTTTCTATGAAAATATTGTACTGATTTAGGCCTATATAGCTTTTTGTCTTTTTGGGCTCTTCAGACGGAGAGAATGCATATGGAGCAATAAAAACTTTAAAACACAAACCACATGAAAACAATAGCTTTTCCAGGTGAATTTCTGATCCAAAACTATACCATTTCACATAAAGTAAAAGGTAAATAAGATTTTCTATGAAAATATTGTTCTGATTTAGGCTTACATAGCTTTTTGTCTTTTTGTTCTCTTCAGACCGAGAGAATGCATATGGAGCAATAAAAACTTTAAAACACAAACCACATGAAAACAATAGCTTTTCCAGGTGAATTTCTGATCCAAAACTATACCATTTCACATAAAATAAAAGGTAAATAAGTTTTTTTGTAAAAATATTGTACTGATTTAGGCCTATATAGCTTTTTGTCTTTTTGTTCTCTTCAGACCGAGAGAATGCATATGGAGCAATAAAAACTTTAAAACACAAACCACATGAAAACAATAGCTTTTCCAGGTGAATTTCTGATCCAAAACTATACCATTTCACATAAAGTAAAAGGTAAATAAGATTTTCTATAAAAATATTGTTCTGATTTAGGCTTACATAGCTTTTTGTCTTTTTGTTCTCTTCAGACTGAGAGAATGAATATGGAGCAATAAAAACTTTAAAACACAAACCACATGAAAACAATAGCTTTTCCAGGTGAATTTCTGATCCAAAACTATACCATTTCACATAAAGTAAAAGGTAAATGAGTTTTTCTATGAAAATATTGTACTGATTTAGGTCTATATAGCTTTTTGTCTTTTTGGGCTCTTCAGACCGAGAGAATGCATATGGAGCAATAAAAACTTTAAAACACAAACCACATGAAAACAATAGCTTTTCCAGGTGAATTTCTGATCCAAAACTATACCATTTCACATAAAGTAAAAGGTAAATGAGTTTTTCTATAAAAATATTGTACTGATTTAGGCTTACATAGCTTTTTGTCTTTTTGTTCTCTTCAGACCGAGAGAATGCATATGGAGCAATAAAAACTTTAAAACACAAACCACATGAAAACAATAGCTTTTCCAGGTGAATTTCTGATCCAAAACTATACCATTTTACATATAGTAAAAGGTAAATAAGATTTTCTGTAAAAATATTGTACTGATTTAGGCCTACATAGCTTTTGGTCTTTTTGTGCTCTTCCGACCGAGAGAATGCATATGGAGCAATAAAAACTTTAAAACACAAACCACATGAAAACAATAGCTTTTCCAGGTGAATTTCTGATCCAAAACTATACCATTCCACATAAAGTAAAAGGTAAATAAGTTTTTCTATAAAAATATTGTACTGATTTAGGCTTACATAGCTTTTTGTCTTTTTGTTCTCTTCAGACCGAGAGAATGCATATGGAGCAATAAAAACTTTAAAACACAAACCACATGAAAACAATAGCTTTTCCAGGTGAATTTCAGATCCAAAACTATACCATTTCACATCAAATAAAAGGTAAATGAGTTTTTTTGTAAAAATATTGTACTGATTTAGGCCTATATAGCTTTTTGTCTTTTTGGGCTCTTCAGACCGAGAGAATGCATATGGAGCAATAAAAACTTTAAAACACAAACCACATGAAAACAATAGCTTTTCCAGGTGAATTTCTGATCCAAAACTATACCATTTCACATAAAGTAAAAGGTAAATAAGTTTTTCTATGAAAATATTGTACTGATTTAGGCCTATATAGCTTTTTGTCTTTTTGGGCTCTTCAGACCGAGAGAATGCATATGGAGCAATAAAAACTTTAAAACACAAACCACATGAAAACAATAGCTTTTCCAGGTGAATTTCTGATCCAAAACTATACCATTTCACATAAAGTAAAAGGTAAATAAGTTTTTCTATAAAAATATTGTACTGATTTAGGCTTACATAACTTTTTGTCTTTTTGTTCTCTTCAGACCGAGAGAATGCATATGGAGCAATAAAAACTTTAAAACACAAACCACATGAAAACAATAGCTTTTCCAGGTGAATTTCTGATCCAAAACTATACCATTTCACATAAAGTAAAAGGTAAATAAGTTTTTCTATAAAAATATTGTACTGATTTAGGCTTACATAGCTTTTTGTCTTTTTGTTCTCTTCAGACCGAGAGAATGCATATGGAGCAATAAAAACTTTAAAACACAAACCACATGAAAACAATAGCTTTTCCAAGTGAATTTCTGATCCAAAACTATACCATTTCACATAAAGTAAAAGGTAAATAAGTTTTTCTATAAAAATATTGTACTGATTTAGGCCTATATAGCTTTTTGTCTTTTTGGGCTCTTCAGACCGAGAGAATGCATATGGAGCAATAAAAACTTTAAAACACAAACCACATGAAAACAATAGGTTTTCCAGGTGAATTTCTGATCCAAAACTATACCATTTTACATATAGTAAAAGGTAAATAAGATTTTCTGTAAAAATATTGTACTGATTTAGGCTTAAATAGCTTTTTGTCTTTTTGTTCTCTTCAGACCGAGAGAATGCATATGGAGCAATAAAAACTTTAAAACACAAACCACATGAAAACAATAGCTTTTCCAGGTGAATTTCTGATCCAAAATTATACCATTTCACATAAAATAAAAGGTAAATAAGTTTTTTTGTAAAAATATTGTACTGATTTAGGCCTATATAGCTTTTTGTCTTTTTGGGCTCTTCAGACCGAGAGAATGCATATGGAGCAATAAAAACGTTAAAACACAAACCACATGAAAACAATAGCTTTTCCAGGTGAATTTCTGATCCAAAACTATACCATTTCACATAAAGTAAAAGGTAAATAAGTTTTTCTATAAAAATATTGTACTGATTTAGGCTTACATAGCTTTTTGTCTTTTTGTTCTCTTCAGACCGAGAGAATGCATATGGAGCAATAAAAACTTTAAAACACAAACCACATGAAAACAATAGCTTTTCCAAGTGAATTTCTGATCCAAAACTATACCATTTCACATAAAGTAAAAGGTAAATAAGTTTTTCTATAAAAATATTGTACTGATTTAGGCCTATATAGCTTTTTGTCTTTTTGGGCTCTTCAGACCGAGAGAATGCATATGGAGCAATAAAAACTTTAAAACACAAACCACATGAAAACAATAGCTTTTCCAGGTGAATTTCTGATCCAAAACGATACCATTTTACATATAGTAAAAGGTAAATACGATTTTCTGTAAAAATATTGTACTGATTTAGGCCTACATAGCTTTTGGTCTTTTTGTGCTCTTCCGACCGAGAGAACGCATATGGAGCAATAAAAACTTTAAAACACAAACCACATGAAAACAATAGCTTTTCCAGGTGAATTTCTGATCCAAAACGATACCATTTTACATATAGTAAAAGGTAAATACGATTTTCTGTAAAAATATTGTACTGATTTAGGCCTACATAGCTTTTGGTCTTTTTGTGCTCTTCCGACCGAGAGAATGCATATGGAGCAATAAAAACTTTAAAACACAAACCACATGAAAACAATAGCTTTTCCAGGTGAATTTCTGATCCAAAACTATACCATTTTACATATAGTAAAAGGTAAATAAGATTTTCTGTAAAAATATTGTTCTGATTTAGGCTTACATAGCTTTTTGTCTTTTTGTTCTCTTCAGACCGAGAGAATGCATATGGAACAATAAAAACTTTAAAACACAAACCACATGAAAACAATAGCTTTTCCAGGTGAATTTCTGATCCAAAACTATACCATTTTACATATAGTAAAAGGTAAATAAGTTTTTCTATAAAAATATTGTACTGATTTAGGCCTATATAGCTTTTTGTCTTTTTGGGCTCTTCAGACCGAGAGAATGCATATGGAGCAATAAAAACTTTAAAACACAAACCACATGAAAACAATAGGTTTTCCAGGTGAATTTCTGATCCAAAACTATACCATTTTACATATAGTAAAAGGTAAATAAGATTTTCTGTAAAAATATTGTACTGATTTAGGCTTAAATAGCTTTTTGTCTTTTTGTTCTCTTCAGACCGAGAGAATGCATATGGAGCAATAAAAACTTTAAAACACAAACCACATGAAAACAATAGCTTTTCCAGGTGAATTTCTGATCCAAAATTATACCATTTCACATAAAATAAAAGGTAAATAAGTTTTTTTGTAAAAATATTGTACTGATTTAGGCCTATATAGCTTTTTGTCTTTTTGGGCTCTTCAGACCGAGAGAATGCATATGGAGCAATAAAAACGTTAAAACACAAACCACATGAAAACAATAGCTTTTCCAGGTGAATTTCTGATCCAAAACTATACCATTTCACATAAAGTAAAAGGTAAATAAGTTTTTCTATAAAAATATTGTACTGATTTAGGCTTACATAGCTTTTTGTCTTTTTGTTCTCTTCAGACCGAGAGAATGCATATGGAGCAATAAAAACTTTAAAACACAAACCACATGAAAACAATAGCTTTTCCAAGTGAATTTCTGATCCAAAACTATACCATTTCACATAAAGTAAAAGGTAAATAAGTTTTTCTATAAAAATATTGTACTGATTTAGGCCTATATAGCTTTTTGTCTTTTTGGGCTCTTCAGACCGAGAGAATGCATATGGAGCAATAAAAACTTTAAAACACAAACCACATGAAAACAATAGCTTTTCCAGGTGAATTTCTGATCCAAAACGATACCATTTTACATATAGTAAAAGGTAAATACGATTTTCTGTAAAAATATTGTACTGATTTAGGCCTACATAGCTTTTGGTCTTTTTGTGCTCTTCCGACCGAGAGAACGCATATGGAGCAATAAAAACTTTAAAACACAAACCACATGAAAACAATAGCTTTTCCAGGTGAATTTCTGATCCAAAACGATACCATTTTACATATAGTAAAAGGTAAATACGATTTTCTGTAAAAATATTGTACTGATTTAGGCCTACATAGCTTTTGGTCTTTTTGTGCTCTTCCGACCGAGAGAATGCATATGGAGCAATAAAAACTTTAAAACACAAACCACATGAAAACAATAGCTTTTCCAGGTGAATTTCTGATCCAAAACTATACCATTTTACATATAGTAAAAGGTAAATAAGATTTTCTGTAAAAATATTGTTCTGATTTAGGCTTACATAGCTTTTTGTCTTTTTGTTCTCTTCAGACCGAGAGAATGCATATGGAACAATAAAAACTTTAAAACACAAACCACATGAAAACAATAGCTTTTCCAGGTGAATTTCTGATCCAAAACTATACCATTTCACATAAAGTAAAAGGTAAATAAGTTTTTCTATGAAAATATTGTACTGATTTAGGCCTATATAGCTTTTTGTCTTTTTGGGCTCTTCCGACCGAGAGAATGCATATGGAGCAATAAAAACTTTAAAACACAAACCACATGAAAACAATAGCTTTTCCAGGTGAATTTCTGATCCAAAACTATACCATTTCACATAAAGTAAAAGGTAAATAAGTTTTTCTATAAAAATATTGTACTGATTTAGGCTTGCATAGCTTTTTGTCTTTTTGTTCTCTTCAGACCGAGAGAATGCATATGGCGCAATAAAAACTTTAAAACACAAACCACATGAAAACAATAGCTTTTCCAGGTGAATTTCTGATCCAAAACTATACCATTTTACATATAGTAAAAGGTAAATAAGATTTTCTGTAAAAATATTGTACTGATTTAGGCCTACATAGCTTTTGGTCTTTTTGTGCTCTTCCGACCGAGAGAATGCATATGGAGCAATAAAAACTTTAAAACACAAACCACATGAAAACAATAGCTTTTCCAGGTGAATTTCTGATCCAAAACTATACCATTTCACATGAAGTAAAAGGTAAATAAGTTTTTTTATAAAAATATTGTACTGATTTAGGCCTATATAGCTTTTTGTCTTTTTAGACTCTTCAGACCGAGAGAATGCATATGGAGCAATAAAAACTTTAAAACACAAACCACATGACAACAATAGCTTTTCCAGGTGAATTTCTGATCCAAAACTATACCATTTTACATATAGGAAAAGGTAAATAAGATTTTCTGTAAAAATATTGTACTGATTTAGGCCTATATAGCTTTTTGTCTTTTTGGGCTCTTCAGACCGAGAGAATGCATATGGAGCAATAAAAACTTTAAAACACAAACCACATGAAAACAATAGGTTTTCCAGGTGAATTTCTGATCCAAAACTATACCATTTTACATATAGTAAAAGGTAAATAAGATTTTCTGTAAAAATATTGTACTGATTTAGGCTTACATAGCTTTTTGTCTTTTTGTTCTCTTCAGACCGAGAGAATGCATATGGAGCAATAAAAACTTTAAAACACAAACAACATGAAAACAATAGCTTTTCCAGGTGAATTTCTGATCCAAAACTATACCATTTCACATAAAGTAAAAGGTAAATAAGTTTTTCTATGGAAATATTGTACTGATTTAGGCCTATATAGCTTTTTGTCTTTTTGGGCTCTTCCGACCGAGAGAATGCATATGGAGCAATAAAAACTTTAAAACACAAACCACATGAAAACAATAGCTTTTCCAGGTGAATTTCTGATCCAAAACTATACCATTTCACATAAAGTAAAAGGTAAATAAGTTTTTCTATAAAAATATTGTACTGATTTAGGCTTACATAGCTTTTTGTCTTTTTGTTCTCTTCAGACCGAGAGAATGCATATGGACCAATAAAAACTTTAAAACACAAACCACATGAAAACAATAGCTTTTCCAGGTGAATTTCTGATCCAAAACTATACCATTTCACATAAAGTAAAAGGTAAATAAGTTTTTCTATGAAAATATTGTACTGATTTAGGCCTATATAGCTTTTTGTCTTTTTGGGCTCTTCCGACCGAGAGAATGCATATGGAGCAATAAAAACTTTAAAACACAAACCACATGAAAACAATAGCTTTTCCAGGTGAATTTCTGATCCAAAACTATACCATTTCACATAAAAAAAAAGGTAAATAAGTTTTTTTGTAAAAATATTGTACTGATTTAGGCCTATATAGCTTTTTGTCTTTTTGGGCTCTTCAGACCGAGAGAATGCATATGGAGCAATAAAAACGTTAAAACACAAACCACATGAAAACAATAGCTTTTCCAGGTGAATTTCTGATCCAAAACTATACCATTTCACATAAAGTAAAAGGTAAATAAGTTTTTCTATAAAAATATTGTACTGATTTAGGCTTACATAGCTTTTTGTCTTTTTGTTCTCTTCAGACCGAGAGAATGCATATGGAGCAATAAAAACTTTAAAACACAAACCACATGAAAACAATAGCTTTTCCAAGTGAATTTCTGATCCAAAACTATACCATTTCACATAAAGTAAAAGGTAAATAAGTTTTTCTATAAAAATATTGTACTGATTTAGGCCTATATAGCTTTTTGTCTTTTTGGGCTCTTCAGACCGAGAGAATGCATATGGAGCAATAAAAACTTTAAAACACAAACCACATGAAAACAATAGCTTTTCCAGGTGAATTTCTGATCCAAAACGATACCATTTTACATATAGTAAAAGGTAAATAAGATTTTCTGTAAAAATATTGTACTGATTTAGGCCTACATAGCTTTTGGTCTTTTTGTGCTCTTCCGACCGAGAGAATGCATATGGAGCAATAAAAACTTTAAAACACAAACCACATGAAAACAATAGGTTTTCCAGGTGAATTTCTGATCCAAAACTATACCATTTTACATATAGTAAAAGGTAAATAAGATTTTCTGTAAAAATATTGTACTGATTTAGGCCTATATAGCTTTTTGTCTTTTTGGGCTCTTCCGACCGAGAGAATGCATATGGAGCAATAAAAACTTTAAAACACAAACCACATGAAAACAATAGCTTTTCCAGGTGAATTTCTGATCCAAAACTATACCATTTCACATAAAGTAAAAGGTAAATAAGTTGTTCTATAAAAATATTGTACTGATTTAGGCTTACATAGCTTTTTGTCTTTTTGTTCTCTTCAGACCGAGAGAATGCATATGGAGCAATAAAAACTTTAAAACACAAACCACATGAAAACAATAGCTTTTCCAGGTGAATTTCTGATCCAAAATTATACCATTTCACATAAAATAAAAGGTAAATAAGTTTTTTTGTAAAAATATTGTACTGATTTAGGCCTATATAGCTTTTTGTCTTTTTGGGCTCTTCAGACCGAGAGAATGCATATGGAGCAATAAAAACGTTAAAACACAAACCACATGAAAACAATAGCTTTTCCAGGTGAATTTCTGATCCAAAACTATACCATTTCACATAAAGTAAAAGGTAAATACGTTTTTCTATAAAAATATTGTACTGATTTAGGCTTACATAGCTTTTTGTCTTTTTGTTCTCTTCAGACCGAGAGAATGCATATGGAGCAATAAAAACTTTAAAACACAAACCACATGAAAACAATAGCTTTTCCAAGTGAATTTCTGATCCAAAACTATACCATTTCACATAAAGTAAAAGGTAAATAAGTTTTTCTATAAAAATATTGTACTGATTTAGGCCTATATAGCTTTTTGTCTTTTTGGGCTCTTCAGACCGAGAGAATGCATATGGAGCAATAAAAACTTTAAAACACAAACCACATGAAAACAATAGCTTTTCCAGGTGAATTTCTGATCCAAAACGATACCATTTTACATATAGTAAAAGGTAAATACGATTTTCTGTAAAAATATTGTACTGATTTAGGCCTACATAGCTTTTGGTCTTTTTGTGCTCTTCCGACCGAGAGAATGCATATGGAGCAATAAAAACTTTAAAACACAAACCACATGAAAACAATAGCTTTTCCAGGTGAATTTCTGATCCAAAACGATACCATTTTACATATAGTAAAAGGTAAATACGATTTTCTGTAAAAATATTGTACTGATTTAGGCCTACATAGCTTTTGGTCTTTTTGTGCTCTTCCGACCGAGAGAATGCATATGGAGCAATAAAAACTTTAAAACACAAACCACATGAAAACAATAGGTTTTCCAGGTGAATTTCTGATCCAAAACTATACCATTTTACATATAGTAAAAGGTAAATAAGTTTTTTTGTAAAAATATTGTACTGATTTAGGCCTATATAGCTTTTTGTCTTTTTGGGCTCTTCAGACCGAGAGAATGCATATGGAGCAATAAAAACGTTAAAACACAAACCACATGAAAACAATAGCTTTTCCAGGTGAATTTCTGATCCAAAACTATACCATTTCACATAAAGTAAAAGGTAAATAAGTTTTTCTATAAAAATATTGTACTGATTTAGGCTTACATAGCTTTTTGTCTTTTTGTTCTCTTCAGACCGAGAGAATGCATATGGAGCAATAAAAACTTTAAAACACAAACCACATGAAAACAATAGCTTTTCCAAGTGAATTTCTGATCCAAAACTATACCATTTCACATAAAGTAAAAGGTAAATAAGTTTTTCTATAAAAATATTGTACTGATTTAGGCCTATATAGCTTTTTGTCTTTTTGGGCTCTTCAGACCGAGAGAATGCATATGGAGCAATAAAAACTTTAAAACACAAACCACATGAAAACAATAGCTTTTCCAGGTGAATTTCTGATCCAAAACGATACCATTTTACATATAGTAAAAGGTAAATACGATTTTCTGTAAAAATATTGTACTGATTTAGGCCTACATAGCTTTTGGTCTTTTTGTGCTCTTCCGACCGAGAGAATGCATATGGAGCAATAAAAACTTTAAAACACAAACCACATGAAAACACTAGCTTTTCCAGGTGAATTTCTGATCCAAAACGATACCATTTTACATATAGTAAAAGGTAAATACGATTTTCTGTAAAAATATTGTACTGATTTAGGCCTACATAGCTTTTGGTCTTTTTGTGCTCTTCCGACCGAGAGAATGCATATGGAGCAATAAAAACTTTAAAACACAAACCACATGAAAACAATAGCTTTTCCAGGTGAATTTCTGATCCAAAACTATACCATTTTACATATAGTAAAAGGTAAATAAGATTTTCTGTAAAAATATTGTTCTGATTTAGGCTTACATAGCTTTTTGTCTTTTTGTTCTCTTCAGACCGAGAGAATGCATATGGAACAATAAAAACTTTAAAACACAAACCACATGAAAACAATAGCTTTTCCAGGTGAATTTCTGATCCAAAACTATACCATTTCACATAAAGTAAAAGGTAAATAAGTTTTTCTATGAAAATATTGTACTGATTTAGGCCTATATAGGTTTTTGTCTTTTTGGGCTCTTCCGACCGAGAGAATGCATATGGAGCAATAAAAACTTTAAAACACAAACCACATGAAAACAATAGCTTTTCCAGGTGAATTTCTGATCCAAAACTATACCATTTCACATAAAGTAAAAGGTAAATAAGTTTTTCTATAAAAATATTGTACTGATTTAGGCTTGCATAGCTTTTTGTCTTTTTGTTCTCTTCAGACCGAGAGAATGCATATGGAGCAATAAAAACTTTAAAACACAAACCACATGAAAACAATAGCTTTTCCAGGTGAATTTCTGATCCAAAACGATACCATTTTACATATAGTAAAAGGTAAATAAGATTTTCTGTAAAAATATTGTACTGATTTAGGCCTACATAGCTTTTGGTCTTTTTGTGCTCTTCCGACCGAGAGAATGCATATGGAGCAATAAAAACTTTAAAACACAAACCACATGAAAACAATAGGTTTTCCAGGTGAATTTCTGATCCAAAACTATACCATTTTACATATAGTAAAAGGTAAATAAGATTTTCTGTAAAAATATTGTACTGATTTAGGCCTATATAGCTTTTTGTCTTTTTGGGCTCTTCCGACCGAGAGAATGCATATGGAGCAATAAAAACTTTAAAACACAAACCACATGAAAACAATAGCTTTTCCAGGTGAATTTCTGATCCAAAACTATACCATTTCACATAAAGTAAAAGGTAAATAAGTTGTTCTATAAAAATATTGTACTGATTTAGGCTTACATAGCTTTTTGTCTTTTTGTTCTCTTCAGACCGAGAGAATGCATATGGAGCAATAAAAACTTTAAAACACAAACCACATGAAAACAATAGCTTTTCCAGGTGAATTTCTGATCCAAAATTATACCATTTCACATAAAATAAAAGGTAAATAAGTTTTTTTGTAAAAATATTGTACTGATTTAGGCCTATATAGCTTTTTGTCTTTTTGGGCTCTTCAGACCGAGAGAATGCATATGGAGCAATAAAAACGTTAAAACACAAACCACATGAAAACAATAGCTTTTCCAGGTGAATTTCTGATCCAAAACTATACCATTTCACATAAAGTAAAAGGTAAATACGTTTTTCTATAAAAATATTGTACTGATTTAGGCTTACATAGCTTTTTGTCTTTTTGTTCTCTTCAGACCGAGAGAATGCATATGGAGCAATAAAAACTTTAAAACACAAACCACATGAAAACAATAGCTTTTCCAAGTGAATTTCTGATCCAAAACTATACCATTTCACATAAAGTAAAAGGTAAATAAGTTTTTCTATAAAAATATTGTACTGATTTAGGCCTATATAGCTTTTTGTCTTTTTGGGCTCTTCAGACCGAGAGAATGCATATGGAGCAATAAAAACTTTAAAACACAAACCACATGAAAACAATAGCTTTTCCAGGTGAATTTCTGATCCAAAACGATACCATTTTACATATAGTAAAAGGTAAATACGATTTTCTGTAAAAATATTGTACTGATTTAGGCCTACATAGCTTTTGGTCTTTTTGTGCTCTTCCGACCGAGAGAATGCATATGGAGCAATAAAAACTTTAAAACACAAACCACATGAAAACAATAGCTTTTCCAGGTGAATTTCTGATCCAAAACGATACCATTTTACATATAGTAAAAGGTAAATACGATTTTCTGTAAAAATATTGTACTGATTTAGGCCTACATAGCTTTTGGTCTTTTTGTGCTCTTCCGACCGAGAGAATGCATATGGAGCAATAAAAACTTTAAAACACAAACCACATGAAAACAATAGGTTTTCCAGGTGAATTTCTGATCCAAAACTATACCATTTTACATATAGTAAAAGGTAAATAAGTTTTTTTGTAAAAATATTGTACTGATTTAGGCCTATATAGCTTTTTGTCTTTTTGGGCTCTTCAGACCGAGAGAATGCATATGGAGCAATAAAAACGTTAAAACACAAACCACATGAAAACAATAGCTTTTCCAGGTGAATTTCTGATCCAAAACTATACCATTTCACATAAAGTAAAAGGTAAATAAGTTTTTCTATAAAAATATTGTACTGATTTAGGCTTACATAGCTTTTTGTCTTTTTGTTCTCTTCAGACCGAGAGAATGCATATGGAGCAATAAAAACTTTAAAACACAAACCACATGAAAACAATAGCTTTTCCAAGTGAATTTCTGATCCAAAACTATACCATTTCACATAAAGTAAAAGGTAAATAAGTTTTTCTATAAAAATATTGTACTGATTTAGGCCTATATAGCTTTTTGTCTTTTTGGGCTCTTCAGACCGAGAGAATGCATATGGAGCAATAAAAACTTTAAAACACAAACCACATGAAAACAATAGCTTTTCCAGGTGAATTTCTGATCCAAAACGATACCATTTTACATATAGTAAAAGGTAAATACGATTTTCTGTAAAAATATTGTACTGATTTAGGCCTACATAGCTTTTGGTCTTTTTGTGCTCTTCCGACCGAGAGAATGCATATGGAGCAATAAAAACTTTAAAACACAAACCACATGAAAACACTAGCTTTTCCAGGTGAATTTCTGATCCAAAACGATACCATTTTACATATAGTAAAAGGTAAATACGATTTTCTGTAAAAATATTGTACTGATTTAGGCCTACATAGCTTTTGGTCTTTTTGTGCTCTTCCGACCGAGAGAATGCATATGGAGCAATAAAAACTTTAAAACACAAACCACATGAAAACAATAGCTTTTCCAGGTGAATTTCTGATCCAAAACTATACCATTTTACATATAGTAAAAGGTAAATAAGATTTTCTGTAAAAATATTGTTCTGATTTAGGCTTACATAGCTTTTTGTCTTTTTGTTCTCTTCAGACCGAGAGAATGCATATGGAACAATAAAAACTTTAAAACACAAACCACATGAAAACAATAGCTTTTCCAGGTGAATTTCTGATCCAAAACTATACCATTTCACATAAAGTAAAAGGTAAATAAGTTTTTCTATGAAAATATTGTACTGATTTAGGCCTATATAGGTTTTTGTCTTTTTGGGCTCTTCCGACCGAGAGAATGCATATGGAGCAATAAAAACTTTAAAACACAAACCACATGAAAACAATAGCTTTTCCAGGTGAATTTCTGATCCAAAACTATACCATTTCACATAAAGTAAAAGGTAAATAAGTTTTTCTATAAAAATATTGTACTGATTTAGGCTTGCATAGCTTTTTGTCTTTTTGTTCTCTTCAGACCGAGAGAATGCATATGGCGCAATAAAAACTTTAAAACACAAACCACATGAAAACAATAGCTTTTCCAGGTGAATTTCTGATCCAAAACTATACCATTTTACATATAGTAAAAGGTAAATAAGATTTTCTGTAAAAATATTGTACTGATTTAGGCCTACATAGCTTTTGGTCTTTTTGTGCTCTTCCGACCGAGAGAATGCATATGGAGCAATAAAAACTTTAAAACACAAACCACATGAAAACAATAGGTTTTCCAGGTGAATTTCTGATCCAAAACTATACCATTTTACATATAGTAAAAGGTAAATAAGATTTTCTGTAAAAATATTGTACTGATTTAGGCTTACATAGCTTTTTGTCTTTTTGTTCTCTTCAGACCGAGAGAATGCATATGGAGCAATAAAAACTTTAAAACACAAACCACATGAAAACAATAGCTTTTCCAGGTGAATTTCTGATCCAAAACTATACCATTTTCCATATAGTAAAAGGTAAATAAGATTTTCTGTAAAAATATTGTACTGATTTAGGCCTACATAGCTTTTTGTCTTTTTGTTCTCTTCAGACCGAGAGAATGCATATGGAGCAATAAAAACTTTAAAACACAAACCAGATGAAAACAATAGCTTTTCCAGGTGAATTTCTGATCCAAAACTATACAATTTCACATAAAGTAAAAGGTAAATAAGATTTTCTATAAAAATATTGTTCTGATTTAGGCTCACATAGCTTTTTGTCTTTTTGTTCTCTTCAGACCGAGAGAATGCATATGGAGCAATAAAAACTGTAAAACACAAACCACATGAAAACAATAGCTTTTCCAGGTGAATTTCTGATCCAAAAGTATACCATTTCACATAAAGTAAAAGGTAAATAAGTTTTTCTATGAAAATATTGTACTGATTTAGGCCTATATAGCTTTTTGTCTTTTTGGGCTCTTCCGACCGAGAGAATGCATATGGAGCAATAAAAACTTTAAAACACAAACCACATGAAAACAATAGCTTTTCCAGGTGAATTTCTGATCCAAAACTATACCATTTTACATATAGTAAAAGGTAAATAAGATTTTCTGTAAAAATATTGTACTGATTTAGGCCTACATAGCTTTTTGTCTTTTTGTTCTCTTCAGACCGAGAGAATGCATATGGAGCAATAAAAACTTTAAAACACAAACCACATGAAAACAATAGCTTTTCCAGGTGAATTTCTGATCCAAAACTATACCATTTCACATAAAGTAAAAGGTAAATAAGATTTTCTATAAAAATATTGTTCTGATTTAGGCTTACATAGCTTTTTGTCTTTTTGTTCTCTTCAGACCGAGAGAATGCATATGGAGCAATAAAAACTGTAAAACACAAACCACATGAAAACAATAGCTTTTCCAGGTGAATTTCTGATCCAAAAGTATACCATTTCACATAAAGTAAAAGGTAAATAAGTTTTTCTATGAAAATATTGTACTGATTTAGGCCTATATAGCTTTTTGTCTTTTTGGGCTCTTCCGACCGAGAGAATGCATATGGAGCAATAAAAACTTTAAAACACAAACCACATGAAAACAATAGCTTTTCCAGGTGAATTTCTGATCCAAAACGATACCATTTTACATATAGTAAAAGGTAAATAAGATTTTCTGTAAAAATATTGTACTGATTTAGGCTTACATAGCTTTTTGTCTTTTTGTTCTCTTCAGACCGAGAGAATGCATATGGAGCAATAAAAACTTTAAAACACAAACAACATGAAAACAATAGCTTTTCCAGGTGAATTTCTGATCCAAAACTATACCATTTCACATAAAGTAAAAGGTAAATAAGTTTTTCTATGGAAATATTGTACTGATTTAGGCCTATATAGCTTTTTGTCTTTTTGGGCTCTTCCGACCGAGAGAATGCATATGGAGCAATAAAAACTTTAAAACACAAACCACATGAAAACAATAGCTTTTCCAGGTGAATTTCTGATCCAAAACGATACCATTTCACATAAAGTAAAAGGTAAATAAGTTTTTCTATAAAAATATTGTACTGATTTAGGCTTACATAGCTTTTTGTCTTTTTGTTCTCTTCAGACCGAGAGAATGCATATGGACCAATAAAAACTTTAAAACACAAACCACATGAAAACAATAGCTTTTCCAGGTGAATTTCTGATCCAAAACTATACCATTTCACATAAAGTAAAAGGTAAATAAGTTTTTCTATGAAAATATTGTACTGATTTAGGCCTATATAGCTTTTTGTCTTTTTGGGCTCTTCCGACCGAGAGAATGCATATGGAGCAATAAAAACTTTAAAACACAAACCACATGAAAACAATAGCTTTTCCAGGTGAATTTCTGATCCAAAACTATACCATTTCACATAAAGTAAAAGGTAAATAAGTTGTTCTATAAAAATATTGTACTGATTTAGGCTTACATAGCTTTTTGTCTTTTTGTTCTCTTCAGACCGAGAGAATGCATATGGAGCAATAAAAACTTTAAAACACAAACCACATGAAAACAATAGCTTTTCCAGGTGAATTTCTGATCCAAAATTATACCATTTCACATAAAATAAAAGGTAAATAAGTTTTTTTGTAAAAATATTGTACTGATTTAGGCCTATATAGCTTTTTGTCTTTTTGGGCTCTTCAGACCGAGAGAATGCATATGGAGCAATAAAAACGTTAAAACACAAACCACATGAAAACAATAGCTTTTCCAGGTGAATTTCTGATCCAAAACTATACCATTTCACATAAAGTAAAAGGTAAATACGTTTTTCTATAAAAATATTGTACTGATTTAGGCTTACATAGCTTTTTGTCTTTTTGTTCTCTTCAGACCGAGAGAATGCATATGGAGCAATAAAAACTTTAAAACACAAACCACATGAAAACAATAGCTTTTCCAAGTGAATTTCTGATCCAAAACTATACCATTTCACATAAAGTAAAAGGTAAATAAGTTTTTCTATAAAAATATTGTACTGATTTAGGCCTATATAGCTTTTTGTCTTTTTGGGCTCTTCAGACCGAGAGAATGCATATGGAGCAATAAAAACTTTAAAACACAAACCACATGAAAACAATAGCTTTTCCAGGTGAATTTCTGATCCAAAACGATACCATTTTACATATAGTAAAAGGTAAATACGATTTTCTGTAAAAATATTGTACTGATTTAGGCCTACATAGCTTTTGGTCTTTTTGTGCTCTTCCGACCGAGAGAATGCATATGGAGCAATAAAAACTTTAAAACACAAACCACATGAAAACAATAGCTTTTCCAGGTGAATTTCTGATCCAAAACGATACCATTTTACATATAGTAAAAGGTAAATACGATTTTCTGTAAAAATATTGTACTGATTTAGGCCTACATAGCTTTTGGTCTTTTTGTGCTCTTCCGACCGAGAGAATGCATATGGAGCAATAAAAACTTTAAAACACAAACCACATGAAAACAATAGGTTTTCCAGGTGAATTTCTGATCCAAAACTATACCATTTTACATATAGTAAAAGGTAAATAAGTTTTTTTGTAAAAATATTGTACTGATTTAGGCCTATATAGCTTTTTGTCTTTTTGGGCTCTTCAGACCGAGAGAATGCATATGGAGCAATAAAAACGTTAAAACACAAACCACATGAAAACAATAGCTTTTCCAGGTGAATTTCTGATCCAAAACTATACCATTTCACATAAAGTAAAAGGTAAATAAGTTTTTCTATAAAAATATTGTACTGATTTAGGCTTACATAGCTTTTTGTCTTTTTGTTCTCTTCAGACCGAGAGAATGCATATGGAGCAATAAAAACTTTAAAACACAAACCACATGAAAACAATAGCTTTTCCAAGTGAATTTCTGATCCAAAACTATACCATTTCACATAAAGTAAAAGGTAAATAAGTTTTTCTATAAAAATATTGTACTGATTTAGGCCTATATAGCTTTTTGTCTTTTTGGGCTCTTCAGACCGAGAGAATGCATATGGAGCAATAAAAACTTTAAAACACAAACCACATGAAAACAATAGCTTTTCCAGGTGAATTTCTGATCCAAAACGATACCATTTTACATATAGTAAAAGGTAAATACGATTTTCTGTAAAAATATTGTACTGATTTAGGCCTACATAGCTTTTGGTCTTTTTGTGCTCTTCCGACCGAGAGAATGCATATGGAGCAATAAAAACTTTAAAACACAAACCACATGAAAACACTAGCTTTTCCAGGTGAATTTCTGATCCAAAACGATACCATTTTACATATAGTAAAAGGTAAATACGATTTTCTGTAAAAATATTGTACTGATTTAGGCCTACATAGCTTTTGGTCTTTTTGTGCTCTTCCGACCGAGAGAATGCATATGGAGCAATAAAAACTTTAAAACACAAACCACATGAAAACAATAGCTTTTCCAGGTGAATTTCTGATCCAAAACTATACCATTTTACATATAGTAAAAGGTAAATAAGATTTTCTGTAAAAATATTGTTCTGATTTAGGCTTACATAGCTTTTTGTCTTTTTGTTCTCTTCAGACCGAGAGAATGCATATGGAACAATAAAAACTTTAAAACACAAACCACATGAAAACAATAGCTTTTCCAGGTGAATTTCTGATCCAAAACTATACCATTTCACATAAAGTAAAAGGTAAATAAGTTTTTCTATGAAAATATTGTACTGATTTAGGCCTATATAGGTTTTTGTCTTTTTGGGCTCTTCCGACCGAGAGAATGCATATGGAGCAATAAAAACTTTAAAACACAAACCACATGAAAACAATAGCTTTTCCAGGTGAATTTCTGATCCAAAACTATACCATTTCACATAAAGTAAAAGGTAAATAAGTTTTTCTATAAAAATATTGTACTGATTTAGGCTTGCATAGCTTTTTGTCTTTTTGTTCTCTTCAGACCGAGAGAATGCATATGGCGCAATAAAAACTTTAAAACACAAACCACATGAAAACAATAGCTTTTCCAGGTGAATTTCTGATCCAAAACTATACCATTTTACATATAGTAAAAGGTAAATAAGATTTTCTGTAAAAATATTGTACTGATTTAGGCCTACATAGCTTTTGGTCTTTTTGTGCTCTTCCGACCGAGAGAATGCATATGGAGCAATAAAAACTTTAAAACACAAACCACATGAAAACAATAGGTTTTCCAGGTGAATTTCTGATCCAAAACTATACCATTTTACATATAGTAAAAGGTAAATAAGATTTTCTGTAAAAATATTGTACTGATTTAGGCTTACATAGCTTTTTGTCTTTTTGTTCTCTTCAGACCGAGAGAATGCATATGGAGCAATAAAAACTTTAAAACACAAACCACATGAAAACAATAGCTTTTCCAGGTGAATTTCTGATCCAAAACTATACCATTTTCCATATAGTAAAAGGTAAATAAGATTTTCTGTAAAAATATTGTACTGATTTAGGCCTACATAGCTTTTTGTCTTTTTGTTCTCTTCAGACCGAGAGAATGCATATGGAGCAATAAAAACTTTAAAACACAAACCAGATGAAAACAATAGCTTTTCCAGGTGAATTTCTGATCCAAAACTATACAATTTCACATAAAGTAAAAGGTAAATAAGATTTTCTATAAAAATATTGTTCTGATTTAGGCTCACATAGCTTTTTGTCTTTTTGTTCTCTTCAGACCGAGAGAATGCATATGGAGCAATAAAAACTGTAAAACACAAACCACATGAAAACAATAGCTTTTCCAGGTGAATTTCTGATCCAAAAGTATACCATTTCACATAAAGTAAAAGGTAAATAAGTTTTTCTATGAAAATATTGTACTGATTTAGGCCTATATAGCTTTTTGTCTTTTTGGGCTCTTCCGACCGAGAGAATGCATATGGAGCAATAAAAACTTTAAAACACAAACCACATGAAAACAATAGCTTTTCCAGGTGAATTTCTGATCCAAAACTATACCATTTTACATATAGTAAAAGGTAAATAAGATTTTCTGTAAAAATATTGTACTGATTTAGGCCTACATAGCTTTTTGTCTTTTTGTTCTCTTCAGACCGAGAGAATGCATATGGAGCAATAAAAACTTTAAAACACAAACCACATGAAAACAATAGCTTTTCCAGGTGAATTTCTGATCCAAAACTATACCATTTCACATAAAGTAAAAGGTAAATAAGATTTTCTATAAAAATATTGTTCTGATTTAGGCTTACATAGCTTTTTGTCTTTTTGTTCTCTTCAGACCGAGAGAATGCATATGGAGCAATAAAAACTGTAAAACACAAACCACATGAAAACAATAGCTTTTCCAGGTGAATTTCTGATCCAAAAGTATACCATTTCACATAAAGTAAAAGGTAAATAAGTTTTTCTATGAAAATATTGTACTGATTTAGGCCTATATAGCTTTTTGTCTTTTTGGGCTCTTCCGACCGAGAGAATGCATATGGAGCAATAAAAACTTTAAAACACAAACCACATGAAAACAATAGCTTTTCCAGGTGAATTTCTGATCCAAAACTATACCATTTTACATATAGTAAAAGGTAAATAAGATTTTCTGTAAAAATATTGTACTGATTTAGGCCTACATAGCTTTTTGTCTTTTTGTTCTCTTCAGACCGAGAGAATGCATATGGAGCAATAAAAACTTTAAAACACAAACCACATGAAAACAATAGCTTTTCCAGGTGAATTTCTGATCCAAAACTATACCATTTCACATAAAGTAAAAGGTAAATAAGATTTTCTATAAAAATATTGTTCTGATTTAGGCTTACATAGCTTTTTGTCTTTTTGTTCTCTTCAGACCGAGAGAATGCATATGGAGCAATAAAAACTGTAAAACACAAACCACATGAAAACAATAGCTTTTCCAGGTGAATTTCTGATCCAAAAGTATACCATTTCACATAAAGTAAAAGGTAAATAAGTTTTTCTATGAAAATATTGTACTGATTTAGGCCTATATAGCTTTTTGTCTTTTTGGGCTCTTCCGACCGAGAGAATGCATATGGAGCAATAAAAACTTTAAAACACAAACCACATGAAAACAATAGCTTTTCCAGGTGAATTTCTGATCCAAAACTATACCATTTCACATAAAGTAAAAGGTAAATAAGTTTTTCTATAAAAATATTGTACTGATTTAGGCTTACATAGCTTTTTGTCTTTTTGTTCTCTTCAGACCGAGAGAATGCATATGGAGCAATAAAAACTTTAAAACACAAACCATATGAAAACAATAGCTTTTCCAGGTGAATTTCTGATCCAAAACTATACCATTTCACATAAAGTAAAAGGTAAATAAGTTTTTCTATGAAAATATTGTACTGATTTAGGCCTATATAGCTTTTTGTCTTTTTGGGCTCTTCAGACCGAGAGAATGCATATGGAGCAATAAAAACTTTAAAACACAAACCACATGAAAACAATAGCTTTTCCAGGTGAATTTCTGATCCAAAACTATACCATTTCACATAAAGCAAAAGGTAAATAAGTTTTTCTATAAAAATATTGTACTGATTTAGGCTTACATAGCTTTTTGTCTTTTTGTTCTCTTCAGACCGAGAGAATGCATATGGAGCAATAAAAACTTTAAAACACAAACCACATGAAAACAATAGCTTTTCCAGGTGAATTTCTGATCCAAAACTATACCATTTCACATAAAGTAAAAGGTAAATAAGTTTTTCTATGAAAATATTGTACTGATTTAGGCCTATATAGGTTTTTGTCTTTTTGGGCTCTTCCGACCGAGAGAATGCATATGGAGCAATAAAAACTTTAAAACACAAACCACATGAAAACAATAGCTTTTCCAGGTGAATTTCTGATCCAAAACTATACCATTTCACATAAAGTAAAAGGTAAATAAGTGTTTCTATAAAAATATTGTACTGATTTAGGCTTGCATAGCTTTTTGTCTTTTTGTTCTCTTCAGACCGAGAGAATGCATATGGCGCAATAAAAACTTTAAAACACAAACCACATGAAAACAATAGCTTTTCCAGGTGAATTTCTGATCCAAAACTATACCATTTTACATATAGTAAAAGGTAAATAAGATTTTCTGTAAAAATATTGTACTGATTTAGGCCTACATAGCTTTTGGTCTTTTTGTGCTCTTCCGACCGAGAGAATGCATATGGAGCAATAAAAACTGTAAAACACAAACCACATGAAAACAATAGCTTTTCCAGGTGAATTTCTGATCCAAAAGTATACCATTTCACATAAAGTAAAAGGTAAATAAGTTTTTCTATGAAAATATTGTACTGATTTAGGCCTATATAGCTTTTTGTCTTTTTGGGCTCTTCCGACCGAGAGAATGCATATGGAGCAATAAAAACTTTAAAACACAAACCACATGAAAACAATAGCTTTTCCAGGTGAATTTCTGATCCAAAACTATACCATTTTACATATAGTAAAAGGTAAATAAGATTTTCTGTAAAAATATTGTACTGATTTAGGCCTACATAGCTTTTTGTCTTTTTGTTCTCTTCAGACCGAGAGAATGCATATGGAGCAATAAAAACTTTAAAACACAAACCACATGAAAACAATAGCTTTTCCAGGTGAATTTCTGATCCAAAACTATACCATTTCACATAAAGTAAAAGGTAAATAAGATTTTCTATAAAAATATTGTTCTGATTTAGGCTTACATAGCTTTTTGTCTTTTTGTTCTCTTCAGACCGAGAGAATGCATATGGAGCAATAAAAACTGTAAAACACAAACCACATGAAAACAATAGCTTTTCCAGGTGAATTTCTGATCCAAAAGTATACCATTTCACATAAAGTAAAAGGTAAATAAGTTTTTCTATGAAAATATTGTACTGATTTAGGCCTATATAGCTTTTTGTCTTTTTGGGCTCTTCCGACCGAGAGAATGCATATGGAGCAATAAAAACTTTAAAACACAAACCACATGAAAACAATAGCTTTTCCAGGTGAATTTCTGATCCAAAACTATACCATTTTACATATAGTAAAAGGTAAATAAGATTTTCTGTAAAAATATTGTACTGATTTAGGCCTACATAGCTTTTTGTCTTTTTGTTCTCTTCAGACCGAGAGAATGCATATGGAGCAATAAAAACTTTAAAACACAAACCACATGAAAACAATAGCTTTTCCAGGTGAATTTCTGATCCAAAACTATACCATTTCACATAAAGTAAAAGGTAAATAAGATTTTCTATAAAAATATTGTTCTGATTTAGGCTTACATAGCTTTTTGTCTTTTTGTTCTCTTCAGACCGAGAGAATGCATATGGAGCAATAAAAACTGTAAAACACAAACCACATGAAAACAATAGCTTTTCCAGGTGAATTTCTGATCCAAAAGTATACCATTTCACATAAAGTAAAAGGTAAATAAGTTTTTCTATGAAAATATTGTACTGATTTAGGCCTATATAGCTTTTTGTCTTTTTGGGCTCTTCCGACCGAGAGAATGCATATGGAGCAATAAAAACTTTAAAACACAAACCACATGAAAACAATAGCTTTTCCAGGTGAATTTCTGATCCAAAACTATACCATTTCACATAAAGTAAAAGGTAAATAAGTTTTTCTATAAAAATATTGTACTGATTTAGGCTTACATAGCTTTTTGTCTTTTTGTTCTCTTCAGACCGAGAGAATGCATATGGAGCAATAAAAACTTTAAAACACAAACCATATGAAAACAATAGCTTTTCCAGGTGAATTTCTGATCCAAAACTATACCATTTCACATAAAGTAAAAGGTAAATAAGTTTTTCTATGAAAATATTGTACTGATTTAGGCCTATATAGCTTTTTGTCTTTTTGGGCTCTTCAGACCGAGAGAATGCATATGGAGCAATAAAAACTTTAAAACACAAACCACATGAAAACAATAGCTTTTCCAGGTGAATTTCTGATCCAAAACTATACCATTTCACATAAAGCAAAAGGTAAATAAGTTTTTCTATAAAAATATTGTACTGATTTAGGCTTACATAGCTTTTTGTCTTTTTGTTCTCTTCAGACCGAGAGAATGCATATGGAGCAATAAAAACTTTAAAACACAAACCACATGAAAACAATAGCTTTTCCAGGTGAATTTCTGATCCAAAACTATACCATTTCACATAAAGTAAAAGGTAAATAAGTTTTTCTATGAAAATATTGTACTGATTTAGGCCTATATAGGTTTTTGTCTTTTTGGGCTCTTCCGACCGAGAGAATGCATATGGAGCAATAAAAACTTTAAAACACAAACCACATGAAAACAATAGCTTTTCCAGGTGAATTTCTGATCCAAAACTATACCATTTCACATAAAGTAAAAGGTAAATAAGTTTTTCTATAAAAATATTGTACTGATTTAGGCTTGCATAGCTTTTTGTCTTTTTGTTCTCTTCAGACCGAGAGAATGCATATGGCGCAATAAAAACTTTAAAACACAAACCACATGAAAACAATAGCTTTTCCAGGTGAATTTCTGATCCAAAACTATACCATTTTCCATATAGTAAAAGGTAAATAAGATTTTCTGTAAAAATATTGTACTGATTTAGGCCTACATAGCTTTTTGTCTTTTTGTTCTCTTCAGACCGAGAGAATGCATATGGAGCAATAAAAACTTTAAAACACAAACCAGATGAAAACAATAGCTTTTCCAGGTGAATTTCTGATCCAAAACTATACAATTTCACATAAAGTAAAAGGTAAATAAGATTTTCTATAAAAATATTGTTCTGATTTAGGCTCACATAGCTTTTTGTCTTTTTGTTCTCTTCAGACCGAGAGAATGCATATGGAGCAATAAAAACTTTAAAACACAAACCACATGAAAACAATAGGTTTTCCAGGTGAATTTCTGATCCAAAACTATACCATTTTACATATAGTAAAAGGTAAATAAGATTTTCTGTAAAAATATTGTACTGATTTAGGCTTACATAGCTTTTTGTCTTTTTGTTCTCTTCAGACCGAGAGAATGCATATGGAGCAATAAAAACTTTAAAACACAAACCACATGAAAACAATAGCTTTTCCAGGTGAATTTCTGATCCAAAACTATACCATTTTCCATATAGTAAAAGGTAAATAAGATTTTCTGTAAAAATATTGTACTGATTTAGGCCTACATAGCTTTTTGTCTTTTTGTTCTCTTCAGACCGAGAGAATGCATATGGAGCAATAAAAACTTTAAAACACAAACCAGATGAAAACAATAGCTTTTCCAGGTGAATTTCTGATCCAAAACTATACAATTTCACATAAAGTAAAAGGTAAATAAGATTTTCTATAAAAATATTGTTCTGATTTAGGCTCACATAGCTTTTTGTCTTTTTGTTCTCTTCAGACCGAGAGAATGCATATGGAGCAATAAAAACTGTAAAACACAAACCACATGAAAACAATAGCTTTTCCAGGTGAATTTCTGATCCAAAAGTATACCATTTCATATAAAGTAAAAGGTAAATAAGTTTTTCTATGAAAATATTGTACTGATTTAGGCCTATATAGCTTTTTGTCTTTTTGGGCTCTTCCGACCGAGAGAATGCATATGGAGCAATAAAAACTTTAAAACACAAACCACATGAAAACAATAGCTTTTCCAGGTGAATTTCTGATCCAAAACTATACCATTTTACATATAGTAAAAGGTAAATAAGATTTTCTGTAAAAATATTGTACTGATTTAGGCCTACATAGCTTTTTGTCTTTTTGTTCTCTTCAGACCGAGAGAATGCATATGGAGCAATAAAAACTTTAAAACACAAACCACATGAAAACAATAGCTTTTCCAGATGAATTTCTGATCCAAAACTATACCATTTCACATAAAGTAAAAGGTAAATAAGATTTTCTATAAAAATATTGTTCTGATTTAGGCTTACATAGCTTTTTGTCTTTTTGTTCTCTTCAGACCGAGAGAATGCATATGGAGCAATAAAAACTGTAAAACACAAACCACATGAAAACAATAGCTTTTCCAGGTGAATTTCTGATCCAAAAGTATACCATTTCACATAAAGTAAAAGGTAAATAAGTTTTTCTATGAAAATATTGTACTGATTTAGGCCTATATAGCTTTTTGTCTTTTTGGGCTCTTCCGACCGAGAGAATGCATATGGAGCAATAAAAACTTTAAAACACAAACCACATGAAAACAATAGCTTTTCCAGGTGAATTTCTGATCCAAAACTATACCATTTTACATATAGTAAAAGGTAAATAAGATTTTCTGTAAAAATATTGTACTGATTTAGGCCTACATAGCTTTTTGTCTTTTTGTTCTCTTCAGACCGAGAGAATGCATATGGAGCAATAAAAACTTTAAAACACAAACCACATGAAAACAATAGCTTTTCCAGGTGAATTTCTGATCCAAAACTATACCATTTCACATAAAGTAAAAGGTAAATAAGATTTTCTATAAAAATATTGTTCTGATTTAGGCTTACATAGCTTTTTGTCTTTTTGTTCTCTTCAGACCGAGAGAATGCATATGGAGCAATAAAAACTGTAAAACACAAACCACATGAAAACAATAGCTTTTCCAGGTGAATTTCTGATCCAAAAGTATACCATTTCACATAAAGTAAAAGGTAAATAAGTTTTTCTATGAAAATATTGTACTGATTTAGGCCTATATAGCTTTTTGTCTTTTTGGGCTCTTCCGACCGAGAGAATGCATATGGAGCAATAAAAACTTTAAAACACAAACCACATGAAAACAATAGCTTTTCCAGGTGAATTTCTGATCCAAAACTATACCATTTCACATAAAGTAAAAGGTAAATAAGTTTTTCTATAAAAATATTGTACTGATTTAGGCTTACATAGCTTTTTGTCTTTTTGTTCTCTTCAGACCGAGAGAATGCATATGGAGCAATAAAAACTTTAAAACACAAACCATATGAAAACAATAGCTTTTCCAGGTGAATTTCTGATCCAAAACTATACCATTTCACATAAAGTAAAAGGTAAATAAGTTTTTCTATGAAAATATTGTACTGATTTAGGCCTATATAGCTTTTTGTCTTTTTGGGCTCTTCAGACCGAGAGAATGCATATGGAGCAATAAAAACTTTAAAACACAAACCACATGAAAACAATAGCTTTTCCAGGTGAATTTCTGATCCAAAACTATACCATTTCACATAAAGCAAAAGGTAAATAAGTTTTTCTATAAAAATATTGTACTGATTTAGGCTTACATAGCTTTTTGTCTTTTTGTTCTCTTCAGACCGAGAGAATGCATATGGAGCAATAAAAACTTTAAAACACAAACCACATGAAAACAATAGCTTTTCCAGGTGAATTTCTGATCCAAAACTATACCATTTCACATAAAGTAAAAGGTAAATAAGTTTTTCTATGAAAATATTGTACTGATTTAGGCCTATATAGCTTTTTGTCTTTTTGGGCTCTTCCGACCGAGAGAATGCATATGGAGCAATAAAAACTTTAAAACACAAACCACATGAAAACAATAGCTTTTCCAGGTGAATTTCTGATCCAAAACTATACCATTTCACATAAAGTAAAAGGTAAATAAGTTTTACTATAAAAATATTGTACTGATTTAGGCTTACATAGCTTTTTGTCTTTTTGTTCTCTTCAGACCGAGAGAATGCATATGGAGCAATAAAAACTTTAAAACACAAACCACATGAAAACAATAGCTTTTCCAGGTGAATTTCTGATCCAAAACTATACCATTTTACATATAGTAAAAGGTAAATGAGATTTTCTGTAAAAATATTGTACTGATTTAGGCCTACATAGCTTTTGGTCTTTTTGTGCTCTTCCGACCGAGAGAATGCATATGGAGCAATAAAAACTTTAAAACACAAACCACATGAAAACAATAGCTTTTCCAGGTGAATTTCTGATCCAAAACTATACCATTTTCCATATAGTAAAAGGTAAATGAGATTTTCTGTAAAAATATTGTACTGATTTAGGCCTACATAGCTTTTTGTCTTTTTGTTCTCTTCAGACCGAGAGAATGCATATGGAGCAATAAAAACTTTAAAACACAAACCAGATGAAAACAATAGCTTTTCCAGGTGAATTTCTGATCCAAAACTATACAATTTCACATAAAGTAAAAGGTAAATAAGATTTTCTATAAAAATATTGTTCTGATTTAGGCTCACATAGCTTTTTGTCTTTTTGTTCTCTTCAGACCGAGAGAATGCATATGGAGCAATAAAAACTGTAAAACACAAACCACATGAAAACAATAGCTTTTCCAGGTGAATTTCTGATCCAAAAGTATACCATTTCACATAAAGTAAAAGGTAAATAAGTTTTTCTATGAAAATATTGTACTGATTTAGGCCTATATAGCTTTTTGTCTTTTTGGGCTCTTCCGACCGAGAGAATGCATATGGAGCAATAAAAACTTTAAAACACAAACCACATGAAAACAATAGCTTTTCCAGGTGAATTTCTGATCCAAAACTATACCATTTTACATATAGTAAAAGGTAAATAAGATTTTCTGTAAAAATATTGTAATGATTTAGGCCTACATAGCTTTTTGTCTTTTTGTTCTCTTCAGACCGAGAGAATGCATATGGAGCAATAAAAACTTTAAAACACAAACCACATGAAAACAATAGCTTTTCCAGGTGAATTTCTGATCCAAAACTATACCATTTCACATAAAGTAAAAGGTAAATAAGATTTTCTATAAAAATATTGTTCTGATTTAGGCTTACATAGCTTTTTGTCTTTTTGTTCTCTTCAGACCGAGAGAATGCATATGGAGCAATAAAAACTGTAAAACACAAACCACATGAAAACAATAGCTTTTCCAGGTGAATTTCTGATCCAAAAGTATACCATTTCACATAAAGTAAAAGGTAAATAAGTTTTTCTATGAAAATATTGTACTGATTTAGGCCTATATAGCTTTTTGTCTTTTTGGGCTCTTCCGACCGAGAGAATGCATATGGAGCAATAAAAACTTTAAAACACAAACCACATGAAAACAATAGCTTTTCCAGGTGAATTTCTGATCCAAAACTATACCATTTTACATATAGTAAAAGGTAAATAAGATTTTCTGTAAAAATATTGTACTGATTTAGGCCTACATAGCTTTTTGTCTTTTTGTTCTCTTCAGACCGAGAGAATGCATATGGAGCAATAAAAACTTTAAAACACAAACCACATGAAAACAATAGCTTTTCCAGGTGAATTTCTGATCCAAAACTATACCATTTCACATAAAGTAAAAGGTAAATAAGATTTTCTATAAAAATATTGTTCTGATTTAGGCTTACATAGCTTTTTGTCTTTTTGTTCTCTTCAGACCGAGAGAATGCATATGGAGCAATAAAAACTGTAAAACACAAACCACATGAAAACAATAGCTTTTCCAGGTGAATTTCTGATCCAAAAGTATACCATTTCACATAAAGTAAAAGGTAAATAAGTTTTTCTATGAAAATATTGTACTGATTTAGGCCTATATAGCTTTTTGTCTTTTTGGGCTCTTCCGACCGAGAGAATGCATATGGAGCAATAAAAACTTTAAAACACAAACCACATGAAAACAATAGCTTTTCCAGGTGAATTTCTGATCCAAAACTATACCATTTCACATAAAGTAAAAGGTAAATAAGTTTTTCTATAAAAATATTGTACTGATTTAGGCTTACATAGCTTTTTGTCTTTTTGTTCTCTTCAGACCGAGAGAATGCATATGGAGCAATAAAAACTTTAAAACACAAACCATATGAAAACAATAGCTTTTCCAGGTGAATTTCTGATCCAAAACTATACCATTTCACATAAAGTAAAAGGTAAATAAGTTTTTCTATGAAAATATTGTACTGATTTAGGCCTATATAGCTTTTTGTCTTTTTGGGCTCTTCAGACCGAGAGAATGCATATGGAGCAATAAAAACTTTAAAACACAAACCACATGAAAACAATAGCTTTTCCAGGTGAATTTCTGATCCAAAACTATACCATTTCACATAAAGCAAAAGGTAAATAAGTTTTTCTATAAAAATATTGTACTGATTTAGGCTTACATAGCTTTTTGTCTTTTTGTTCTCTTCAGACCGAGAGAATGCATATGGAGCAATAAAAACTTTAAAACACAAACCACATGAAAACAATAGCTTTTCCAGGTGAATTTCTGATCCAAAACTATACCATTTCACATAAAGTAAAAGGTAAATAAGTTTTTCTATGAAAATATTGTACTGATTTAGGCCTATATAGCTTTTTGTCTTTTTGGGCTCTTCCGACCGAGAGAATGCATATGGAGCAATAAAAACTTTAAAACACAAACCACATGAAAACAATAGCTTTTCCAGGTGAATTTCTGATCCAAAACTATACCATTTCACATAAAGTAAAAGGTAAATAAGTTTTACTATAAAAATATTGTACTGATTTAGGCTTACATAGCTTTTTGTCTTTTTGTTCTCTTCAGACCGAGAGAATGCATATGGAGCAATAAAAACTTTAAAACACAAACCACATGAAAACAATAGCTTTTCCAGGTGAATTTCTGATCCAAAACTATACCATTTTACATATAGTAAAAGGTAAATGAGATTTTCTGTAAAAATATTGTACTGATTTAGGCCTACATAGCTTTTGGTCTTTTTGTGCTCTTCCGACCGAGAGAATGCATATGGAGCAATAAAAACTTTAAAACACAAACCACATGAAAACAATAGCTTTTCCAGGTGAATTTCTGATCCAAAACTATACCATTTTCCATATAGTAAAAGGTAAATAAGATTTTCTGTAAAAATATTGTACTGATTTAGGCCTACATAGCTTTTTGTCTTTTTGTTCTCTTCAGACCGAGAGAATGCATATGGAGCAATAAAAACTGTAAAACACAAACCACATGAAAACAATAGCTTTTCCAGGTGAATTTCTGATCCAAAAGTATACCATTTCACATAAAGTAAAAGGTAAATAAGTTTTTCTATGAAAATATTGTACTGATTTAGGCCTATATAGCTTTTTGTCTTTTTGGGCTCTTCCGACCGAGAGAATGCATATGGAGCAATAAAAACTTTAAAACACAAACCACATGAAAACAATAGCTTTTCCAGGTGAATTTCTGATCCAAAAGTATACCATTTCACATAAAGTAAAAGGTAAATAAGTTTTTCTATGAAAATATTGTACTGATTTAGGCCTATATAGCTTTTTGTCTTTTTGGGCTCTTCCGACCGAGAGAATGCATATGGAGCAATAAAAACTTTAAAACACAAACCACATGAAAACAATAGCTTTTCCAGGTGAATTTCTGATCCAAAACTATACCATTTCACATAAAGTAAAAGGTAAATAAGTTTTTCTATAAAAATATTGTACTGATTTAGGCTTACATAGCTTTTTGTCTTTTTGTTCTCTTCAGACCGAGAGAATGCATATGGAGCAATAAAAACTTTAAAACACAAACCACATGAAAACAATAGCTTTTCCAGGTGAATTTCTGATCCAAAACTATACCATTTCACATAAAGTAAAAGGTAAATAAGTTTTTCTATGAAAATATTGTACTGATTTAGGCCTATATAGCTTTTTGTCTTTTTGGGCTCTTCAGACCGAGAGAATGCATATGGAGCAATAAAAACTTTAAAACACAAACCACATGAAAACAATAGCTTTTCCAGGTGAATTTCTGATCCAAAACTATACCATTTCACATACAGTAAAAGGTAAATAAGTTTTTCTATGAAAATATTGTACTGATTTTGGCCTATATAGCTTTTTGTCTTTTTGGGCTCTTCCGACCGAGAGAATGCATATGGAGCAATAAAAACTTTAAAACACAAACCACATGAAAACAATAGCTTTTCCAGGTGAATTTCTGATCCAAAACTATACCATTTCACATAAAGTAAAAGGTAAATAAGTTTTTCTATGAAAATATTGTACTGATTTAGGCCTATATAGCTTTTTGTCTTTTTGGGCTCTTCCGACCGAGAGAATGCATATGGAGCAATAAAAACTTTAAAACACAAACCACATGAAAACAATAGCTTTTCCAGGTGAATTTCTGATCCAAAACTATACCATTTCACATAAAGTAAAAGGTAAATAAGTTTTTCTATAAAAATATTGTACTGATTTAGGCTTACATAGCTTTTTGTCTTTTTGTTCTCTTCAGACCGAGAGAATGCATATGGAGCAATAAAAACTTTAAAACACAAACCACATGAAAACAATAGCTTTTCCAGGTGAATTTCTGATCCAAAACTATACCATTTTACATATAGTAAAAGGTAAATGAGATTTTCTGTAAAAATATTGTACTGATTTAGGCCTACATAGCTTTTGGTCTTTTTGTGCTCTTCCGACCGAGAGAATGCATATGGAGCAATAAAAACTTTAAAACACAAACCACATGAAAACAATAGCTTTTCCAGATGAATTTCTGATCCAAAACTATACCATTTCACATAAAGTAAAAGGTAAATAAGATTTTCTATAAAAATATTGTTCTGATTTAGGCTTACATAGCTTTTTGTCTTTTTGTTCTCTTCAGACCGAGAGAATGCATATGGAGCAATAAAAACTGTAAAACACAAACCACATGAAAACAATAGCTTTTCCAGGTGAATTTCTGATCCAAAAGTATACCATTTCACATAAAGTAAAAGGTAAATAAGTTTTTCTATGAAAATATTGTACTGATTTAGGCCTATATAGCTTTTTGTCTTTTTGGGCTCTTCCGACCGAGAGAATGCATATGGAGCAATAAAAACTTTAAAACACAAACCACATGAAAACAATAGCTTTTCCAGGTGAATTTCTGATCCAAAACTATACCATTTTACATATAGTAAAAGGTAAATAAGATTTTCTGTAAAAATATTGTACTGATTTAGGCCTACATAGCTTTTTGTCTTTTTGTTCTCTTCAGACCGAGAGAATGCATATGGAGCAATAAAAACTTTAAAACACAAACCACATGAAAACAATAGCTTTTCCAGGTGAATTTCTGATCCAAAACTATACCATTTCACATAAAGTAAAAGGTAAATAAGATTTTCTATAAAAATATTGTTCTGATTTAGGCTTACATAGCTTTTTGTCTTTTTGTTCTCTTCAGACCGAGAGAATGCATATGGAGCAATAAAAACTGTAAAACACAAACCACATGAAAACAATAGCTTTTCCAGGTGAATTTCTGATCCAAAAGTATACCATTTCACATAAAGTAAAAGGTAAATAAGTTTTTCTATGAAAATATTGTACTGATTTAGGCCTATATAGCTTTTTGTCTTTTTGGGCTCTTCCGACCGAGAGAATGCATATGGAGCAATAAAAACTTTAAAACACAAACCACATGAAAACAATAGCTTTTCCAGGTGAATTTCTGATCCAAAACTATACCATTTCACATAAAGTAAAAGGTAAATAAGTTTTTCTATAAAAATATTGTACTGATTTAGGCTTACATAGCTTTTTGTCTTTTTGTTCTCTTCAGACCGAGAGAATGCATATGGAGCAATAAAAACTTTAAAACACAAACCATATGAAAACAATAGCTTTTCCAGGTGAATTTCTGATCCAAAACTATACCATTTCACATAAAGTAAAAGGTAAATAAGTTTTTCTATGAAAATATTGTACTGATTTAGGCCTATATAGCTTTTTGTCTTTTTGGGCTCTTCAGACCGAGAGAATGCATATGGAGCAATAAAAACTTTAAAACACAAACCACATGAAAACAATAGCTTTTCCAGGTGAATTTCTGATCCAAAACTATACCATTTCACATAAAGCAAAAGGTAAATAAGTTTTTCTATAAAAATATTGTACTGATTTAGGCTTACATAGCTTTTTGTCTTTTTGTTCTCTTCAGACCGAGAGAATGCATATGGAGCAATAAAAACTTTAAAACACAAACCACATGAAAACAATAGCTTTTCCAGGTGAATTTCTGATCCAAAACTATACCATTTCACATAAAGTAAAAGGTAAATAAGTTTTTCTATGAAAATATTGTACTGATTTAGGCCTATATAGCTTTTTGTCTTTTTGGGCTCTTCCGACCGAGAGAATGCATATGGAGCAATAAAAACTTTAAAACACAAACCACATGAAAACAATAGCTTTTCCAGGTGAATTTCTGATCCAAAACTATACCATTTCACATAAAGTAAAAGGTAAATAAGTTTTACTATAAAAATATTGTACTGATTTAGGCTTACATAGCTTTTTGTCTTTTTGTTCTCTTCAGACCGAGAGAATGCATATGGAGCAATAAAAACTTTAAAACACAAACCACATGAAAACAATAGCTTTTCCAGGTGAATTTCTGATCCAAAACTATACCATTTTACATATAGTAAAAGGTAAATGAGATTTTCTGTAAAAATATTGTACTGATTTAGGCCTACATAGCTTTTGGTCTTTTTGTGCTCTTCCGACCGAGAGAATGCATATGGAGCAATAAAAACTTTAAAACACAAACCACATGAAAACAATAGCTTTTCCAGGTGAATTTCTGATCCAAAACTATACCATTTTCCATATAGTAAAAGGTAAATGAGATTTTCTGTAAAAATATTGTACTGATTTAGGCCTACATAGCTTTTTGTCTTTTTGTTCTCTTCAGACCGAGAGAATGCATATGGAGCAATAAAAACTTTAAAACACAAACCAGATGAAAACAATAGCTTTTCCAGGTGAATTTCTGATCCAAAACTATACAATTTCACATAAAGTAAAAGGTAAATAAGATTTTCTATAAAAATATTGTTCTGATTTAGGCTCACATAGCTTTTTGTCTTTTTGTTCTCTTCAGACCGAGAGAATGCATATGGAGCAATAAAAACTGTAAAACACAAACCACATGAAAACAATAGCTTTTCCAGGTGAATTTCTGATCCAAAAGTATACCATTTCACATAAAGTAAAAGGTAAATAAGTTTTTCTATGAAAATATTGTACTGATTTAGGCCTATATAGCTTTTTGTCTTTTTGGGCTCTTCCGACCGAGAGAATGCATATGGAGCAATAAAAACTTTAAAACACAAACCACATGAAAACAATAGCTTTTCCAGGTGAATTTCTGATCCAAAACTATACCATTTTACATATAGTAAAAGGTAAATAAGATTTTCTGTAAAAATATTGTAATGATTTAGGCCTACATAGCTTTTTGTCTTTTTGTTCTCTTCAGACCGAGAGAATGCATATGGAGCAATAAAAACTTTAAAACACAAACCACATGAAAACAATAGCTTTTCCAGGTGAATTTCTGATCCAAAACTATACCATTTCACATAAAGTAAAAGGTAAATAAGATTTTCTATAAAAATATTGTTCTGATTTAGGCTTACATAGCTTTTTGTCTTTTTGTTCTCTTCAGACCGAGAGAATGCATATGGAGCAATAAAAACTGTAAAACACAAACCACATGAAAACAATAGCTTTTCCAGGTGAATTTCTGATCCAAAAGTATACCATTTCACATAAAGTAAAAGGTAAATAAGTTTTTCTATGAAAATATTGTACTGATTTAGGCCTATATAGCTTTTTGTCTTTTTGGGCTCTTCCGACCGAGAGAATGCATATGGAGCAATAAAAACTTTAAAACACAAACCACATGAAAACAATAGCTTTTCCAGGTGAATTTCTGATCCAAAACTATACCATTTTACATATAGTAAAAGGTAAATAAGATTTTCTGTAAAAATATTGTACTGATTTAGGCCTACATAGCTTTTTGTCTTTTTGTTCTCTTCAGACCGAGAGAATGCATATGGAGCAATAAAAACTTTAAAACACAAACCACATGAAAACAATAGCTTTTCCAGGTGAATTTCTGATCCAAAACTATACCATTTCACATAAAGTAAAAGGTAAATAAGATTTTCTATAAAAATATTGTTCTGATTTAGGCTTACATAGCTTTTTGTCTTTTTGTTCTCTTCAGACCGAGAGAATGCATATGGAGCAATAAAAACTGTAAAACACAAACCACATGAAAACAATAGCTTTTCCAGGTGAATTTCTGATCCAAAAGTATACCATTTCACATAAAGTAAAAGGTAAATAAGTTTTTCTATGAAAATATTGTACTGATTTAGGCCTATATAGCTTTTTGTCTTTTTGGGCTCTTCCGACCGAGAGAATGCATATGGAGCAATAAAAACTTTAAAACACAAACCACATGAAAACAATAGCTTTTCCAGGTGAATTTCTGATCCAAAACTATACCATTTCACATAAAGTAAAAGGTAAATAAGTTTTTCTATAAAAATATTGTACTGATTTAGGCTTACATAGCTTTTTGTCTTTTTGTTCTCTTCAGACCGAGAGAATGCATATGGAGCAATAAAAACTTTAAAACACAAACCATATGAAAACAATAGCTTTTCCAGGTGAATTTCTGATCCAAAACTATACCATTTCACATAAAGTAAAAGGTAAATAAGTTTTTCTATGAAAATATTGTACTGATTTAGGCCTATATAGCTTTTTGTCTTTTTGGGCTCTTCAGACCGAGAGAATGCATATGGAGCAATAAAAACTTTAAAACACAAACCACATGAAAACAATAGCTTTTCCAGGTGAATTTCTGATCCAAAACTATACCATTTCACATAAAGCAAAAGGTAAATAAGTTTTTCTATAAAAATATTGTACTGATTTAGGCTTACATAGCTTTTTGTCTTTTTGTTCTCTTCAGACCGAGAGAATGCATATGGAGCAATAAAAACTTTAAAACACAAACCACATGAAAACAATAGCTTTTCCAGGTGAATTTCTGATCCAAAACTATACCATTTTACATATAGTAAAAGGTAAATGAGATTTTCTGTAAAAATATTGTACTGATTTAGGCCTACATAGCTTTTGGTCTTTTTGTGCTCTTCCGACCGAGAGAATGCATATGGAGCAATAAAAACTTTAAAACACAAACCACATGAAAACAATAGCTTTTCCAGGTGAATTTCTGATCCAAAACTATACCATTTTCCATATAGTAAAAGGTAAATAAGATTTTCTGTAAAAATATTGTACTGATTTAGGCCTACATAGCTTTTTGTCTTTTTGTTCTCTTCAGACCGAGAGAATGCATATGGAGCAATAAAAACTGTAAAACACAAACCACATGAAAACAATAGCTTTTCCAGGTGAATTTCTGATCCAAAAGTATACCATTTCACATAAAGTAAAAGGTAAATAAGTTTTTCTATGAAAATATTGTACTGATTTAGGCCTATATAGCTTTTTGTCTTTTTGGGCTCTTCCGACCGAGAGAATGCATATGGAGCAATAAAAACTTTAAAACACAAACCACATGAAAACAATAGCTTTTCCAGGTGAATTTCTGATCCAAAAGTATACCATTTCACATAAAGTAAAAGGTAAATAAGTTTTTCTATGAAAATATTGTACTGATTTAGGCCTATATAGCTTTTTGTCTTTTTGGGCTCTTCCGACCGAGAGAATGCATATGGAGCAATAAAAACTTTAAAACACAAACCACATGAAAACAATAGCTTTTCCAGGTGAATTTCTGATCCAAAACTATACCATTTCACATAAAGTAAAAGGTAAATAAGTTTTTCTATAAAAATATTGTACTGATTTAGGCTTACATAGCTTTTTGTCTTTTTGTTCTCTTCAGACCGAGAGAATGCATATGGAGCAATAAAAACTTTAAAACACAAACCACATGAAAACAATAGCTTTTCCAGGTGAATTTCTGATCCAAAACTATACCATTTCACATAAAGTAAAAGGTAAATAAGTTTTTCTATGAAAATATTGTACTGATTTAGGCCTATATAGCTTTTTGTCTTTTTGGGCTCTTCAGACCGAGAGAATGCATATGGAGCAATAAAAACTTTAAAACACAAACCACATGAAA
The DNA here is from genome assembly GCA_030544235.1 of Lepturacanthus savala. NCBI lineage: Eukaryota > Metazoa > Chordata > Actinopteri > Scombriformes > Trichiuridae > Lepturacanthus > Lepturacanthus savala. Next base: position 35,885,821 of record CM060466.1, read on the forward strand.
ACAATAGCTTTTCCAGGTGAATTTCTGATCCAAAACTATACCATTTCACATACAGTAAAAGGTAAATAAGTTTTTCTATGAAAATATTGTACTGATTTTGGCCTATATAGCTTTTTGTCTTTTTGGGCTCTTCCGACCGAGAGAATGCATATGGAGCAATAAAAACTTTAAAACACAAACCACATGAAAACAATAGCTTTTCCAGGTGAATTTCTGATCCAAAACTATACCATTTCACATAAAGTAAAAGGTAAATAAGTTTTTCTATGAAAATATTGTACTGATTTAGGCCTATATAGCTTTTTGTCTTTTTGGGCTCTTCCGACCGAGAGAATGCATATGGAGCAATAAAAACTTTAAAACACAAACCACATGAAAACAATAGCTTTTCCAGGTGAATTTCTGATCCAAAACTATACCATTTCACATAAAGTAAAAGGTAAATAAGTTTTTCTATAAAAATATTGTACTGATTTAGGCTTACATAGCTTTTTGTCTTTTTGTTCTCTTCAGACCGAGAGAATGCATATGGAGCAATAAAAACTTTAAAACACAAACCACATGAAAACAATAGCTTTTCCAGGTGAATTTCTGATCCAAAACTATACCATTTTACATATAGTAAAAGGTAAATGAGATTTTCTGTAAAAATATTGTACTGATTTAGGCCTACATAGCTTTTGGTCTTTTTGTGCTCTTCCGACCGAGAGAATGCATATGGAGCAATAAAAACTTTAAAACACAAACCACATGAAAACAATAGCTTTTCCAGGTGAATTTCTGATCCAAAACTATACCATTTTACATATAGTAAAAGGTAAATAAGATTTTCTGTAAAAATATTGTACTGATTTAGGCCTACATAGCTTTTTGTCTTTTTGTTCTCTTCAGACCGAGAGAATGCATATGGAGCAATAAAAACTTTAAAACACAAACCACATGAAAACAATAGCTTTTCCAGGTGAATTTCTGATCCAAAACTATACCATTTCACATAAAGTAAAAGGTAAATAAGTTTTTCTATGAAAATATTGTACTGATTTAGGCCTATATAGCTTTTTGTCTTTTTGTGCTCTTCAGACCGAGAGAATGCATATGGAGCAATAAAAACTTTAAAACAAAAACCACATGAAAACAATAGCTTTTCCAGGTGAATTTCTGATCCAAAACTATACCATTTCACATAAAGTAAAAGGTAAATAAGTTTTTCTATGAAAATATTGTACTGATTTAGGCCTATATAGCTTTTTGTCTTTTTGGGCTCTTCATACCGAGAGAATGCATATGGAGCAATAAAAACTTTAAAACACAAACCACATGAAAACAATAGCTTTTCCAGGTGAATTTCTGATCCAAAACTATACCATTTCACATAAAGCAAAAGGTAAATAAGTTTTTCTATAAAAATATTGTACTGATTTAGGCTTACATAGCTTTTTGTCTTTTTGTTCTCTTCAGACCGAGAGAATGCATATGGAGCAATAAAAACTTTAAAACACAAACCACATGAAAACAATAGCTTTTCCAGGTGAATTTCTGATCCAAAACTATACCATTTCACATACAGTAAAAGGTAAATAAGTTTTTCTATGAAAATATTGTACTGATTTTGGCCTATATAGCTTTTTGTCTTTTTGGGCTCTTCCGACCGAGAGAATGCATATGGAGCAATAAAAACTTTAAAACACAAACCACATGAAAACAATAGCTTTTCCAGGTGAATTTCTGATCCAAAACTATACCATTTCACATAAAGTAAAAGGTAAATAAGTTTTTCTATGAAAATATTGTACTGATTTAGGCCTATATAGCTTTTTGTCTTTTTGGGCTCTTCCGACCGAGAGAATGCATATGGAGCAATAAAAACTTTAAAACACAAACCACATGAAAACAATAGCTTTTCCAGGTGAATTTCTGATCCAAAACTATACCATTTCACATAAAGTAAAAGGTAAATAAGTTTTTCTATAAAAATATTGTACTGATTTAGGCTTACATAGCTTTTTGTCTTTTTGTTCTCTTCAGACCGAGAGAATGCATATGGAGCAATAAAAACTTTAAAACACAAACCACATGAAAACAATAGCTTTTCCAGGTGAATTTCTGATCCAAAACTATACCATTTTACATATAGTAAAAGGTAAATGAGATTTTCTGTAAAAATATTGTACTGATTTAGGCCTACATAGCTTTTGGTCTTTTTGTGCTCTTCCGACCGAGAGAATGCATATGGAGCAATAAAAACTTTAAAACACAAACCACATGAAAACAATAGCTTTTCCAGGTGAATTTCTGATCCAAAACTATACCATTTTACATATAGTAAAAGGTAAATAAGATTTTCTGTAAAAATATTGTACTGATTTAGGCCTACATAGCTTTTTGTCTTTTTGTTCTCTTCAGACCGAGAGAATGCATATGGAGCAATAAAAACTTTAAAACACAAACCACATGAAAACAATAGCTTTTCCAGGTGAATTTCTGATCCAAAACTATACCATTTCACATAAAGTAAAAGGTAAATAAGTTTTTCTATGAAAATATTGTACTGATTTAGGCCTATATAGCTTTTTGTCTTTTTGGGCTCTTCCGACCGAGAGAATGCATATGGAGCAATAAAAACTTTAAAACACAAACCACATGAAAACAATAGCTTTTCGAGGTGAATTTCTGATCCAAAACTATACCATTTCACATAAAGTAAAAGGTAAATAAGTTTTTCTATGAAAATATTGTACTGATTTAGGCCTATATAGCTTTTTGTCTTTTTGTTCTCTTCAGACCGAGAGAATGCATATGGAGCAATAAAAACTTTAAAACACAAACCACATGAAAACAATAGCTTTTCCAGGTGAATTTCTGATCCAAAACTATACCATTTTACATATAGTAAAAGGTAAATAAGATTTTCTGTAAAAATATTGTACTGATTTAGGCCTACATAGCTTTTTGTCTTTTTGTTCTCTTCAGACCGAGAGAATGCATATGGAGCAATAAAAACTTTAAAACACAAACCACATGAAAACAATAGCTTTTCCAGGTGAATTTCTGATCCAAAACTATACCATTTCACATAAAGTAAAAGGTAAATAAGTTTTTCTATGAAAATATTGTACTGATTTAGGCCTATATAGCTTTTTGTCTTTTTGTGCTCTTCAGACCGAGAGAATGCATATGGAGCAATAAAAACTTTAAAACAAAAACCACATGAAAACAATAGCTTTTCCAGGTGAATTTCTGATCCAAAACTATACCATTTCACATAAAGTAAAAGGTAAATAAGTTTTTCTATGAAAATATTGTACTGATTTAGGCCTATATAGCTTTTTGTCTTTTTGGGCTCTTCAGACCGAGAGAATGCATATGGAGCAATAAAAACTTTAAAACACAAACCACATGAAAACAATAGCTTTTCCAGGTGAATTTCTGATCCAAAACTATACCATTTCACATAAAGCAAAAGGTAAATAAGTTTTTCTATAAAAATATTGTACTGATTTAGGCTTACATAGCTTTTTGTCTTTTTGTTCTCTTCAGACCGAGAGAATGCATATGGAGCAATAAAAACTTTAAAACACAAACCACATGAAAACAATAGCTTTTCCAGGTGAATTTCTGATCCAAAACTATACCATTTCACATACAGTAAAAGGTAAATAAGTTTTTCTATGAAAATATTGTACTGATTTTGGCCTATATAGCTTTTTGTCTTTTTGGGCTCTTCCGACCGAGAGAATGCATATGGAGCAATAAAAACTTTAAAACACAAACCACATGAAAACAATAGCTTTTCCAGGTGAATTTCTGATCCAAAACTATACCATTTCACATAAAGTAAAAGGTAAATAAGTTTTTCTATGAAAATATTGTACTGATTTAGGCCTATATAGCTTTTTGTCTTTTTGGGCTCTTCCGACCGAGAGAATGCATATGGAGCAATAAAAACTTTAAAACACAAACCACATGAAAACAATAGCTTTTCCAGGTGAATTTCTGATCCAAAACTATACCATTTCACATAAAGTAAAAGGTAAATAAGTTTTTCTATAAAAATATTGTACTGATTTAGGCTTACATAGCTTTTTGTCTTTTTGTTCTCTTCAGACCGAGAGAATGCATATGGAGCAATAAAAACTTTAAAACACAAACCACATGAAAACAATAGCTTTTCCAGGTGAATTTCTGATCCAAAACTATACCATTTTACATATAGTAAAAGGTAAATGAGATTTTCTGTAAAAATATTGTACTGATTTAGGCCTACATAGCTTTTGGTCTTTTTGTGCTCTTCCGACCGAGAGAATGCATATGGAGCAATAAAAACTTTAAAACACAAACCACATGAAAACAATAGCTTTTCCAGGTGAATTTCTGATCCAAAACTATACCATTTTACATATAGTAAAAGGTAAATAAGATTTTCTGTAAAAATATTGTACTGATTTAGGCCTACATAGCTTTTTGTCTTTTTGTTCTCTTCAGACCGAGAGAATGCATATGGAGCAATAAAAACTTTAAAACACAAACCACATGAAAACAATAGCTT